>JAAALK010000287.1:13508548-14140269 GCA_019279435.1 Zizania palustris | reverse complement strand
TTGCCGTTCGAAGGGTTTAAGCTTTTTCAAATGGACGTTAAGAGTGCTTTTCTGAACGGGTAATAGAAGAGGAGGTTTATGTTAGGCAACCCCCCGGCTTTGAGAACCCTAAGTTTCCTCGACATGCTTTTAAGTTGCACAAAGCTTTATACGGGTTGAATCAAGCCCCCAGGGCTTGGTATGACCGGTTAAAGCAATTTTTGTTGGGAAGGGCTTTGTGATGGGGTCTGTGGACAAAACTCTCTTTTTGCTCAGAATTGCTTCAGACTTCTTATTGGCTCAGATTTACTGGACGACATTATTTTTGGCGGTACTACTAATGATCTTGTGTCCAAGTTTTCTGAGCAGATGCACAGTGAGTTTGAGATGAGCCTCATGGGTGAGCTTAAGTATTTCCCAGGGCTCCAGATCAAGCAGACCAAGGACAGCACCTTCATCCACCAAGGTAAGTACACTCATGATATGCTTAAGAAATTTGACTTTGGTGGTGAATTGAAGCCGCAGATGACCCGATGAGCACTTCTGGGGGTCTGGACAAGGATGAGAGCGGTGTCAAGGTCAATGAAAGGGAGTTTTGAGGGATGATCGGTTCGCTGTTGTACTTGACGGCAACAAGACCGGACATTCAGTCGCCGTGGGACTTTGCGCGCGTTTTCAGTCTTCACCACGTGCGTCTCACCGGCAGGCTGTCAAGCGCATTTTTAGGTATCTCACTTATGCGCTCGATCTCGGTCTTTACTATTCAGCATCATCATCTCTTGATCTATCTGGCTTTTCGGATGCCGACTTTGGTGGGTGCCGGTTGGATCGCAAGTCGACTTCCGGTACTTGCCAGTTTCTTGGTTCATCTCTTGTCTCTTGGTCTTCTCAAAAGCAATCTGGAGTTGCTCTTTCGACCATAGAGGCTGAGTACGTAGCTGCTGCTAGCTGCTGCTCACAGTTGGTTTGGATGATTTCCACTCTACGAGACTTTGGGTTGTTCTTTCCTACCAGGGTTCCATTGTTTTGCGACAGCACTAGTGCTGTTAGTGTAGGGAAAAACCCGTGTCTTCATTCAAAAACCAAACATATTGATGTGCGCTTTCACTTCTTGCGGGATCAATATGAGAAAGGTGTCATTGACCTTATTCATGTTGATACCCATCATCAGTTGGCTGACATTTTCACCAAACCACTAGATCAGTCTACCTTTGAGCGTTTACGAGGGGATTTGGGTGTTGTGTATCCTTTTTAGGATATTTTGCGTCAGTTTTCTTCCTTCTTTACTCTTTTCTTGAGTCCTTTTGTGTGTGTTCATATCATACATATTCACATATCACACTTTTGAGCCTGCTTCTGTTATATGATTGAACTGCTTTACTTATTCTAGCTGGTACATGCTTTTGATTACTTGTCAATGATAATGCTTTGATTCAGTTCACTTGATATATCTGATATCTGTCATATGCATGGCTTTTACGCTTTCAAATTAAAAATGATCACCATTGCTTCTGGTAACTAGCATGTGTAAGCTGAATGTTCTTGCTAGCTGTTACATACCTTATAGCTAGTTTCTGACTTAGATGCAAACATGCAACTTGGACATCTGAATGCTTTAAACATGGAAATGTGCTATAAAAATGATGAAAATTCGAGAACAATGAAAATTTCGTACCTTTTTGTGCATAACTTGAAAGGTCTAGGTGGGTTTGCTTGTCGCATTACATTTGTTCTGGACTGCATACCATAGCACTTGGGTATGAACTAGGACAGTGTAGTGTATGCCAAGACCAATGTCTTAAGCTTCTGATGGTCCAGTTCTGGCCTAGGCTTGACTTGGTCGGTCAGCATAAGGTTTGACATGCAAATAACCCCTGGCATAAATGAAAAAGGAAAATTGAAAAAGCCTGAACATTTAAAAGATAACAAGTTTGCTGAAGCACTTTGGTTTGGACAATGCTTAACTTGGTAGATTTCAGTTAGCTTTTGCATCTCATGTTTTACCTTGCTTGTTTACTGGACAATGTGGTGATGCTTTTGTTTGCCAAAACTGAAAAATGCGTGCTAATGACTTTTCTTTTGATATCATCTGTTGCACTGATCATGCCATGTGTCTTAGACAGTACCTCTTTTGCTATACTTGCTAGATGTTGTAACTGCAGTTAATCATATCTGAGAAGCATGCTTTCTACACTCCACCTGCACCCCAGTTGCATTCACTACATATCTTGAGGGGGAGTTACATTTCAGGGGGAATCTGTGTCTCTTTTGAGTGCTTGATGAGTTCACTTGTCAACAAGGGGGAGAAAATTTGGGATCATAGTTTAAGGGGGAGTTCTTACTCTGTTGATATCCTTGTTATTCTACAATCGCACTCATTTTGAGCTTTTATGTTTTGGTTAACCATAATGACCGCTTCTTGCTCTTGTTTGGCTTTTGGTCATTAAGGTTAAACTTTTACCTTATTTTTCTTCTTCTTTGTTCTCTTGTATTTTTGTTTTCGTGTTTCCACATTTGTTCGTAGGTGCTGAAGAGCCGTGAAAAGAGGAGTGTTGACAATGCACTCATCAAGGGGGAGATTGAGGAGCCATGCTGAATAGCGTGGGCCTCATGGCTCCAGAAGTGATGAGTCATTGTCAACGATAGTCAATGAGGACTGAAGAAGAGAAGAGATCTGCTGTTTCATGGGCCGCGTGTGACTCAGGTACACGGGCAGCGAGCGACTGTCGGGCAGAGGAGGCTGCGAAGTCGGGCTGGCCCAATCCGGGTGCATGGGCCAGAAGCAGTGGAAGACCCACTGGGCTGTTGACCAGGACTGACTCAGGTACACGGGCGGTGAGCGATTGCCGGGCTGAGAGAGCTGCGGAGTCGGGCCGGCCCAATCCGGGTACCTGGTGCAAAGCTGGTGGAGGCTTTGTCAGTTTCGGCGTAAAACTGACAACCGTTGATTCTGTATCCGATTGTCCAGAAGAGAAGCCGTAGTCGCTACGAAAACTTAGCTTCCGGATAAGTCACCTGTAACTCTAGGCCCACAGTCAGTCAGTCGTGTCTGTAAAAATTCCTAAGGGCAGTAGAGTCTTTTCCTTTATTTTTGAGTCTGTAAAAACCCTAAGGGGCTGGTAGAATATTCCTAGTGTTGGGCTGCCTATAAATAGGACCCCAATCCCTAGGGTTTGGACTACCCCTTCTAGAAATCACTTTTGCATCATTCATTGGGTCATTTTGCCTCTCACGTTTCCTCTCTCTCCTGTGTGCGCCGCCAGGCACTTGTTCTTCCCTGGTTACTGTGCATTTATTTTACTTCTGTGAGATTGAATTCCTTGTTCTTTGCTGAAGCGTGTGCATTTATTCCATTGTTTCAAGAAGCTTCGGTTGGGTGAGCTGTGTTGATTTTATTCCTGAGAATGTCCATCTCTTGCGTGTGTTCTTCGTGAGAAGTAGTACTAGTTCTTGATGTTGCAAGTAGTAATGCTACTGTAGCTACAGTACATGCTGCCAGATTTTTACCTTCTACTGTACTGCCTTTTTTATCGAAGCAGATTGGAGTAAATGCCTTTTTGACTGTTTCTGCGAAGTCATCTTTCTCTGTTCGAAGCCCCTCAGCTCCGAGAGGCAGGCTTCGATCTAACATTTTCAAAGCTTTCGTTCAAACTGCGAACTTCGGTTTTTGTGTCTGAGTTGCTAGCTTCGAAGTTCTTTCTGAATGGACAGCATCGCATACTTCGAACAAGCATACTCCGAATTTATCTGTTCGAAGTGCACACTTCGTTAGGCTTCGAAGTTGGGTTCGAAGCTTGTCTTTACTAATAAACTTCGCTTGGATTTCTTTGTGGCGTGTTAGCTTTCGGTTCTCTTTCCGAAGCTTTCTCTGTTCGAAGATAGAGTGTAGGCTTCGGACCTGGTTTTTCTGTCGTGTGACAGACTTCGCTTCTTTGTTCGAAGGTTGTCCTTTTGTGAGTTGTGTTTGAAGCTTTCTGTTCGAAGGTTAGCTTCGAAGTTTTTCTGTTCAAAGCTATGTTCGAAGTTTTGTCTTCGAAGTGCACACTTCGAAGCAGGCTTCGACTCAGTCACCTTGCTCCGAAGCTCTTGGTTCGAAGCTGTGTTCGAAGCCTTGACTTCGAAGTACATACTTCGAACCAGACTCCGGCTTTGTCATACTTCACTCCGAAGTACACTTCGAAACTTGCCACTTCGAACTAGGCTAGACCGGGTCACCTTCGGCATCTCGGACAGACTCCGTCACCAACCTCCGAAGCAGACCTCGACGTGCGAAGGGGGCTTCGCCAAGTTCCGAACAGGAGACAAATTTGGACAGTAACTTCTCTTTTCATCTTACACATACTTAGATCATTTCATTGAGAAGTTTAGGCCTGATTCACCATGTTTATCTGCATAGTTGCACTACCTTAGTTTTACACTGTTTATCATCCGTTGCTTCTAGGTTAGAAACCTTTAGACTTAGGCCTTCTGTTTATTTTCTGCTGCGTAGTCTGTTGAGGTGCATTGGGTATTGAGAGTAGGCCATTGATTCGAAAGAATTTTTTAAGGCGCCCATTCACCCCCCCTCTGGTCGCTACTTTCGGTCCTACAATCGCTCCCAGTGTCCTACCAGCTCCAAGAACTCATTCGGTTGCTCGAACTATGTCCTCCGGAGCCAAAGCCAGGGGACCGCTGAAAGAAAAGGGGTATGAAATCATAAGTATAGTTGTTCTCTTCATATAATATCATACTGCAGGGATTGAAGTCTTACCTAGGTTTCAGAGATCCCCCTCCGAGGCCTGTGGAAACACGATCGGCCAAGTAGCCCCGAGGGGAGGGATCCGAAGGGCGATGAACTCTTCGGCCAGATCGCGCATACTCATGCGGCGAGCCACCAAAGTAAGCAACCCTAGCCTCGTCGAGAGCAGGCTAGGGTTCGGAGAAATCTCCGCCTCCTTGCAGAACCAGATCTCCTGGAGAGGGCCAGCGAGGCGGGAGTCCTCTCCGACTTTGGCGTAAAACCACCGAAGTATCCAGTTCGTATACCACCTGTCATGAGAAACCAAGGGTGGTTTCGGTGTATGTGATGAGTGATTGACAGGATTATTTACCCTCTGTTCGAAGGGTACCTCCGGAGGGGCTTCGGAGGTGGTACCTCCGAAGGGTGTTCGGAGGTGTGTCACCGGAGTGTGTTCGGTGTTTGCTTGCTGCAGCTGTGCAGCGGAGTGTACCTGTCGGAGGGGTCCGACAGTACACGATGACTGGGTTCGTACCGATGGCTTCGGTACTTTGGGCGGTACACCGGAGAGTGTGCCGGAGGATGCTAACCCGGAGAGGTCTCCGGAGTACTGGATACACTTGTCTGTTTGTCGGTGGTGCGCAGGGACTTCGGAGGCGACGGACAGGGTTCGAGCCAGGTGAACCTGGGTCAAGCAGGTGGCTTGATGCCAGGGGAGCGGGGAGCTCCGTCACGGTGGCTGCGAAGGTGGTCCGGGTCGGTCCTCGGGTCGAGGCGTGCCAGGTGAAGGCAGAGAGTGCGGAGTGTGGCTCCGGCTGAAGGTACTCCGAGATAAAGTCCTCGGAGGTGAGGCACTTCGAAGGTACTCCGAATGGAGTGACTTCGGAGTTGGTGGAACAAGTCCTCTGCGGAGGCAAGGTGTTCGAAGTGTGCTCCGGAGGGAGACACTCGAAGGTTACCCGACGAAGGTCTCAGAAGTCGAGGCGCATCGAAGGCATTGTCCGGGTGAGGCTCGTCGTAGAGTGTGCTCGGGGAGAGGCACTGCGACGGAGTGCTCATGGAATGCTTCATGCGGAGGCCTTGGACGAAGGAGGGACTTCGAAGGGTGGTACTCCGAAGGTGGGCTTCGGAGTGAGGATGACTTGTGGTGCTTCGGCCATGCATGGCTTCGGTACACGGACGGACGGTGTTCGAGCTGGGAGTAGCTGCGAAGCCGTGGTGATCCACTCCGGAGGTGGTGGTGCGAAGGCCCAAGGGCTTTGACGGCTTCGGCTTAAAACCGTCACTGTATCGAAGGAATTCTTCGGCGGAGCGAAGGCCTTCAGGCTGCAGGCTTCTCGCCGAAGCTACCGCACCTTCGGGTGCGTTGGGAGGTTCCAGAAGTCAACTCTGTAAAGGCTGACACTGTCTGTTCTGAAAAAGACTGACACTGTCCCCTCTGCAGCTGACAGAGAAGCCTCCAAAATAAAGGTGGACTACCTTTTGTACCCCTTAGTTCTGTAGAGACAAATCTGTTGTAAACCCTAGGGGTAAAGTAGTCACTTCCTTAGGATGAAGCCGTGGGCTATAAATATGGGGGCTCGGTAGGTAACATTTAACACTTTGAGCATTTACTGTTGAGCTCCTGTAGACAGACCTCGCTGTATTCATTCTGAGTTCATTTTATTCAGTGTTCCTTGTTCAAGCGGCGAAGCCCTGCTTCTTTTTGCTTTTGCTTGAGCTCGTATTGCATACCTCGCTAGTTTTTAGTTCACCAGAGCCTGTCTTGGCGAAGGGTGTGTTTATCGCGAAGTGTGCTTTGCAGTGTGCTGTCGCTCTGTGTAACACGAGGCAAGACCTCGCTGATTACTAGCGAAGCCCTGTTCTATTCCCGTAGTGCTTCTTGTGTCGAAGCCCTTAGCGTAGTCCATTTGCGTGTGCGTGTAGACCTTCGGGTACGAAGCCCAGCACCCGTTGCTGTCGCCAAGTACTTGGTCGAAGTCCTCAGAGGGCTGTCCACTCTTGCGAAGGGTGAAGTGCGAAGCCTGCTCGAAGCACCTCGTGTGCGGAGCCTGCACTGACTGAGCGGAGTAGATTTTCGAGGGTTGTTCGAGGAGCGAAGTCTTCTTGGCTTCGAACTTTTGCCTCTCCGAAGCCTGTGTTCGAAGGTGTCGAAGTACCTCCGAACCAGACCTTCGAAGGTAGTGTTCGAAGCCTGTTCCGCAGAAGACAGAATAGAACCGAAGGCTAAGTTTTTAGCCCGAAATTTTAAAAGCTCCCATTCACCCCCCCTCTGGTCGCCGTTTCCGGTCCAACAATTGGTATCAGAGCTGGTTAAGATCACCAGTTGACCTTAACCGGTTTTGTGATCTGTTGGCGACATGGATAGAGGCAGTAAAATTCCTCTGTTCGATGGGACAGATTTTGCATACTGGAAGGTGCGCATGGAGGCTTACTTGTTAAGCCAAGGAAATGCAATTTGGGAGATTGTGGACTCACAATACTCCATCCCTGATACCCGCACCACTCAAACCGAAAAGGATCAGTACATTGCCAACTCGAAGGCAAGGAACATACTGTTCATTGGTCTGAGTCGGAGTGAGTTTGATAGGGTGCAGCACCTTAGGACTGCTAGGGAGATTTGGACAACACTCACTGTCTTTCATGAGGGCTCTGCTCAGATTAAGGCCAGGCGCCAAAGCACCTACAATCAACAGTATCAGCTGTTTGTGCAGGCACCTGGTGAATCTGTAGATGCCATGTTTTCTCGCTTTGACGCGATAGTGAGTAACTTGCGATCCAACGGGACGCTTGCTTACAGTGATCACGATAGGGCTATCAAGCTTCTCTATGCTCTTGACCGTAGCATATGGGAGGTGAAGATATCCAGCATTGAGGAGTCCACAGGCTATGACACATTGACCTGTGATGAGCTCTTTAGCAAGCTAAAGTCCACAGAGATTGCCAAGGCATCTCTTGCTGTGCACAGAAGCTCTTTGCCACAGCCATTGGCATTGGTTTCTAGCACTAGCCGTGGCACCACTGCAGAACCAAGCACATCAGGCACTTGTGTTCTTGCAGATGGTTTTGCTTTGTCCTCCCTGGTCTCCGTCACAAAGGAGCAGGTGGATACTCTAGCTGATGACGAGCTTGCTCTCATTGCCCGGAGGTTCACCCGCTTTCATCATGAGAGACGGGATCAGAGGAGAAGTGGTTTTAGTGGCTGCTATGAATGTGGCGACACCTCTCACATAAAGGCCAATTGCCCCAAGGTCAAAAAGAGAGATGAGAGTGACCGCCCTAAATACCACAAGAAGGAGAGGAAACCCTTTGTGAAGGGCAAGCGCGGCAAGATGGCTAAGAAAGTAGCCAAGGCCGCTTCCAGAGCTTTTGTTGCTGCTCTCAGCGACATCGACACATCCTCAACTGAGGAGTCGAGATCTGAGGAGGAGGAGTCCCCAAGGAAGGAGGACAAGAAGGACAAGAAGGGACGTGACTTCACCGGCCTTTGCTTCATGGCCGACAGCGATCACAGCGGCGATGAGCTTGACTCATCTGAGGTAAACCTATCATCTGACCAGCTACTAATTAAATTAGATGAGCTGAATGAAGTAGTGCTAGGTCAGGATAGATTACTTGTGCAAGCCGCTAGAGAAAGAAAAGACCTTAGACTTAGGCTAGAAAATGTATCTACTGAATATGCCATGCTTAAGTCTAAGTTTGATGATGCTGAATGTGAATCATGTT
This sequence comes from Zizania palustris, assembly GCA_019279435.1. Classification (NCBI taxonomy): domain Eukaryota; kingdom Viridiplantae; phylum Streptophyta; class Magnoliopsida; order Poales; family Poaceae; genus Zizania; species Zizania palustris. Next base: position 14,131,847 of record JAAALK010000287.1, on the reverse strand, counting down.
CTGTTGTCATGAGTGAGCTTGCTCAGTTGCGTTCTGTACATGCTCAAACTCTTTCTGAGCTTGAGACTGCACAGAAGCAGCTTTTGGAGGTGGATTCTAGACCTCATGATATTATTGATTGCATGAACTGCTCTTTATTGCGCGATAGCATTTCTTTACGTGATAAGCATGTTCATGATTTAGAGGCTAGATTGGAAAGGGCCGGTAGTTCTAAGGATGTGCAACCTGTTTGTGACACTTGCATCACCCTTAAGGACCAGCTAGGCACTGTCAGAGAGCGAGCTGAAAACCTCATGTCCGAAAATGAATACCTTCTTTCCGTGGTGAACAAATGCACTGAGGGGAAAGGTAGGATGGATTTGCTCTTGGCCAAGACCAAGTTGTGTGCTGACAGAGCCGGGGTAGCTCTAGGTTTGGGTTTTGAGAGGATAGCTTCAGACAGTAAGACCAAAACTGTTTTTACCTCTCCCACCACCCTAGAGAAAGAGAGAGCTCTGTTGGACACCCCATCAGCCAAAAAGCCTACCCATCCACCAAAGAAAACCACACCTCCTACCAAGAAAAATCCTCCCAAGAAAACCACTGTGAAGAAACCCAAGGAGCCTGTGAGAGTTGCTCCTGTGACCCATGAGAGTGCCCCCAGGAGAGTGTTTCACTGTTCTTATTGTCAGCGGGCGGGTCATTTGATTGGTTTCTGTTTCCGTCGCATCAAGGATGAGCGACGTGCACAGGCGATGAGCTATCAGGACATGCATTACCCATCTTTAGGTATGCATGAGTCTGAGTTCTACTCTCGTCCTGTTTTAGAGGCTCCTCGTGCTTCTCGGAGAGGTTTTGCTCCTCGAGGTGTTCACCATGTTCCATATGGTGGTAGACCTCGGGCGAGTAGGTTTGTACCTCGTCAGAGTAGGAGACCTCTACATGCTTTTCGTTCTTTGCATGTAGGTAGACCTCGCACTTTGCATCATTCTGATTTTTATGTGCGTAGACCGTCTACTTCTACTGTGCCTACTACTCGTGTCACTCAGTGCTGGATGCCTCGTCATTATTTTACTCACCCCAGCACTGAGCGATCGAGACGTTTTCATCATGTGTAGGCGACAGGTCGAGGCTTGGAGGGCACGTGGATCATGGACTCCGGTTGTTCGCGCCACATGACCGGAGATGCAGCTTGGTTCTCCAGCCTCACTACAACCAAGCAAAGGGAACATATCACCTTCGGAAACAATCGAAGGAGTAGAGTGAAAGGTAAAGGTGTGGTAAGAATTAACTCGAATTTCACTCTCAAAGATGTTGCTTTGGTTGAGAACCTGGGATACAATTTGCTGTCTGTATCTCAGTTACTTGATGAGGGCTTCGAAGTGCGATTTCATCGCGATACTTCGCAAGTGCTCAATTCTGATGGCGTTGTTGTGTGTAAGATCTTTAGGGTTGGGAGAGTTTTTGGAGCTGATTTTTCAGAGTCGTCTGGTTCTTCTCATTGTCTTGTTGCACATTCGACTTCTGAGCTTTGGAAATGGCATAGGAGACTGGGGCATATGAGCTTTGAGTTGCTCGCTCGTCTGAGCGCCCTAGGCTTGATCCGAGGATTGCCCAAGCTCAAGTTTGAGAAGAATTTAGTTTGCGCTCCTTGTCGACATGGAAAAATGATTGCCGCTTCGCATTCGCCAGTCACCACTGTGATGACTGAACAGCCCGGAGAACTTCTCCATATGGACACTGTAGGTCCTTCTCGGGTTAGTTCTTTAGGCGGCAAGTGGTATGTACTTGTTATAGTCGACGATTTCTCTCGCTACTCTTGGGTCTTCTTTCTTGCCAGCAAGGATGAAGTGTTTTCACACTTTCGGAGCTTGGCTTTGAGACTTTTTACAGAACTCCCTGGTGCATTAAAATTCATTCGAAGCGATAATGGCACCGAGTTCAAAACAGTCTCTTTGTTGACTTTTGCATGGAGCATGGCATAGAACATCAATTCTCTGCTCCGCGGGTTCCTCAACAAAACGGTGTTGTTGAGAGGAAAAACCGCACTTTGGTTGAGATGGCTAGGACGATGCTTGATGAGCATAGGACTCCTAGAAAATTCTGGGCTGAGGCCATGAACACTGCTTGTTACATCTCAAACCGAATTTTCTTGCGCTCAATTTTAAATTTGACATCTTATGAGCTGCGTTTTGGGAGACAGCCCAAGGTTACTCATCTTCGAGTTTTTGGCTGTCGCTGCTTTATCCTAAAACGTGGTAACTTGGATAAATTTGAGTCGCGATCTTCTGACGGGATCTTTTTGGGTTATACAACTCATGGTCATTCTTATCGTGTTTATAACTTGGAAACTAACACTGTCATCGAGTCATGTGATGTGACTTTTGATGAATCAACCCCCTCTGTTAGTTCTGCTTTTGAACAGGCAAATGAACACGACATGGAACAGACTTTATTCGAAGACGAAGATCCCGGAGAATTCGAGGATGAACCCCTACTACCCTCGACGTCAACCCCCGAAGCTGACCCCGCTTCAACTACTTCGGCACGAGGTCCCGAAGCGACTACCTCAACATCGGTCATCTTGGACCACTCCAACGCACAAGTTGAGGGGGAGACTGCATCCCGCCGCGAGGCTCCACATCATGTTCAAAGGATGCACCCTCCCGAGCAGATCATTGGTGAGCTTGATCAAAGGGTAACACGTTCTCACGCTCATTTTACTAATGCTGCTTTTGTTGCTTCTTTCGAGCCCTTAGATGTTAGTCATGCACTTTCTGATTCTAGTTGGATCAATGCCATGCATGAAGAGCTTGAGAATTTTGAAAGAAACCAAGTCTGGACTTTAGTTGATCCTCCACCAAATGTTCATTTCATTGGAACAAAATGGATTTTCAAAAATAAACAAGGGGAGGATGGAACAATTGTTAGAAATAAGGCTAGACTTGTAGCTCAGGGCTTTTCTCAACTAGAAGGGATTGATTTTACTGAAACTTTTGCACCTGTTGCTCGCCTTGAGGCCATTAGGATTTTGCTTGCCTTTGCGACATCCCGGGGATTCAAACTCTATCAAATGGATGTCAAAAGTGCTTTTCTTAATGGCTTCATAGGTGAAGATGTTTATGTAAAACAACCCCCTGGTTTTGAAAACCCCAAGTACCCACATAAAGTCCTTAAACTTCATAAGGCTCTTTATGGACTCAAGCAGGCCCCTCGGGCTTGGTATGATAGACTTAAGTCTTTTCTGCTTGAGCGAGGGTACTTGATGGGCTCAGTTGATAAAACTTTGTTTACTCTCAAGCATGGCAAAGATTTCCTTCTAGTGCAGATTTATGTGGATGATATCATCTTTGGTGGCTCTTCTCATGCTTTAGTTGCCGAGTTTGCAGATACCATGAGCAGGGAGTTTGAAATGTCAATGATGGGTGAACTCACCTTTTTCCTTGGTTTGCAAATCAAGCAAAGCAAACAAGGTACTTTTGTCCACCAGACAAAGTACACCAAGGACCTGCTCAAGAAATTCGACATGTCCGATGCGAAGCCCCTCGCCACTCCAATGGCTACATCTGTAGCATTGGACCCTGACGAAGATGGAGAAGCCGTAGATCAGAAGGAGTTCCGAAGCATGATCGGCTCCCTCCTCTACTTGACTGCCACGAGGCCGGACATACACTTCGCAGTATGTCTGTGCGCTCGTTTTCAGGCTTCACCACGAGCTTCGCACCGCCAAGCGGTTAAGCGCATTTTAAGGTATCTCAAACACACCCTTGAATTTGGCATATGGTATTCATCATCTTCATCTTTATGTCTTAGAGGTTATTCAGATGCGGATTTTGCTGGGTGTAGAATTGATAGGAAGAGTACCTCTGGTACTTGTCATTTTCTGGGTACGTCTCTGGTTTGCTGGTCTTCCCGCAAACAGTCTAGTGTTGCACAATCGACGGCTGAGGCCGAATATGTTGCTGCAGCTAGCTGTTGCTCTCAGATTTTGTGGATGGTTTCCACTTTGCGGGATTTCGGGTTAGATTATAAGAGTGTTCCACTTTTCTGTGATAACACTAGTGCTATTTGTATTGCAAACAACCCGGTTCAGCACTCCAGAACCAAACACATTGATGTACGGTATCATTTTCTCAGAGATCACAATGAGAAGGGTGATATTGAACTTCAATATGTTGATACCCAACACCAGCTTGCCGATATTTTTACAAAACCCCTCGATGCTTCTCGATTTGCTTACTTGCGTGGGGAACTTGGTATTTGTCATCCCTATGGCATTCCGTGAGGGGGAGCTGATTTTAATTGTCTTGCATATGCTCTTTATGTGTGGAATTGCACTTACATCTTTTGCTATTATATGCCTGCTTTTAATTCAAAGAATTCATGACAGATCAGCTCTGTGAAATATGTCTGGAACATTGATTGTGCATGATGTTTTATTTTCTAAAATCAAAACTTGCTCACCGCACAATCTTGTATCTAGCTTGTTTAGGCTGGACTGCCTTTAGCTATCTTTTATCTACTTGACAGCAAGACACTGTTCCTTGGATGCTAAAATATGCAACTTGAAAAATGTGTTCTTTATTCATGGATACTCATCAAAATAATTAACTCATCAAAATCAAAATCCATGATTTGTCTGGTTTCAATGAAAAGATCCAGGAGGGTTTGTTTGTCGCACTACTCTATTCTAGACCGCTTACCATTGCACATTGGTCTGAACTGGGATAGTGTAGTGTATGCCAAAATCACCGCCTTAAGCTTCAGATGGCTTTCATGCCTAGGCTTGGCCTGATTGGAAAGTATAAGGTAGACAAACAAATAACCCCTGGCATTAAGAAAAAGAACAACAAAATTAATTGATCATCAAGTTTGCTTTCACAGCTCCTTTTGAACAAGACTTGTCTGTCTAGGGTAGAATTTGTTAGCTTTGCGCAGTCCTTGCCTTCACATGTCTAGCTGCTTTGATTAAGTGGTGATGCTTTTACTTCAAAATGACGAAATCACATGCCATCATCTTGTTTCACAGATTGTTAAATTGAGCTGAGCACATGATCATTTGTGTTAATTTTGGCATATTTTTGCATTATATGTCTTTGCAATTCTATTCATTTCAAAGCTTTGCATCTTTTGAATGCTCCTTGATGCTTGCATTGCCAAAGGGGGAGAGATTTTGCTATGTTCTCTGCTGCAAGAAGGCATTATTTCTAAAGGGGGAGAGATTTTTGACATAAAGGGGGAGAAACATTTGCTCAACTCAGGGGGAGTTTTTATCCAAAGGGAGTTTTGCCGAAGGGGCTTTTACTCTTTTACAAAGGGGGAGAAAATTTCTTTTATCAAGTGACATGCTTTGGCTCTTTTCTGAGTTTTTATGGTCACTTGTGTGCTGAAAGTTTTTTAAATTTTCTTGAACTTGGATTTGGTTGTCAATGCACTCATCAAGGGGGAGATTGAGAAACCAAGGGTGGTTTCGGTGTATGTGATGAGTGATTGACAGGATTATTTACCCTCTGTTCGAAGGGTACCTCCGGAGGGGCTTCGGAGGTGGTACCTCCGAAGGGTGTTCGGAGGTGTGTCACCGGAGTGTGTTCGGTGTTTGCTTGCTGCAGCTGTGCAGCGGAGTGTACCTGTCGGAGGGGTCCGACAGTACACGATGACTGGGTTCGTACCGATGGCTTCGGTACTTTGGGCGGTACACCGGAGAGTGTGCCGGAGGATGCTAACCCGGAGAGGTCTCCGGAGTACTGGATACACTTGTCTGTTTGTCGGTGGTGCGCAGGGACTTCGGAGGCGACGGACAGGGTTCGAGCCAGGTGAACCTGGGTCAAGCAGGTGGCTTGATGCCAGGGGAGCGGGGAGCTCCGTCACGGTGGCTGCGAAGGTGGTCCGGGTCGGTCCTCGGGTCGAGGCGTGCCAGGTGAAGGCAGAGAGTGCGGAGTGTGGCTCCGGCTGAAGGTACTCCGAGATAAAGTCCTCGGAGGTGAGGCACTTCGAAGGTACTCCGAATGGAGTGACTTCGGAGTTGGTGGAACAAGTCCTCTGCGGAGGCAAGGTGTTCGAAGTGTGCTCCGGAGGGAGACACTCGAAGGTTACCCGACGAAGGTCTCAGAAGTCGAGGCGCATCGAAGGCATTGTCCGGGTGAGGCTCGTCGTAGAGTGTGCTCGGGGAGAGGCACTGCGACGGAGTGCTCATGGAATGCTTCATGCGGAGGCCTTGGACGAAGGAGGGACTTCGAAGGGTGGTACTCCGAAGGTGGGCTTCGGAGTGAGGATGACTTGTGGTGCTTCGGCCATGCATGGCTTCGGTACACGGACGGACGGTGTTCGAGCTGGGAGTAGCTGCGAAGCCGTGGTGATCCACTCCGGAGGTGGTGGTGCGAAGGCCCAAGGGCTTTGACGGCTTCGGCTTAAAACCGTCACTGTATCGAAGGAATTCTTCGGCGGAGCGAAGGCCTTCAGGCTGCAGGCTTCTCGCCGAAGCTACCGCACCTTCGGGTGCGTTGGGAGGTTCCAGAAGTCAACTCTGTAAAGGCTGACACTGTCTGTTCTGAAAAAGACTGACACTGTCCCCTCTGCAGCTGACAGAGAAGCCTCCAAAATAAAGGTGGACTACCTTTTGTACCCCTTAGTTCTGTAGAGACAAATCTGTTGTAAACCCTAGGGGTAAAGTAGTCACTTCCTTAGGATGAAGCCGTGGGCTATAAATATGGGGGCTCGGTAGGTAACATTTAACACTTTGAGCATTTACTGTTGAGCTCCTGTAGACAGACCTCGCTGTATTCATTCTGAGTTCATTTTATTCAGTGTTCCTTGTTCAAGCGGCGAAGCCCTGCTTCTTTGTGCTTTTGCTTGAGCTCGTATTGCATACCTCGCTAGTTTTTAGTTCACCAGAGCCTGTCTTGGCGAAGGGTGTGTTTATCGCGAAGTGTGCTTTGCAGTGTGCTGTCGCTCTGTGTAACACGAGGCAAGACCTCGCTGATTACTAGCGAAGCCCTGTTCTATTCCCGTAGTGCTTCTTGTGTCGAAGCCCTTAGCGTAGTCCATTTGCGTGTGCGTGTAGACCTTCGGGTACGAAGCCCAGCACCCGTTGCTGTCGCCAAGTACTTGGTCGAAGTCCTCAGAGGGCTGTCCACTCTTGCGAAGGGTGAAGTGCGAAGCCTGCTCGAAGCACCTCGTGTGCGGAGCCTGCACTGACTGAGCGGAGTAGATTTTCGAGGGTTGTTCGAGGAGCGAAGTCTTCTTGGCTTCGAACTTTTGCCTCTCCGAAGCCTGTGTTCGAAGGTGTCGAAGTACCTCCGAACCAGACCTTCGAAGGTAGTGTTCGAAGCCTGTTCCGCAGAAGACAGAATAGAACCGAAGGCTAAGTTTTTAGCCCGAAATTTTAAAAGCTCCCATTCACCCCCCCTCTGGTCGCCGTTTCCGGTCCAACATGTCATTTATGGCTTTTGCAGGGAAGTGGAGAGCATGCTCCCTCCGTAGCTGGAAATTGACGCTGCCGAAGGCTATGACCACCTTGGAATCCCCCGGTCCGTCTTGTGGCTTCGGCTAGCATATTGCTTCGTGGGTTGCAGCGAAGATTTCGGAGTGTCCCTCGCATCCCTCTGCCCGGAGCGCCCATTCGAAGATGGCTAAGCGCGCGATAGCGTTGGGGGATAGCTGAGGCAGAGTTATGTGGAACAACTCCAGTACCTCTGCCAAGAAGTCCACGGCTGGCAGCCCCAAGCCTGCTTCGAAGAACGCTTCGAAGACCACCACCTCCCCGCTTCGCGGCCTCAGAGTTGATTCTGGCCCGGGGACTCGAGTCCTCAGTCCAGCGCCCAGCTTTCCGTCCACGGCTTCTTCAATAGATTCGGCGGTGCTCACGGATTGGCCGATGAGGAAGCTTTGGGCAATCTTCTTCTTGGAGGGCGGACGGAGCGCCCGAGGATTCTTGGGCCAAGCTCCGCTCGAGGTCCCTGCCATTGCCGCTGCTGCCGAGGCAGCCCACGCCTGCCTCTGCGCTAGGGTGTTGGCTGCTGCCAGAGTGGTGTGGCTAGTTCTCGCCATTGCGCTTGGGTGCTCAAGAGATTGGAAGATTGGGGGAAAGTGAATCACGAATGATGGATGCAGTAAAATTTCTCGGTTAATCCCTGTCTTCCCCTTTTATAACCGCACGTCCAGTGCTACTCTTTGATTGGTTTCACACTGCAGGTTCGGCTTCTGTCGCCGACAAGTGGGTCCGATAATTGGAACGACGAGCAATCACCGTAAAAATCGACCGTTACCTTTTTTGCAGAGTGTAACGGCTACTTGCGCTGTAACGGCTACAATCTAATGGCGCTCCACGATGTTTGCACTCTGAGACCGTTCCCTTCCCAACGTGCGTTCCCATTGCATCAAGAACCCGAAGGGGGAGGTTCGAACGCGTTGGGATCGAAGTCCTCGGCTAAGTCGCAGCATGCCCAAATCCTCTTTAAGCCTCAAAAAATAGAAATGTTCCTTCCGTATACTGCCTTCTTTCTAAACAGGTTAACCACAGAGAGGCGTATTCGAGGGGCTACTATTGGGGGAAATTACTCCATTTCCAGGGCTTAAAGATTAATTCATCAAAGGCTAAAGTATACTCCAAAGCTAGTGAGCAGAGGTTCGAAGGGTGAGTCACCATGCCGAAGGGTGCAGCGATGCGAAGCCTTGGTGAACCCTCCGAATGGAAGATAGAGGCCCCGAAGCCGAAGGACAAGATTGATGGGACGTCTAGCTTATCCATCTACCTTATAGTATTTTACCTTTTATAACCTTGTTTATGGTACCGAATGGATTCCATTATGTCGGTTGTAATCTAGGGGTAAATAGGTCTTTTCCTTATGCTTTTTCACCTATAAATACCCCCCTTTGTACCCTGTAAAAAGGGATCCAGAACAAGTTGTTCATTACACTCATTCGGACCACTCGAGTTATTATCCAATTCGGAGCCTCGAGGTAGTCCTAAAACACAAACTCCTTGTTTGTCCGTTCCTGATCTCAGAGAACCTGTTGGCGTAACATTTGCGCCAACAACCACCATATGGAACATGGTGAACACCTCGAGGAGCAAAACCTCTCTGAGAAGTGCGAGGAGCCTCGAAAATAGGACGTGAGTATAACTCAGACTCATGCAAACCTAAAGATGGGTAGTGCATGTTCTGGAACCTCATCGCCTGAGAGCGTCGCTGTGGCGCCCCGATTTACCAAAATCGGAACATTATTGAATTTCATAAGAAAGACATTAATACAAGAGGTTCATCATGCGACAATCGTACATACGACAGTATTCATGGTACGCAGACCATATTTATTACATCAGAGTTGAAAGTAAAAATAATAAATAAAAGTAAATAGCATGACGAACGCCTTCTTCAGGATCTTTGCTTGACTGGGTCGATACTCCAGACCATCTTCATAGTAGGCATCCTCTGTGGGGTCCAACGGGTATGAGTACAAAAAGTACTCAACAAGCCACCGCAAATGCAAATAATAATGCAAGATAATAAACAAGGAAGGGTAGTGGCTAACAGTGCGGAAAAGTACATTTTCAGTTATTGCATTTAGTGTAGTCAGATTTAATCATGCGGAAAAGTAAACATGAGCATCAACAACATCGTCTAACTCGAGGAGTACATTTTACCTCCTCGCACAACAGTCCTTACATGTCAAACCATCATGCACATACATATTCAAAGTAATCTAACTGTGGGATGTCACGCAACCCGCCCTTGACCGTGGGCTCGGCTTTTCGAAAAGATTTAAGACTCTGATCAGAGATGTACTACTGTACCCACAAGGAACGCACTCATCCCAAACAAGATGACCCATACCATGGGAACTCGTGCCAAAACCTCGGCATTAAATGCTCCAAGCGATAACAACCCGCTCTAGGTTTCGCCGGCGCACCGGGCCGCATCCCGGCTAACGTCGCACCCCCTTTTGCGCCACATTGGTACAAGCCACCCGCAGGTGCTGCTTGACCCATCTCCAAATGGTGGCCTCGGTTTGGAACACTCCATACCTTAGTTAGGACTTACCCATTAGACTTGTGGTTAGTACGGAAGTGTATTGCAATGGATCCCTCAGACCGGTCCTTATAGTGCCCCGGGTGCTACCGACCAATGCCCTAGCTTGCACCCGGAACCCACCATGCATACACTCACAACCATAACTCATCACCAACAGAAATCCAAGGATAAGAAGTAACGGGGATCATATAGTAGAACCATTTTACTACGACTCATTTTTATCCTATAGCGATCGTGTCAATACATTGGACACTAGCTAATATCAATAATCATGTGGTGACAAGGAGGTTAGGCGAGATAGCATGGCTTGGGTTGCACATCAAGGTCGGGGGATCCTAAATAAATATATTGTAAGGGTTCATTTGACTAATGCATGTATAACCTATGTGTTTTAGCGATAGTTTAATAAAGCATGGGTTCAATATGCTCAAAAGATTGGTTTGGTGACTTGCCTTGTTCAGCGAAGGGTGAGGGAGGAACTTCCGGGTAATATTTCGGCTTCTCGGCGGCGTCGTAGTCTTTCCAATATAAATAAAATAAAATACAACTGAGAAACCAAGGGTTGGTTTCAGTATTTGTGATGGGTGATTGACAGGCTTTTAACCTCTGTTCGAAGGGGTACCTCCGGAAGGGGTTCGGAGGTTGGACCTCCGAAGGGTGTTCGGAGGTGGTTTCACCGAAGTATGTTCGGTGGTTTGGTTGCTGCAGCTGTTGCAGCGGAGTGTGCGTGTCGGAGGGGTCCGACAGCACAAGATGACTGGGTGTGTACCGAAGGCTTCGGTACTTTGGGCGGTACACCGGAGTGTGTGCCGGAGGTTGCTAACCCAGAGAGGTCTCCGGAGTACTGGAAACACTTGTCTGTTTATCTGTGGTGCACAGGGACTTCGGAGTCGACGGACAGGTTCGCGGCAGGTGAACCTGGGTCAAGCTGGAGGCTTGATGCCAGGGGAGCGGGGAGCTCCGTCACGGTGACTGCGAAGGGGTCCGGGTCGGTCCTCGGGTCGAGGTGCGCCAGGAGAAGGCAGAGAGTGCGGAGCGTAGCTCCGGGTGAAGGTACTCCGAGACAAAGTCCTCGGAGGTGAGGCACTTCGAAGGTACTCCGAATGGAGTGACTTCGAAGTTGGATGGATCAAGTCCTCTGCGGAGGCAAGGAGTTCGAAGTGTGCTCCGGAGGGTGACATTCGAAGGTACCCGACGAAGGTCTCAGAAGTCGAGGCGCATCGAAGGCATGGTCCGGGTGAGGCTCGTCGAGGAGTGTGCTCGGGGAGAGACACTGCGACGAAGGGCTCATGGAATGCTTCATGCGGAGGCCTTGGACGAAGGAGGGACTTCGAAGGGTGGTACTCCGAAGGTGGGGCTTCGGAGTGAGGAAGGCTTCGGAGCAAGGCTAGCTCCGGAGCGAGGTTGTCTTGTGGTACTTCGGCCTGCATGGCTTCGGTACACGGACTGACGGAGTTCGAGCTAGGAGTAGCTGCGAAGCCGTGATGGTCCAGTCCGGAGGTGTTGGTGCGAAGGCCCAAGGGCTTTGACGGCTTCAGCTCAAAACCGTCACTGTATCGAAGGCTGACTTCGGTGACGCGAAGGCCTTCTGGCTCAAAGCTTCTCACCGAAGCTACCGCATCCCTCGCGTTCGAAGGGGGGCTTCGGAAAGGTCAAAGGCTGCAAGTCTGACAGTGTCTGCTCTGCAAAAAGCTGGCGTTGTCCCCTCTGCAAAGGCTGACAGAGAAGCCTCCAATAAAGTTGACTACCTCTTGTACCCCTCAGTTCTGTAGAGACAAAACCAATGTAAACCCTAGGGGTAAAGTAGTCAATTCCTTTGGGTGAACTGTGGGCTATAAATATGGGGGCTCAGTAGGTAACATTTAACACTTTGAGCATTTAATGTTGAGCTCCTGTAGCCACACACTTCGTTGTATTCATCCAGAGTTCAATTTTATTGTGTTCCTTGTTCAAGCGGCGAAGCCCTGCTTCTGTGTGCTTTTTGCTTGAGCTCGCTTTACATACCTCGCCAGTTGCAGTGCGCCGAAGCCTGTCTAGGCGAAGGGTGTTTTTGTGCGAAGTGTGTTTTTCAGTGCGCGTTCGCTCTGTGTAACTTGAGGCTAGACCTCACTGCTTACTAGCAAAGCCCTGATCGAAGCCCGTTTTGCTTCTTGTGTCGAAGCCCCTAGCGAAGTCTATTAGTGTACGTTTGGACCTTCGTGTACGAAGCCCAGCACCAGTTGCTGCTGCCAAGTACTTGGTCGAAGTCCTCAGAGGGTCGTCCACTCTTGCGAAGGGTGAAGTGCAAAGCCTGCTCGATGCACCCTGTGTGCGGAGCCTGCACTGACTTAGCAGAGTAGATTTTCGAGGGTTGTTAGTGGAGCGAAGTCTTCTTGGCTTCGAACTTTTGGACCTGCGAAGCCTGCGTTCGGAGTTGTCAAGGGACCTCCGAACCAGACCTCCGTAGGTAGTGTTCGAAGCCTGTTCCGCAGAAGACAGAACTGAAACCGAAGGCTAGTTTTTAGCCCGAAATTTTAAAAGCTCCCATTCACCCCCCCCTCTGGTCGCCGTTTCCGGTCCAACAACAACATTCAATCAAACAATATAACATCACATAATAAGCACATAGGTTTAAATTGGTTTAATTGAATGAAAACCAAGTTGTTAAGTTTCTGAGATTTATTTTATAAATAATTTTTTTAGAAGGAATTATAATGAAAGATTGTCCTTTATAAAAAGGGTTTTAAATGTGAGTAGTCTCATTTTAAACATTCTAATCAATTTAAAATGAGGGGTTCAAGGGCAATGTAGTGGTTTTCAGTATATGAATAGCAAGAAAATAAATATAGACTTTACAGAAATTTAAATAATTGAATTTTCATTTTTACCCTAAGGGCATTTAAATATCTATTTAAATAATCATGAAAAATTTAAAGTAAACATACTGTTTTTATTGAACTAAAGTGTAGAGGATAAAATTATAAAATTTCTGGAATTGAAATGACAATTTTTAGAGTTCAAATGCGCCAGATATGAATTTTTCAAGTTTTAAACAGTTTTATGGAATTTATTTCTAAATTTAAATCCCCTCGGGTCCACGGTGAGCCAGGCCCACGGTGAACCCGCGCATTGTGCGTGTGGTCCGGCCCAATCTGGACCGTTGGATCTAGATCCAACGCGCGAGGGCGAGGCGGGGCGCTTAAGTGATAACGGACGGCCACGATTAAAACGCGCGAAAGGGTACCACGTGGACGCACGAGATCGAGTGCGGGTTTTAAATGGAAATGAACGCGCGAGATTAAAATGTACCACTTTGACCAGATCCGACGGTGCGGATTAGATCGCGCACGTGGAGCAACTAGCACCGCTCGATTGCGATCGTGCGGTCGGGATTGAATCCGACACGGCACGGGTACTCGACCCGTGCCAGTCATCTTATCCGACGACGGCGAGCGGGCCAGGGGCCACGGCGAGCGACAGTGGCCCTAGCTAAGCCCAGAAATGGAAAGAGGACGCTATGGCGGTCACGACGGTACCTTAGGCGAGGCGAGGGATCGACGGAGCATGGTCGGCGACGAGGGTAGACGACGGAGTGGTTCGGGCTCCTCGTCGGCGATGGTGTTAATGGGAGATTGGTCCCGATCTTCCGCTAGGTAAAGGATAACTTGGATTGGTGGAGAATCTCGACGTTGACGATCCAAGGCTTCGGTCCGGTGGATCAAAACCTTGCAATTGCTACACCACCGTCTCCGTTGGTTATCAACCACGCAGGCACGATTGACCTCGCCACGAAGGCTAATTCCTGCAAGCGAACCCAAGAACACAAGCAAGAACAGGAAGGATACAAGTCGAATGCCAAATCACAGATAAACTATGAAAAGGAGAGGTTTCACAAACGCTGATGCAGCAGCCAATCGGTCCGGTGCAGGAGCGGGATCTAAACACACAAGTGTAGATGCAAACAAAGCAAAACCTAACCCTAAAGGTGGCTGGCATGAGTATATAAAACGTGGGCAGCCTGTAGAAGACGTACAGACTCGGACTATGGGCTAGAAGACGTACAAACTCGAACTATGGGCCAACACGGCCCAATTCTGTCACGCAGGACTGTTTCAAACACATAGGACGGCTCGAGACTCCAAATGAGACGAAACCAACGCCAAAAGATCCATCTTCTCCTTAGCTTTCCAAAAAGTCCAAGAACGCGCCAATCGGAATTCGTATGAGGAAGTTATGCCCATTTTGGTGCATGGTGGTCGATGTAGTCCGAACCAGCGAATTCTTGACTTCAAATCATCCGTGTGACTCCGTCTTCAACTCCAACTCTTCTATTCCATCTCTCATGTTCCTAAGCAACAGAATATCACTAGTATTCAGTAGCATCCCATCCAACAAATATTAACATAGTTGCTAAGGAAAAAATTAACCTCATGGTTCAAGCTACGAGCACGGCCGCGTGTGATTGGTCCCTGTAATTGAATTGTAGGTTGATGGTGCATGTGTGTATCATGCGAAGTGATGTCCTCATCATCCTCCCCCTCTTGAATTAGAGTCGTCCTCGACTCAAGCCCATCATCATCTCCCAAATAGGGCTTTAAATCTAAAATGTTAAATGTGGGACTAACCCCAAAAGCTGCAGGCAACTCAAGTTTATATGCATTATCATTGATCTTCTCAAGCACACGGAAAGGACCATCAGCACGGGGCATCAATTTAGACTTTCTCAAATCGGGAAAATGATCCTTGCGCAAATGCAACCAAACAAGATCACCTGGTTCAAATGTTATCGCTTTTCTACCCTTACTACCATAAGCACGATATCTCTCATTAATTTTCTCTATATTTGCTTTAGTAGTTTCATGCATCTTAAGTAATAATTCAGCACGTGTAGTAGCATCAAAATTAAAGTTTTCAGATGGTGGTAATGATAGCAAATCAATAGGAGCACGCGGATTAAAGCCATAGACCACTTGAAACGGACTTACCTTAGTAGTGGAGTGTACTGATCTATTATATGCAAACTCAATATGAGGTAGACACTCTTCCCAGAGCTTCAAGTTGGTCTTCAAAACAGCCCTCAACATGGTGGACAATGTACGGTTGTCGACCTCCGTTTGCCCATCTGTTTGTGGGTGACAAGTAGTAGAAAATAGCAGCTTCGTCCCCAACTTATGCCACAACGTCCTCCAAAAATGTCTTTAGAATTTAGCATCATGATCTGAAACGATGGTATTGGGAACTCCATGCAAGCGTACGACCTCTCTGAAAAACAAATCAGCAACATTGGTAGCGTCGTCGCTCTTGTGACAAGGTATAAAATGCGCCATTTTAGAGAACCGATCTACCACCACAAAAATACTATCTCTCCCCCTCCTAGTTCTAGGTAATCCTAACACAAAATCCATAGAAATATCCTCCCAAGATACGCTAGGAACGGGCAGAGGCATATAAAGACCATGTGGGTTTAGACGGGACTTAGCTTTATTGCAAGTAGTGCATCGTGCCACATAGCGCTCAACATCTCGTCTCATCCTAGGCCAATAGAAGTGTGTGGACAACACATCTTCGGTTTTCTTTGATCCAAAATGACCCATCAAACCACCACCATGTGCTTCCTGCAATAACAACAAGCGAAGAGAGCTAGCCGGCACACATAACTTGTTAGCACGAAAAAGATATTCATTATTCAGCACAAATTTGTTCCAAGCACGATCATTTGTACAATTTGCAAAAGCATCTTTGAAGTCCAAATCAGTAGCATACATGTCCTTCAATGTTTCTAAACCAAAGATCTTATAATCAAGTTGAGAAAGCAATGTATAACGTCTAGATAAAGCATCAGCAATCACATTATCTTTCCCTTTCTTATGCTTAATGATATATGGAAAAGTCTCAATAAATTCTACCCATTTAGCATGTCGTTTATTCAGATTTGCTTGACTACGTATATGCTTCAATGCTTCATGATCCAAATGAATAATAAACTCCTTAGGCAAAAGGTAATGTTGCCAAGTTTCAAGCACACGTACTAAGGCATATAATTCCTTATCATAGGTAGAATAATTCAACTGTGGACCATGTAATTTCTCACTAAAATAGGCCACGGGTTTACCTCCTTGTAGCAGCACACCTCCTATTCCAAAACCACTAGCATCACATTCTAACTCAAAAGGCTTACTAAAGTTGGGTAGCTGAAGTAGAAGTGAATGTGTAAGACGATCCTTGAGTGTGGAAAAAGCTTGTTCTTGTGCTGGTTCCCAAGTAAAAGTAACTCCCTTCTTGGTCAACTCATGCAAAGGACCGGCTATGGTGCTGAAATCTTTCACAAAACACCGGTAGAAACCTGCAAGACCAAGAAAACTACGTACTGCAAGGTTAGTTTTAGTTGCAAGCATGACACGTCCTTTCAGATTAATAACTTGTGATGAAGAAGGAGAAACAACTTTATCTTTTTGTTGCCTCGAAAGTGTTTTAGCTACTTGCTGATTTTCAGAAGGTTGTTTGCTCGTTTGTGCGTCCTTAGCATGTTTTTCTTGTTCAAATTTCACAATTTCAGCAGGAGTCAAAGGAAGCAATGTAACTTTCTTTCCTTTATACATAAATGTGTACTTATTGCTCCTACCATGGTGTGTAGCATCAGTATCATACTCCCAAGGTCTACCAAGTAATAGAGAACATGCTTGCATTGGTACTACATCAAAATCAGCAACTCCGAAGTATGTACCAATGGAAAATTTGATGTGAGCAATTTGTGTTACCTTGACCTTACCGCTATTGTTGAACCATTGTACGTGGTAAGGGTGTGGATGTGCACGTGTGGGAAGTTGAAGCTTAGTTACCATGTCGTGACTCACCAAATTGTTGCAACTACCGCTGTCTATGATGACACGTACACGGCGGTCATTGACGACGAAGAAGGTCTGAAATAGATTGTTCCGTTGTGCCCGGTCATCCTGGTCCATGTGAGTGCTCAAGACACGTTGTACAATAAGTGCTGCCATGTTAGTGAAAAGACAAAACAACAAAGAATAATCCCTATGGAAAGCAGCTAGGTGGGGTGGTGGTGTGTGGTGGAAGCAATCCGTCAAGCGCCTTACCCACGCTTTCAAGTGTTCTTACCACGCCGCAGTGAGGTAACCGGCCTACAGGTGACGAACCAAGTGGAGGGTGGTGGTGGATTGCAAGATATGAACCTGTCCTGACCAAGAGAAAGGTGTAGCTTGGAAGGCAAAGTGAGAGTCAAGGATTAGCGATAGTAATAACAGTTAAACCAAGTTCAATAAGTGTTCCCTAGTACTCGTCAAAGTTGCTGGCCTTAGTGCTCCCAATGTGAAAATTCAAGCAATAGAGGGAATCTATGTGCCCAAAACTCAAGTGGAGGCAATAATAGGCCAAATTCAGTTCTCTGCCGCTGCCGCTGATCGGACAAGGGATCGGACAAGAGATCGGCCAAGGGATCGGACATGAGATCGGACAAGCAGAATCCGCCGCTGCCGCTGATCGGACAAGGGATCGGACAAGAGATCGGACAAGGGATCGGACAAGAGATCGGACAAGCAATCGACAGGACCGGTTCTTTTTTTTCACTATATATTTTTTTGAACAAGGATGACAAGAGATGCAACCACAAAAATTGGCACCAGCAACTGAGGTGGGATGTGGTTCACAGAAATTCAACAAGTTCGCTGAACGGCGAGCAAAAACTTTGACTAATTTTTTCTTTATCTTCCTGATTTTTTTGGCGATTCTAATGAAGGCTAACAGGGGAATCCCTGTTAGGGGACCCTCCAAATTGGGTCAAGAATATGCTCAAACAATTTCAGATTTTTCTACCAAACGAGCGAAAAGTTATGCCTATTTTACCGAAGGGGGGTCACAAAGACTCGATATGGAAAACGAGTAGGGCTATGGAGGGGGGTTTTTCGGGTGGGGAATTTTTTGAGACACAAGACCAACTACTACTCAAATGACACAAAGGGATTACTAAACCAGCAACAAGACTCGACCAAGAACACAAACTCAACAAGGTTAAAAACTGAAATTAAAATCGCAAGGCACAAAGGGGTTTGGTGGGATTTTTTTTGTGAGGGTTTTCTGGACTCTAGGTAAAACAAACGAAGATCGAGGTTACCTAACGGGAAATCTGAGCTCTGATACCAACTAATGGGGGATTGGTCCCGATCTTCCGCTAGGTAAAGGATAACTTGGATTGGTGGAGAATCTCGACGTTGACGATCCAAGGCTTCGGTCCGGCGGATCAAAACCTTGCAATCGCTACACCACCGTCTCCGTTGGTTATCAACCACGCAGGCGCGATTGACCTCACCACGAAGGCTAATTCCTGCAAGCAAACCCAAGAACACAAGCAAGAACAGGAAGGATACAAGTTGAATGCCAAATCACAGATAAACTATGAAAAGGAGAGGTTTCACAAACGCTGATGCAGCAGCCAATCGGTCTGGTGCAGGAGCGGGATCTAAACACACAAGTGTAGATGCAAACAAAGCAAAACCTAACCCTAAAGGCGGCTGGCGTGAGTATATAAAGCGTGGGCAGCCTGTAGAAGACATACAGACTCGGACTATGGGCTAGAAGACGTACAGACGCGGACTATGGGCCAACACGGCCCAATTCTGTCATGCAGGACTGTTTCAAACACACAGGATGGCTCGAGACTCCAAATGAGGCGAAACCAACGCCAAAAGATCCATCTTCTCCTTAGCTTTCCCAAAAGTCCAAGAACGTGCCAATCGGACTTCGTATGAGGAAGTTATGCCCATTTTGGTGCATGGTGGTCGATGTAGTCCGAACCAGCGAATTCTTGACTTCAAATCATCCGTGCGACTCTGTCTTCAACTCCAACTCTTTTATTCCATCTCCCATGTTCCTAAGCAACAGAATATCACTAGTATTCAGTAGCATCCCATCCAACAAATATTAACATAGTTGCTAAGGAAAGAATTAACCTCATGGTTCAAGCGACGGGCACGGGCGCGTGTGATTGGTCCCTGTAATTGAATTGTAGGTTGATGGTGCATGTGTGTATCATGCGAAGTGATGTCCTCATCAGGTGTTCCGGCGGGGTTCGATGTCGACAGAGGAGTGGCCGAGGTCGGGGTCATTCTTGCGGTCACGATGGTGGCGAGGGCGTGGACAGAGGTGGTCTGAGGCGACGGCGAGTGGTGGCTGGAGGTGAAACAGTAGGAGTGCGCTAAAACTCGGAGTGAGGGCGTTCGGTGCGTTCTCGCAGCGTGTGAGCGTGGGGGTCGAATGCGGGGCACCAGGGGGTTTAAATAAGGTCACCAGTGGGGGCAGAGGGTGCGCAATTGGGGGAGACCGTGAGTGAACGCCGACGAGGCGGTTTCACCGCATGCAGGCGATAACAGGACGATCACGCGTGGAATTAAGAGGGGAAACGGTCGTCATGATATGGGGATTTTAATGCCGGCGAATAATGGAGGGGAGGGGACCGGCGACGAGCGAATCCGAGGGATTAAAGTCGGCCGGCGCGATTTGGGGGCGGTGGCGCGAGGTTGACGACGGGTCCGACAAGTAGGGGCCACTGGCCAGCGGGCGTGAGCGCGCGAGCGAGAGGGCTGACGGGTGGGGTCGAGGCGTCGGGCGCGCGCGTGAAGAGAGGAGGGCTCGCTGACAGGTGGGGCCCGGGTGTCAGTCCGAGCGCGTGGGAGGGAGTGGGTTGGGTCGGTCGGGAGAGAGAGAAAGCGAGGGGAGGGGCCTGATACTGTTTCAAAACATTTCTGAATAAAAATAATTCCAGAAAATAGATTTAAATCTTAGGGCTACTTCCAAGGTGGGTAAAAATTTATAAAAATTCTCAAAAATATATCTTGGCCTTAGGATCCTACACAAAAATTTTCAGCTCCTGGTTTGGCCTCTACACCTATGTTGTAGTTCAAAAAGGGCAAAGGAAAGCATTAAAGGTATTTTCAAAATAAGAAATTCCAGGAAATTGATTTAAATAATATTTTTATTGTTTTGAAAATTTGGGGTGTTACAGTCGCTCATCCTTGATGCGACGAAAACAAAACCCAACCAAATGACCCGCCTGCTGATAATAGGAACAATGAAACACTCTCCTAGGGGCACTCGCATGGGTCATAGGAGCAATCCTCATAGGCTCCTTGGGCTTCTGCTGAGTGCTTTTCTTGGGAGGAATTTTCTTTGCAATAGGAGTGATTTTCTTTGAGGTTTGGGTAGGCTTTTTGGCTGATGGAGTGTCTAACAGCGCTCTTTCTTTCTCTAAGGTAGTGGGTGAGGTAAAAACAGTTTTGTTTTCACTGTCTAAAGGAATCCTCTCAAAACCCAATCCCAGAGCTAACCCTGCTCTGTCAGCACACATCTTGGTTTTGGCCAAGAGCAAGTCCATCCTACCCTTTCCCTCAGTGCATTTGTTAACCACAGAAAGAAGGTATTCATTTTCAGTCATGAGGTTCTCAGCTCGCTCTCTAACAGTGCCTAGCTGGTCCTTAAAGGTTATGCAAGTGTCACATACAGGTTGCACATCCTTAGAACTACCGGCCCTCTCCAATCTAGCCTCTAAATCCTGAACACGCTTATCACGTAAATCAATGCTCTCATGTAATAAGGGGCAGTTCAGGCATTCAATTATATCATGAGGACTAGAATCCACTATCAAAAGCTGCTTTTGTGCAGTCTCAAGCTCATAAAGAGTTTGATCATGCACAGAATGCAACTGAGCAAACTCACCCATAACAACAGTGCAAGATTCACATTCAGCATCATTAATCCTAGACTTAAGCATGGCATAATCAGTAGAAACATATTCTAGCCTAAGTCTAAGGTTTTTTCTATCTATAGCGGCTTGCACAAGTAACCTATCCTGACCGAGAACTACTTCATTCAGTTCATCTACTTTAATTGAAAGCTGGTCATAGGATAGTGGTACCTCAGATGAGTCAAGTTCATCGCCGCCGTGATCGCTGTCGGCCATGAAGCAAAGGCCGGTTAAATCTCGTCCCTTCTTGTCCTTCTTCTCCTCCTTCCTTGGAGACTCCTCCTCCTCAGAGCTCGATTCCTCAGTTGAGGAAGTGTCGATGTCACTGAGAGCAGCAACAAAAGCTCTGGAAGCAGCTTTGGCTACTCTCTTAGCCACCTTGCCGCGCTTGCCCTTCATAAAGGGTTTCCTCTCCTTTTTATGGTATTTGGGGCGCTCACTCTCATCTCTCTTCTTGAGTTTAGGACAATTGGCCTTGATGTGAGAAGTATCGCCACACTCAAAACAACCACTAAAACCACTTCTCCTCTGATCCCGTCTCTCATGATGAAAACGGGTGAACCTTCTGGCAATGAGAGCAAGCTCATCATCATCCAGAGTATCCAGCTGCTCCTTAGTGACGGAGACTAGGGAGGACAAAGCAAAACCATCTACAAAAACACAAGTGCCTGATGTGCTTGGTTCTGTAGGGGTGCCACGGCTAGTGCTAGAAACCAATGCTAATGGTTGTGGCAAGGAGTTCCTATGCACTGCAAGAGATGCCTTGGCAATCTCTGTGGATTTCAGCTTGCTGAAGAGCTCAACATAGGTCAATGTGTCATAACCTACGGACTCCTCAATGCCAGATATCTTCACTTCCCATATGCTATGATCAAGTGCATAGAGAAGCCTGATAGCCCTGTCATGATCATTGTAAGCAAGCGTCCCGTTGGATCACAAGTTACTCACTATCGCATCGAAGCGAGAAAACATGACATCTATAGATTCACTAGGTGCCTGCACAAACAGCTGATACTGTTGATTATATGTGCTCTGGCGCCTGACCTTAATCTGTGTAGAGCCCTCATGAAAAATAGTGAGTGTAGTCCAAATTTCCCTAGCTGTCCTAAGATGTTGTACCCTATCAAACTCACTCTGACTCAAACCAATGAACAATATATTTCTAGCCTTGGAGTTGGCATTATACTGATCCTTCTCTGTTTGAGAGGTGCGAGTTTCAGGGATGGAGTATTGTGAGTCCACAATCTCCCAAATTGCATTTCCTTGGCTTAGCAAGTAAGCCTCCATGCGCACCTTCGGAGTACCACCCTTCGAAGTCCCTCCTTCGTCCAAGGCCTCCGCACGAAGCCTTCCATGAGCACTTCGTCGTAGTGTCTCTCCCCGAGCACACTCCTCGAAAAACCTCACCTGGACCATGCCTTCGATGCACCTCGACTTCTGAGACCTTCGTCGGGTATACCTTCGAGTGCCTCCCTCCGGAGCACACTTCAAATGCCCTGCCTCATTGCTGAGGACTTTGTCCACCATACTTCGAAGTCACTCCATTCAGAGTACCCTTCGAAGTGCCTCGCCTCCGAGGACTTCGTCTCAGAGTACCTTCAATCGGAGCCATACTCCGCACTTACTACCTTCTCCTGGCGCACTTTGACCCAAGGTCCGACCTCGACCCCTTCGCAGCCTTCGTGACCGAGCTCCCCGCTCGCCTGGCATCAAGCCTCCCGCTTTACCCAGGTTCACTTGCTGCGAACCGTCTGTCGCCTCCAACGTCACCTGCGCACCACATACAGACAGACAAGTGTCTCTAGTACCCCGGAGACCTCTCCGGTTAAACAACCTCTGGCACACACTCCGGTGTACTGCCCAAAGTACCAAATCCTTCGGTACACCTAAGTCATCGTGTACCATCGGACCCCTCCGACAGGCACACCCCGCTGCAACAGCTGCAGCAAACAGACCCACTGAACCCTTCGGTGAAACAACCTCCGAACTCCTTCGGAAGGACCCCTTCGAATCAGAGGATACAATCTGTCAATCACTCATCATAGACTCTGAAACCAATCCTTTGTTTCTCAGATGCCAAGTAGAACTATAAGTCAAGACACATCTCTACCTAAACTTTTCTCCATCCAACCTGACTACACTAAGTTGCGTGTGTTTGGTTGTGCTTGCTGGTCCAATCTGCGTGCCTACAATGATAAGAAACTGAACTTCAGAACTAAGCAGTGTGTGTTCATAGGTTACAATGCCTCTCACAAAGGATACAAGTGTGTTGACAGAATCACTGGCAGAGTTTATATCTCTAGAGATGTGATTTTTGATGAAAATGTCTTCCCCTTCTCTCAACCTGCAAATCAGGGTGAACCTAGTGTCCAGAACTCAAATCATCCCACTATTCTTCCTGTTCTAGCCAAACCCACACAATATACAGAAAATTCTCTCATAGGACATTTTCTCTCTGAATCATCTGTCTCAACTGAACCAGTGGCAGAGAATGATCATGTGACTATTGAACGAACTAACTCTACTAATGGTCTGGACAACTCTAGTGTAAATTCTCAGCATGCAGGTACTACTGACGAAAATGCAGAAGCCAGTCAGACAGTTTCAAGTGACAACAATTCTTCTTCAAGTCCTGTTGTGCAGCAAGAGAATCCCCCTGCTAAAAATGCTACTGTACAACATCCAATGAGGACAAGATTGCGTGATAATGTTGTGCAGCCCAAGCAGTACACTGATGGTACAGTCAGGTATTCAGAAAATGCAAGGGGTTTTCTCACTACAAAGACTAACAGAAATCCGACAATAGCTCTTAGGGTTGTTGTAGAGCCTAGAAATCTGCAGGAAGCTATGAAATCTGGAGAATGGAGAGAAGCAATGAATGAAGAGTACTCTGCACTTGAGGAATGAAACTTGGGACTTAATTCCTCCTAAGATTGGAATAAACCTGATAGATAGCAGATGTGTTGGACCGGAAACGGCGACCAGAGGGGGGTGAATGGGAGCTTTTAAAATTTCGGGCTAAAAACTAGCCTTCGGTTTCAGTTCTGTCAGCTTTGCAGAGGGGGCAGCGTCAGCTTTTTGCAGAGCAGACAGTGTCAGCCTTTACAGTCTTTGACCTTCTGGAGCCTCCCTTCGCACGCGAGGGTGCGGTAGCTTCGGCGAGAAGTCTTGAGCCTGGTGGCCTTCGCTTCGCCGAAGATAGCCTCCGATACAGTGACGGTTTTGAGCCGAAGCCGTCAAAGCCCTTGGGCCTTCGTACCAACACCTCCGGAGTGGACCACCACGGCTTCGCAGCTTCCGCCCAGCTCGAATTCCGTCAGTCCGTGTACCGAAGCCATGCAGGCCGAAGTACCACAAGACAACCTCGCTCCGGAGCTAGCCTTGCTCCGAAGCCTTCCTCACTCCGAAGCCCCACCTTCGGAGTACCACCCTTCGAAGTCCCTCCTTCGTCCAAGGCCTCCTCACGAAGCATTCCATGAGCCCTTCGTCGCAGTGTCTCTCCCCGAGCACACTCCTCGACGAGCCTCACCCGGACCATGCCTTCGATGCGCCTCGACTTCTGAGACTTTCGTCGGGCACCTTCGAATGTCTCCCTCCGGAGCACACTTCGAACGCCTTGCCTCCGCAGAGGACTTGATCCATCCAACTCCGAAGTCACTCCATCCGGAGTACCTTCGAAGTGTCTCACCTCCGAGGACTTTGTCTCGGAGTACCTTCACTCGGAGCCACGCTCCGCACTCTCTGCCTTCACCTGGCGCACCTCGACCCGAGGACCGACCCGGACCCCTTCGCAGCCACCGTGACGGAGCTCCCCGCTCCCCTGGCATCAAGCCTCCCGCTTGACCCAGGTTCACCTGCTATGTTCGTCTGTCGCCTCCGAAGTCCCTGCGCACCACAGACAAACAGACAAGTGTATCCAGTACTCCGGAGACCTCTCCGGGTTAGCAACCTCCGGCACACACTCCGGTGTACCGCCCAAAGTACCGAAGCCATCGGTACACACCCAGTCATCGTGTACTATCGGACCCCTCCGATAGGCACACTCCGCTGCAACAGCTGCAGCAAACAAACCACCGAACACCCTTCGGTGAGATCACCTCCGAACACCCTTCGGAGGTACAACCTCCGAACCTCTTCCGGAGGTACCCCTTCGAACAGAGGTTAAAAGCCTGTGAATCACTCATCACAAACACCGAAACCAACCCTTGGTTTCTCAATCTCCCCCTTGATGAGTGCATTGACAACCAACTTTAAATCCAAGAAAATTTAAAAACTTTCAGCACACAAGTGACCATAAAAACTCAGAAAAGAGCCAAACCATGTCACTTGACAGAAGAATTTTCCTCCCCCGTTTTCAAAAGAGTAAAAAACCCCTTCGGCAATAAAAACTCCCCCTGAGTTAAGTTTCCCCCTTTGGCAACAAAGAACCTTTATGTCACATTTTCTCCCCCTTTGGAAATTATACCCCCTTGCGGCAGAGAATGTAGCAAGTCTCTCCCCCTTTAGGAACCTTTAGGAATTTCTCCCCCTTTGGCAATGCAAGCATCAAGGAGCATGTAGAAGATGCAAAGCTTCGAAATGAGCAGAATTGCAAAGACATGTGAAGCAAAAATATGCCAACAATAACACCAATGAACATGGGCTCAGCTCAAATTAATATTCTCTTAAAAACATGATGAAGCATGTGATTTGATCATGCTTGAAATAAAAGCATCACCACTTAGTCAAAGAAACTAGACAAGTAAGAGCAGGGACTGCGCAAAGCTAATCAATTTCTACTCTAGACAGACAAGTCCAGTTCAAATGGAGCATGAAAAGCAAACTTGATGATCAATGAATTTTGATGTTCTTTTCTTAGTGCCAGGGGTTATTTGTTTGTCCACCTTATACTTTCCAATCCGGCCAAGCCTAGGCATGAAAGCCATAAGAAGCTTAAGGCAAAGATTTTGGCATACACTACACTATTTCAGTTCAGACCAATGTGCAATGGTAAGCAGTCTAGAATAGGGTAGTGCAACAAACAAACCCACCTGGATCTTTTCACTTAAATCATGCAAATCATGGAGATGTTGATTTTAACTGAGTGAACCAATTGTTTGGCACTTTATGAATATCCATGAAAATGTAGAACAATTTGTCAAGTTGCAATTTTTAGCATCCAATGAACAGTGTCTTGCTATCAAGCAGATAAAAGATAGCTAAAGCAGTCCTGCCTAAACATGCTAGATTCAAGACTAAGCAGTGAGCACGATTTGATTTTGAAAAGAAAACATCATGCACATGAATGTTTCAGATAAATTAAAGAGAGCTGAGCTTTCATGATGTCATGGATTATAATTAGGCATATAAGTGCAAAAGATGTAAATGCAATTACACACATAATGAGCATATGCAATACAGTTAAGGGCAGCTCCCCCTCACAAAATGTCGTAAGGGTGACAAATACCAAGTTCCCCACGCAAGTAAGCAAATCGAGAGGCATCGAGGGGTTTTGTAAAAATGTCGGCTAGCTGGTGTTGGGTATCAACATACTGAAGTTCAATATCACCCTTCTCATTGTGATCTCTGAGAAAATGATACCGCACATCAATGTGTTTGGTTCTGGAGTGCTGAACCGGGTTGTTTGCAATACAAATAGCACTAGTGTTATCACAGAAAAGTGGAACACTCTTATAATCTAACCCGAAATCCCGCAATGTGGAAACCATCCACAAAATCTGAGAGCAACAGCTAGCTGCAACAACATATTCGGCCTCAGCCGTTGATTGTGCAACGCTAGACTGTTTGCGAGAAGACCAGCAAACCAGTGAAGTACCCAGAAAATGACAAGTACCAGAGGTACTCTTCCTATCAATCCTACACCCAGCAAAGTCCGCATCGGAATAACCTCGAAGACACAAAGATGAAGATGCTGAATACCATATGCCAAATTCAAGGGTGTGTTTGAGATACCTTAAGATGCGCTTTACCGCTTGGCGGTGCGAAGCTCGTGGTGAAGCCTGAAAACGAGCGCACAGACACACAGCGAAGTGTATATCTGGCCTCGTAGCAGTCAAGTAGAGGAGGGAGCCGATCATGCTTCAGAACTCCTTCAGATCTACGGCTTCTCCATCTTCGTCGGGGTCCAATGCTACAGATGTAGCTATTGGAGTGGCGAGGGGCTTCGCATCGGACATGTCGAATTTCTTGAGCAGGTCCTTGGTGTACTTTGTCTGGTGAACGAAAGTACCTTGTTTGCTTTGCTTGATTTGCAAACCAAGGAAAAAGGTGAGTTCACCCATCATGGACATTTCAAACTCCCTGCTCATGGTATCTGCAAACTCGGCAACCAAAGCATGAGAAGAGCCACCAAAGATGATGTCATCCACATAAATCTGAACCAGGGGGAAATCTTTGCCATGCTTGAGAGTAAACAGTGTTTTATCAACAGAGCCCATCAAATACCCTCGCTCAAGCAGAAAAGACTTAAGTCTATCATACCAAGCCCGAGGGGCCTGCTTGAGTCCATAAAGAGCCTTATGAAGTTTAAGGACTTTATGTGGGTACTTGGGGTTTTCAAAACCAGGGGGTTGTTTTACATAAACATCTTCACCTATGAAGCCATTAAGAAAAGCACTTTTGACATCCATTTGATAGAGTTTGAATCCCAGGGATGACGCAAAGACAAGCAAAATCCTAATGGCCTCAAGGCGAGCAACAAGTGCAAAAGTTTCAGTAAAATCAATCCCTTCTAGTTGAGAAAAGCCCTGAGCTACAAGTCTAGCCTTGTTTCTAACTATAGTCCCATCCTCCCCTTGTTTATTTTTGAAAATCCATTTTGTTCCAATGAAATGAACATTTGGTGGAGGATCAACTAAAGACCAGACTTGGTTTCTCTCAAAATTTTCAAGTTCCTCATGCATGGCATTGATCCAACTAGAATCAGAAAGTGCATGACTAACATCTAAGGGCTCGAAAGAAGCAACAAAAGCTGAATCAATAAAGTGAGCATGAGAACGTGTTACCCTTTGATCAAGCTCACCAATGATCTGCTCGGGAGGGTGCATCCTTTGAACATGATGTGGAGCCTCGCGGCGGGATGCAGTCTCCCCCTCAACTTGTGCGTTGGAGTGGTCCAAGATGACCGATGTTGAGGTAGTCGCTTCGGGACCTCGTGCCGAAGTGGTTGAAGCGGGGTCAGCTTCGGGGGTCGATGTCGAGGGTAGTAGAGGTTCATTCTCGAATTCTCCGGAATCTTCTTCTTCGAAGATGGTCTGTTCCATGTCGTGTTCATTTGCCTGTTCAAAAGCAGAACTAACAGAGGGGGTTGATTCATCAAAAGTCACATCACATGACTCGATGACAGTGTTAGTCTCCAAGTTATAAACACGATAAGAATGACCATGTGTAGTGTAACCCAAAAAGATCCCGTCAGAAGATCGCGACTCAAATTTATCCAAGTTACCACGTTTTAGGATAAAGCAGCGACAGCCAAAAACTCGAAGATGAGTAACCTTGGGCTGTCTCCCAAAACGTAGCTCATAAGATGTCAAGTTTAAAATTGAGCGCAAGAAGATTCGGTTTGAGATGTAACATGCTGTGTTCATGGCCTCAGCCCAGAATTTTCTAGGAGACCTATGCTCATCAAGCATCGTCCTAGCCATCTCAACCAAAGTGCGGTTTTTCCTCTCAACAACACCGTTCTGTTGAGGAACCCGCAGAGCAGAGAATTGATGTTCTATGCCATGCTCCATGCAAAAGTCAACAAAGAGACTATTTTTGAACTCAGTGCCATTATCACTTCGAATGAATTTCAATGCACCAGGGAGTTCAGTAAAAAGTATCAAAGCCAAGCTCCGAAAGTGTGAAAACACTTCATCCTTGCTGGCAAGAAAGAAGACCCAAGAGTAGCGAGAGAAATCATCGACAATAATTAATACATACCACTTGCCGCCTAAAGAACTAACCCGAGAAGGACCTACTGTGTCCATATGGAGAAGTTCTCTGGGTTGTTCAGTCATCACTGTGGTGACTGGCGAATGCGAAGCGGCAATCATTTTTCCATGTCGACAAGGAGCGCAAACTAAATTCTTCTCAAACTTGAGCTTGGGCAATCCTCGGATCAGACCTAGGGCACTCAAACGAGCGAGCAACTCAAAGCTCATATGCCCTAGTCTCCTATGCCACTTCCAAAGCTCAGAAGTCGAATGTGCAACAAGACAATGAGAAGAACCAGACGACTCTGAAAAATCAGCTCCAAAAACTCTCCCAACTCTAAAGATCTTACACACCACAACGCCATCAGAATTGAGTACTTGCGAAGTATCGCGATGAAATCGCACTTCGAAGCCATCATCAAGCAACTGAGATACAGACAGCAAATTGTATCCCAGGTTCTCAACCAAAGCAACATCTTTGAGAGTGAAATTCGAGTTAATTCTTACCACACCTTTACCTTTCACTCTACTCCTTCGATTGTTTCTGAAGGTGATATGTTCCCTTTGCTTGGTTGTGGTGAGGCTAGAGAACCATGCTGCATCTCCAGACATGTGGCGCGAACAACCGGAGTCCATGATCCACGTGCCCTCCAAGCCTCGATCTGTCGCCTACACATGATAAGAATATCTCGATCGCTCAGTGCTGGGGTGAGTGAAAAAATGACGAGGCATCCAGCACTAAGTGACACGAGTAGTAGGCGCAGCAAAAGTAGACGGTCTACGCACAGGAAAATCGAAATGATGCAAAGTGCGAGGTCTACCTACATGCTATGATCGAACAACATGTCGAGGTCTCCTACTCTGACGAGGTACAAAGTTACTCACCCGGGGTCTACCACCATATGGAACATGGTGAACACCTTGAGGAGCAAAACCTCTCCGAGAAGCACGAGGAGCCTCAAAAGCAGGACGATAGTAAAACTTAGACTCATGCATACCTAAAGATGGGTAATGCATGTCCTGGTAACTCATCGCCTGAGAGCGTCGCTCATCCTTGATGCGACGAAAACAGAACCCAACCAAATGAACCGCCCGCTGACAGTAGGAACAGTGGAAAACTCTCCTCGGGGCACTCTCATGGGTCACAGGAGCAACTCTCACAGGCTCCTTGGGTTTCTTCTGAGTGGCTTTCTTGGGAGGGATTTTCTTGGCAGGAGGTGTGGTTTTCTTTGTTGGTCGGGTAGGCTTTTTGGCTGATGGGGTGTCTAACAGAGCTCTTTCTTTCTCTAAGGTAGTGGGAGAGGTAAAAACAGTTTTGGTCTTACTGTCTGAAGGAATCCTCTCAAAACCCAAACCTAGAGCTACCCCTGCTCTGTCAGCACACAACTTGGTCTTGGCCAAGAGCAAATCCATCCTACCATTTCCCTCAGTGCATTTATTAACCACGGAAAGAAGGTATTCATTTTCTGACATGAGGTTTTCAGCTCGCTCTCTAACAGTGCCTAGTTGGTCCTTAAGGGTGATGCAAGTGTCACACACAGGCTGCACATCCTTAGAACTACCGGCCCTCTCCAATCTAGCCTCTAAATCATGAACATGTTTATCACGTAAATTAATGCTCTCGCGCAATAAAGAACAGTTCATGCATTCAATAATATCATGAGGTCTAGAATCCACCTCCAAAAGCTGCTTCTGTGCAGTCTCAAGCTCAGAAAGAGTTTGAGCATGGACAGAACGCAACTGAGCAAGCTCACCCATGACAGTGGTACAAGAATCACATTCAGCATCATTAACTTTAGACTTAAGCATGGCATATTCAGTAGAAACAGATTCTAGCCTAAGTCTAAGGTCTTTTCTTTCTCTAGCGGCTTGCACAAGTAATCTATCCTGACCAAGAACTACTTCATTCAGCTCATCTAATTTAATCAATAGCTGGTCAGATGATAGAGTTACCTCAGATGAGTCAAGCTCATCGCCGCTGTGATCGCTGTCGGCCATGAAGCAAAGGCCGGTGAAATCTCGTCCCTTCTTGTCCTCCTTTCTTGGGGACTCCTCCTCAGAGCTCGACTCCTCAGTTGAGGAAGTGTCGATGTCGCTGAGAGCAGTAACAAATGCTCTGGAAGCGGCCTTGGCTACTTTCTTAGCCATCTTGCCGCGCTTGCCCTTCACAAAAGGCTTCCTCTCCTTTTTGTGGTATTTGGGGCGCTCATTCTCATCTCTCTTTTTGAGCTTGGGACAACTTGCCTTGATATGAGAAGTGTCACCACATTCAAAGCAACCACTAAAACCACTTCTCCTCTGATCCCGTCTCTCATGGTGAAAACGGGTGAACCTCCGGGCAATGAGAGCAAGCTCATCATCATCTAGAGTGTCCACCTGCTCCTATGTGACGGAGACCAGGGAGGACAAAGCAAAACCATCTGCAAAAACACAAGTACCAGAGGTGCTTGGTTATGCAGCGGTGCCACGGCTAGTGCTAGAAACCAATGCCAATGGCTGTGGCAAAGAGCTTCTGTGCACTGCAAGAGATGCCTTGGCAATCTCTGTGGACTTCAGCTTGCTGAAGAGCTCATCACAGGTCAAAGTGTCATAACCTGCAGACTCCTCAATGCTGGATATCTTTACTTCTCATATGCTACGGTCAAGAGCATAGAGAAGCTTGATAGCCCTATCATGATCATTGTAAGTGTTGGCGTAAAAGATTACGCTAACAGGTTTCTGTTGAAAAGAAACTAACAAACGAAGTGTTTGCGAAGTAAACTGTTCTAAGCCTCCGAAAGGATAATAGCTTAGAATAGTTCGAAAGTGTGTATTGAATCACTTGTAATCGGTCCTCATTACAGGATGAAATGGGGGGTATTTATAGGCCTAAACATTAAGGAAAAGACCTATTTACCCCTCTATTACAACCGACATTAAGGAAACTATTCGGTTTCCTTAATAGGGCTAAAATGGTAAAAGACTAATCTAATAGGATAGAAGATAAGTCTTCCATCTTAGCTGGCAGAAAAGATCCTGAAGGGCTTTGGTTCGAAGACATACTTCGAACCAGTGCCTGTCTTCGGGCTTCGAACCAGGTTCCAAGCATCTTCGAAGGTGGTCTTCGGACAATCTTCGAGCTGGTTGACTGTCTTTATGCTGCTTTGGCAATAACCCCGAAGATGAGATATTTTCCCCCAACAGTAGCCCCTCGAATACGCTTCTCCGTTTGACCTGTAACGTTAGGAGAGCAGTATACGGAAAGAAAAGATAGCCAATCATAGGGGTTATTGGTTTTTATTATATCTTCGAAATGCATGAAGATATGAACTTCGAGTCAATTATAAGGTAATTACTTTTCGAACTATCTTAGAACTGACTCAGGAAGTTCGAAAGTCTTTTTAGACTTAGAAAAAATAGCCGTTAGTTCCTGTTTCTAACGGAAGTTATATGATGCGTTATTTCCGGAGGAAAATAACGGGCGGGAATGCGAAAAGGTAGGGCCCAAACGGTAACCAACAGAACGATTAGGCTATAAATAAAGAGCCCAAAACTTAGCCGATTACCTTTTCACCGCTTTCTCTCAGTTAAAAACTT
This sequence comes from Zizania palustris, assembly GCA_019279435.1. Classification (NCBI taxonomy): domain Eukaryota; kingdom Viridiplantae; phylum Streptophyta; class Magnoliopsida; order Poales; family Poaceae; genus Zizania; species Zizania palustris. The sequence continues at coordinate 14,099,610 of JAAALK010000287.1, read as the reverse complement.
TTGAGCCCTTTGAGTTCTTGAGCCCTAACCTCTGAGTTCTTGAGATCAATCCAGCAATCGCGATGGTGAAGACCAAGGGATCTGCGCCTCCTTCGGCCTTGGCTCGGCAACAGGCGGCCGCGGCAGCAGCAGCGGCGACAGTGGCGGCAACACCCTCGATGCAAGCGGCATCTTCCATGGCAGCAGGAGGAAGAAATCCCCAAATCGCCGATGACCAAGGTCTGTGTCCTCCATCGACCAAATATTTGGATCAGTCCTTTGAATTGGGACCTTCGACCTACAAAAGAGAGTCCTTGGCAATCACAGCAGGGGGAAAAATTAGCAATGGGGTTATGGTTCGGAGGCCGGGCAAAGAATCAATCCCATCACCAAGACCCGGAGAGGTTGTAGTGTTCGAAGCTTTTTTCGAAGCAGGCTTAGGCCTCCCTGCTGTGGATTTCTTGGCCGAAGTTCTTGACCTGTTTCATATAACCCTCCCCCAGCTGTCTCCGAACGCTGTAGCTAGATTAGCTATCTTCGAGTGGGCACTGAGAGCCGAAGGTTGTGAGGGGAGGGCTGAAATCTTCGCTGCACTGCATAGAGCGACTTGTCAGCCGAAGACCTCCGTAGGCTCCGGAGGTGAGAAAGTAGTGGTTGCCTTCGGAAGCATCAATTTTAGGCTTCGAGATGAATATGCTCTGCGATTCCCTGCTAAGGCCATCAATGCTAGATGGTACACTGATTGGGTATTGAGGTGGTTTTATGCCGAAGTTGGGGCTAGCAGTCCTCTGGCTGGGCCCCTCAAAGAAATCCGATTTCGGAAAGAAGCCCTAGTGCAACCTGACGAAGGCCAGCTCGAAGCCCGCCTGAACCTGCTTGAAAAAGTTAGCCGAAGGCTCAGTATGCGAGACTTGGCTAAAGAATTCATCGGTCTTCAAATTCCTCCACTGATGGCCAACTGGCCTATCATCTTCGAAGATGACTCCGAAGGCGGCCTTCGCAAAATCAATTATACTTCGAGCCCTGCAGGTAACTTCGAAACCAGCATACATTGTACATATTTACTTCGAAGGAAGACTAACTCGAATTATTTTTTAGCTTCTTCAGATCCTATTACATCAGAGCAAATTGTAAGGGCTTCGGAGAAGATTCTGGGTGCTCCAACTTCGTCGGAAAAAGAATGGCGAATCAAATTAGTCGGAAGTTGGGAGCGATTTAACAGAGTATGGGGAATGCTGGAGTTAACTCCACCCCCTCTGATGGATTGGGTGCCTCAGGAGAAAGGCCCCAAGAAAAGAGTAGCTGAAGCCGGAGCTTCAAGTTCAGCGAAAACCCCGGTGAAGAAGGTGGCTCGGAAGCCAAAGAATCTCGCACCTTCGGATCCTGCTCCTTCAAGCTCAAGAACCTCACTTTCTGGTTCTAAAGAGGATGAAGGTACTTTATTAGTGAAATTGATTGATGAAGATGCAGCTCAACGAAGTATTTAGATTGAAGATACTGCAGGTATACCGGAGCCCCAAACCAACATTGAAGAAGTAAGAGCTCCGGATACCCAAGATGAACAGATCGAAGCCCCTATGGGTGGAGATGAAACCGAAATTCCTGCAACTTCGGTTGTGGAGGAAAGGGCTGATCACGGAGATGCTCCGATAGCGGAAAATTTAACTGCGGAGTCAGATGATGACTTCACTTTTGATCCTCCGATCAGTCCAGTGCTCGACCTTCCAGAGAATGTCGAAGGTAAATTTTGCATAATTTTTATCAATTTCTGCAAAATTATACAATGTATAATATTTCTGTTTTGGCAGAGCCTCCTGTTGTCGAAGTATCCCTCGAAGATACAATTCAAAGGCCTTCGACAACTTCGGAGCTACGACCGGAGGTTACTCTACCGGGGCCTGGAAGAGGAAAAAGACACATTGAGCCTCCCCCTGCCCAAGGATCGACTTCATCTGAGTCAACAGATGAAAGTGAATCGACTGAGGGGGGGCCATCTTCAGAAGTTCCAAGGGCCTCGGAAGAACTCTCCGGACCTTCGCTAAGCAGAGCTGATCAGAAGGCTTCAGTAATGCTTCCTCTCATAACTCCTTTTTTGGAGGAGAAAACCGGACTTGGGACTTTGGTTAAACCTTTGGGTGAAGCCAGTCGCAAAGTCGGGGAAACAGAACTGGTAGCCCGTTTAAGCAGAGTGAAGGGTTCGGAGCTTAACCTTGCTGTGGAAAGAGCAGCTTATCAGGTATAAAGCATCTTCGAACTAAATAGCAAATTATATATGAATAATTTCTTATTTCAATTTTTCTTTTTCTTAGCAAGCAGTCTTAGCCCGCGCTGCGGCTTTATCGAGCGAAAATGAAATTGCTCAACTTCGGGAAGAGAACGAGGCTCTTCAAAGAAATTTTAACTTCTCCGAAGGTCGAGTAGCTCAAATGGACAATGTAATACTAGCGGAGCGAAGGGCTAGGCAAAGCTTGGAGGCTGCGAAGAAAGAGCTCGAAGCAGAAAGAATTGTGCTTCGAGCGGAGATTGAAAGACTGCGGACGGAGGATGCTGCAAAGGGGTCCGAACTTGTAAGGCTACAAGAAGAGGCTGGCCAACTCCGGACTCAAAAGAATGCTCTGACTACGGAGAACGCTAGAATCTCCGGAGTTTTAGCAGAAACGACTTCGGCCAAAGATGCGCTTATTGAGGAAAGGCTTAAGTCTGAGAAGGTGGCTTCGGAGGTCATCGACCAGATGCTAGGTGTCTTGGAGTACTTCGGTACTACTGGATCACTACCTTCGGATGACAATGTAACTCTGATGCGCCGTCTAAAAAGGATCCAAGGAGCAGCGAAGCAAATGAAGACGGCAGGCATGCGTTATGGAGAACTCTCCGGACAAGTGTCTGCCCTTGGAATACTTCGTTACTACGAGGATTTGGGCCGAACAATCACTCCGAGCGTAGAGGGTTCCATCATCTTCGACGATGCGAGACTTTTGACTCCTTCCGAAGGCGTAGCTACTGCTTGGCGAGCCTTCCAAACTTCGTGGAGAGCCGAAGGTCGATCTGCGATCAAGGCTTGGATTGATGAAGGCCAACGCCAAAAGCAAGTTCGGAGCCAAGCTTCGAGCAGTCAGCCTCCTCCGAACCCGCAGGTTTAGGATTATTTAGGATTTTTTTTTGATTATGTAAAGCTGATGCTTGTAAATATTTATCAATGAAAGTCTTGTTTGTCATATTTTTAGGCTTTGCCTCTTATGGAAGATATCGAAGTGTTAGAGCTTAATAGCGAACTTCGCTCACTGTGGAACACCTTCGAACTTCTAAAGAGTTATAAGCGTCCTCGATTTCTTATTCCTCGAGATGACTCCGGCGTTATTGCGCCCGAAGTAATCAAAGACGTATTGTCTTATATCAAAGAGGAAGATAAAGAGATTGACGCAAACACCTCGTCTTCTGAAGACACTAATTGGTCCGAAGACGAAGGTGAAGCCCAAAATAAAAGATCTGAAGATCTTAGAAGCTGGGAAAGAAGCCCCGAGCGGCTTCGAACTTGGGCCGAGCTTCAACAAGAGCAAAAGGATTTTAGAGCTTCGAAGGGGAGGAAGAGAGTTAAACGTAAAGTTCTTAGAACTTCCGATGTTGGAACTAGTCGTTCCACCCCTAGCTCTCGGGACCGAAGAGGTCTCCGATTCCTTCTTGGTATAGATACCAATTTTTCATAATGTAATCTGTAAACACATTTGTTTCAATAATGAATGCCGATTTAAAATTGTCTCCATATTTACTAGCCCCTCTTTGGGTATAAGCAACTTCGAACTGTATTCAAAGATGGTTATGCACAAAGAAAAAACTTCGGAGTACAATTTTTTGGGGGTTCGGAGCCCCTCTGTCATTTTAAAGATCTTTTGAAATCTTATGAAACGTCTTCAACCTTTGTAGTCAGAAGAATGGTAACTTGGTACCTTTGTTTGCTTTACGAAAGAAATCAATTAAGATAACTTCGAGGACACTTTAGTGTCTTAAGAAATTTGTCACTTTGGACTTATATGAACAGACATTCGAAGCTCATGGCTTAAATGTTGTTTTGCTTTAGCCACCTTCGGCTATTTTTGCAGAAGTCTACTAGCCGGAGCTTAGACTTCGCAGAATTTGGCCACCTTGGGCTCTTTTTTGCAGAAGTCTACCAGCCGGAGCTTGGACTTCGCAGAAATTGTAGCCACCTTCGGCTATTTTTGCAGAAGTCTACCAGCCGGAGCTTGGACTTCGCAGAATTTGGCCACCTTGGGCTCTTTTTTGCAGAAGTCTACCAGCCGGAGCTTGGACTTCGCAGAATTTGGCCACCTTGGGCTCTTTTTTGCAGAAGTCTACCAGCCGGAGCTTGGACTTCGCAGAATTTGGCCACCTTGGGCTCTTTTTTGCAGAAGTCTACCAGCCGGAGCTTGGACTTCGCAGAATTTGGCCACCTTCGGCTCTTTTTACGGATGTCTGACAAGCTGCAGCTTGGACTCCGCAGATTTTGGCCACCTTCGGCTCTTTTTACGGAAGTCTACCAGCCGAAGCTTGGACTCCGTAGAATGTGGTATTGGCTCTTTTACGGATGCCTACAAGGTATCAGCTTGGGCTCCGGATGGATTTCAGCCACCACACCGGAGGCTTCGACTTTATGGGTACGAAGTCCGGAAATACAGCCCAGCTTGATGACACTTCCCTCTCGATCGACTTCCGTCCCAGCGCGTCCGCTCGGGAAACTAGGAGTGTCAAGGGGAAGGCAAACCACAGGGTGTATGTTTTATTAATTTAGAGGTGATTACAAGCGGATTACAAGGAGCCCTTATGCGAAATATCGCTTTAGGTGCTCCGCATGCCAAGTATGTGCTAACTCTTCACCTTCTAAATTAGCTAATTTGAATGAACCAGGGCGCCCGGAGCGGACAATTAGATATGGACCTTCCCATTTATTGCCTAACTTCCCTGGTGTTATAATGCTTCGTAGAACAAGATGACCCGGCCTTAACTCGCTGAGCTTAACCTTCGGGTCATACCAAGTCTTCGTCTGCTGATGATACTTTGATAAATTAGCCACAGCTCGAAGTCTTGTTTCTTCTGACAAATCTAACGAAGCTTGTCTTTCTTCTTCGATGTCTGGTTCGGTGCTGCGAAATGATCCCCCTTTGAGCTCCGTTGGAGTCATTGCTTCATCTCCGAATAGTAGTCTGAACGGAGTAAAACCTGTGGACCTTGTTTGCGTAGTCCGAATGGACCACAGAATCTTCGGAAGCTCTTCGGTCCACAGTCCCTTTGATAATCCTACTATTCTTCGATTTAGCCCTGATAAAATATTTCCATTGGCTCGCTCAACGGCTCCATTCGACTGAGGATGCCTCACTGCAGCAAAGCATAGTTGAATGCCTAGGTCTTCGCAAAACTTCCTGAAGGGTTCTGCGTCGAATTGTGTTCCATTATCAACTGTGAGATATCTAGGCACTCCGAACCGGCAAATAATGTTCTTCCAGAAGAATTCCTGTACATTATTCGAAGTGATAGCTGTTAAGGGCTCTGCTTCTACCCACTTAGAAAAATATTCAATGGCTACCACTGCGAACTTCAGATTTCTCTTTGCTAACGGAAAGGGACCAATTAGATCCATACCCCATCTGGCCATAGGCCATACCGGAGCAATGACTTGAAGAGCTGTTGGTGGGCGATGACTCCGTCGACCCATCCACTGGCATCCTTGACAAGTGCGGACTAAACTCTCCGCATCAGCTGTTATTGTGGGCCAATAAAGCCCCTGGCGAAGTGTTTTTCCTGCCAGAGCTCTAGGGGCTAAATGACTTCCACAAAGGCCTTCGTGAATTTCTCGAAGAATTTCTTGGCCTTCGGCTTGAGATATACATCGGAGTAGAGGGGAACATACTCCGGCCTTGTATAATATACCGTTGATTAACTGATAGTTTCTTGCTCTGAGCTTTAATCTTGACAATTGGGGCTCTTCGGGCAAATTTGTTCCTCCTTGCAAGAGTTCTATGATTGAATCTTTCCAATCAGCACTAGGAATGCAAAGAATCTCTGCAGAGGCGACTTGTGGCACCGAAGGTATATTGAGCTCCTCATAGAAAGCTTCGTCAGGCACATCCACAGCTCCGGCAGCAGCCTTCGCTAAAATGTCCGCTTGAACGTTTTCAGCTCTTGGTATACTCCGAATGGAAATACCCTTGAAATGTGCTTCGATCTTGCGGATTTCTTCCAAGTACTTTGCAAGCTGTGGATGTCGGACTTGAAAACTTTTGTCAACGTGCCCTGCTACTATCTGAGAATCTGTTTTTATAATTATCCTTGTAGCCCCTAGAGCACGTGCTTTCCGGAGTCCCAATAAAATTCCTTCGTACTCCGCTATATTATTGGTAGACTTAAAGTTGAGTCTTGCGGAGTACATTGCTCTTTGCCCTGACGGTGAAATCAATACTGCCCCAATGCCTGCTCCGGATGCTTGGAAAGCCCCATCGGAGTAAATAGTCCAAACTCCTTCATCTGATTTCTCCGGAGTCAACTTCGCAGGTGGAGTCCACTCTGCTACGAAGTCTGCTAGGACTTGAGATTTGATAGCTGTCCTTGCCAGGAAAGATATGCCGAAGGGTGCTAGTTCTACTGCCCACTTTCCAATCCTTCCAGTGGAATTTTTGCTTCGGAGCATATCTCCTAAAGGATACGAAGTTGGTACAATTACATTATGAGCCAGAAAATAATGTCTTAGCTTTCTCGAAGCCATTATCAGAGCATAAACGAACTTTTCAAGTTCGGAGTATCTTGTCTTCGCTCCTGACAATGCTTCGGATACGAAATAGACAGGATTTTGGACCAACTTCCCATTGATATCCGCTTCTCTGACAAGGACTGCGCTGACAGCTGAGCCTGTAGCTGCAAGATACAGAAGTAGGGTTTCGTCCGCAATAGGCACCGTGAGTGTAGCAAGATTGCTGAGATAATCTTTAATATCTTCGAAGCTTTTCTGACACTCCGGTGTCCATGCAAAATCTTCGGACCCTTTCAAAGCTTTAAATATTGGCAAGCTCCTCTCCGCAGACCTTGATAAAAACCTGCTAAGTGCGGCTAGACGTCCAGTCAGCTTTTGCACTTGCTTTAAATTCTCCGGAGGGGCCATCTTCTGCAGCGCAGTTATTTGAGTAGGGCTAGCTTCAATTCCCCTGCTTGAAACTAAGTACCCTAACAACTTTCCAGCCTTAGCTCCGAATACACATTTTTCGGGGTTAAGACGGATCCCACATGCCCGAAGGCTATTGAATGTTTCTGCTAAGTCTAGGCTATGTTGGTGCTTTAAAGCACTCTTTATTACAATATCATCCATATAGGCCTCCACATTGCGACCTAGTTGATGACCTAGAGCCTTAGCAACTAATCTTGAAAAAGTAGCCCCGGCATTTCTTAGGCCGAAGGGCATTCTTACATAGCAGAAGACTCCCGAAGGAGTTACAAAGCTCGTCTTGATTTCATCTTCGCGCTTCAACCATATTTGATGATAACCGGAATACGCGTCGAGGAAGCTTAGTAACTCCGAACCTGCCGTGGAGTCAACTAGTTGATCAATTCGGGGCATGGGGTAGGGGTCACGTGGGCACGCTTTATTCAAAGATGTGAAATCAATGCACATGCGCCACTTTCCGGAGGACTTCTTCCTGACGAAGACTGGGTTGGCTAACCATTCTGTATGGGCCACTTCTCTGATAATCCCAGCCTTCAACAGTTTTTCAACTTCGTCCTTAGCTAGAGCAGCTCTCTCTGCGGACATCTTCCGGAGCCCTTGCCGAACAGGCCGGGCCTTCGGGTTTACAAGCAAACTGTGCTCAATAATATCCCGATCGACTCCGGTGATATCTTCGTCAGACCAGGCGAAGACATCCAAATTTTCTTCTACGACCTTTTCCAAGGAAGTTGCAACTTCGGGAGGTAAATCTTTACCAAATTGAAAAGTGTATTCTTTACCATCTTTGACAATGATCTTCGTTGCAATCTCTCCTTCGGGACTTGGTCTTGGAAATGACTTCTTCGAAGCTTCGGAAGAGGCTGAAAAAAATTCTTCATCATTTTGAACACTGTTTACTTGCCTCGGATCAAGAGGAGGACCGTGACCATATTCTGCCCTCCGAGCCATGGCTTGATCTCCGAAGATTGTCAGAACTCCTGATTGTGTGGGCATCTTCATGCACAAGTAGTTGTGATGCGCCACTGCTCCGAACTGATTCAACATGCCTCGTCCGAAGATGACATTATAAGCATACGGGGCATCTACCACATCAAAGATAACTTCTTCAGTTCGGGCTAGTAAACCTTCTCCGAAGGTTACTTCCAGGCCTATCTGGCCAAGTGCATCAAGCGGAGGTCCTGCGAAGCCTTGCAGAGGACGAGCCGCTGGGAGGAGATGCTTCCGGGAAATGCATAACTGATCGAAGGCTTGTACAAATATGATATCTGCCGAGCTACCTCCGTCAATTAGCACCCTTCGGACTTCAGTCCCTGCAATATCAGCAGTAATAACCAATGGATCTGCATGCGGGAACTTGATACCAGCTGCATCCTCCGCAGAGAAAGATATTGGAACATGAGACCACTCCGGCATTGCAGCTGCAGATGACGAAGTCCCAATGTGACCTACTTCTCGAACGTACTCTCTTCGCTGTCTCTTGGACATACTTCCGAGGGTACCTCCTCCGGAGATAGGGAGAACCACTCTCTTCCCTCTATCTTGCCCTTCTTCTTGCTTCGGAGGTGGCATAACATTGGCCACCGGAGGATGCCTTGCAGCATCGAAATTTTCTATCCGCGCCACAGCCTGGACCGGCTCCGGGCGCACTGCTGCTGCTGGACTTCGATCGGTACTACCTTGACCCGAAGTTCTTTCCAAGTATTCTCCCCGAAGGGTAAGAATAGCCTTGCAGGTGTCAGTTGCATGGCTTCGATTCTCTCCATGAATACAACAAAAAAGGGTCTGGCCCTTGCCAGCCGTTTTCCCTGGCGGCCTCCAGCCGCTGGACTTGTTCCCCGCAGACTGTGGAGCTCTTGGTGCAAACTTCTGCGGGGGTGCAATGTTTAAGACTTTAGAACGAGGGTGCTTTTGCCCTCTTCTTCTATCATGTTGCACTTCGAAGACTGGTTCTTGCGGCTGTGCCGAAGTCTTCACCTCTGCTTTAACTTCTGTCAACACTGTCGAAGTAGCAGTAGTCCTCCGAAGCCAACCTTCTTCTGACTTCGAGTACTCCTCGAAGTACGACATCAGCTGTGATACTGTGGTGATGCTCTTCCGATGCAGTTTATCTAGAAGGCCTTTATGACTGACGCCTTCCCGAGCCGCATCAACCACCGAGGATGTGGACAGCCCCCGAATTTGCGACTTCGTGTGAGCGAAGCGCTTGAAGTACTGCCTCAATGTTTCTCCGGGGAGCTGTTTCACTTGGAAAAGGCTTCCTATCGACCTGGGGGGCACGAAGGTGCCCTGAAAGTTGCTTATAAACTTCCTCTTCAACTGTGACCACGAAGCGATTGATCCTGGCTTTAAAGACCAGAACCATCTCAACGCCACTCCTTGAAGAGCTAACGGGAAGCACTTCGCCATAGTTTCTCTGTCTCCGCCACTAGCCTCAATTGCTAGGGCATAAGAACGCGCAAACTCACTGGGATCTTCGTCTCCGGCATACTTGCAGAGCTTCGAAGCTTTGAACTTCGGATCGAAGCGAACCTTCTGAAGCTCGGGATGCAACGGAGATTCATTGTCATAAGAGGCGTTCTCCGGGGCTTCGGGATAATCAAGATCGTCGTCTTCGGGCACTTCGGGGATAGCTGGGGTGGCTTGAGAGCGAAGCCTGTTTGCAGCCTCTTGTCGCCACCTCGCTACCTCAGCTTGAAGATTGGCCATTTGAGTGGCCATGTCTCCAAGGCTATCTTCATCTCCTCCGGAAGGACCTTCCGGGTCTTGAGAACTGGTATGATCAGTTCGAATCGGAATGGAGGGTGGCGGAGTGGCTCCGGGCGGTCAGAGTATGGAAGGGGTTGGCGGAGAGGTTTCGTATCCTCGAGGGATAGAAGCCCCTTGCGGAGTTTGAGGTGGAGGGATAGTCGAAGACCCTCCGACTTCGACTGTGTCGAAGGGTATCTCTCCGGAGATCCGAGAGGACCTTCGAGTGGGATTGCGAGGTGCGCTCCGTTTAGGAGGCATGATGTAAGAAATTGGTAGAGAACGAAGTTTTTTGAACTAGGTTCCCCACGGACGGCGCCAACTGTTGGCGTAAAAGATTACGCTAACAGGTTTCTGTTGAAAAGAAACTAACAAACGAAGTGTTTGCGAAGAAAACTGTTCTAAGCCTCCGAAAGGATAATAGCTTAGAATAGTTCGAAAGTGTGTATTGAATCACTTGTAATCGGTCCTCATTACAGGATGAAATGGGGGGTATTTATAGGCCTAAACATTAAGGAAAAGACCTATTTACCCCTCTATTACAACCGACATTAAGGAAACTATTCGGTTTCCTTAATAGGGCTAAAATGGTAAAAGACTAATCTAATAGGATAGAAGATAAGTCTTCCATCTTAGCTGGCAGAAAAGATCCTGAAGGGCTTTGGTTCGAAGACATACTTCGAACCAGTGCCTGTCTTCGGGCTTCGAACCAGGTTCCAAGCATCTTCGAAGGTGGTCTTCGGACAATCTTCGAGCTGGTTGACTGTCTTTATGCTGCTTTGGCAATAACCCCGAAGATGAGATATTTTCCCCCAACAGTAAGCAAGCATCCCGTTGGATCGCAAGTTACTCACTATCGCATCAAAGCGTGAAAACATGGCATCTATAGATTCACCAGGCGCCTGGCCTTGATCTGTGTAGAGCCCTCATGAAAAATAGTGAGTGTTGTCCAAATCTCCCTAGCAGTCCTAAGGTGCTGCACCTTATCAAACTCACTCCGGCTCAAACCAATGAACAGTATATTCCTAGCCTTGGAGTTGGCATTATACTGATCCTTTTCTGTTTGAGTGGTGCGAGTATCAGGGATGGAGTATTGTGAGTCCACAATCTCCCAAATTGCATTTCCTTGGCTTAGCAAGTAAGCCTCCATGCGCACCTTCCAGTATGCAAAATCAGTCCCATCGAACAGAGGAATTTTACTTCCTCTATCCATGTCGCCAACAGATCACAAAACCGGTTAAGGTCAACTGGTGATCTTAACCTGCTCTGATACCAATTGTTGGACCGGAAACGGTGACCAGAGGGGGGGTGAATGGGAGCTTTTAAAATTTCGGGCTAAAAACTAGCCTTCGGTTTCAGTTCTGTCTTCTGCGGAACAGGCTTCGAACACTACCTTCGGAGGTCTGGTTTGGAGGTGCTTTGACAGCTCCGAACGCAGGCTTCGCAGGTCCAAAAGTTCGAAGCCAAGAAGACTTCGCTCCACTATCAACCCTCGAAAATCTACTCTGCCAAGTCAGTGCAGGATCCGCACACAGGGTGCTTCGAGCAGGCTTCGCACTTCACCCTTCGCAAGAGTGGACACCCTACTGAGGACTTCGACCAAGTACTTGGCAACAGCAACAGGTGCTGGGCTTCGTACACGAAGGTCTAAACGCACACTAATAGACTTCGCTAGGGGCTTCGACACAAGAAGCAAAACGGGCTTCGATCAGGGCTTCGCTAGTAAGCAGTGAGGTCTCGCCTCCTGTTACACAGAGCGACAGCACACTGAAAAACACACTTCGCACAAAGACACCCTTCGCCTAGACAGGCTTCGGCGCACTACAACTAGCGAGGTATGTAAAGCGAGCTCAAGAAAAAAGCACACAGAGGCAGGGCTTCGCCGCTTGAACAAGGAACACAGAAAATGAACTCTCTGGATGAATACAACGAAGTGTGTGGCTACAGGAGCTCAACAGTAAATGCTCAAAGTGTTAAATGTTACCTACCGAGCCCCCATATTTATGGCCCACAGTTCACCCAAAGGAATTGACTACTTTACCCCTAGGGTTTACACCAGTTTTGTCTCTACAGAACAGAGGGGTACAAAAGGTAGTCCAACTTTATTCTGGAGGCTTCTCTGTCAGCTTTGCAGAGGGGACAGCGTCAGCTTTTTGCAGAGCAGACAGAGTCAGCCTTTACAGTCTTTGACCTTCTGGAGCCTCCCTTCGCACGCGAGGGTGCGGTAGCTTCGGCGAGAAGTCTTGAGCCTGGTGGCCTTCGCTTCGCCGAAGATAGCCTCCGATACAGTGACGGTTTTGAGCCGAAGCCGTCAAAGCCCTTGGGCCTTCGTACCAACACCTCTGGAGTGGACCACCACGGCTTCGCAGCTTCCGCCCAGCTCGAATTCCGTCAGTCCGTGTACCGAAGCCATGCAGGCCGAAGTACCACAAGACAACCTCGCTCCGGAGCTAGCCTTGCTCCGAAGCCTTCCTCACTCCGAAGCCCCACCTTCGGAGTACCACCCTTCGAAGTCCCTCCTTCATCCAAGGCCTCCTCACGAAGCATTCCATGAGCCCTTCGTCGCAGTGTCTCTCCCCGAGCACACTCCTCGACGAGCCTCACCCGGACCATGCCTTCGATGCGCCTCGACTTCTGAGACTTTCGTCGGGCACCTTCGAATGTCTCCCTCCGGAGCACACTTCGAACGCCTTGCCTCCGCAGAGGACTTGATCCATCCAACTCCGAAGTCACTCCATCCGGAGTACCTTCGAAGTGCCTCACCTCCGAGGACTTTGTCTCGGAGTACCTTCACCCGGAGCCACGCTCCGCACTCTCTGCCTTCACCTGGCGCACCTCGACCCGAGGACCGACCCGGACCCCTTCGCAGCCACCGTGACGGAGCTCCCCGCTCCCCTGGCATCAAGCCTCCCGCTTGACCCAGGTTCACCTGCTACGTTCGTTCGTCGCCTCCGAAGTCCCTGCGCACCACAGACAAACAGACAAGTGTATCCAGTACTCCGGAGACCTCTCCGGGTTAGCAACCTCCGGCACACACTCCGGTGTACCGCCCAAAGTACCGAAGCCATCGGTACACACCCAGTAATCGTGTACTGTTGGACCCCTCCGACAGGCACACTCCGCTGCAACAGCTGCAGCAAACAAACCACCGAACACCCTTCGGTGAGACCACCTCCGAACACCCTTCGGAGGTACAACCTCCGAACCCCTTCCGGAGGTACCCCTTCGAACAGAGGTTAAAAGCCTGTCAATCACTCATCACAAACACCGAAACCAACCCTTGGTTTCTCAAGATGGGTGTACAAAGTCAAAAGAAAAGCTGATGGCACAGTGGATCGATTTAAAGCAAGGCTTGTTGCCAAGGGATACAAACAAAGATATGGTATAGATTACCTTGAAACATATAGTCCTGTTGTCAAGCCAGCTACTGTGAGGATTATTCTATCCCTTGCAGTCTCACAAGGTTGGAGCCTCAGGCAGATAGATATACAAAATGCTTTTCTACATGGTGTACTCCAAGAAGAAGTCTACATGAGGCAACCACCGAGATATGAAGATCCTAAGAAGCCATCAAATTATATCTGTAAACTAAAGAAAGCGCTATATGGATTGAAACAAGCTCCCAAAGCCTGGCATTCTCGGCTTACTGACAAACTGAAAGTTCTGGGATTCAGTCCATCAGTTGCAGATGCTTCTCTGTTTGTGTATATGAAGGACACAGTAACTATCTACATGTTTATCCATGTTGATGATATAATAATTGTTGGTTCTTCAGATAGTGCAATCAGTCAACTTATTAAACACTTGAAGCATGATTTTGCAGTTAAAGATCTAGGGTGTCTTGAGTACTTCCTTGGAATAGAAGTAAAGAGGCAAGGAAGTGGACTATTGCTGTCAAAAAAAGGTATGCACTCGATCTGTTGAAGAGAGCAAAGATGGACATATGCAAATCAATTTCTACTCCCATGAGTTCTACAAAAAAGTTGTACAGAGGACATGGCACCCTACTGAAAGATGAAGAACAATTCAGATACAGAAGTATAGTGGGTGGCTTACAATATCTAACTATGACTAGGCTTGATCTTGCTTTTGTAGTTAATAGGGTGTGTCAATACATTCAGTCACCAACAGATGCACATTGGGCTGCAGTCAAAAGAATTCTCAGGTTTGTAAAAGGGACAATGAATCAAGGGTTGTCAATACAGAGATCAGGGACCACAATGTTGTCAGGCTTCTCTGATGCTGACTGGGTTGGATGCCCTGATGATAGACGTTCAACCAGTGGATTTGCTGTGTTTCTTGGAGTTAATCTGGTGTCATGGAGTTCAAGAAAGCAAGCCACTGTCTCACGTTCGAGCACAAAAGCAGAATACAAGGCATTAGCCAACGTGACAGCAAAAATGATTTGGGTTCAGTCATTACTGAAAGAGTTGGGTATTTTTCAGTACAAGTCTCCAAGACTATGGTGTGACAACCTGGGAGCTACATACCTAGCAACTAATCCTGTCTTCCATGCAAGAACTAAACACATTGAAGTCGATTTTCATTTTTTTCGTGAACAAGTAGCAAGGAAAGCTCTGGACATTCGATTCATATCCTCCAAAGACCAATTGGCAGATATTCTGACAAAGCCATTATCAAAGGCACCATTCGTCGAAAATTGTCGCAATCTCAACCTAGTAGATACTCTGGTGTGATTGCGCGGAGGTGTTAGAAATGTAATAGGTTCAGAGTATGAGCATGGAACGATAGGATAGAATCGTTAGAGATCATTCAGTGTACCGAGTCTTCCATTGATCAGTTATTCAGTTAGCTATCCTGGTGCATGGATCTTCTCCTACAAATTTATTGATCATCTATAAATAAACCAGAAGCCCAACTGAGGCAAGTGCGATTTAGCACATTATTCTTTTCATCGGCGAACCTTTCGCCAAGCGCAAAAGAGGTTTTGCCGAGTGCCTTAGACACTCGGCGAAATCCTGTTCTCCCGTAGTGCTGGCTGCATGTGGAGCAACGTCAGCTAGACGTTGGATATGATGGTCCTCTTTCTCCTTACATCCACCGCCCCTCCCCTCCCTCCCTAGAAGAAATTTCTCTCTCTCCCTTCTCTGTATGGGTGGTTGTTAGGGGCTCAAGGGGTTGGTGATCCTGTCTACTTGGGTGATCGTATTCTTGGTTTTGCTCCGGTGGTCGTGCCCCAGTGTGGAGCAAGTTGGCGCACGTGATTTGTGAAACACCCCAAATTTTCAAAGAAATAAAAATATCAATTAATATATTTTCCTGGAATTATTTATTTTAGAAATACCTTTAATGCCCTCCTTAACCTTTTTGAACTAGAACCTAGATGAAATGGTCGAACCAGAGGCTAGAAAATTTTGTATGAGTTCCCAAGAGGCCAAATATATTTTTGAGAATTTTTACAAATTTTTATCACCCTTGAAAGTAGCCCAAATATTTTAAATCAATTTTTGTAAATATTTTTATTCAGAAAAGCATTTAAACAGTAACGAGCCCTCCCCCTCCCTTTCTCTCTCCCCCGGCCGGCCCAGCCCACTCCTCCCCGCGTGCCCCGTCTGACCTGTGGACCCCGCTTGTCAGCGAGCCCCTCTCTCTTCGTGTGCATACCCGACGCCTCGGCCCCACCTGTCGACGCCAACCGAACCCCTCACGCCCGACCCCACCCATTAGTCGCCACCCGTTCACTCGCGCCCGCTGGCCTGTGGCCCCCGCTTGTCAGGACCGTCATACACCTCGTGCCACCGCCCCCAAACCTCGCCGGCCGAATCAATTCCCCTCGGATCTGCCTCGCTGGCCCCTCTCCCATTAAATTGGCGCCATTACTCGGTCCCCCGCGCCCGGCCGACCGTTTCCCCTCGTTAAACCTTGCGATTACACCTCGGGATCGCGCTGCGCGTGCATGGCCGAGACCTCGCCGACGAGTTAAAACCTCCCCTCGGCTTTCCTTGCATGCGACCCCCTATGAACCCCTTCGGCGCCTCTATTTAACCCCCTGGCCTCCACCGCGTTCGACCCCCACGTCAATTCGCTGCGAGATCGAACAGAACGCTCACAATCCGAACTATAGCGCCACACCGCCACCTGCACTCCAGCCATCGCTCGCCATCGCCGGAGTCCCCCTCCGTCCTAGACGACCACACCATTGTGACCGCAAGGACCTCGCCAACCTCAGCCACCCCTCCGCCGATGACGAACCCCGCCGAATTGCCGTCGCCGACAAGGAACCCGAACCACTCCG
Organism: Zizania palustris; assembly: GCA_019279435.1. Taxonomy (NCBI): domain Eukaryota; kingdom Viridiplantae; phylum Streptophyta; class Magnoliopsida; order Poales; family Poaceae; genus Zizania; species Zizania palustris. Next base: position 14,083,426 of record JAAALK010000287.1, on the reverse strand, counting down.
TCGTCTACCCTCATCGCCGGCCACGCTCCGTCGACCTCTCGCCTCGCCTAAGGTACCCCCGTGTTCCCCTTAGCGTCCTCTTTCCATTTCTAGGCTTAGCTAGGGCCGCCGTCGCTCGCCGTGGCCTCTGGCCCGCTCGCTGTCGCCGGAGAAGATGACCGGCACGGGCTGAGTACTCATGTCGTGTCGGATTCACCCTCTGCCATGCGATCCTGATCCAACGGTGGAAGTTAGGTCGTTTCGCGATTTAATCTGATGTGTTGGATCGTAGTGAATCAGTACGTTTTAATCTCGTGTGTCCATCGGTATTTAAAACCCGCATTCGATCTGAGTCGCATGATGCGTATCGGTTCAACGTTTTAATCTCAGTTGTCCACATTATTTTAACTCCCCCGCCTCGCCCGTGGCCGCCCGATCGCGATCCAATGGTGGATCTCGTTCCGGCGCACGCGCACAATGCGCGGGTTCACCGTGAGCCCGGCTCACCGTGGACCCGAGGCTGTTTTGGATTTAATTTAAATTCCAGAAATGGTTTTAAACTTCCAAAATTCATATCTGGCACATTTTAACACCAAAAATTATCATTTCAATTCCAGAAAATTTGTAACTTTATTCTCTACATGTTAATGCAATAAAAACAGTATGTTTACTTTGAATATTTCATTCTTATTTAATAAAGTATTCAAATGCCCTTAGAGTAAATTACAAATTTAATTATTTAAATTTCAGCAAAATTTATATTTATTCATTTCCTGTTAATATAATGAAACCACTAAGTTTTCTCTGGACCTCTTATTTTAAGTTAGTTAGAAAACTTAAAATAAGATTATTCACAATTAAAATCCCTTTTATAAAGGACCATATTTCATTATAGTTCATTTTAAATATCCATAAAATGAATTTCAGGAACTTAACACCTTTATTTTCCTTAAGTTGACCTAAGCAAAACCTTTATGCTTGTTGTGTGATTTTGTATTGTTTATTGAATATTATGTTTATTATTCATGTTAAAAAGACTACGACGCCGCCGAGAAACCAGAGTATTTCCCGGAAGTCCCTCCCTCACCTTTCATCGAACAAGGCAAGTCACCAAACCAATATTTTGAGCATATTGAACCCATGTTTTATTAATCTATCGCTAAAACCCATAGGATATACATGCATTAGTAAAATGAAACCCTTACAATATATTTATTAGGATCCCCCGACCTTGATGTGCAACCCAAGCCATGCTATCTAGCCTAAACTCCTTGTCACCACATGATTAGTATTATTAGCTAGTGTCCAATGTATCGACACGATCGCTACAGGATTAAAAATGAGTCGTAGCAACTTGGTTCTACTACATGATCCCCGTTATCCTTATCCTTGGAATTCTGTTGGTGATAGAGTTTTGGTTGTGAGTGTATGCATGGTGGGTTTCGGGTGCAAGCTAGGGCATTGGTCGGTAGCACCCGGGGCACTATAAGGACCGGTCTGAGGGATCCGTTGCAATACACTTCCGTACTAACCACAAGTCTAATGGGTAAGTCCTAACTAAGGTATGGAGTGTTCCAAACCGAGGCCACCATTTGGAGATGGGTCAAGCTACACCTGCGGGTGGCTTTACCGACGTGGCGCAAAAGGGGGTGCGACGTTAGCCGGGATGCGGCCCGGCGCGTCGGCGAAACCTAGAGCGGGTGGTTATCGCTTGGAGCATTTCATGCTGAGGTTTTGGCACGAGTTCCCGTGGTATGGGTCATCTCGTTACACTTTGGTGTTTGGGATGAGTGCGTGCCTTGTGGGTACAGTAGTACACCTCTGATCAGAGTCATTAATCTTTTTGAAAAGCCGAGCCCACGGTCAAGGGCGGGTTGCGTGACATCCCACAGTTAGTTTACTTTTAATATGTATGTGCATGATGGTTTGACATGTAAGGACTGTTGTGCGAGGAGGGAAAACGTACTCCTCGAGTTAGATGGTATTATGATGCTCATGTTTATTATTCCGCATGATAAAATTTGACTACACTAAATGCAATAACTGAAAAATGTATTTTTCCGCACTTTTAGCCATTATCCTTCCTTTGTTATTATCTTGCATTACTATTTGCATTTGCGGTGACTTGTTGAGTACTCTTTGTACTCATACTCGTTGGACACACAATTCAGAGGATGCCTACTACGAGGAGGATGGTCTAGAGTAGCGACCCAGTCAAGAAGAAGATCCTAAAGAGGGCGTTCGTCATGCTTTTATTATTCATTTTAATTTTACTCTTTTGTAATAATGTGGTCTGCGTACCACGAATGTTTGCCCGTATGAACGTTGTCGCATGATGAACCTCTTGTTATTATTGTTTTTCTGTGGAAATTCAATAATGTTCCGATTTGTTAAATCGTGGCGTCACAATTTGCTCCGGTGTGGGGATATCAAGTTTTTTTGCCTTCACTAAATTGACCTGTTGAGGCTGGTGTTGGCATTGTTTGCTTGCTCAACAATTTTATTCTTCCTTCCGAAGGGTCGTCGGTCTTGGTGGCATTTTCTTTGGTACCCACTAAGTGCTAACTTCAAGGTTTTCATAAGATGATTAGTTCTCTTTTTTTCTAGACATCATGAGTGGTGTGCAAGGGGCCTTCGGCTATAGGTGTGTCTGATTGTGTTCTCTCTTCGTGTTGCCCACATCGTGTCCATCGTTGGCTTGACTTGCTTCGTCTCAGCAGTGTAGTGATCGCTTTCTTCTAGCTTCTTCTGCTCCTCCACGAGCTCCTCCTCAACTGCGGTCGCCTTCCTTCTCGGTCATAGGGCGATCCTTGGTTTTGGCGGAGTTTTAATTGGGCTACAAGAAGCTTTGTTTACCTACTGTTTCATTTGTGTGCTAGGGTTATGTTGGTGGAGGGATACAAGTTGCAAGGTCTTGTTTTGTCCTGTATTCTTCTGGTGGTAGGATACTTGCTTTTAGAGGTTTGGTTCAGGTGAAAGACTTACCCAATTTGGTTGGACCAACATTGATGATGCCTTATGGCATCATGGTCCTCCTTCGATGCTTTATCGCGTAATCACCCTCTCACCCCATCGCAAGACTCTGGTAAAAAAATAGCCTAAAACTCTTAGGCAGATGATGACAGCATTTTTGCATCATGAACTCTTTTTGCTCACCTTTGTTGATCTTCTATAGGTTCATCCTTCAGCGCTCGCTCCCTAGTTAGTTGTGAGTCTTGCTTAAGGGGGTTACTTGTATGGTTTGGTTTGTCAAGTGTCGGTGTCTCACCTATTAGCATTAGGTTGGTCTTCTTTAGTGACGGCTCATTTGATGTTAGTATTATCCATGGTTTGTGAGAAGAAGTTGGTGGCCCTTGCGGAGTGCAATTTTGTTAGTTTTTTCATGATTACGATCTTCTGGAATTGTAATCTTGTATTTTTTTTCTCCGGTTTAATTGATTTTTCATGATTACGATCTTCTGGAATCGTAATCTTGTATTTTTTTCTCTGATTTAATTGATACAAATCTCACTGTTTTGTATGGATAGCTAAAAACTGACTTAAATAATCAGCTCAAATATCTTAGTTGCTTTAATTTAATCCACTTTAAAAATATAATTTATTTGTTTATGAGAACGGTAATATTAATTATCTATTAATCCGTACATAGCTTTGTCTAAATGGTCAAGCAAGTTGGATCGAACCCACAGTAACTTTACGGCCGAAATGTTTGACGGGAAATTCCTGAATGAACTAGAGTATTACATTTTATTTCAGAGAAAGGAAGAAAACAAAGCAAGAGAGTACACATATGTCATATGGGTGCCTGTCTTTACCAGCAAATAGTTCAAAGTTCGTGGAATTTTCAAAAGGTCAAATCAAGTGAAAAAAAAATTGAGCGAAATGGATCCCGTGACTGCCTGCATACGCATATATGGTACGGACTGTATAGATATCACCAGGCAGATCAGATGTGCTCTTTTCATGACACAAATAATACAACTTGATGTCATTATCGATCGGCTTCCGAATTGATGAAATCTCTATCCAATTGACAACATGGATTAATGGATAATTTAAACATGTAAAACTCATGGGTCGGTTTTGTTCCGAAAGTCCGTCCAATTTTCCAACTTGTAAGTTGTGGTATGGCCTACGGGATGAGCTGTATAAATAAACGGACTAAACGTCTGTGCGTTCGTTGTGACATCATGTGTAATATATGCAACGATGCAATCCTCACGACCACACGTTTATATATATCTCGCTCGTTTGGTCCAGAAACTTATAGCCTAGAAATTCAAAAAACAATCTTACATGTATTTATTGAGGCTACTAATAACATCATTATGTACTATCAAACAAAAATTTTCCTCCTTGTTATGCCTTCCAAGTCACACAAGCACGTACTGTTAGAAAGAACTGTATAGTTATCTTTTTATCAAAATGGCAATATGTTGCTCCTAAACTCTATTTCTCCTACCACTCCAAATGCACTCGATGTGGATTCACACTTTCGCCAGCTTCACTTGCCCAAACCACTATAGCGCGCTGTGCTTCACCGCCGACTTCAACTTTTTGTCAAAAAGTTTGAACACAAGTTCAAACTAAAATTTGAATTTGAATTTAAAAATCTCGGTCAAAAATTTCGAAAGTTAGCTGAAAATTCTGAATTTTTGGAAAAATTCATAGAAGCTGGTGAGCTCAGAAGTAGAGAAGTAGGACTTGGGGATAGGGCCCAAGAGAAGAAGAGGGGTAATTGTGTACTTTTCTTACTAACTAACCAGTTAGTAAACGAAGCGATGACGTGAATGGCATAATAGGGACGAAATTTTTTGTTTGATGGCATATAAGAAAATGGTTAATTTTTTATGGCATATAAAGAAACTAATAATTTTCAATGGCATATAAGAAATTCTCTCAATTACATAAGTAGTACAAAGAGATATAGGTACCAAAGATACCTAGAAATACCAAAATTTATAATAGATATGCGTTTCTCAGTTTTTGAGGACGGTAAAATCACTTTTAAGGCTATATGGCCATTCATTTTCAATTTTTTTATCTTGCTCTCTGCTTTTAAAAATAGGAAATTTTAAAGTCAAAGGTACCTAGAGAGACCATAATTTTTAGTATTAATTTTAGTATTTATGGATACGATACTAAGAGATTTCTATGAGCCAAGCTCGAGCCGGCTCTCAAGCCTACCAGTTTGAATATGTGTTATATGTTAAATAAAAATTAAAACATATCTAAATTTAAAAATTATATATTGATATGTACTATATTTAATAATAAAATATCAACAATCAATAAAAATCGTGATATACACTAAATACTATGTATCACACTCAAATAAAATATTTTATATATTAAAATTTAAAAATAAATCAGACTTACGAGCCAAACGAGCCGAGTAACTTGACTCGGTTCGGAACCAAGCTTAAAACTTAGGGTTGAGCTTGGCTCGTTTAACCTACGAGTTGAGCCTCCAACTAGCTCTCAAGCTCGAGCCAATTTTTCAGCCTTGCTAAGATGTATCAAAATTAACACTAAAATTATGATATCTCTTACAAACTATATATATATATATATATATATATATATATATATATACGGGAGCGTTATTCTACACCGGCCACGGAAATTCTACTTTCAGTAGTAGATTTTCTCCGTAGAATAGTTATTCTACACACGTGATGTATGATAGCATTTGTATATATATATGCTACACTACGGGTATAGAATAACTATTCTACCGAGAAATCTATTACTGAGAAAAAAGTAGTACTTAATTGTTATTTTACTGAAAAAATTTACTACTGAAAGTGATCGGCATAGAATAGTTATTCTACACACGTGGTGTAGAATAGCGCTCCCGAATATATATATATATATATATAAATGTTATCCTACACTATGGGTGTAGCATAGCTATTCTACCGAGAAATCTACTACTGAAAAAATCTACTACTGAAAGTAATCGATATAGTATAGCTATTCTACACACGTAGCGTAGAATAGCGCTATATATATATATATATATATATATATATATATATATATATATATATATATATATATATATATATATATATATATATATATATACCATCTCGGTATTTTAGTCCACCACGAAAATTCCAGGCCCATATGTCAAATTGTAAATATAGGCTAAATGAGATCACAACCACGGTGTGAGCAGTGATATCGCGCGACTGCTATGGTTAGAAATAATTATTGAATAGATTATATATTTTGTATTACTGAACAACTTAAATAAGGCTACATACCTGAGAAAAAATGATATATAACTCTTCTAAAAATATATGATCGTACTTAAGGAATACGAAATTCAGAGATTCGTGTGGTCGCGCACCTTTTATCTGTTCAGGGACGACTTGTCTTATACGTACTGCAGGGGTCACACGGCTTCATACTATCGTTGGTGTGGTATCAGAAAACAGCGGCGCGGCCCGGTTCAGTCCTACCGACCAATTTGTCCATGCACTTTTTTTTTGTCTTTTATCTCTTTCATGTAAAATATTTATAAGATACTTCCACGTCAGATTAATTGTTCTACGTCCAGTGTTATCACCTGCAGGTTCCCTGTGTCATTACCACGTACTCATCAATCATGGGTGCCAATTATCAGTGATAATCATGGACCGTCTGTGATGATAATAGTATGAGTGATCGATTTGAAGCTTGCATAGAAAGTTTAGGCCACCCAAAGATTATGATAGGAGAGGCGCCCTTCTAGATCAGGCAGGCAATTCAAGCATGCATTTCCACACTAATTTCAACGATAAACTAGAGCCACACCAAGGTGATAAGATCTGGGTTAAGAATTTTAATACTCTAAAGCAATTTCTGTTTTCCACTATATCGCCGATCGATCGAATTGATGAGTGGTAACATGCATGTCCCGGCCAATTGGATGAAACTAAACATATCGATCCTATCTTAACTTTTTAGCTAGCTCTTCTAGATGGTAGAATAACTTGATGGCGAAAATGGTGGTGAGCAGGTGCTGATTAAACAAGTGTTCGTTGGATATATACCTCTCGTGATCAAATAAAAGTCCATTATATTGTGCTGCAGTTTGTTCTAGCTTGTACGTTTTCTTGGAAGAAAACGCCACAGCAGTGTAGAGCAGTGTGTGCCATTAATTTGGCAGCTCATGACTAATCAATCAACACTACTTGCATATAGATATATATACCGCTGTCGATCGATTTGAAACGTGCCACAAATAAACAACAAAACACAGTTGAATTGTCGATCGTTCGGTCGGTTTGAACATTCTCTCATCCATGCATCGATCGTCGATCACACAGGATCCTATCGATTATCTCACGACTCTCTGAGATATCAATTATATACTATATATAGTACTGATCCATGATTCCTTTGTCTTTTTACTAGCTACTTGCTGGCAGCCTGCCTTGCGTTAATTTGCTAGCTAGCTGCTAATGACGTCGACATAAACTATAATTAACAACACAAAACAAAACAGGCATCAGAATGACGCTTGCGATCCCAAGAACGTGACGCCGCCGCCCATCTCATCAGGACGCACAAAATTTTCTTTTCTCTGAAGAAACCGAAGATATGCAGCGTGCAGGAGGTACGTTAATTTCCTTTAAAATACGGGTACCATGTTTTTGTCAATCTTATTGATCGGCTAGCAGCGGTAATTAATCATCTGTTTTGGAAACCGTACGTTGTGTGGGTGTGAAACTAGAACGAACTTTGCACTGCCTAGCTTCTTAGAGCATTTCCAATGGTAAACTATTTCACTAGCTAGATCTACTCTCTTTTCTACGTGGATAAAAAATATGGGGAAAAAGAGAATAGCTAGCGACGAGCTAATAGATAGGAGATTTCACGTATTGCAAGAAACTGAGTGTATTATGTATGAGACCAAATACTAGTAGTAAGATAAATTATTATTTTTATTTTTCTCTCAGTGCCACATCAGCTAACTATTTGAGGTAACCATTGTGGATTCTCTTATTATTATAATCTTTCTCAGAATCCAAAAGATCTTTCTCTGTGTCGATCTCATCACGCAGAGGATAAGGTAGGGAGTTACGTAGAATGACAGTTAAGTTCTAGTTCGTCATTTCTTCGTCTCCCGCCAAAACCACGCGAAAATACATGCATGTTTTACTGCCAGTCACGTTCAGTTCTAGATGCGCGGCAGAAAGGGAAGCAAGGGACTTGAAGCGGCAAAATACATGCGATGCCAGTTAGATAGCATAGTTAGAAAATAATTATCCCCAAAAAATATAATACAGAAGAGGACAATAATTAATGTACGAGCTGTTTTGTTTCAGAAACGACTTTATAATATATTTTTATAATGGTAATTTTTTATATTGTTAAGTTTTGACAAGACAAAGAGTGTGGAGGTATTGTTCCTTGGTTTGAAGCTCTAATCAAATTCTGGTATGGTCAAGTTTTGGTAAGATAAAATATGTGGAGGTATTACTTGGTTTGAAAGCTACTGAATTCTGACAGACTTGATGACAGTATAAGTTTATGCAGCTACCAAATTTTAGTAGCATCGTGTTGTACGTCTACAGAATGTTTGATTACTTACCTAACTAATTTTGTTTTAAAAAAAGCAAGACTAAAAACGAGTCTGGGCCTCACTTCCAAGTGGCCTGCTAATCTTTGCAACAGCTATGTCCTGTGGAACACAGTGGCCTTTCACAGCCCATCCAATCCAACGGTTGAGATATGGCCACCCTACGGCCTTGTTTGCATGGGCCCCCATTCCAGCCCACCCAATTGGATAGGCAGGGGAGGCGAACAAAAATCCCAGCCGATACAATTCTATGGGCCGGGATTAGGCCCATCCAAACGAGGCCTAGCTATTATGTAAGGGTTTATGGACTATGGTTATGGTGCATGGATTCCACTCTTTTTTTGTGCATTCTTTAATAAAGATGGCCAGGGGTAATTGGGAAATAATTTTGTAACATTAAAAATATATTTATAGGCCATATTTAAAATTTTCAAACCAACATATATGGATTGTGATGTTGTTGTTTTGGTACCTTTTATTATGAGCGGGTCATTAAAATTTTTGATCGAGATATAAGTCTTGGAATGTTGTAGACCCATCTTAATTCACCGTTTGTTTTAGTTTTGCATGTTCGGATATGACTTGAAAATCAGATCAGGAGTTCAACTCTTTTGGTTCGGTAGTCGGTACTAGTGAAGCTCTCAAGCTGGCTCATGCTTATTGGCTCCAAACCGTAGCACATGTTTCAGTTTTAATCTATAATATATTTTATTTCAATATGGTAATAGTATTTTCAAAAGTTGAGGGCTCATTTGTAATGGAGGTTTTTTAAAGAAAATTCAAAGGTTTTAATATAATTCATACGAAAATCTTATAAAATTCTTGTGTTCTAAAGGGACCCTTACTATTTTTTGAGAAGGTCATGTTCCTAATTTTGTTTAAAAATCATTTGATTTTGTTTGTTTTTTTGTGAGAAAAGATCACACAGGTCTGATTTTGATTGAAAGCAATGTGTCAGCATGTGATAGGCATGTGATACGAGTTTTTTTTCAGGATGTCACTCGTCCCAGTAGATCTGATGCCAATTTGTTCCTATCTCTTTCACAAAAGTTGATGGTTTGAATATGTGTATATAGATTATTATTATTATTTAGGGAATGTGACTTATTTATTAGACAACCATCATGCTTCTTAATAATTGTTCTTATTTTATTTTTAATTTACGCCATATTTATTGACTGATATGAGCAGTGCTGGCGTTTCCAGCCCTACCTAGGGATTGTGAATATATTGTCCGAAATCTTTTTCTTAATGTTGTTTCACACTTTTGATTGGGTGTACTAGGTCAGAGATGTACTATCGTTTTCCATTATAAAAATATTATATTAAGTCTAAGGAGCAAGGGAGATAGAGTGCTTTCGTTAAGTGGGTTCGCCGAGTGGGGTACTCGGCGAAACCTTTGTCGAGTGGAAAAAAAGACTTCACCGAGTGTCGTAGGTAGGGGTGAAAACGGATCGGATACGGACGAATATCACTAATATCATATCTTTTTCATATATTTTTTCGGATTCGAATTCAGATTCGGATAATCCGGATACGGATACGGAGTCGGATATCATCAAATACGAATACGATTACGAATACTTACCAAATATCAATAATATATTTATTTATTCACGATCACAATACACAAATGACAAATAATAGTTAACATCACATAAATCATCACGAACGGAGAGAGAGAGGCAGCGGGGGAGAGAGATGTGGCAAGAGTAGGAGAGACCGGGAGAGAAAGAAAAATTAGGGTTGGTAGGGTTTTAGTCAAAGTTGACTATTTACTTATTTTTGGAGTGAGATAGATAAAGTTTAAAATTGTAAATTTGAATTATAAATGGTCTTTTAAAGTTGATTTTTTTTCTACTATCAAAATACGACATATCTAATCTCATAAAAAAATTCACATTTTTATGCATAAGTTTGCTATTTTTAATTCATTATGTATATTTCTTTGATTTATATTGAAATTTGTCAAATTTGAACTACAAGTGCATGAAATAATGAACCAAAAATTCTAAAAAAATCATATTCATGCATTTGAGTATATTTTCAGTCAGTACTCACTAAATTGAAAGATTTATTTTTTGAAAATATTACGACAATCGATGGAAAATATATATCTTAATGAAATTTTAATTATAAAAAATTCAAATAAAGTCTAAAAAATACGAGACGTCTCATATAATGTAGGGCTTTCATTTGACTAATGCATGTATAACCTATATGTTTTAGCGATAGTTTAAGAAAATTAGGTTCAATATGCTCAAAATATTGGTTTGGTGACTTGCCTTGATCAGCGAAAGGAGAGGGAGGAACTTCTGGGAAGTATTCCGGCTCTTCGACGGCGTCGTAGTCTTCTCGATACGAATAAAATAAACGCAACATTCAATTAAACAATCCAAAATCACACAATAAGAATATAGGTTTTGGTTGGGTTAAATTAAGGAAGATAAGTCATTAAGCTACTAAAATTTATTATATGAATTTTTAAAATGAACTTTGATGGAGTTAGGAGTTTTTCTAAGAAGGAATAAAAATGTATCCTAATGTATTTTAAACTTCCAATTAATTAATAATAATAAAGTTCAGAATAAACCTATTGTTTATATTACACCAATATGAAGAGGATAAAAGATATTTTTTTCTAAAATTGAAATGGACAAATTTTGAGTTCATCCTAAAGTGCATTTGAATACTCTATTAAATAAAAATAAATTACTCAAAGTAAACATACTGTTTTTATTGTACAAACATGTAGAGCATAAAATTATGAATTTTATGGAATTGAAATGGTTAAATTTGAAGTTAAAATAAGCAAGATATGAATTTTAGAAGTTTAAAACTAATTCTGGAATTTAATTAAAATCCAAAAATGGTCGTCAGTCCACGGTGAGCCGACTCCACCGTGAACCCGCGCAATGTGCGCGTGCGCCGGATCCAGATCAGCCGTCGGATCACGATCGGACGCGCGAGGGTGGGGCAGGTGGTTTAAATGAAAATAGACGGCTGAGATTAAAAGATCGAACTGGTACGCGATGGATGGCCTAGATTCCATATGGGTTTTAAGTGGGGATGGACGCGCGAGATTAAACCATACCATTTCGATGAGATCTGACGGTGTGGATTAAATCGATTGAGAGATTTAATCGCCACTGTCGGATCACGATCGAACGACCGCGATCGAATCTGACACGGCACAGGTACTTTACCCGTGCCGGTCGTCTTCTCTGGCGACGGGTTAGCGGCCACGGCGAGCGACGACGGTCGGTTATAAGGGCTAAAACATAATTAGTACATCGCGGGGGTCAAGAGGGTACCGTCGGTGAGGCTTGGGGTCATCGGGATACGACCAACGACGAGCGGGGGCGGCGGAGGTGTTTGCGTCCTCGTCTGCGATGGAGATCCGGCGGTCTTCAGTGGCGACGGAGGGGTGGACGAGGTCGAGGTGACATTGGTGATCACACGGGTGCGGCCGCCGAGGGTGGAGGAGGTCTCCGACGATGGCGAGCGATGGCTGGAGTGCGGACAGCGGAGTGGTGTTAAAACCAGAGCGTGGGCGTTTTGTTCGGGTTTGGTCCAAGTGCTAGCGAGGGGTGAACGCGGGGGCACCAGGGGCTTAAATAGGGACACCAGCGGGGGCCAGAGAGGGCGCAATCGGGGGAGGCCAAGAGTAAACACACTTAACGCCGGCGAGCTCTTTCCTTGCATGCGAACGATGGTCCCGGGGCGATGACGCATCGGTGTAATGGGGAAAACCGTCGGCGTATCGCGAGGAATTAAATGCCGACGTCAATTCGGGGAGCGGGGCACGGCGGTGGCGGATCGGCGTTTAGGGCTTCGGCCGGCGAGGGGATTTGGGGGCGGATCCCACGGGGAAGACAGATCCGACGCGTGGGCCATGGCGGTCAGTGGGTGCGTGCGGGGCTGAGAGAGAGGCAGACGACGCCGATAAGTAGGGCCGAGGCGTCGGGCGCGTGCGCGGAGGGAGGGGGTCACTGACTAGTGGGGCCCGTTTGCCAGCGAGGGGCACGGGGAGGGAGTGGGCTGGGCCGGCCGGTTGGGGGAGATTGGGGGAGAGAGGCCCGACACTGTTTAAATCCTTTTTCGAATAAAATAATTGCTAAAATTGGTTTAAAATATTTGGGTTGCTTCCAAGGGTGATAAAAATTTGTAAAAATTCTCAAAAATATATCTTGGACTTGGGATCATATACAAATTTTTCTAACCTCTGGTTTGGATATTTCATCTAGGTTCTAGTTCATTTGGGGCACAAATGACATTAAAGGAATTTCATAAAAATAATCTTTTCTAGAAAATATAATAAATCATATTTTTATTTCTTTGAAAATTAGGGGTGTTACAAACCTATCCCCCTTACGAAGAATCTCATCCTCGAGATTCGGAAAGTTACTCGAATAGCTCGGGGTATTGGGCTTTTAACTCGTCTTCTTTTTCCCATGTGGCTTCCTCGACGGGGTGGTTGTCCCACTGAACCTTGCAGAAACGAACCACCCGGCTTCTGGTTACCCTTTCCTTAACTTCTAGAATCCAGACGGGTTTCTCAATGTAGGTCAAGTCTTCTTGGACATTGAGCTATTGGAGGTCGGCCTGTTCGGTAGGTACATGGAGACACTTCTTCAGCTGAGAGACGTGGAACACATCCTGGACTCCTGCCAAAGATGGAGGTAGTTCTAGTTGATACGCCACCTCTCCTTGCCGTCGGAGGATCTGAAAGGGTCCGACATAGCGGGGTGCTAACTTGCCTCTCATGTTGAACCTTTGGGTGCCACAGAGGGGAGTGACTCGGAGATAGACATAGTCGCCCTCCTCAAAGGTTAGGTCTCTCCATCGGTTATCGGTCATCTTCTGAACACATAAGATTTTTAGTCATAAGAGAAAACTTTAAAGTAAGCTTTACCAAGAAAATAGCCCAGAGGGGCTCATATATATATATATATAAGTGGTAAAGGAAATGTTCATTACATCAACGTTCTTATTTTAATCCACCCACAACACAAGCCATTGCAGGTGGTACCACAATCACAAAATTATTAAAATCAACCATCGAAAACTATCGCTTACTCGCCATCTAGGGCGGTCTCCATGCTCTCAGAACCATGAGGGTCCTGAGGGACGGTGGGCTTGAGAAAGTTCTCGATGATGGGGTCGGCAATGACGGTGGGGCACGAGGCAGGGGGACTAGAGCTAGATGGTCCGGCGGGCGTGGGGTGTGGCGGGATCCTCTTGGGGCGAGGGGCGGGCTCGCGGATGAGCTTCTTCCTCCTCAGAACGAGGGGAATCATGTCCACAATGTCCTTCTATAGCTGTATAATCTTACGCTGCAGCTCGCCATTTTGTTGGATCAAGCTCTTCGTCTCCTGTCGAAGAAACTCGACCGCCTCGTGGTGCTCTTCGGCGTCAAGCACAATGTCGGTATGGAGGTCATCCATGGCCTAGAGAAGACACGTCTGTCGGGCCATGACCGGATCACGATCGGAGTGGACTCTGATGTAGATGCTGCGGTGGGCACCGGGAGTGCGCTTCGGCACTAGCCAGAAGGATGAGTTCTGAAGACGATCGTCATAGATCACCCTCAGCTCCATGAGGGCTTGGAGGGCGATGCGTTGGCACATGACGTCGAAGGTCGGGCCCCCAAGCGTTGCCGTGAAGAACGACAGATGATCGCCGGATCCATGGATGGTGAGGGAGATGTCACATGGTCCTGCGAACTCCTCCATGTAGACGCCATGGAACTCGGGCTCGAAGAGGAACCCAAGGAAGGTTACCATCATTCGGAGCTCCCGGATGATGCCCTCAAAGTGGCGACAGAAACTGTGGACTTGGTAGACTGGCATCTACAAAAACAACAAGTTGAAAAGAATAAGGGAAGGAACAAAGTTATGAAGTAGGATTTCGTGAAATATATTTTATCAAAACTAAGTACTAGGCTAGTCCATTTGGCTTCCTACAATCAAGTCGGCTCTGATACCATCTTGTGACGCCCCGATTTACCGAATCGTAACATTATTGAATTTCCAAAGAAAAACAATAATAATAAGAGGTTCATCATGCGACAACGTACACACGACAATTGTTCGTGGTACGCAGACCACATTATTACATAAGAGTAAAAATAAAATAAACAACAAAAATAAACGGCATGACGAACGTCTTCTTCAGGATCTTCTTCTTGACTGGGTCGCTACTCCAGACCATCCTCTTCATAGTAAGCAGCCTCTGAAGTGTATGTCCAATGGGTATGAGTACAAAAAATACTCAACAAGCCACCGCGAATGCAATAGTAATGCAGGATAATAACAAAGGGAGAATAATGGCAAAAGTGCGGAAAAGTACATTTTTCAGTTATAGCATTTAGTGTAGTCAAATTTAATCATGCAGAATATTAAACATGGACATCATAATATCATCTAACTCGAGGAGTACGTTTTCCCTCCTCGCTCAACAGTCCTTATATGTCAAAATCATCATGCACATTCATTAAAAGTAAACTAACTGTGGGATGTCACGCAACCTGTCCTTGACTGTGGGCTCGGCTTTTCGAAAAGATTTAAAACTCGAATCAGAGGTGTACCACTGTACCCACAAGGCACACACTCATCCGAAACACCAAAGTGTAACGAGATGACCCATACCACGGGAACTCATGCAAAAACCTTGGCATGAAATGCTCCAAGCGATAATCACCCGCTCTAGGTTTCGCCGGTGCGCCGGGCTGAATCCCGGCTAACATCGCACCCCCTTTTGCGCCACGTCGGTACAAGCCACCCGCAGGTGCTGCTTGACCCATCTCCAAGTGGTGCCTCGGATTGGAACACTCCATACCTTAGTTAGGTCTTACCCACTAGAATTGTGGTTAGTACGGAAATGTATTGCAATGGATCCCGCAGACCGATCCTTATAGTGCCCCGGGTGCTACCGACCAATGCCCTAGCTTGCACCCTGTTGACACGGAAACATGCCCTCGCACCTGGGTCAGTCCGGCGATCGAAAAGTGCACGAATACTTGGGGACAGGCCTAAGCGTGACGTAGCACCGACGCCACGTTCTGACTACCCTTAATAGTGATAAGGGGAATGGAGTCGCCAGGCAACCAGATTACACAAAATAATCCAATTAGCCGAAAGAAATAGGTTAAACAGGTAAAAATCAGCAAACCAGTCGGAGTACTCCTGGTTCGAAGTATGATGCGAAGGGTGCGTCGAAGGGTACCTTCGGCGCTCGGTGCGAAGTGCTCCGCCGAAGGGTGCTTCGGCGTTCGGACTGATCCGGCCGAAGGTAGACTCCGAACGGATCTGAACATGGTGATCACCTCCGAACAGCAGGGTTCGGCGTGCGATCTCCGATGCAGTGAATTACAGAGTGGTGACGCGAAGGCCACGCGCAGGTGCGACTTCGTCTTGGTGCGGGGTGTAGTCGTGGCGAAGCCTGTCACGATGAAGTGTGCCGGCGAAGCCTGTTGTTGAAGCCTGCGATCCTGTCGAAGGGTGTCTTGGGGACCTCCGGAACTGATCTCTCAGCTTCGAACACCTTCAGCTAGGGGGCTCCGAACATGCGAACCTACAACAGAGGTGATGCGAAGTACCAATTCGGCCTTAGAACCGAATTTTGCGAGGTGTTGCACGGGTAGCGAAGGTAGCAATCTATTACGCATATTAGCGGATACTGCACAAGCGAAGTAACAAGATGATAGCAATCTGTTATGTAGATTAACAGGGACTTCACGGGCTTTGGTTTGGTTTGTGTTGGGCGGGTTCTCCACGCCGGCCAGGCCTCTCTATTTATAGATGGTTAACACTAATCTAATCTACTATTAATCCTGCCAGATAGAGATAGAGATTGAGCTGGCGATGCAAACAGCTCTATCTCTACCGAGGTGGGCTTCGACCAGGCCCGTCGAGGCCTGCTCATCAGGCCGAAGCTTCGGTAGCGTGGACTTCGGCCAGGCCCGTTGAGGTTTGCTCCTCGGGCTGAAGCTTCAAAAGAGTGGGCTTTGGCCAGGCCCGTTGAGGCTTGCTCCTGGGGCCAAAGCTTCAACAGCATGGGCTTCAGCCAGGCCCGTCGAGGCTTGTTCTCGGGCCGAAGCTTCGACAGCGTGGGCCTCCAAAGGCTTCCGAAGCTTTGGCAGCGTGGGCCTCCGAAGGCTTCCTGGCCGAAGCCCATGGGCTGGCTGGAGGCTTTCGGAGCCCATAGCTTGATGTGCTTCGGCCCTGTAGGACTTCGAACAGACTCTGGACATGTGTATTTTTGGCCCAAATCACCAAAAATTGATATTTTGATAATCTAGCCATTAATGCCATTTTTTGCTATCAACACATGCCGCCTGCCTTTTAGTGAACTAGTGAACTAAAAGCACAACGAGCTCGAGACGATACTGTTCATACCGGCTTTTCGACGCTTTTATGACGTTTGCCACACACTC
Source organism: Zizania palustris (assembly GCA_019279435.1). Classification (NCBI taxonomy): domain Eukaryota; kingdom Viridiplantae; phylum Streptophyta; class Magnoliopsida; order Poales; family Poaceae; genus Zizania; species Zizania palustris. The sequence goes on along the minus strand of JAAALK010000287.1, from coordinate 14,066,435 downwards.
TGGAAATATCCTTTCAAGTACCTACCATTCAAAGCCCTTCGAAACCGCTCTCCCTGTAGGGATTCCAACACGTATGCGTTGCCGGGAGCGATTTCGGCTATCTTAAAAGGACCTTCCCAACTAGGTGACCATTTGCCGAATTTGGGACTTTTCGTGCCTAAAGGCAAAATCATCTTCCATACCAAGTCTCCTATTTGAAACGATTTTGGTTTATCCTTCTTATTGTAGGCTCTAGCTACTCTATTCTTGTCTACCTCTATGGCTTCTAAAGCTCTTAGTCTCTTATCGGTCACTTCCTCCAGATTATCCATCAGAAGATCTTCATACTCATTGACCGATAAGCCGTCTTGCTTCAACACTCTTAAGGAGCCCAGATCCACTTCTACAGGTAGAATGGCCTCTTGTCCATATACCAACTCATATGGACTGACTTTGGTGGCACCGTGCTTCGCAATCCTACAAGCCCATAATGCCTTGGAAAACACTTCATGCCACCTTTTAGGAAACTCTTCAATTTTCTTCTTAATAAGCTTAATCATGGTTTTATTACTAGACTCGGCCTGACCATTGGCCTGAGCATAGTAAGGTGAAGAGTTTATCAACTTAATGCCATAGTATTCGGCGAAGTCCCTTACTTCTTTAGAAACAAATGAACTACCTTGATCCGTAGTAAGGGGGTGTTTGGCATGACTCTGGAGCCGAACTCCAGGCTAGAGTTGATCGGAGCTAGCCAAACACCCCAGCTCCAAAAAATGTAACTGCATGGAGTTTTTGGAGCTCTAGTTCATTTGTTTGGAGCACCTCAATTGCAGCTCCACAGCTCCAGCTCCACTCAGAGCCAGCTCTAGCTGGATTTCTGGAGTGGAGCTGCTCTGATTGGAGTTGGAGCCATGCCAAACAGGGCCTAAGAGTTTGAGGGATGCCGAATCTATGTACGATGTGCTTTAAAATAAAATCGCGTACCTCATTATGGGTTATGTTCTTGAGAGGTACGGCCTCGGTCCACTTGGTGAAGTAATCTGTCGCCATTAACACGAACCGATGCCCTTTTGAGGAAGGAGGGTAGATCTGGCCGATGAAGTCTAAACCCCAACCTCGAAACGGCCATGGCTTGACAATAGGATTGAGTAATGAGGCATGAGCTAGCTGGATGTTGCCAAACTTCTGACATGCCTCACACCCTCTGTAGTACTTGAAGCAATCTTCAGTCATAGTCGGCCAATAAAAACCCGCTCTTTTGAGCATCCAACTCATCTTTTGGTCTGACTGATGAGTGCCGCAAAGCCCCTCATGGACTTATCCTGTAGCCACCTAGGACTGCTCATGGTCTAAACACTTCAATAGCACTCCATCAATGGTTCGGCGATACAATGTTTCGTCTACCAACACGAATTTGAACGCTTGTCGCCGAACCTTCCGATCAACCCTTCGGCTAGGGTCTTTCAAAAACTGGACAATTGGGATTCTCCAATCGCCCTCACAGATTTTAGAGGGCTTCTCTAGTCCACCTTCTGGAAGAACTTCTAAAACACTGACTTCGGGGTGCCCCCCGAGCCATTCCAGCTCCTGCCGAAGCCCGGCCGAAGTGGCCGCTCGGAGTGTGCTGGGCCGAAGCCCTTCGGAGGGTTCGGACTCTGTGAGCCTTCCCCGTCCGAGAGACTTCGGACTATAGGCTTCGGCATGCCGGACCCCTTGGCAGGCGGAGTACTCCGATCTAGGGGCTCCGGCATGCGGTGGCCTTCGGCGACCTGAGGGCTTCGACCCGAAGGGTGCGCCTGTCCAGCATCATTGGCTTCGGCAATGAGACCAAACATCGGCTTTTTCAACATAGAAAATTTCCCTTTCCTGACTTGGTAGCCAGATGCTTGCTGAGCCAAATCATTAGCGATTAAATTGGCTTCTCTTGACACATGAGATATTTTGAAACTATGTCTAGGCATTTGTCCAAGTAGCTATTCAGCAGGCCATTAAAACATTGAGCATTCTTGGCTACTTGTTGTACTACTAATAATGAATCACCGTATGCGTGAACATGCTTAGCGCCTACATACTCTAATAATTCAAGACCTAGCAACAAAGCTTCGTATTCGGCTTGGTTATTAGTGGAAGAAAACTCTAGTCGGGCCGAGGTTTCAAAGCACATACCATTAGGTGATATGAGAACCACTCCAATACCCTGGCCATTCTTGCAAGCCGAACCGTCAAAATAGATTTTCCATGGCACTACCTCAACTAGAGCAATAGTATCACTCTAGCTAGCATCTATGTGATGATCAACTATGAAGTTAGCTACGACTTGGCCCTTCATCGCCCTTAAGGGCTCATAGGCCAAATCGTACTCAATCAACGTGTAAACCCATTTTTCGATTCTTCCACTTAGAATCGGCTTTTGTAACATGTGCTTTATGACATTGGTTTGGCAAATGACAACACATGTGGTGGGGAGAAGATAATGGCGTAACTTGGTGCATGCGTAATAAAGTGATAAACATAATCGCTCCACAAATGCGTACCTGGTCTCGGTGTCCAGCAGGCGGCGGCTCAAGAATGTGATGATGTACTCCTTTTCCTCTACCTCCTGGGTTAGCACGGCTCCAATCACGCTATCTTCAGTGGCGATGTATAGCCGAAACGGAATCCCGACCTTGGGTGCTCTCACCACGGGCAGTGATGACAAGCATTCCTTGATCTTCTCAAAAGCACTTTGCTGGCTTGCCCCCCAAGTGAACTCGGCTTCATTTTTAGCCGGAGTATGGGGACAAAGGCATCAATTTTGCCGGACAAGTTGGATATAAAGCGACGCAAATAGTTCAACTTGCCTAGCAACTTTTGCACATCCTTCTTGCATGCCGGCGCTGTAACGTTTATAATCTTCTTAAGTCTCTTAGGATCAATTTCTATACCTCTCTCATGAATCATGAAACCTAAGAACTTACCCACCGACACACCAAAAGCACACTTGAGTGGGTTCATTTTCAACCCATACTACCGCATCCTATCGAAAGTAACTTTCAAATCGGCTAAATGGTTTCCCATAGCGTCCGATTTGACCACGACATCATCGATGTAAACTTCTAACATGACCCCTAACAAGTCATGAAAGATCAAGTTCATAGCGCGCTGATACGTGGCGCCGACATTCTTCAACCCAAAAGTCATGACGACCCATTCGAATAAACCGACAAAACCAGGGCATCAAAAGGCAGTCTTATAGACGTCCTCTTCGGCCATAAAGATTTGATTGTAACCGGCATTGCCATCAAGAAAACTTAGTACCTTGTGTCCTGAAGCATCGTTGATCAACATGTCGGCTATCGGCATTGGATACTCGTCTTTTGGAGTGGCTCTGTTCAGATCCCTGAAATCAATGCATACCCGTATCTTGCCGCTCCCTTTCTTTTCTATAGGCACAATGTTAGAAACCCATTCCGCGTACCTGCATGGCCTAATAAATTCAGCCTTAAGTAGTCGTTCCACTTCCTCTTTAACTCGGTCATAGACGACCGATTTAAAGCGACGGGGAGGCTGTTTATAAGGCCTAAATCTAGGCTTGATGGGCAGCCGATGCTCCATGAGCTCGCGGCTTAGACTTGGCATTTTGCTATACTCCCATGCGAAACAATCGACATACGACCGAAGTAACTTTATTACTTCAGCCTTTACATTGGGCTGTAAATGTTGGTTTACAAAAGTCGGCCTTGGGATGCTACCATTACCTATATCAACTTCCTCCAAGGGATCGTCCGACGCAAAACCTTGCCCTAATTTTTCTACTTCGCTAAAGTCTTCAATGGCTTCGGCAATACCGTCTTTATTAGACCGATACTGCTCCACGCGAGACTTTAGCCAATCTAGATTATTCTTGCTAGACATGACTACTAATACAAAAATAGCCATGCTACCCCAGCCGGCTTTACATACACTGGTACAAACCATCCTCCGGATACACTAACAAAGTCATAATCCGAAAGATCTCTTCCTGATAGACACTCTACTTTGTTATGGACGACGTCAACTGACACATCGGCCAAAGCTACTTGGGCCGAAGTGTCCGCGGGGATGACCTCCACCTCATCACCGTCCCACTGTACCAAGAACTGGTGTAGGGTAGAGGGGATGCAACAGTTCGCATGGATCCAGTCACGTCCGAGTAACACACTATAGTTACCTTGTACGTCGACGACGAAGAACGCTGTTGGCAACGTCTTGTTGCCCACTGTCAACTCCATAGAGAGTACTCCCTTGGCTTCGGAGCTCTCGCCGTTGAAGCCGTTGAGCATCAAGTTGGTCTTCTTCAGGTCATCTTCATCCCTGCCAAGTTTCTTCAACAATGAATAAGGCATTATATTAACTGTGGCACCGCTGTCGACGAGCATCTGAGAAATCGGCTTCCCATCGATGTGACCCTTGACATAGATGGGCTTTAGATGGCGTGTCGAGTCCTCGGGTTTCTCGAAGATGGCGTTGCGTGGACCGAGGTTTAATTGAGTGACCTTGGCCTCGTCCCGTGGTGGTGCAAACTCGGCAGGTAATGTGACGATGTTGATGTCCATCGCCTGAGGTGCGGGCCCCATAGAGACGGGTGAGTAATCATCGTCAAGCAAGTCATCCTCGTCGTCACTTGGACTGGGAGCCGGGTTAGTTATCTCAACCGGCTTCTCTCTCCATACCTACATTGTGGCTGGCCGAGGGCGGATATCTTCGAAGATAGCATCGCGCTCGGCCTCAGCTACCTTCTCGCGCATCTCCTGTGCCCGCAACATTTGTAGGAGTCTCTTTTGTGATTTAGACATGCCCGGGGGAGCCCAAGATGGCTTCGGCTTGGTGCCTGGAGCTACTGTTTGACCCCTGTTAATTCTGGCCGAAGTGTGCCCTTCGGCCTCGAGCGCCCTGTGTTCAAAGGGTGAGGAGCCATGCTGAAGAGCGTGGGCCTCATGGCTCCAGATGTGATGAGTCATTGTCAACGGTAGTCAAAGAGGACAGAAGAGGAGAGGAGACCTGTTGCGTCTGGGCCGCATGTGACTCAGGTACACGGGCAACGAGCGACTGTCGGGCAGAGGGGCCGCAAAGTCTGGCTTGCCCAATCCGGGTACATGGGCTAGGAGCAGCAGAGGATCCACTGGGCTGTTGACCAGGATTGACTAAGGTACACGGGCGGCGACCGATTGTCGGGCTGAGAGAGCTGCGGAATCGGGCCGGCCCAATCCGGGTACCTGGTGCAAAGCCGGTGGACGCTTTGTCAGTTTCGGCGCAAAACTGATGACCGCTGATCTTGGAATGGACCGTCCTGAAGTGAAGCCGTAGTTGCTACGAAAGCTCCGCTTCCGGATAAGTCATCTGTAAATAGGAGTTTACTATTTTGTCCTTAGGCCCACAGTCAATCAGTCGAGTCTGTAAAAATATCCTAAGGGCAGTTTGGTCTTTTCCTTTTATTTCAGCGTCTGTAAAAAAACCCTAAGGGTCTGGTTGAATATTCCTAGGCTATTGGGCTGCCTATAAATAGGCCCCAATCCCTAGGGTTAGGGTTAACACAGTTTAATCTGAAAAATCAGTGTTCACCTCACCTACTCTTTTTGTGTGCGCCGCCAGTTTTTGTTCTTCCTGGCGTTTTGTTCCTCTCCGCCGCCGTCAGCGATTCTCTGTTCATCGCAAGAAAACCAGGCCGGTATTTTTGTCTCTAAAATTTTTATCGCCTCGTTTTGTGTGATTCGTTTGCTTCTGCTCTCTGAGTTCTCAGCAAAAAGTATTTCCATCGTGTAGTCTTGGCATTCATCTTCCTGAGCAATTTTTATCTGAGAGTTTATTCGGTTTCCACTAGTACTTGAGTATGTTTCAATCCGTGGTTTCCTACATCAGCCTATAGGCCAGAGCAGCAGTTTTTGTTCCATAGCTTGCTGCAGCCTAAGCTATTTTTTAATCCTACAGCTAGTTATGTCCCTACATGGCCTATTTCACGTGATGCAGGCAAGAAGTTTTCTATTGTTTCATTTATTGTTGCCTATGCTATGCAGTACTAGCATAGATTGTCTTGTCCTGTTCTTTAATCATGGCTATAGAGAATAGCCTCTCTAGCTTCAACAGCTAGCTTCCGGTTAACGTTTGTTATAGACACTGCAGTACTGTTGCACGTTGTTTCTTGCTCTGCATTAATCCGAAGGCTGTACTCAGCAACGTTTTGTAGCAGAACTGTCTTTCGAAGCATTCATTGCTTTCGCATTTTTTGCTCCGACGTATTCAAAATATTTTGTTCGGAGATGATGCTTTTTTGTGTGGGTCCCTCATTTTGTCAGCTAGCAGGCGTGTACTACTTTGCTTAGAACAGACTCCGAGCTTCTGCTCTACACCGGACTTGGTTGCTTCACCTGCGAAGCCCGTAGGAGAAGACTTCAGAGTTCGATGCCTGGTATTCGAAGATTTTATCTTGTTGTGCGAAGTATGTTATGTCTGGTTTTGATATAGGCTTTGCGAGGTAGGTGCGAAGCTACGAATTAATTTTTGTAGGCTTCGATTTTAAAAGCACTTCGCTGATTTCTGCACGTTTTCTTCGATCCATTGTGCGAAGGTGGACAGCAAAGGTTGCTTGACTGTATTCGAAGTTTTTGTTTGTCTTCTGTCCGTCGGCAGTGTGTTGCGTGGGTCCGTTAGCACAGTACTTCGAAGACAGATAATCAGGCTTTGGCTGTTCGAAGTATACTTCATTATGTTCGAAGTCTAGGTGCAGGCTTCGACATCTTCACTTCTCTGAACTTTACTGCACCATGGTACTCCGAAGTCTAGGTACTACGAAGTCTGCTTCAACATTACACGCTTCGATCGACGACCTTCGACACTGCAGGCATCGGCACAGCAGGCTTCACCAAGTACCTTACTGGAGACAACTTTGAACAGTAACTCCTCATCTATTTCACTTGTTCTCAGTATGAATGGCTACGATGGAATTTGATCTGCCATGTTTTGAATGCTTTGTTAATCTGCCTATTAGCACTGTGTTGGTGTTTCTTTTTCTAGGACACCGGTTGTTTCTAGGCTAGATACTTTTAGGCTTTGGGGATCTATTTACGTTTTGCTGCTTATTCTTTTGAGGTGCGTTGGGTGTTGGGAGCAGGCCATTGATTCGAAAGAATTTTTTAGGCGCCCATTCACCCCCTTCTAGTCGCTACTTTTGGTCCTACAAAGGGGGCTTCGCTGCGAACCCCGTCGAACAGATCGGCCTCGTCCGGCCGATCGAACCAAGCTTCGGCGCGGAGTCCGGCCGAAGCATGTGGCTTACCTCCGTTAGCCTTCGGCGACAAAGCCTTCAGGATTGGGACTTCCTGAGACCCAACTCTGATAGTTATGGCTTCAGACTCCCTGACTTTAACCTCTGCGTGCTCGCATCCTTCGGCTTCGCTCTGCAGGTTCCGATTCAGAGGTACCACAGACAGTCTGTTGACGATGCTCCCTCCGCTGCGTATGTTTTCCCCTGCCATCCATAATACTCCGAAGGAAAACAAGGCATAGGGTTAGTCTGTGGAGGGTACCCTGACCCGGATACGTATGGGGCCCACGGGGTCCCCGCCCAGTCATACGGCGGAGGCATCGACGGCTCTAGTGGCCTTGGCCATTGCGAGCCAAATCCGTCACCCAAAGGGGGGTTCGGCCAAGTCGAAGGTGTCTCTGACCACACCAGCGAAGGATCCCGCCAGGGCGGAGGTATGTTCGGCCAGTGCGAGCTGAAGCCTCCCATCAGAGAAGTCCACCATGGTGCGAGGTTCGGTCATTGGGGGACGAATATGTCGCATGGGGGACCCGACCACCGGGGTGCGAAGTTGTCGTGCGGAGAACCCGACCATTGGGGTTCGAAGTTGTTGCACGGGGGGTTCGGCCATTGTGGCTCAGAACCACCGTGCGGAGCATCAGGATACCTCGGCCCGAAGCCTTCGTGCGGAGGGTTTGCAACCTTCGGTCCGAAGGTACCCTTCGAAGGTTTTGGCCCCTTCGGCTATTTTAGCTGAGCGCGTGGGCCTGCTTCTTTGGCCCTCTTCTGATGTTTGTTCAACAGCATGTTATATGTCACCTTCGGCCTCTTGCGATCCTTAGCCGAAGGAGTATTGATGTTCTGTTTCCACACTCCTACCTCGGGGTTCTTTGGCACGAGTGTGCAAGTACGCGGTTCTCCAACAATCACATCTTTTCCTTTAGCAGACTCGGCCTGTTCTGGCCGAATCAACACCTTCTTCTCGCCGAGGTTGACAGCGTTGACTGGAAAAGGATCTTTATCCAGCTTCATTTTTGGATCATGGTCTATCTTCAATAGTCCTTCTTCTATGGCCGATTGTATCTGCCGATTCTTTAACTCGTCGGCATGTGGGATAACTTGACCCTTAGGTAACCTAAGAAGCTGACTTTTTAAGAGGAAATCAAATATTTTATCACATTTAGTCACGTCGAACGAGTACTTGACTTCATTAAGTCTGTTCTTTGTGGGGGATGGTCGTAGTTCGGAGCAAGTGACAGGTTTGTTTTTAGTGTTTGTAACCCATTCGGCCGCGTACATGTCGGCCGAATCCTCCTCCTCTGACTCCTCTTCATCAGAGCGTTCCATGATGTGGATCTCAGCCCTAGGCTTGCTAAACGTCTTAATAAATTTCTTATCTTTGGTTCGGCCTTCTTGGACCAGAGCCTGCTGTAGAACTTGGCTAACTTCTAAAAAGTTTTGGTTGTCTAACCTTTCTTTAAGTTCGGAACGCAGCCCGTTAAAAGCTAATTCCGCCAAGTCCCGTTCTGAAATATTAAGACTAAAACATCAGTTTCTGGTATCCCTGAAACGCTCGATATACTCAGAAGCGCTCTCACTAGATTTTTGCTTAACCGACGTCAAATGCGAAAGACTAAGTTCTATTTCACCCGTGTAGAAATAATCATAGAATTTCCGCTCCAAATCGTCCCACGTGTGGATGGAGTTCAGCGGGAGCGCCGAAAACCAAGTGAAAGCTGTGCCGGATAGCGAGAGAGAAAATAGTCTAACCTGTAGGGCATCTATCCCGCTAACTTCTCCACACTGCGCAAAAAATTGACTAACATGCTCTAGTGTGGTCCTGCTACCCTCGCCATCGAATTTATTAAACTCGGGGATCCTATAGCCGTGGGGGTAGGGTACTGTATCAAGATGATCGGGGTATGGTTTGTGGTAAACCCTAACCCGTCCCTTGGGCACGAAGCCGGCACACTCCCTAAACAGTGCGTGGATCCGCTCATCTAAATCATCTTGGTAGTTTGTTTGCATGCGCCTCTCATGTGGGGGTACGACACGCGGTGGGATATCAGCGTGTCGGCCATGTGCTTCTTCCCTACGTGCTATTTGTATAACGTGCTCGTGTCCGGGCGCCTGCGTGTGTGGTGCGGGTAGCGCGGGTATTGTTTGATATGAAGTATTCGTTTGACCATAGGCATAATGATTGGTCTCGGCCATAAGCGATGAGGCTGAAGACATGTTTGTCGGAGGTGCACTAGCTATAGGAACCGGGGTTGCGGCCTCAATGAAGCCGAACCTTCTAAGAGTCGCCTCTACTTGGGAGCTAACTGCCGAATCTAAACGGTTAGCTAGCGAAGCGCTAACGGCCTGATCTACTAATGCGGCTATTTTTTGCTCAATTTCCAAAGAAGATAAATGAGGCGATACCGGTGTTACCTGAACCTGAGCGGGGTCGGGGGTGATGATGTCGCGCTTGACGAAGCCTGCGCGTGTCTTGATGAAGCCTCCAAGCATCATGTCTTGGAGCGCCTTTAGCCTTGCCTCAATTTCTGCTCTGTCTCCTGCGGGGATATCTTCAAGAGTAGGTGACATTATGTTGCGGTTGTCGATATCCGTGCCTCCTATTGTGTCCATCAGCGGTGTAGATGTAGTAGTCGTAGTAGATGTACCGGCGGCCGTTGTAGACGTACTCATCATGTTGGCGTAGCTCTTCCCCAGCGAAGTCGCCAAAAAGTGTGTTGACACGGAAACGTGCCCTCGCACTTGGGTCAGTCCGGCGATCCAAAAGTGCACAGATACTTAGGGACAAGCCTAAGCGTGACGTAGCACCGACGCCACGTTCCGACTACCCTTAATAGTGATAAGGGGGGTGGAGTCGCCAGGCAACCAGATTACACAAAATAATCCAATTACCCGAAAGAAATAGGTTAAACAGGTAAAAATCAGCAAACCAGTCGGAGTCCTCCTAGTTCGAAGTCTGATGCGAAGGGTGCGCCGAAGGGTACCTTCGGCGTCTGGTGCGAAGTACTCCGCCGAAGGGTACCTTCAGCGCTCGGTGCGAAGTGCTCCGCCGAAGGGTGCTTCGGCGTTCGGACTGATCCGGCCGAAGGTAGACTCTGAACGGATCTGAACACGGTGATCACCTCCGAACAGCGGGGTTCGGTGTGCGATCTCCGATGCAGTGAATTACAGAGTGGTGATGCGAAGGCCACGCGCAGGTGCGACTTCGTCTTGGTGCGGGGTGTAGTCGTGGTGAATCCTGTCACGACGAAGTGTGCCGGCGAAGCCTGCGATCCCGTCGAAGGGTGTCCTAGGGACCTCCGGAACTGATCTCTCAGCTCTGAACACCTTCAGCGAGGTGCCAATTTGGCCTTAGGACCGAATTTTGCGAGGTGTTGCATGGGTAGCGAAGGTAGCAATCTATTACGCAAATTAGCGGATACTTCACAGGCGAAGTAACAAGGCGATAGCAATCTGTTACGTAGATTATCGGGGACTTCACGGGCGAAGTACCAAGGCTTACCACTGTTCCGTAGCGGTGGACGGAGGGCTTCCAGGCAAACCCACGAAGAGGTACAGGAAAGTAAAGGTAAATGTAAAGGTACGATCAAAGCATGGCTTTGGTTTGGTTTGTGTTGGGGGGGTCCTCCACGCCGGCCAGGCCTCTCTATTTATAGAGGGTTAACTCTAATCTAATCTACTATTAATCCGGCTGGATAGAGATAGAGATTGAGCTGGCGATGCAAACAGCTCTATCTCTACCAAGGTGGGTTTCGACCAGGCCCGTCGAGGCCTACTCATCGGGCCGAAGCTTCGGTAGCGTGGGCTTCGGCCAGGCCCATTGAGGTTTGCTCCTCGGGCCAAAGCTTCGAAAGTGTGGGCTTCGGCCAGGCCCATTGAGGCTTGCTCCTCGGGCCGAAGCTTTGACATCGTGGGCTTCGGCTAGGCCCGTCGAGGCTTGTTCTCGGGCCGAAGCTTCAAAAGCGTGGGCTTCCGAAGCTTCAGCAGCGTGGGCCTCCGAAGGCTTCCGAAGCTTCGGCAGCGTGGGCCTCCGGAAGCTTCCGAAGCTTCGGCAGCATGGGCCTCCGAAGGCTTCCTAGCCGAAGCCCATGGGCTGGCTGGAGGCTTTCGGAGCCCATATTTTGATGGGCTTCGGCCCTATAGGACTTCAAACAGACTCTGGACATGTGTATTTTTTGCCCAAATCACCAAAAATTGATATTTTGATAATCTAGCCATCAATGCCATTTTTTGCTATCAACACACCCGGAACCCACCATGCATACACACATAACCATAACTCTATCACCAACAGAATTCCAGAGATAAGAATAACTGGGATCATATAATAGAATCCAATTTGCTACGACTCATCTTTAACCTATAGCGATTGTGCCAATACATTGGACACTAGCTAATAGTACTAATAATATGGTGACAAGGAGTTTAGGCTAGATAGCATGGCTTGGGTTTGCACTTCAAGGTCGGGGATCTAAATATAATGTAGGGCTTTCATTTGACTAATGCATGTATCACCTATGTGTTTTAGTGATAGTTTAAGAAAACTAGGTTCAATATGCTCAAAATATTGGTTTGGTGACTTGCCTTGATCAGCGAAAGGAGAGGGAGGAACTTCTGGGAAGTATTCTGGCTCCTCGACGGCGTCGTAGTCTTCTCGATACGAATAAAATAAACGCAACATTCAATTAAACAATCCAAAATCACACAATAAGCATATAGGTTTTGGTTGGGTTAAATTAAGGAAGATAAGTCATTAAGCTACTAAAATTTATTATATGAATTTTTAAAATGAACTTTGATGGAGTTAGGAGTTTTTCTAAGAAGGAATAAAAATGTATCCTAATGTATTTTAAACTTCCAATTAATTAATAATAAAAAGTTCAGAATAAACCTATTGTTTATATTACACCAATATGAAGAGGATAAAAGATAATTTTTTTTCTAAAATTGAAATGGACAAATTTTGAGTTCATTCTAAAGTGCATTTGAATACTCTATTAAATAAAAATAAATTACTCAAAGTAAACCTACTGTTTTATTGTACAAACATGTAGAGAATAAAATTATGAATTTTCTGGAATTGAAATGGTTAAATTTGGAGTTAAAATGAGCAAGATATGAATTTTAGAAGTTTAAAACTAATTCTGGAATTTAATTAAAATCCAAAAATGGTCGTCGGTCCACGGTGAGCCGACTCCACCGTGAACCCGCACAATGTGCGTGTGCGCCGGATCCAGATCAGCCGTCGGATCGTGATCAGACGTGCGAGGGTGAGGCGGGTGGTTTAAAAGAAAAAAGCGCCTGAGATTAAAAGATCGAACCGGTACGCGATGGATGGCCTAGATTCCATATGGGTTTTAAGTGGGGATGGATGCGCGAGATTAAATCGTACCGTTTAGATGAGATCTGATGGCGTGGATTAAATTGACTGAGAGATTTAATCGCCACTTTCGGATCACGATCGAATGGCCGCGGTCGAATCCGACATGGCATGGGTACTTTACCCGTGCCGGTCATGGGTACTTTACCCGTGCCGGTCATCTTCTCCGGCGACGGCGAGCGACGGCGGTCGGATCTAAGGGCTAAAATGGAATCAGTACATCGCGGGGGTCAAGAGGGTACTGTCGGTGAGGCTTGGGGTCATCGGGATACAGCCGGCGACGAGCGGAGGAGGCGGAGGTGTTCGGGTCCTCGTCGGCGATGGAGATCCGGTGGTCTTCAGTGGCGACGGAGGGGTGGACGAGGTCGGGCTGACGTCGGTGATCACACGGGTGCGGCCGCCGAGGGTGGAGGAGGTCTCCGGTGACGGCGAGCGACGGCTGGAGTGCGGGCGGCGGAGTGGTGTTAAAAACTGGAGCGTGGGCGTTCTGTTTGGGTTCGGTCCAAGTGCTAGCGAGGGGTGAACACGGGGGCACCAGGGGCTTAAATAGGGACACCGACGGGGGCTAGAGGGGGGCAATCGAGGGAGGCCGAGACTAAACGCACTTAACACCGACGAGCTCTTTCCTTGCATGCGAACGATGGTCCCGGGGCGATGACGCGTCGGCGTAATGGGGGAAACCGTCGGCGTATCGTGAGGAATTAAATGCCGACGTCAATTCGGGGAGCAGGGCACGATGGTGGCGGATCGGTGTTTAGGGCTTCGGCCGGCGAGGGGATTTGGGGGCGGATCCTGCGGGGAAGACAGATCTGACGTGTTGGCCATGGCGGTCAGTGGGTGCGTGCGGGGCTGAGAGAGAGGCAGACGACGCCGACAAGTGGGGCCGAGGCGTCGGGTGCATGCGCGGAGGGAGGGGGTCACTGACTAGTGGGGCCCGTTTGCCAGCGAGGGGCGCGGGGAGGGAGTGGGCTGGGCCGGCCGGTTGGGGGAGATTGGGGAGAGAGGCCCGACACTATTTAAATCCTTTTTCGAATAAAATAATTGCTGAAATTGGTTTAAAATATTTGGGTTACTTCCAAGGGTGATAAAAATTTGTAAAAATTCTCAAAAATATATCTTGGCCTTGGGATCATATACAAATTTTTCTAGCCTCTGGTTTGGATATTTCATGTAGGTTCTAGTTCATTTGGGGCACAAATGACATTAAAGGAATTTCATAAAAATAATCCTTTCCAGAAAATATAATAAATCGTATTTTTATTTCTTTGAAAATTTGGGGTGTTACAGAAACTATCTGAACCACTTTCACCCCTAGTCATAGGCACTCGACGAATAATTGTATTCCCGTAGTGTAGACGAAAGATAAATCCTCTTGAAAAGAAGTTATAAGTACTATTCGCTAAAATCTGTATATTTGGTTCTCTTTGCAGCTGAAGTTTGCTGTGCGTCGATGTCACGGAGTTCTTTCATAATTTTCATAATTTTTAACGCCCATTTGCTCTACTTTTCTATGAGGGAGGATATGAACCGAGATGCAACTCAAACATATGCACGGAGGTATATATTTGTTCGCTATTTTTTTTTTCTAAACATGGTATAATATTATATTAAAGAAGAATAATTTCAACCTTATATTTCCATGAGAAAGAAACATAAGACTGATCAACTTTAAACAAATTAACGAATTTTACGTCTTGGAATGCTTTACACGAGATGCGAGTAGACGCGATCATAACTACAACACTGATCAACTCTGGTATATACCTGTAGATTGTAGTTTTAAAACTTTACAAACACAAAAAAATAATATATTTTTTATATTTCCTAAGAGTCATCTTATTTGTGTCGATTTTTAATAAAAACCTACTCTAGTACTATAGTTATTAGTTTTTAATAAAAATAGACATATCTGAGATTCTTATAAAAATCAAAAATTCCTTAGATACCAGTTAAAAAAATAAACACGCATATATTTTAATTTATGTCAGTTTAGATAAATCCATATATATATATTATATATACATACATATATGGGAGCGCTATTCTACACTACGTGTGTAGAATAACTATTCTACACCGATCACGGGAGTACTACTTTCAGTAGTAGATTTTCTCAGTAGAATAACAATTGAGTACTATTTTTCTCAGTATAATAGCTATCCTACACATGTGGTGTAGGATAGAATTTATATGTATCACTACGGGAAAGACATAGTTTGCTGAGTGCCTTACGCCTTCGCCGAGTGTTGCACTCGGCAAAGATATCATCGGTAAATAAGGGTTCGCCGAGTGTTTTTTTCGGGGCAGTCTGCGAACCCTTCGCCGAGTGCCACATAAGACACACGGTGAACAAAACTAACTTCATGGTATCCAAAGGAAAACGACGGTGGGTTCGCCGAGTGTCAAAACTTAGCACTCGACAATGAAAAAAACTGAAAAAATAGGAGGTCCGCGCCGCGGCATTTCGTTGAATGCCTGGCGGGCGTGGCGCGGCACAGCTCTGGGGCGGCGGGGCAGGGCCGGGTGAGGGCGTCGGGGTGGAGCCGGGCAGCGGTGCCGGTCGGGGAGGCGGCGGTCGGGTCAGGGCGGCGGGGTGTCGGGGCGGCGCCGGGCGGCGGAAGGAGGCGGGGAGAGGAAGGAGGCGGAAGAAAGCCGGGCGGTGGATATTTAAAGAGAGAGACCCACCAAAGCTGAAAAAAATGGCGCTCAACGGCGAAAAAAATGGCGGGAGAATTGGTTGGAGGCAAATTTTTTAGTTTGTCGAATGTATTGAACTTGGCACTCGGCAAACATTTATTTTTTCTGTTTGCCGAGTGTCTTGAAGGTGGCACTCGGCAAACATTTTTTTTAAAAAAATTCTCTGAAATGTTTTTAAAGTTTTACGTGAGATAAGTTATGTTGTTTTTTATTGTAGAAAAAGAATTCAAGTATAATATAATTTTTTTATAATTTTTGGTTTATTATTTTAGGTGCTTGTAGTTCACATTTCACATATTTCAATTTAAATCCCAGAAACATACTTAATAATTTAAAAATAACAAACTGAAAAAAATGTGGAATTTTTACATAGGATAATATATGTTGTATTTTGATTGTAGAAAAAAATTCAAGTACAAAAAATAATTTACCCATCAAACTTCTTTCAAACATATCTCATTTCTTATCTAAACCCTAATCCCTCCTCTCATAATCTTCGATTTCTAAACACTCTACGTGATAATTTTCTCGAAATATTTTTAATTTTTTATCACAGTATCTATGTATTATATAATAACACCATGACAAGTCTAATGTTTTTTATACTTCATTTGTTTTTTATAATTAAAAAAACTATTAAGCTTCACATTGTTTAACGAGCCTCGCACCCTAAATTGTTCAAAATTTCTTTAAATTCTATTGATAAGAACCCTAAATAGACTTAAAAACTTGAATATGATTTTTTATATTTTTTGGTTTATTATTTTATACACTTGTAGTTCAAATTTCACCTATTTAAATTTAAATCCTAGAAACATACTTAATAATTTAAAAATAACAAACTGAACCAAAAAATGTGGAATTTTTATACAAGATAATATATGTTGTGTTTTGATTGTATAAAAAAAATTTCAAGTACAAAAAATGATTTACCCGTCAAAATTCTTTCAAACATATCTCATTTCTTCTCTAAACCCTAATCCCTCCTCTCATAATCTCCGATTTCTAATTACTCTACGTGATAATTTTCTCAAAATATTTTTAAATTTTTATCACAAAGTCTATGTATCATATAATAACACTATGACAAGTCTAATATTTTTTAGACTTCATTTGATTTTTTATAATTAAAAAACTATTAAGCTTCACGTTGCTGAATGAGCGTCGCATCCTAAATTATTCAAAATTTATTTCAATTATTTTGATAAGAATCGTAAATATACTTAAAAACATGAATATGATTTTTTATAATTTTAGGTTTATTATTTTAGGCACTTGTAGTTCAAATTTCACCTATTTCAATTTAAATCCTAGAAGCATACTTAATAATTTAAAAATAATAAACTGAGCCAAACAAATGTGGAATTTTTACATGAGATAATATATGTTGTGTTTTGTTTGTAGAAAAAATTTTAAGTACAAAAAATAATTTACCCGTCAAACTTCTTTCAAACCTATCTCATTTCTTCTCTAAACCACAATCCCTCCTCTCATAATCTCCGATTTCTAAACACTCTACATTATAATTTTCTCTAAATATTTTTAAATTTTTATCACAGCATCTATGTATCATATAATAACACCATAACAAGTCCAATGTTTTTTAGACTTCATTTGATTTTTTTATAATTAAAAAACTATTAATCTCCACGTTGTTGAACGATTGTCGCACCCTAAATTGTTCAGAATTTCTTTTAATTCAGTTGATAAGAACCTTAAATAGACTTAAAAACATGAATATGATTTTTTTTTATAATTTTTGGTTTACTATTTTAGGCACTTGTAGTTCAAATTTCACCCATTTCAATTTAAAACTCAGAAACATACTTAATAATTTAAAAATAAGAAACTGAACCAAAAAAAATGTGAAATTTTTACATGAGATAATATATGTTGTGTTTTGATTGTAGAAAAAAAATTTCAAGTTAAAATCAAATTAAAAATATCACGTAGACTCGAAAGAATGGTTCAAAAAAAAGACAAAAATGGGTTTGCCGAGTGCCACTCGGCAAACCCTCAATTTTTTTTACCCGCGCAAGCATGCCGTCGTGGCTTCTGTTAGTAACTTGTTTGCCGAGTGTTTTAGAAAAAAGGCTTGGCAAACTTAGCTTTGCCGTGTGCTCAAAAAATTGCACTCGATAAAGTTGCGGACACTCGGCAAACTAGCCGTTTCCGGTAGTGTATATAGATGTGTCATTTAATTATTTGGTATTTTGATACTTATCTTGCACCACTCGTGTAAATCTTAAAAAATTCACTCTTAATTAAAAACTTACAATTCTCTTGCCGTTCCGTTATTTTTTTTAAAAAATATATATAGTTAAGGTATATTACATCGACACCTAATACATATACTAGCGGACTAGCCACAAATTAAAGGATTTCAACGGGTCGATCGATCGCCTGCATAGAGTCGGGGTATTTTGATGATTGAAGAAAACGACACGGAAGAATCGTACGGTTTTAAATTTGACTAAAATGTATTAGCAGTAATGCTAATAATTGACGACGGAGAAACAACGAATATGGATGACTAAATAAGGACTTTTTTAATTACAGCTATAACTCTAAAATTCATGCTAATATAGAGTATATACGATAAAGTAAAATAGTTTAAATTTTTATTTTTAATCTGAATAAAAAATATATGACTTAACTCAACATTCTTAGTTTCTTAAAGCAATAGGTTTAAATAGCTAAAAAATCTCCATATATGATGGGGTGTACTCAAAGTCAGCGAAAAATTTTATTGATCGGAAGCAAATCTCCAATTGTGGCACAAACTTTGTCAGTTTGGAATGTTTGACCACTGTACAGACTGACACGTCTATATATGTTGTAGAAATTAACTAAAACGTCCAAACTAAATCCAAGAGAAATTTTACAGGTCTTTAGAAGGTAAATATATTACATTTTTCAATGTTAATTTTAGTACCTCTTGATACGTGAGGTACCAGAAAGTACTAAAATTAACACTAAAAATATGGTACTGTCTTCTCAAATACTATAAAATAACCCAAAATCCAAACATTTTGGCATGGCTGCGGCCACGTGGGCAGCAGATGATCGACTTTCCCAACCAGAATTCAATTCAGATAGCGCGCACGTACACATGATTAAACAGTTTCTGCTAAAGTTTGTTAATTTCATTATACAAAAAATTACAAAAAGTCAAGCATTAGTACACATCCAAACTCAAAAATCAGATAAGTGACGCTTGATCAGTTTGTACACTACATGTGATGAGAGTTTCGTTTCTTGTTAATTTCTTCATACCCGGCGGCGCCAAACACACGACTTTGTCGCCGATCGAGCCCGTGTGGTACCGCGTGCCGTGTACGTGATCGATGATGCTCACAGCTTGGTGTTTTTTTTTCTCATGCTGTCTGCACGTGGACGGTGGCACATTATTACAGAAAAATTTATTAGTGACATGTAATAACCTTTATTAGTGAAGGATAAGACTTTTGTTACTTTTATCGTGTTTGTGATTTTTTGTGATGTAATATCATTAATTACGAATGTTTACCTGTCATTAAAGGATTAACATTCAGTAACGGATCAGTAACGGTTGTGTTAATATTTACCCATCACTAAAAGGATATATCAACTCACCTGCTATAGCCCATTTAGTGACATGACATAATATTACTCGTCACTAAATGGTTCTTTAATGACGAGTGATTATTGTTTCCCATTACTAATATTATGGTTATTTTGAAAAAAATAATTGTTTTAGTCCGTATTCTAAATCGAAGCCAGGATTTGGCGGCCAACATATCCAATATTATTCAAGAGCACATTACAGATAATTTATCATCAAACATAGACAATTATCAACGCTAAGATTTGATAAAGCCTAGGCCCGTCAAAGATGTCGTATGATCAACAGAAGTCAAAGAAGTCCGGTCAAAGATGGTCAAAGAAGTCTGTCCATGTAGTTACAATTTGATCGGACATGAAGGAGCCGATGAAGGAGGGAAGATGAGGATGATCCAAAATAGGTTACAATGTAGATTACTTGAGCGACAAGTCTCCAAACTATAAATATGTATCTAATTAGCTAAAACAAGGACAAGACAACCCTACAAACAACTACTCTTCAGCGCATCGCCACCCTTGGCTTTCCAAGGTTAATCCCGACGGGATTCGGCACTCGGAGCTGGGCTGCATCGTTTCGATCTCCGACGAAGAGGTGAGTTCCACCACTCCAACGACTGTATCGGCTAGGTCAGTGTTCTTTAAGGCTGCATCATATCGATCTCTTGAAGGCATCGATTGAGCCAGTACGGTCATTAGTTTATCCTAGTGTATTGGCTACGTCTAAGGCTACATCAAATTGATCTCTTATATTGACGTGATTTAGGTGTCATAGTCTGAGGCTTCATTGGTTAAGTCTGACATCTCTTTCTATTGCATCTGCTTCATGCTGTATACCGTTCATCTAAATAAAACATGTCCGATACTTTGAAGTATTGTCGAGTTCATCGTGACTAGCTACTATCTTGGTTAGGTCCAATCTTGTTATTATGATGATTTTGATGATACTGACATGTTATCTACCACATTTTATTTATTTCTATCGGAGTACAAGCCCATAGGTTACCTTTGATTCCATGTTCTATCTTATACGCGCTCGGGAGATGCCCATCGGCCCTTACCCGCGATTGCCTTGTTCTATCAGCCGATGGCATATCCACACCGATCGCTCTGTAGTAGTCATCGGCCCTATGGCCGATCGATGTATTCATTCATGCTTATTTTATCC
Source organism: Zizania palustris (assembly GCA_019279435.1). Taxonomy (NCBI): domain Eukaryota; kingdom Viridiplantae; phylum Streptophyta; class Magnoliopsida; order Poales; family Poaceae; genus Zizania; species Zizania palustris. The sequence continues at coordinate 14,046,335 of JAAALK010000287.1, read as the reverse complement.
CCGTTACGGTCATCGGCTCAACAGTCGATCAACTCTGCTACTGACGCTACTTCATTTCCTGGACTCCTTATCAGTTGCAGAGTCAAACTGATTGGCACACCCTGAACCCTTTTCTTCTAAGATTACAGGACCTACACATGAGTTAAGCAAATTTTTCAGGCCACGAGTGTGACCAAAAAATACATCAACACGTGTTTTGGCACACCCGGTGGGACCTCCTTTCAGACCACTCATGGCAGATGAAATCAACGACAACAACATCATCCCGATTACCATGGATGCTCTGACCGATGAACAGAGGGCAGAGGTATTAGACCACGTGGAGAACTACAAGAAGTTGTGCCTAGACGCCTTCGGGATGACCCGATCTGGCCCCGTCCAGAGGGGTGAATTGCTGAGACCGACTACAATCGGCGAGATCCTTTCGCAGGCCGAAAGTCCGCGAGTCACTTTTTAGGAAGCAGTTGACACCACTCTACACCATGCCCTCATCAATCAGTCTGAGATACTAGTTAATACCTTGTACGAGCTGATCAAGAAAACCGTTGATGGGGCAATCGCTCAAGAGCCGACGCAAGGTCCGGCATACTTTTTGACCAACCCTCCGCGCCTATTGCAAAACCCTCAGCATAGTCGGCCAGTGCTAACACCACAAGGGCCGATGAGACAGGGGCCGCCGAACACCTCGTTGGTTCGGGAAGCTGATGTGTCGTCTCCATTGACTACGCCCGCTCTCCAAGGGGCGGGTAGATAGGATCCACCCCAAAACGCATACCCTTTTGGCAGGGGTATGCCACGACTTCAGCCTTCGGCCGCCCTGCTAGGGATGATCAGGAAAGAGATACCCTAGCCCATATATGGAATCGCTAGGAGCATGCTGCCATATCTTGTGCTATCAATGGGGGCACCTGATGGCATTCCGCATGGGTACCAGCAGGCCGCATACTATGAGGTACCACCCTACTCCAATGAAGGGCAAAGATACAACACCATTCGTCTGGATCAATATCAGCAACCTCTGAGGATGGACCGGTATCCTACGCTAGATCAGCAAGAAGAAGATTGGGTAAACCGGATCACTGAAGTGATTCGGGACCAATTCAGACTTAAGCCCAAATATCAAACTTACATGTATCGGCGGACATACCTAGAGTGGTTCGATCGAGTGCCATTGCCAAGTCGGTACAAGGTTCCCGACATCACCAAGTTCTCGGGGCAAGACTCGGTCTCCATGATCAAGCATATTAGCCGTTTCCTCACCCAATGTGGTGAGGCATTGGCTGAAGAAGCACAAAAGGTTAGATTTTCCCACTATCATTATCATGGTCGGCCTTCGCATGGTTCTCATCGCTGCTAGAGAATTCTGTCAGAGGATGGGAAAATCTAGAGAAGAAGTTCCACAAGTATTTCTTTGCCGGTATACACGAGATGAAACTCACCGATCTGACGGTGGTCAAGCAAAGGATGGACGACTCGGTATAAGACTATGCATAGAGGTTTCGCAACATGAGGAGCAGGTGTTAAAGCCTAAATCTCAGCGATGCGCAACAGGCTGAGTTGGCATTTTAGGGGCTTCTGAACCCAATAAAAGATAGGTTTTCATCATAGGAGTTTGAGAGCCTATCACACTTGGTATAGTGGGTATCGACCCATGAGAGCCGATTCCAAGAAGCGAAAAGGGAGATGTATCAGAAGAAGGTGGCATACGCTCATACATCCCATTCGAACTCCGACGAGGATAGTGGGTTCTACGTGGAAGTTGGTTTAGCTGAATGGCCTAGGAACAAGAAGCAAGTTGTGTGCCCTTGTGTGAAACCAGCCGACAAGGAAGAGATGTATGACTTCAATGTCAACAATGCCGATAGAATATTCGACATGTTGCTCAAAGGGAAGCAGATCCAATTGCCACCAAACCATATGATACCACCCACCGATGAACTGAAGAAAAGAAAATACTATAACTGACACAACTCCCTATCGCACCACACTATTTAATGCAAGGTATTTAGATAATAGATCCAATCAGCCGTAGAGAAAGGCCGAATCAAGTTTGATGGGCATCCGTTCCCGGTCAACATGGTACACGCATATCACGTTGATGACCGAAGCACAAAAAGAAGTAGGCGGGCTAAGAGAAGCGTCACCTCATCTAATCTGATCAATAAATATGAAGAAAAGTTAAGATAAGGAGCGGACGCCAACCACAGCCGGAGTCACTCGCGATTCAACCCTCATTGGAATTGCGAGTTATTCAGATTCTACTAGAATAAAGGGTTGTGTATGCCATCAATGGGCAATTGTCTAGAGTGCAGTGTTAGAAATGAGTCACAAGATGACCATAGGCCACATAAAAGTAGGGGAAGGCCACACAGTCAAGAAGCCATTCATCAGAGGCCATCGCTACCATGAGTGTTGGTGCTTGAGACGATCAGTGTTGTCAATACTGAGGACGACAGCCAGCTAGCCAATGGCGAATACATACTAGAGAAGTCGCAGTGGTGTCCCAGTGGGATTTTCATGACGAACCAGAAGAGGAGAGTGCAATGACTATGACAGAAAGAGCTGAACGCACGAAGGTGCGATGAAGAAATTGATCGGCCCCGAAAAATTAAAAGTGAATGGCGAGTGAAAGAAAGGTCCAATCACGACGACAAGAAAGATGCAGGGGTGAACATGATTTTCTTTCTCCCTACGGAGTATCGGGCATCTTCTGAAGACAACACATATCAGAACGTTACGATAGCTCAACTGATGTTGGCTCCACAACCAATAGTTTTGATAAACCAGAAGACCCTGTACATCGGCACCTAAGACGCTTGTACATCAAAGGGTTGGTAACCGGAAAGCCGATGTCCAAGATGGTGATAGACGGAGGGGCGTATGTCAACTTAATGCCATATGCCACCTTCCGTAACCTCAGAAAAACACCGAAAGATCTCATCAAGACTAATATGGTGCTAACGGACTTCGGCAGCAACTCTTCAGACACGATGGGAGTACTGAACGCAGAGCTAATGGTTGGGTGAAAGATAATGCTGACCACGTTCTTCATCATAGAAGGGAAATGATCTTATAGATTGTTGCTGGGACAAGATTGGATTCACGCAAACTGCTGCGTCCCATCAACGATGCACCAAAACTTGATGCAGTGGGCTGACATCAAGTAGAGATAATCCCCACCGATAGATTGGTAAATATAGCAATAACCTATTTATCAGTGTGGGAGATGGAAGAGGTTGTCTGTCTATCAGGGAAGGCTTGGGATGACAATTTCCTTGAAGTATTGGATGATGGAGTCAAACCGACAAGCTTTGCCACAACCGATGAACTGCCCAAGCTTACCCTATGAAGATGACATCGACAAAATGAAAAGAGGACTCGGTCAACGCTTTGTCGCAACCGATGAACTACAGAGGTATACATCGGACCTGATGACAGACCGAGGCCAACCTTTGTAAGTACCTAGATTCCCCAATGAAGCACAAAATAGACTGATGACGTTACTTCAGAGGTATCAGAAAGGTTCAGATGAGGAGTACTTTGAAGAAACATTTTCTGATCGTTCGTATGAATGCCTAAAAGACCTACATGCAAGACAGCTGATACGAATGGTATATCCTTTAGATGACTAATGCAAAAGCATCGCCCTTAGACATAAAACTCAGGACCAATTCCGAAGATTCGAAGATAAATACATTGCAGAGGCATGTTTCACGTTACAAGTTAGTATACCCTACACGAAGTTACAGGAGAGCATGATGGATGCCTTCAATCGCCTACAACCGGATCACATCGATGCTCTGAAGAACAACACTGTCTTTAGCATCCGAGCAAGGGACGTCTCAGAGGGCACAGTTTCGGTGCTGCGTGAGGTGGATGGCAACGACGAGTTGACATATTTGGGCCTCGATCCGGTCCGGAAGGGAGGCCAGAGCATTTTCCTTCGTAGTCATCCTCATCCATACTTCATCCAGCCTCGAGACTAGATCAGCTTCCTCCATCCGAAGTCGGCCCAACTCCTGCGATATGACCATCAACAACAATACATCATAGAAAATTGATAAAAAAATTAGTATCACATATATTAACTTCTAACTCATTATCTTGAAGAACACGACTAAAATTTTTTTACATAAGAGCATTCACTAACTTCTAACTTCAAGCTCATACTCTAGGTTTACATCACATACATTACAACCTCAATTACACCATTGTTGATGTTAAAACAGAAGATGAATACTATGTCAACTTATAACACATTATCTTGAAAAATTGGCTAAAATTAGTAGTTAGGTAGCACCATCCATTCATGAATTTATGCACCGCAATTAGGACTACCTTCAACCCTATTACCGCCACTTGAATCTCAGTGGTCTATTGGTGTAGGTCAGGTGTGATGTACTTCTTATAGCACTGTCTTGAAAAGTACTATAATAATAAAATTTAAACAAAGCTAGTTAGACAAGGCCAAGTGCATAGATGATCGAGTTAACCACCAACATGTGCAAAAATCTTACCACCAACTTTTGTTGATGAACGGATTATTTGTTATGCATACATATAACCGAATCTCATAGGATAAACTTGTTGAGATGTCTTTCAGGAGAGCATTCCTTACTAGAGTTTCATCTATTGGATTGCCAAAATAATAGATGTTCTTCAATTGTTCCATTTAGTCGGTGTCGACCTCCCTGGCTACGTGCTTCCCCTTCTTCCTCGCAACATTGCTAGGACCCTTCCTTGACATTATAAAAAACTAATTTAAGTACATAAACAAAATATGCATGTCTAGTTCCTAACAATTTGGTATAGATCAATACCACTATCGTTGTCCTATACTTTATATCTATTCGAGTTTTCTCATCACCAAAATTAGTTTAAAATTTAACAATAATAGTCAATGGGGCATGTCCCATTGTTATTGTAACATAGTCGCCTTGTGTTATGTGAATGTTTTACTAATCCAGGTCATCCTAGCTTTGTGGAGGCATACCCTACCTCCACAGCTCACAACCTCAACATCTGTGGTGTATCAATCTCTTGTTTTTATCTTAAGGGTGTCACCAGTGTGAAGGTTATTATTGATATCGCCAAAGTTTTTTGATAGAAATTACCGTTAATAGTAAGATAATATGACATAAGTTTGTTAGTTTTATTAGTAGATAGACAAAATATGTAATGTATAATATATAAACCTATTGACACCATCATCGATTAGATGATTGATATTTATGAAGCAACTATTAGGAAAATAAGTTGGTACCATAGGGATCTACCTACTAGTGGAAACACGTTGTTTAGCGGTTGTGCCCTATTGCCTACTTGGGAGGCTTGTCATGTCCTTAATTCATGTTGTAACATATATATTCATAAAGCAACATATATATTCACAAAGTAGCATATTCATGAAGCAACATATTCACTAAGAAACAAGTATATTCATAAAGCAACATATTCACAAAGAAATACATATATTCACAAAGCAAAAAGTATATTCTTAAAGCAACATATATGTTCACTAAGCAACAAACCCTAGCCTCCATAAAGGAGTAGGCCATAGGAGGATGAGGAGGTTGATGATAACCTTAGGAGGAAGATGCACGAGGTGGTGGCAAGGAGGCTCGACGACAGAAGAGGTGAACCCATTAGAGGAGGCCGCAATGGGATGGAGACCACCGGAGGAGGCCATGACGATGGAACGTGTGGAGCATGACAACAGAATGTCTACGGAGGATAAGGCCTAGCCTCTAGGGTTTAGGGTTCTGCGTAATATGAGAGCATTCTATTGGTGCTCGCATATTTATAAATATTATTTATGATATGTGATAGTTTCTACCTGTCACTAGTGATCTAGCCATTAGTGACGGGCAGAAACTACGATCTATTACTAGATCAGTAGTGATGGGTGATAGTTGTCACCCGTCACACATATTAGTGATAGATGATAATTCTACCCGTCACTTCTAGGGCTGGCCCCTCTTTAGTGATGGGCCAAATTACAACCCGTCACTAATAAGGCAATATCACTAAGGCGTCCAAAATGGACCATCACGAAAAGTGTATTAGTGATGCATATCAATTATCCATTACTAAAACTCTATCACTAGAGATTATTTTTTGGTAGTGTCATACCGTACATACGATGGATCGAGTCATCCATGCTGGGTGACAACGTTGTGCATCACGTTCATGCATGACTGTCAAATTTACCTATCATCTCTTGGTGTACTTGTTGCACATTGCCGTTTATGTACGACCACATTTCACTTTTCTTTTTTTGGCCAAATTGATCTCTCTTATATCAGTTAGTACGAGAAACAAAGGGTTCATCAAGTGCAAAATACTTTGTCAAATGTAATATATCGGGAACACAAAAAATATGGGTTTGTCGAGTGTTTTTTTAAAAACACTCAGCAAATCCTAAACACTCGGCGAACTCTATGTTAACTGAGTGTCCATGCCATGCATATACACTCAACAAAATATTTTGACACTCAACAAATATTTTAAAAAATTGATCTAACAGAGGTATTGACAGTGTGATGATATCGACTCAAAAAATAGCACGAGTTAAATGAGTGCCACTAATGGGCACTCTGCAAAACATGCCCCCTAACGACAAAACACTCGACAAACCCAGGGAGCCCATGATTTCATGTGAAATTATGTTTTGAGCCCATGGCACATTTTATACTTATTTTGAACTTGAATTTTTTTACACTCAAAATACAACATATTTTAATCTATGTAAAATGTTTGCATTTTTTGGGTCACTTGTTGACGCCAAGATTTAGTAAAGCCCAAGGCCCACCAAGGAAGGCACGCGGTCAACAGAAGATCAAAGAAGATCTAGTCAAAGAAAGTCAAAGGACTCCGTCCGCAACAGCTGCATGATCGGATAGGGGAGCCGATGGAGATAAGAGCAAAAGATGGTTACAGATTCATCCGGAATCGGTTGGATAAGTTACTTGGACGAAAAGTCTACAGACTATAAAGTTTACCCGATTTGTTGATATATTGTTCAAATCATCGTGGCTAGCTACTGTCTTGGTTAGGTTCGATCTAGTTATTGTGATGATCTCCATGGTATAGATCTTTTATCTAGCATGCTTTATTTATTTCTATCAGAGTACAAGCTGATAGGTTATCTTTAATTCATCTCTGTATCATATTTACCATCGAAGGGTGCACATCGGCCTATTTGCATGATCTATCCTTTACATCAGCCGATGGCGTGCTGGCTCGATTGGGCCAACTTGGGCTATCGGCCTTATGGATGATCAGCACGCTGATTCATGATTTTACCATCCCTACCGCAATCATCGGCTTGCCAGCCGATCGGCTATGCTACTAACATTTATCTTTTCCTATCCCTTATTAGTTGCAGGGTCAAACTGATTGGTACGCACTGAACCCCTTTTCTAAGAACGTAAGACCTACACTGGAGTCAAGAAGATCTCCTAGGCCACGCGTGTGTCAGTGTGTGACCAAAAAGAATGCCAACACACTTTTTGGCATGCCCAGTGGGACCATCTCAAACAACTCTACCATGGCGGTCGAGAACGATGACACCGTTTTGACTACGCTCGGCGTACTGAGAAAGGACCAGTTGACGAAGTCGGGCCAGCCCACAAGGGGTATCCTAGACTCTCTTTACGAAGACCACATCGATGGGATGGGGGGCAAGCTCGGTCAAGGTTTTGACACAACTGATAAACTTCAAGAAGTAGATATTGGGCCTGGCGACAGACTGAGACCAACCTTCATAAGCACTCAGCTCCTATACGAGACAAAGAATGAGCTAATCACATTGTTGTAAGAATATTAGGATTGTTTTGCATGGGAGTATCATGAGATGCCAAGATTAAGCCGATCAATCGTGGAACATAGACTACCAATAAAATAGGGATATCGGCCGTTCAAACAACCGCCTTGGCGATTTAAGGAAGAAATATACCCAGACATCAAGGCTGAGGTGACTAGACTGTATGATGCAGGATTCATAAGACCGTGCTGATATGCCGAATGGGTGTCAAATATAGTACCAGTATGGAAGAAAAGCGAAAGCTCAGAATATGTGTTGATTTCAGGGATCTGAATAAGGCGACCCTAAAAGACGAGTACCCGATGCCAATCGTAGATTTATTGGTGGACGCCGCATCGGGTCACAAGATCATTAGCTTCATGGATGGGAAAGCAGGTTACAACCAGATCTTCATGACCGAAGAAGACATTCACAAGATAGCTTTCCGGTGTCCAGGCGCCATCGGGCTATATGAGTGGGTAGTAATGACCTTCGGCCTGAAGAACGTAGGAGCAACCTATCAGAGAGCCATGAATTACATCTTTCATGACCTGATCGGCCGGTTGGTAGAGATATACATTAATGACGTTGTGGTCAAGTCAAGCGACGTTCGGGACCATGTGGCCGATCTACGTCAAGTTTTAGAGAGAAATCGGAAGTACATGCTAAATATGAATCCTAAGAAGTGTGCTTTCGGGGTGTCAACAGGGAAATTCTTGGGCTTTATCGTACATGAAAGAGCGATCAAGATCAGCCAACACAATATCGAGGCTATTAAGAACACCCTACCCCCCACTGATAAGACTGAGCTGCAGTAACTAACCGGGAAGATAAATTTCCTAAGAAGATTCATAGCCAATCTTTTGAAGAGAATAGAGCCCTTCATGCCACTGTTGAAGATGAAGAAGGGTCAATAATTTGTGTGGGGAGACAGGTAGTAGGCATTCGACAAAATCAAAGAATATTTGAGCTCATCACCAGTACTGATGCCACCACAGAAGGGGACCCCGTTCAAATTATATTTATTGACCAATGAGGAAGCCACCGGTGCGGTTTTGGTTCAAGAGGTCGACAAGAAGGAGAGGTTGATTTTCTATCTCAGTAGGAGGCTCCTGGACACTGAGAACCGGTACCCGGCGGTGGAGAAGCTTTGCTTATATTTGTACTTTGCATGCACCAAGCTGAGGCATTATCTGCTCTCGATAGAGTGCATTATAGTATGCAAGGCTGATGTCATCAAATATATGCTATCGGCCCAAGTTTTGAAGGGATGTATCGGGAAATGGGTCCTTGCCCTGACCGAATTCGACCTCAAATATGAATCGGCTAAGGCAATAAAAAGCCAAGCAATAGCCGATTTCATAGTTCAACACAGGGACAAGACGGTAGCTCACGTGGAGCCGATACCATGGACGTTATTCTTTGATGGATCGGTATGCCGGCACGGATGTGGTATCGGCATGGTGATCATTTCCTCTTGGGGGGTACCATTTGAGTTCGCATACATCATCAAGCCTTTTGCCACCAATAACTAGGCTGAATACGAAGCTGTGCTGAAAGGATTGCAGTTACTAGAAGAAGTGGGAGCCGATTCAGTTGAGATTCTCGGTGATTCCTTGTTGGTCATAAGACAACTATCGGATGAGTATGAGTGCAAGGATGACATACTGAAAGCATACCATGATTAGTGCCAGGTTATAATGGCGCGCTTCCAAAGCGTGTCGTTCACTCACATCCCAAGGGAACATAATTCAGAGGCAAACAATTTAGCCCAGACAGCATCATGGTACAAGCCAATGGCCAGATCGGTTGAGGTCGAAATCATGGAGATAGAGGCCGATGATTGGAGGTATAATATTATTAACTACTTGAATGATCCTTTGACATCAGTGCCCAGGAAGCTTCGGTATCAAGCGACTAGGTACATCATGCTCAGTGAAGATCTTTATTGCTGGATGACCGATGGGGTTCTCCTTAGATGTATAGGTGTCGAGGAGCTAAGGTAGTGATGTGCGAAGTGCACGATGGGGTATGCGGAACGCACCAGTCTGCTCAGAAGATGAAATGGTTGTTACAAAGAGCAGGTTACTTTTGGCCAACTATGGTGGAGGACTGCATAAGATACTACAAGGGATGACAGGATTGTCAAAAATACGGGGCCATCTGTTGATAGCAAAAAATGACATTAATGGCTGAGATTGTCAAAATATCGATTTTGGTGATTTGGGACAAAAATACACATGTCCAGGGTTAGGCCAAAGCCCTATAGGGCCAAAGGTCCATTGGGCTATGGGCTCCAAAAGCCTCTAGCCAGCCCACGGCCTTCGGCCAGGAAGCCTTTGGAGGCCCATGCCGCTGAAGCTTTGGCCTGAGGAGCAGGCTTCGACGGGCCTGGCCGAAGCCCACTTCGGCAGAGACAAAGTTGGATACAATTCTAGCTAAGCTTTTATCTCTATCCAAGCTGAATTATAGAAGATTAGATAAGAAGTTGGCCCCTATAAATAGAGAGGAGAGGCCAACTTAGAGAACCCACACAACACAAATCAAACTCAAAGCCCTATCTTTGATCGCATTTATTTACCTTTACTTTTCTGTACCTCTTTGTGGGTTTGCCTGGAAGCCCTCCGCTGACCACTTCGGAATAGTGGTAATCCTTGTTACTTCGCTTGTGAAGTATCCATTAATCTACGTAATAGATTGCTATCGCCTTGTTACTTCGCCTGTGAAATATCCGCTAATCTGTGTAACAGATTGCTACCTTCGCTACTAGTGCAACACTTAGAAGAATTCGGTCCTCAGGCCGAATTAGTACTTCGAACCCTCTTTGTTGTAGGTTTCCACGTTCGGAGCTACTTCATCGGAGCTGTCCGGAGTTGAGAGATCTGTTTCGGAGGTCATCAGATACCCTTCGGCGAGACTACAGGCTACAGGCTTCGCCACGATCATACCTCGCCCTAGATGAAGTCACGCCCGCGCACGGCGTTCGTCATTATTTTATACTTCGCTGTATCAAGGACTTCACGCCAAACCCCGCCGTTCAGAGGTGATTGTCGCACTCAGATCCGTTCGGAGTTCATCTTCGATCGGACCAGTCCGAACGCCGAAGGCACCCTTCGGCGGGATACTTCGCACCAGACGCCGAAGGTATACTTCGGCGGCCCCCTTCGCATCACACTCCGAAGAAGACAGGCTCCGACTGGTTTGCTGATTTATTCTATTTAAATATATTTCTTTTGGCTAATTGGATTATTTTGTGTGATCTGATTGCCTGGCGACTCCACCCCCTTATCACGACTAAGGGTAGTCAGAACGCGATGTCGGTGCTGCGTCACGCTTAGGCTTGTCCCTAAGTATCCGCACACTTTTGGATCATCGAACTGACCTAAGTGCGGGGCACGTTTTCGTGTCAACACACTTTTTGGCGACTCCGCTAGGGATAAGCTACGCCAACATGACGAGTACGTCTACATCGGCCACCGGTACATCTACATCGACTACTACGTCTACACCACCGATGGACACCATAGGAGGCGCGGATATCAACAACCGCAACATCTTAACACCTACACTTGAAGATATCCCCGTAGAAGACCGAGTAGAGATCGAGGAAAAGTTAAAGGCACTCCAAGACATGATGCTTGGGGGCTACGTTAAGACACGCGCAGGCTTCATCAAACGTGACATCGCCACCCCCGACCTCGCTCAGGTCCAGGTAACACCTGCATCACCTCGTTTATCTTCCTTAGAGATTGAACAAAAAATAGCCGCATCAGTAGATCAGGCCGTTAGCGCTTCGCTAGCCAACCGTTTAGATTCGGCAGTCAGCTCCCAAGTAGAGGCGACTCTTAGAAGGTTTGGCTTTACTAAGGCCGTACCCCCGGTCCCTATTGCTAGTGCACCTCCGGTGAACCATATGTACGCCAGAACTGACGGCAGCACTGGCGCGACCATGATGTCTCCGGCCGCAACACTCATGGCCAAGACTAATCATTATACTTACGGCCAAACTAGCACCGCATACCATGCACCACCACCTACACCGGTGCCCGCGATGCTCGCACCACATGCGCAGGCACATGGACACGAGCACGTCATGCAGATAGCGCGCAGGGAAGAGGCCCATGGCCGACACGCCGATATCCCACCGTGTGTCGTGCCCCCGTATAAGAGGCACACACAGGAAACATGCCAAGATGACATAGAGGAGCGGGTCCGCGCACTATTTAGAGAGTGTGCCAGCTTCGTGCCTAAGGGATGGATTAGGGTTTACCGTAAGCCATACCCCGATCATATCGATACAATACCCTACCCCCGCGGCTATAGAATCCCTGAATTCACTAAGTTCGATGGCGAGGGTAGCAAAACCACACTAGAGCACGTTAGTCAATTTTTGGCACAATGTGGAGAAGTTAGTAGGATAGATGCCCTAAAAGTTATACTATTTTCTCTCTAGCTATCCAGCACCGCTTTCACTTGGTTTTCGGCGCTCCCGTTGAACTCCGTTCAGACGTGGGATGATTTATAATGGAAATTCCATGATTACTTTTACACGGGTGAAATAGAACTTAGGCTTTCACACTTGACATCGGTTAAGCAGAAATCTAACAAGAACGCCTCTGAATATATCAAGCGCTTTAGGGATACTAGAAACCGATGTTTTAGCCTTAATATTTCAGAAAGAGACTTGGCAAAACTAGCTTTTAATGGGTTGCGTTCCGAGATTAAAGAAAGGTTAGACAACCAGAACTTTTTAGAAGTTAGCCAAGTTTTACAACAGGCTCTGGTCTAGAAAGGTCGAACCAAAAATAAGAAGTTTATTAAGACGTTTAACAAGCCTAGGGCTGAAATCCACATCATGGAATGCTCTGACGAGGAGGAGTTAGAAGAGGAGGATTTGGCCGACATGTACGCGGCCGAATGGGTTTGGAACGCTAAGAACAAACCTGTCACTTGCTCTGAATTACGGCCATCTCCCACAAAGAATCGACCTAGTGAGGTCAAGTATTCATTTGATATAACCAAGTGTGATAAAATATTTGATTTTCTCTTAAAAAGTCAGCTTCTCAGGTTACCTAAAGGTCAAGTCATTCCATCTGCTGATGAGTTAAAGAAGCATCCGTACTGTAAGTGGCATGATTCACATTCACATAATACTAACGACTGCAATGTTTTTCAACGGCAGATCCAATCAGCCATAGAAGAAGGACGATTGAAGATAGACCATAATCCAAAGATGAAGCTGAATAAGGATCCTTTTCCCGTCAACGCCGTCGACCTCGGTGAGAAGAAGGTGTTGATTCGGCCAGAACAGGCTGAGTCGGCTAAGGGGAAGGAGGTAATTGTTGGAGAGCCGCGCACTCGCACGCTCATACCGAAGAACCCCGAGGTAGGAGTGTGGAAACAAAACATTAACACCCCTTCGTCTAAGGCTCACAAGAGGCCAAAGGTAACGTACAACATGCTGTTGAGCAAGCATCAAAGAAGGGCTAGGAAAGCAGGTCCCCACGCCAAAAGGCTAGAACAGCCGAAGGGCCCAAGGCTTTCGGAGGGTGGCTTCGGACTGAAGCAGGCAAACCCTCCACATGGTGGCTTCAGTCCACAGTGGCCAGACCCTCTGCACGGTGGCTTCGGGCCACAGTGGCCTGACCCTCCGCACGGTGGCTTCGGGCCTCAATTGCCGAACTCCCCGTACAGTAATGTCGGCCCCCAATGGCCGAACCCCGCACCATTTTGGACTTCTCCGACAAGAGGCTTTGGTCCGCACTGGCCGAACGTACCTCCAGCCTGGTAGGACCCTTCACTGGTATGGTCTTAGGCACCATCAACTATGCTGAACCCCCCTTCGGGTAATGGGTTCGGCTCACAGTGGGCGAAGCCACTAGAGTCACCTATGCCTCCACCATACAACTGGGCAGGAACTCCGTGGGCTCCGCACGTGTCCGGGACGGGGTACCCTCCGCAACTTAACACTATGCCTTGTTTTCCTTCGGAGTATTATGGATGGCAGGGACAAACAGACGCAGCGGAGGTAGACTTCATCCACCGACTGTCCATGGTGCCTCCGAATCAGACCACGCAGACTGAAGCCGAAGGGTACATGCATGAGGAAGCTGAGGAAAGGGAGTCCGAAGCTATCACGATCAGGGTGGGGTCCCAGGAGGTCCCAATCCCAAAGGCTTCGTCACCAGAGTCTGACAGAGGTGAGTCCCATACTTCAGCTGGGATCCGCTCCGAAGCTGGGTTCGATCGACCGAACAAGGCCGGTCTGACCACCGGGGTTCGCGGCGTAGGCCCCTCCGAACACAGGGTGCGCAAGGCCGAAGGAGACAACACCACTTCGGCCACACCTAACAGAAACCGGATAGTAGCACCTGGCACCAAGCCGTAGCCATCTTGGGCACCTCCAGGCATGTCCAAATCACAGAAGAGATGCCTACAATGGCTACAAGAACAGGAGATGCGCGAGAATAAAGTCGAGGATGAGCACGACGCTATCTTCCAGGAGATCCTCCCTCGGCCAGCTACAAGACAGGTATGGAGGGAGAAGCCGGTTGAGATAACCAACCCGGCTCTGAGTCCGAGCGACAACGATGATGACATGCTCGACGACGATTACTCGCCCGTCTCCGAGGGGCCCGCACCCCAGGTGATGGATATCAACATCGTCACGCTGCCCGCCGAGTTCGCCCTACTACAGGACGAGGCCAAGGTCGCTCAATTGAACCTCGGCCCACGCAACGCCATCTTCGAGGAGCCCGAGGACTCGACTCACCATCTGAAGCCTCTCTACATTAGAGGTCACATCAATGGGAAGCCGATTTCCCGAATGCTCGTCGATGGCGGCGCCACTGTTAACTTAATGCCTTACTCATTGTTGAAGAAACTTGGCAGGGGCGAGGATGATCTGAAGAAGACTAACTTGATGCTCAATGGCTTCAACGACGAGAGCTCCGAGGCCAAGGGCGTACTCTCCATGGAGTTGACGGTGGGCAACAAGACATTGCCAACAACTTTTTTCGTCGTCGACGTACAAGGTAACTACAGCGTGCTGCTCGGGCGCGACTGGATTCACGCGAATTGCTGCATTCCTTCTACCCTACATCAGTGCCTGATATAGTGGGACAACGCTGAGGTAGAGGTCATTCCCGTGGATACTTCAGCCCAAGTAGCATTGGTTGATGTATCGGTTGACGCCGTCCATAACAAAGTAGAGTGCATGTTAGGTAGAGATTTTTTAGATTACGATTTTGTGAGCGTATACGGAGGCCGTTTTGTACCAGTGTCTGTAAAGCTGGCTGGAGTAGCATGACTGTTTTTGTATTAATAGTCATGTCTAGCAAGAGTAATCTAGATTGGCTAAAGTCTCGTGTGGAGCAATATCGGTCTAGTAAAGACGATATTGCCGAGGCCATCGGGGACTTTAGCGAAGTAGAGAAATTAGGACAAGGTTTTGCGTCGGCCGATCCCTTGGAGGAAGTTGACATAGGTGATGGTAGCGTCCTGAGGCTGACTTTTGTAAACCAACATTTACAACCTGATGAAAAGGCTGAAGTAATAAAGTTACTTCGGTCATATGTCAATTGTTTTGCATGGGAGTATAGCGAGATGCCAGGACTAAGCCGCGAGCTCATGGAGCATCGACTGCCTATCAAGTCCGGATTTAGGCCTTATAAGCAGCCTCCTCGCCGTTTTAACTTGGCCGTCTATGACAGAGTTAAAGAAGAAGTAGAGCGACTACTCAAGGCTAAGTTTATTAGGCCATGCAGGTACGCAGAATGAGTTGCTAACATTGTGCCTGTAGAAAAGAAAGGGAGCGGCAAGATACGGGTATGTATTGATTTCAGGGATCTGAACAGAGCCACTCCAAAGGATGAGTATCCGATGCCGATAGCCGACATGCTAATCAACGATGCTTTAGGACACAAGGTACTAAGTTTTCTTGATGGCAATGCTGGTTATAATCAAATCTTTATGGCCGAAGAGGACGTCTACAAGACTGCCTTTCGATGCCCTGGTTTTGTCGGTTTATTCGAGTGGGTCGTCATGACTTTTGGCTTGAAGAATGTCGGTGCCACGTATCAGTGCGCTATGAACTTAATCTTTCATGACTTACTAGGGGTTATGTTAGAAGTTTACATCGATGATGTTGTAGTCAAATCAGACGCTATGGGAAACCATTTAGCCGATTTGAAGGTTGCTTTTGATAGAATGCGACAATATGGTTTGAAGATGAACCCACTCAAGTGTGCCTTTGGCATGTCGGTGGGTAAGTTCTTAGGTTTCATGATTCACGAGAGAGGCATAGAAATTGATCCTAAGAGGTTGGAGAAGATTAGAAACATTGCAGCGCCAACGTGTAAAAGGGACGTACAGAAGTTGCTAGGCAAGATGAACTATTTGCGTCGCTTTATATCCAACTTGTCTGGCAAGATTGATGCCTTTGTCCCCATACTCCGGCTAAAAAATGAAGCCGAGTTCACTTGGGGGGCAAGCCAGCAAAGTGCCTTTGAGAAAATCAAAGAGTGCTTGTCATCACTGCCTGTGGTGAGAGCACCCAAAGCCGGGATTCTGTTTCGGCTATACATCGCTGCTGAAGATAGCGTGATTGGGGCTGTGCTAACCCGGGAGGTGGAGGGAAAAGAGTACATCATCACGTTCTTGAGCCGCCGCCTACTGGATGACGAAACCAGGTACACGTTTGTGGAACGTTTGTGTTTATCACTTTACTATGCGTGCACCAAGTTACACCATTATCTTCTCCCTACTACATGTATTGTTGTCTGTCAAACCGATGTTATAAAGCACATATTGCAGAAGCCGATTCTGAGTGGAAGAATCGGAAAATGGGCTTACACGTTGATTGAATACGATTTGGCCTACGAACCCCTAAGAGCGATGAAAGGCCAGATCGTGGCCAACTTTATAGTTGATCACCACATAGATGTCAGCTGGACTGACAATATTGCTCTAGTTGAGGTAGTGCCATGGAAACTTTATTTTGACGGTTCGGCTTGCAAGAGTGGCTAAGGTATTGGAGTGGTTATCATATCACCTAATGGAATGCACTTTGAGACTTCGGCCAGCCTAGAATTTCCTTCCACTAATAACCAAGCTAAATACGAAGCTTTATTGCTAGGTCTTGAATTACTAGAATCTGTAGGTGCTACACATGTCCACGCATATGGTGATTCCTTGTTAGTAGTGAAACAAGTAGCTAAAAATGCTCAATGCTTTAACGGCTTGCTGAATAGTTACTTGGATGAATGTCTAGACATAGTTGCTGCTTTTGATGACTTCAAAATCTCTCACGTGTCAAGAGAAGCCAATTCAGTCGCAAATGATTTGGCTCAGCAAGCATCTGGCTACCAAGTCAGGAGAGGAAATTTTTCTGTATGGGAGAAGCCAATGCTTGGTCTCACTGCCGAAGCCAGTAACGGTGGGCAAGCGCACCCTCTGGGTCGGACCCCTCCGGCCGCCAAAGGCCACTGCGCGCCGAGGTCCCTGGACCGGAGTACTCTGCCCATCGAGGGGCCTGGCACGCCGGAGGCCATAAGCCGAAGGACCCCGCACGGTGAGGGCTCTCGGGAGTCCGGACCCTCCAGAGGGCATCGGCCCAGCACACTCTGAATGACCAGTCTGGCCAGGCTTCGGCAGGAGCAGGAATGGCTCGGGGGGCATCCCGAAGTCAGTAGTTTAGAAATTTCTTCAGGAGGTGAGCTAGCTAGACCCTTTGAAGCCCATAAGGGCGATTGGAGAATTCCAATCGTCCAGTATTTGAGAGACCCTAGCCAAAGGGCTGATCGGAAGGTTCAGCGACAAGCGTTCGAATTCATGTTGATAGACAACACATTGTATCGCCGAACCATCGATGGAGTACTATTGAAGTGTTTAGACCACGAACAATCCCAGGTAGCTACGGGAGAACTCCATGAAGGACTTTGTGGCACTCATCAGTCGGCCCAAAAAATGAGTTGGATGCTCAAAAGAGCAGAGTTTTATTGGTCGACTATGACTGAGGATTGCTTTAAGCATTATAGAGGGTGTGAAGCATGTCAGAAGTTTGGCAATATTCAGTTAGCTCCTGCCTCATTACTCAACCCTATTGTCAAGCTATGGTCGTTTCGAGGTTGGGGTCTAGACTTCATCGGCCAGATTCACCCTCCTTCTTCAAAAGGGCATCGATTCGTGTTGATGGCGATGAATTACTTCACTAAGTGGACCGAGGCCGTACCTCTCAAGAACATGACTCACAATGAGGTACGTGATTTTATCCTGAAGCACATCATACATAGATTTGGCATTCCCCAAACTCTTACCACGAATCAAGGTAGTTCATTTGTTACTAGAGAAGTGAGGGACTTCACCGAATATTATGGTATTAAGTTGATAAACTCTTCACCTTACTATGCTCAGGCCAATGGTCAGGCCGAGTCTAGTAATAAAACCGTGATTAAGCTCATTAAGAAGAAAATTGAAGAGTTTCCTAAAAGGTGGCATGAAGTGCTTTCCGAGGCGCTATGGGCTTGTAGAATTGCAAAGCACGGTGCTACCAAAGTCAGTCCATATGAGTTGGTATATGGACAAGAAGTCGTTCTGCCTATAGAGGTAGATCTTGGCTCCCTAAGAGTGTTAAAGCAAAATGGCTTATCGGTCAACGAGTATGAAACTCTTTTGAAGGATAATCTGGAGGAAGTGACCAATAAGAGACTAAGGGCTTTAGAAGCCATAGAAGTAGACAAGAGGAGAGTAGCTAAAGCCTACAATAAGAAGGTTAAACCAAAATCGTTTCAAGTAGGAGATTTGGTTTGGAAGACGATTTTACCCTTAGGCACGAAGAGTCCCAAATTTGGTAAATGGTCACCTAGTTGGGAAGGTCCTTTTGAGATAGCCTAAATCGCTCCTAGCAATGCATACATGTTGGAATCTTTGCAAGGAGAGCGGTTTCGAAGAGCTTTGAATGGTAGGTACTTGAAAAGGTATTTCCCAAGCGTGTGGCAAACATCTTAAAAGGTGTCGAAAAGCCGATATGGATGGTATCGTCTTCAGCTCGTTATGCTTTTAGTTCACTTAGTTCACTAAAAGGCAGGAGGGCATGTGTTGATAGAAAAAAATGGCATTAATGGCTGAGATTGTCAAAATATCGATTTTGGTGATTTGGGCCAAAAATACACATGTCCAGGGTCAGGCCGAAGCCCTACAGGGCCAAAGGTCCATTGGGCTATGGGCTCCAAAAGCCTCTAGCCAGCCCACGGCCTTCGGCCAGGAAGCCTTTGGAGGCCCACGCCACCGAAGCTTTGGCCCGAGGAGCAGGCTTCGACGGGCCTGGCCGAAGCCCACTTCGGCAGAGACAGAGTTGGATACAATTCTGGCTAAGCTTTTATCTCAATCCAAGCTGAATTATAGCAGATTAGATCAGAAGTTGGCCCCTATAAATAGAGAGGTGAGGCCATCTTAGAGAACCCACACAACACAAATCAAACTCAAAGCCCTAGCTTTGATCGCATTTATTTACCTTTACTTTTATGCACCTCTTCGTGGGTTTGCCTAGAAGCCCTCCGCCGACCACTTCAGAACAGTGGTAATCCTTGTTACTTCGCTTTTGAAGTATCCGTAAATCTACGTAATAGATTGCTATCGCCTTGTTACTTCACCTGTGAAGTATCCGCTAATCTGCGTAATAGATTGCTACCTTTGCTACTAGTGCAACACTTAGCAGAATTCGGTCCTCAGGCCGAATTAGTACTTCGAACCCTCTTTGTTGTAGGTTTCCACGTTCGGAGCTACTTCGTCGGAGGTGTCCAAAGCTAAGAGATCAGTTTCGGAGGTCGTCAGACACCCTTCGACGAGACTACAAGCTTCGACTACACGCTTCGCTCGCATACTTTGTCGCAACAGGCTTCACCACGATCGTACCTTACCCTGGATGAAGTCACGTCCACGCACAATGTTCGTCATTATTTTATACTTCGCTGTATCAAGGACTTCGTGCCGAACCCCACCGTTCGGAGGTGATTGTCGCACTCAGATCCGTTCGGAGTTCATCTTCGATCGGACCAGTCCGAACGCCGAAGGCACCCTTCGGTGGGATAGTTCGCACCAGACGCCGAAGGTATACTTCGGCGACCCCCTTTGCGTCACACTCCGTAGTAGACACGCTCCGACCGGTTTGCTGATTTATTCTGTTTAAATATATTTCTTTTAGATAATTGGATTATTTTGTGTGATCTGATTGCCTGGTGACTCCACCCCCCTTATCAAGACCAAGGGTAGTCAGAACGCGGCGTCGGTGCTGCGTCACGCTTAGGCATGTCCCTAAGTATCTGCACACTTTTGGATCGTCGAACTGACCCAAGTGCGGGGGCACGTTTTCGTGTCAACACCATCCAGAGGGCACCCGCTTCAGCAATGAACCCAATAATCAAGCCTTAGCCCTTCAGAGGATGGGGTATCGACATGATCGGCCAAATTTACCTAGCATCATGAAAATGCCACAAGTTCATAATAGCGTCCACCAATTATTTGACAAAATGAGTAGAGGTCGTTCCACTCAAGACAGTCACGCTTGTCGACGCCATCGAGTTTATTATATGGAACAAAATATATCGGTTCAGAATTCCACAAACCATCACCACAGGCCAGAGAACAATTTTCATATCTGAAGAATTTCAACAGTTCACAGCTGGGATGGGGATCATACTATTGAATTCGTCACCATACTATGAGTAGGCTAATGGGAAAGCAGAGGCATCCAACAAAAGTTTGATCAAGTTGATAAAGCACAAGATCGATGAATAGCCTAGGCGTTGGCATTAGTCCCTATTGAAGGCACTCTGGGCTTATCGAATGACATGCCATGGGTCTACCCAAGTGCTGCCATATCAGCTAATATACGACCACGATGCTGTATTACCATGGGATAACAACATCGACTCAAGGAGGATCGCATTGCAAGACCAACTCACAACTGATGATTATTATAATCTGACGACAGATGGTCTAGATGACCTGACGTAGATCTGATTGAGAGCTCTCGAGAAGGTTGAAGAAAACAAGGCAAGGGTTTCTAGGTACTATGATAAGAAGGTTGTGCCAAAGTCATTCGAGTAAGGGGAACTTGTGTGGAAGCTTATCATGCCGATCGGATCGAAGGACTATCGGTTCGACAAGTGGTCCCCTAATGGGAGGGACCATTTCAGATACATCGAGTGGTGCCTGGCAATGCTTATTTACTCGAGGGGATGAACGGGAAAGTATTTGGGAAGGCGTTGAATGGAAAGTATCTAAAAAAGTACTTCCTGAGTTTATGGATAAACACTTGAAAGATTTTCGCACAGAATAGCCGATACCATTCGTATCGCTTCTATATGGCCGATGCTGAGACATCGAATGCCAGGAAGACACAAACTCAAGACCGAGAACACATAAGAATCAACGATATATACACACTTGGTTTCTCCAAATTATAGGGACATAAATGTTACACGAAGAAATATCTAGCGGAGCCTCCTAGGTTGCAATTCCAGTCGGCTTCCCCTTCCAAGGCCGCTCGAGTTCCCTCGCGGTGGTCAGACGATTTAGGACCTTCTTCTGGTCACCCACGCCGTGGGAGTGGGGGCACCCGCACCCAAGTTTGTAGTGGCCGATACTAGCCCATATTGTATCAGCCGACCGCTGAGACTCGCTAGGTGGCATTCCAATCGACGTCGTAAAAATAGCAAGTCTAAGTCAGAAAGAGCAGCAAGAGAGGAGCAAAGATAAGCGCACATTACCTCAGGACCCGCACCAATATCATCCTGGTGGAGCCGCACCCGGTAGGCCAGCGATGAGTAGTTGAAGATATGTTGTTTCACCTCACCCCACCATCGACGGAAGGCTAGGAAGGTCGCCCAGTAGGTGGTCCAAGAAGCAAGGCCCCGAATCCGAATCCCCTCGGTCATCCGTGAAAGGTGATGCCACTCCCAAGGGCCTAAGACTCTCTCGTGAGTTTGTATTTGACCGATGAAGAGGAGGTGAGGCGTGAGTTGGCCAGAGCGTAGTCGGCGAGAAAAGAATGAAGGGTGGTAAAATTCATAGGAAGACCCATGGGTGCGTTCCTTGGTAAAGTCAGTAGGGAGCAGGCAGGGAGAGATGGCTGATGAGAATATGCTAAAGGATGTGCTGTTTTGGGACACATCGGGGAAGACCAGCTGGTTGGGAAAAGCATACTCCACATTAAAATTAGAAGGGAACCAGATGGCCTTGTTGGAGAATCCGAGATAAAAGTTCTTGAAAATATTAGTCAAAGCCACAGAAGAAAAGGGAGTGGTATAAGGGGACGTCACCACCTCAACCAAATAAGAGCAGAAACAATAAGTGGGGATGGCCGATTCTGGAAAATCGGTGGGAAAAAGTGATTGGCTAAAAGGGGTTCATCCAATGACGTCGGCGGTGTAAACATTGAGATAGAGTTGGAGGAACCACCAAGGGCCCCTGAGACAGTCAATGAAATTACCGGCCGATAGGTCAACCGATACAAGGTGAAGGAAGCGATATACCTCCCCAAGGAGATAGCGGCCGAGCGGAACCTGTACATCGGCAGCCAGCAGTTCGGCGATGAAACGAAACTAAAAGGTTGGGGCAAAGGTCAGTATGCAAAAGACGAATTCTTCTAATCAAAGATTCAAGAAGGCAATGTGTTGAATAGTGTATATAGGGCCATTTTTCTTGTTGTGCCTCGCGATATATTGATCCCAACTGTCAGCCGACATGACCTTGAGAAGAGAAGAAGGTTGATAATGGAAGGCAAAAAGGTCGGCCAATGAGTCGATGTCTATATAGGTCAGGAGGTAAACATCAAGCAAAGAAGGACTCATCGGCCGATAACCAAAAACGAAGGCATTTAAAGCATCAGACCAAAAATAACAAGATGCGGCCAACATTGGGTCGTTTAAGTACGGTTCAGGAAGAGAAAGACCGATGTAGTGGCCAATGTCAATGTCATCCTAGAGGGGGCGATAGATAGCCGATACCCTAAGGTACCAGTCACGCTAGCCAGGGATAGGAGAAGGGAAGTAGTTGAAGCCATAGCCCTATACGGAGGGGTCCATGGGGGAAGATTTCAAAGGAATACGAAGGGTCTCAGCGTTGATAAAATCGGTGGGGTCCGGATTACCCATATGAACTAAAAAGAAACTAGATGGGTAACCAACTATGGGAATAAGGACCTGATCCTCCAAGTGCTACGGAGAAAGAAGGGAGGAAGAAGGAATGAGCAGTAAGAAAACAGGCCCAGGGAAATCAAGAAAAATGAAGGAGTGAAAAAGCCAGGACCTACCTCAGGGACTTCGTGAAGATTGTCCATCTTGATTTCACTAGGAACAAAAGCGTGAGAAAGAAGAAGGTGATGAGCGATGGCAATTAAATACGCACTAGAAGCCTGCAGACTTAGAGCATAGGCAATGTAGATGGAAAACGTAGAAAGGAGAAAGGTGATAAAGTCGGGTATTTATCAGCCAGTGTGGTTCTTTGCGGTGCCGCGTTAACCCAATCCTAGAGAGGCAGAGAAGGAAATGAGTTTTTTCTAGCTAATGGTAATGAATATGAGACGACCGTGTGAAAAGACTTGGCGACATAAGGTAATTATGACTAATAGTTTCAAAGTGTTAGATGCCTCTTAACGCCTCAAAACTAGGGGGCATGTGCTGACGCCAAGATTTGGTAAAGCCCAAGGCCCACCAAGGAAGGCGCACGGTCAATAGAAAGTCAAAGAATATCTGTTCAAAGAAAGTCAAAGGAGTTCATCCGCAACAGCTACATGATCAGATAAGGGAGCCGATGGAGATAAGAGAAAAAGATGGTTACAAATTCATCTAGAATTGGCTATATAAGTTACTTGGATGACAAGTCTACGGATTATAAATATGTATCCCTTAGGTTAGATTAGGTAACTCTCATTCAATCAATGTGAAATCAAGTGAGGTCGCACTGTGGTTTCTGTCTGTATGATGAGTGATTGACAAGGTTGAGTGATGAGTGATTGATGGTTTGATTGCATCGATGGGATCGATGTGTGGATATGAATTATGCCGAGGGGATCAGTGTGTGTTGAGTCTCTTGTTTTGGTTTGTCTCATGTGTGCAGGGTGGAGATGCTAACCAACTATCAACGGCGAGTGATCAAGGATCAAGCGGGGAGCTCGATGCCAGGTGAAGTTGGAGATGATCTCAGGAGTGCACGAGGAGATAGAGCAACACATGGACGGACGGATGGTCGAGACAGCGTGACGGTAAAGTCAGCGAAAGGGAGGCCATTGCAAGTATTGAAGAGTCGGTGAGCTTTGACACTTTCTTGCGACGAACTCTTTAGTAAGCTTAAGTCCACGGAGATTGCCAAGGCATCTCATCTAGGATTTGGAAACTCTTTGTTGCCTTCTATTGCTTTGGTTTCTGGTCCTGGCAGTGGTACCTCATCTGGAGGTAACTTTTCTAGTGGTTCTGCATTTTGTGCTTATTCTGGTGGTTTTGACTTTTCCTCCCTTGTCTCTGTCACAAAAGAACAAGTGGACACTTGTTGATAGCAAAAAATGGCATTAAATGGTTAAGATTCTCAAAATATCAATTTTGGTAATTTGGGCCAAAAATACACATGTCCTGGATCAGGACGAAGCCCTACAGGGCCGAAGGCCCATCGAGCTCTGGGCTTCGGAAGCTTCTAGCAGGCCTGCTAGCTTCGCCTCGAAGGCCTTCGGAGGCCTGCCTCGCTGAAGCTTTGGCCCGAGGAGCAGGCTTCGGCGGGCGTGGCCGAAGGCCTACTTCGGGCAGAATTCCAAAGATAGAGTTTGAGTCTGATTCTGGCTAATTTTATCTCTACACATGATTAGGCCGAATCTTAACAGATTAATCTTAGAGATTAGAAGACTAGCCCCTATAAATATAGGGGTGAGGCCGGTTCATTAAACCCCCCAACACAAATCAAACACATATCCCTAGCTTTGAACCGTACCTTTACTTTTATCTTTACTTTTCTGCAACCTTCATGGGTTTGCCTGGAAGCCCTCCGCCGGCCACTTCGGAACAGTGGTAATCCTTGTTACTTCGCTTGTGAAGTATCCGTTAATCTACGTAATATATTGTTATCGCCTTGTTACTTCGCCTGTGAAGTATTCGCTAATCTACGTAACAGATTGCTACCTTCGCTCTCTAGTGCAACACTTAGTAGAATTTGGTCCCCATGCCAAATTGGCACTTGATATCTATTCTGTTGCAGGTTTTCACGCTCGGAGCTACTTCGTCGGAGGTGTCCGGAGCCAGGAGACTGGTTTCGGAGGTTGCCAAAGCAACTGTCGGTGGAATTCTAGCTTCGACTACCTGTGCCGGACCGTCACGATGTTGTCGGTTTGACCGAGTCCCGCGCGCCAGCACGCTTGACAATAGGCTTCATCATGACATGCTTCGCCACGTTTGTACCCCATGTCAGACAAAGTCACGCCCGCGCGTTGCGTGTTAAGTCATTCTATCATGTCAGAGACTTCGTGACGAACCCCGCTGTTCAGAGGTGATTGTCGCGTCGAGATTTGTTCGGAGCCCGCCTTCGGCCAGATCAGTCCGAACACTGAAGACGCCCTTCGGTGGGACCCTTGGCATCAGACGCCGAAGGTACCCTTCAGAGATACCCTTCGCACTGTATACTTCGATTCAGTCAGGCTCTGCTCGAGCTTGTTGATTTATTCTGTTTAATGTATTTCTTTTTGGCTAATTAGATTATTTTTGTGTGATTTGATTACCTGGCGACTCCACCCCCCTTACCACGGTTAAGGGAAGTCGGAATGCGACGTCGGTGTTGTGTTACGCTTAGTCTTGTCCCTAAGTATCCGCACACTTTTGGATCGTCGAACTAACCCAAGTGCATGGGCACGTTTTCGTGTCAACAACACTCTAGATGATGAGGAGCTAGCTCTCGTTGTTAAGAAGTTCACCCGCTTCTACAATGATAGACGAGACCAAAGGAGAGGAAGGTCGCATGGATGTTTTTAATGTGGAGATCTTTCTGACATAAAAGCGAATTTCCCTAAATTAAAAATGAAAAATGAAAATGAGCACAAGCACCAGAAGTGGAACAAGAAACATTACTTTAAAGGGAAGCACAGAAAAGTGGCTAAAAGAGTAGCCAGAGCTTTTGTGGCCACCCTCAGCGACATCGACGGTACATCAAGCGAGGAGCCAAGCTCAGAAGAGGAGGAACCTCCCAAGAAGGAGAAGGATAAGAAGACAATGGATCTCACCGGCCTTTCCTTCATGATCGATGGAAACCATAGTAGCGACGAGCTCAACACTTCTGAGGTATATCTATCCCGTGATCAGATTCTTGTTCAAAATGATGAATTGCATGATGTTGTCTGTTCTCATGATAGATTACTTAGACTTGCTGCTAAAGAACGAAAAGAACTAAAATCTAGACTTGAAACTATTTCCATTGAACTTGCAATTTTGAAATCTAAGTCTGATGATGCCGAATGTGAGTCATGTCTTGTTGTCATGAATGAACTTGCTCAGCTGCGTTTTACACATGCTCAAACTGTTGAAAAACTTGAAATTATTGAAAAGCAACTTTTGGAGGTGGAGTCTAGTCCTACTGTCATCCACGAATGCATGAATTGTCCTTTACTTGTTGAAAGCATTAATTTGAGAGATAGGCATATTGATGAACTTAAGTCTAGATTGGAGAGTGCTGAGTGTTATAAGGATGTGTAGCCATCTTGTCCCATCTGCATCACCCTTAAGGACCAACTCAGCTTTGCTAGAGAGCAAGTCGAAAAACTAAAATGTGAAAATGATTATCTTCTCTTCGTGGTTGAAAAATGCACTGAAAGAAAGGGTATGATGGATTTGCTTTTGGCTAAAACAAAAATGTGTGCTAATAGGGCAGGGTTAGCTCTAGGGTTGGGCTATGAGAGAACCACTCCATACACTCCGAGCGAAACTGTGTTCACTCGACCCACTACCCTTGAGAGAGAAAGAGCCTAGTTAGACACCACACAAAAAACCGATAATCCTACTCAACCTATAAAAAAAGCCATTCGTTCATCAAAGGAAACTCCTCAGCAAAAACCCAAGAAAACTGTGAGATTTGCGCCTGAGACCCATGCTCACACACCCAAGAGAGTGTATCACTGCTCCTATTGCCATCAGGTGGGTCATTTGGTTGGGTTTTGCTTCCATCGTATCAAGGATGAACGACGTTCTTTTGCGATGAGTTTTCAGGACATGCATTACCCATATTTTGGTATACATGAGCTTGCTTTTCACTCTTATCCTAATTTTGAGGCTCCCCATGGTCCCATGAGATATTTTGCCCGTCGTGGTGTACACCATGCTTCATATGGTGCTAGACCGCATGTAAGAGGCTTTTATTCTCGACAATTTAGGAGACCTCATCGTTTTCCAGGCTCGTGCTTTGGAGGTAGATCACGCACTTTTTATCATGACTCATACCTTGTGCATGATCATTCTATTACTTTACCTAGTTCTCGAGTTTTACAATCCTGCATTCTTAAACAGTTTTTCACTCACCCCAACACTGAGAATTCAAGATCTTCTAGCATGTTTTGAGAGGGAGTTGTGTAGCACTGCATGAGCTTCTGTTATATGATTAATTGTTTTTAAAAGTACAGACTTTGTTATGCCTTTGAAGTATTGTCTTTTATACTGTTGATTTCACTTGTCTTGTTTACATCTGATATTTGTCATGAGCATGGCTTTTATTTGTGAAAATTCGAAAATGATCACTGCTTAGTCTAGAAACTAGCATGAATAGGTTGAGTGCTTTTGCTATCTTTTACATACCTGTTAGCTAGGTCCTTTTCACTTGGATGCTAATACGCAACTTGATCATTTCAAAAATATTGTGCTGAAATTAAAAAAAATGAAAAAATGAATGAAAATGATTGATATTCATGCTGTTTTATGCTGAAATTGAAAAGATCCAGGTGGGTTTGCTTTGTCGTACTACTTTATTCTGGACTGATTACCATGACACTTTGGTATGAACTGGGACATTGAAGTATATACCATGAACATTGCTTTAAGCTTCTGATGGTTTCAACCAAGGCTTATCTTGGTCGGTTAGCATAAGGTTGACATGCAAATAACCCCTAGCACTACAATGAAAAAAATCAAAAGCTTGAATCAATTGCATATTAAGTTTGCTGAAGCTCCTTGTAGTGGGATATGCTTATATGGTTAGTATTTGATTAGCTTTTAAATCTCATGCCTTGCCATGTATAGTATGCTAGTCAGAGTGGTGATGCTTTTATTTGCTAAAGTCTGAAAATGCTTGCTCATGCCTTTTGTTTAGATAATATGCATCTGAGTGTTTCATACAATACTTTTAGACAATATTCAAGGCAAATGCTTGTTTGTACTGTAATTGGAATTACTCATGTCTCAGAAGCTTGCATCTATACTTTACCCTCTCACCCCTCTTTGCATCTTTTTATCAACTTGATGCTTGCATTACCAAAGGGGGAGAAATGATTTACATGATGTGTTTGCTTGGTTAAGGGGGAGTAATGGCTTTCATGATATGATGTGTTTGTTTGGTTAAGGGGGAGTAATGGATTTCATGATGCATTGATGCTTTTGCTAATGCATTGATGCTTTTGCCAACAAAGATACTTTGCTATGCATGAGTTTTTGCCAAAGGGGGAGATCTTTTATCAAGTGACATGTTTTGGCTCTTTTCTGAGTTTTTGTGGTCACTTGTGCGCCTACCTCGAAACTTTCATCCTACTTTTGTTTTGGGTTGTCAATGCACTCATCAAGGGGGAGATTGTGAAACCAAGTAAGGTCGCACTGTGGTTTCTGTCTGTATGATGAGTGATTGACAAGGTTGAGTGATGAGTGAGTGATGGTTTGATTGCATCAAGGGGATCGATGTGTGGATATGGATTATGCCGAGGGGATCGGTGTGCGTTGTGTATCTTGTTTTGGTTTGTCTCATGTGTGCAGGGTGGAGATGCTAACCAACTATCAATGGCGGGTGATCAAGGGTCAAGCGGGGAGCTCGATGCCAGAGGATCAAGGATGCCGGGTGAAGTTGGAGATGATCTCAGGAGTGCACGAGGAGATAGAGCAAGACATAGATGGACGGATGGTCGAGACAGCGTGATAGTTAAGTCAGCGAAAGGGAAGCCAGTGCAAGTGATCAGGCGGCTCGAGAGGATCGAGAGCGGGAGAGACTTGCTGGAGGTCGAGTTCGCGGATTGGCATCACATGTCGACGATCGAGGAGGCTTTGTTGATTTTTGCAGAAAACTGTCACATCATAAAATGTTTTTAATTCTAGTAATTAGGAATTTATTTTTTTCTGTTTTGTCGTCTAGATTAAGTGTAATCTTTTAGTATTTTCAGAATTCTTAATTCTGAACAAATATTAAAAGAATAGCGTCAATGATGTAATAAATTAGGAGTTTGCGTTAATGTATTTTTTAGAATTTGTAATTCTGAAAATTCATTATGGCAATTAGTAAATACCTAGAACTTTTACCCTAATGGTATTTTGGAGATTTCTT
Source organism: Zizania palustris (assembly GCA_019279435.1). Taxonomy (NCBI): domain Eukaryota; kingdom Viridiplantae; phylum Streptophyta; class Magnoliopsida; order Poales; family Poaceae; genus Zizania; species Zizania palustris. Next base: position 14,016,985 of record JAAALK010000287.1, on the reverse strand, counting down.
TAATGGGCTTGCCTATATAAAGGACACAAAGGCCTAGTGTTTAGGGGACTCTTTCAGCTGAACATTTTGGGGGCTACCAACCACAATTTATATTTTGTTCTAGCCTTTTTGCTGTTCTTTATTTTGTGCTTAGTGTTCATCATTCGGATCAAGCACATAACAACATCCAGGAGCTTCCGGCGCAGGTATTGTTCATCCTTGTGTGATTCACTTTTGGAGCTAAGTTTTGATCTGTTTTGGTACTATTTTTGGACCTGAGTTCTACATAACTTTTGTTGTCCAATTTTCAAGGGTTCCATGTTTGAAATTTTCAAAAGGTTTTGACCACTGCTGCATATATTTTTCTGTCTAACAAAGTGCCTAAAAAGTTCTAAAAACTTCTGATTTCTACCAAGTTGTGTTCTGTTTTCAATCTGGATTCAATCTTTGAGGCGATTTTTGATCTATTTTGGTTCTATTTTTGGACTTGAGTTCTACATAACTCTTGTTGTCCAAGTTACAAGGGTTCCATGTTTGAAGTTTGCAAAAGGTTCTGAACACAGCTACATATAGTTTTTGGCTCATCTATATGCTATAAAAATTTTGGAAGGTGGTCATTTGCTGAAAATCTTGAAGGCTAAAAGTTGAATCTAGAAATATTTTTATCCTTTCTTTTTCTTTTCCAGCTTGCCGATCAAGTGCTGCCGTATGCAGTGATGCTTTTCGCCATTAACAACTGCATGTACTACCGAACACATGTTCCACCAAGCCCATTATGAAATTGTTTCTTTTTATGTGAGTCTTTTGTATAGAACATAAAAGGTTTGAGAGCTATTTTTAAAGTGTAGTCTTTGTGTGTGCAAATTCAGTGTTGGTGATCCCCCAATCTATCATTTGACATAATATCAGATAGGATGGTGATAGAATTTGTTTTTATCAGAGTCTTTACTACATCTGCGCAAGAATTTAGAGGTGCATTGGGTGATTTGAAAAGGCCATCATATTCGCAAGAATTTGTCGAGGCACCTATTCATTCCCCCTCTAGTCGCCATTCCGATCCCACAATCAATCAATCGGTGCATCGCCACCCTTGAGCCCTAAGGTTATCTGCCGGGACTTGGGCGCTCGGAGCTAGGCTGCATCATTTTGATCTCTGGCGAAGAGGTGAGTCCCACCACCCCCGACGTCCGTACCAACTAGGTTAGTATCCTCACAGCTGCATCGGTTCAGTTCTATCTCTCGAGGAGAACAGTGAAATAGTACGGCCGCCGGTTGTTCTCGGTGTATTTGGCTAAGTCTAAGGCTGCATCAATTAGGTTTGATCTCTTAGATTGATGTGATTTAGGTTTGATAGTCTGAGGCTTCATCGGTTAGGTTTGACATATCTTGCTATTGTATATTTTTCATATCATATACTGTTCATCTAAATAAAGTTTGCCCAATTCGTTGATATATTGTTCAGATCATTGTGACTAGCTACTGTCTTGGTTAGGTCTGATCTAGTTATTGTGATGATCTCCATGGTATAGATCTGTTATCTGGCATGCTTTATTTATTTCTATCAGAGTATAAGCTGATAGGTTATCTTTAATTCATATCTGTATCATATTTACCGTCGAAGGGTGTACATCGGCCTATTTGCATGATCTATCCTTTACATCAGCCGATGGCACGCTCGCTTGACTGGGCCAACTTGGGCTATCGGCCTTATGGCCAATCCACACGTTGATTCATAATTTTACCATCCTTGCCATAGTAATCGGCTTGCCAGCCGATCGACTATGCTACTAATGTTTATCTTTTCCGATCCCTTATCAGTTGTAGGGTTAAACTGATTGGCACGCCCCGAACCCCTTTTCTAAGAACGTAGGACCTGAACTGGAGTCAAGCATATCTCTCAGGCCACGCGTATGTTAGTGTGTGACCAAAAATCACACCAACACCACTTTACTATTTTTATTTGATTGTGTTTCTAGGATTTAAATCGAAATATATCAAATTTGAACTATAAGCACATGAACTGTAGAAAACTCATATTTTTGTTCATGGGTCCATTTTGAATCCTTTACCACTAAATGTAAAGAAATTTTAGAAAATCTAGGTTGCGGCACTCGATTGGCAATGTGGAGTTTAAGGGTTTTTTAATTATAGAAAAAATAATTGAAGTCTAAAAAAATATGATAATTGACAAGGTGTTATGATATTATATGATATGAAGATATAATGTGATAAAAATTTGAAAATGATTTAAAAAATTATCACGTATGATATTTAGAGACCAGAGATCCTTGGCGGAGGTTTAATTTTAAGGTTTATAAAAGGAATGTGTTAGGTTTGAAAACAAAATAAATGTTAAATATTTGTTTGAACTTAGAACTTTTTCTACAATAATGAAAACTCAGCGTATCTTACATCATGCAAAATTTGGCAAATTTTAAGGCCAGTTTGCAGTTTTTTAGTTAATTTAATGTGTTCATGGGATTTAAATTGAAGGAGGTCAATTTTGAACTGTAAGTGCATGAAATAATGAACCAAATTATCCAAAAAAACTCATACTTATATTTTTTAGTCCTATTTTACGTCTTACCCAATAACGTTAAAGAAAATTTGAGATAATTAGATGATGGTAGTCGATCGACGACATGCACCTTAATGGTTTTGGGAATGTGAATTTGATGTAATGTGAATGTGAATGAAGGTGCATGTGTGAATGTAAATATGATAATTTTGTGATGAAATTGGGATAAAATATGAATTTGTGTATGTGAATTTGGGATATATATATATCTATATATGAAAGTGTATGTCAATTTGATTTGTGTATATGTGTATGTGAATATATTTGTGTATGTGAATGTAATGATTAAAAATTAAATAATTGGGTTTGCAAACAGCCTCAAACGCACGTGTACCGAGGGTTGTAAATATTTCTTCAAAGTACACGTGTGTGTCGATGTTTTGACGGATGTATCATGATTTTAAGTCAATGCTATTATTGCTGCCTATTTGACTCGCCCTTGTATAAGGGCTTAGCGAAATATTAAATAATTGATGAGATAATTATGGCTTGATAGGCTGTCATAACAAGCAATAAGACCCTCTGATGGTATGACTACTCATAGTAGAATACATTATGGTGTGTAGTCTATAACAAAATTCGTTGATACTGACGACAACACTCTGATGAAGTGCGTGCCCATGTGGTAGCGTGCATGCATGTGGTGTATTTGTATCCAAATGTATCCTCTCAAACAAAAATATAGATATATGATGGTGGATTATATTATTGCAAGAAACCAGACTGCTCTTTTTAATGAAAAAAACAGAAACCACATGGAAGGTGGAGTGAGTTCTAGTGCATGTGAAGTGGTTAATTAAGATGCCAAGGGAAACTGCCTAGATAGTCGATCGAGGTTAATATGTTCCACCTCACTAATAGAAAATAGTGTGGCACTCAACGAAACTCCTTTTGCATTCGATGAACCCTTTATCGACGATCAGAGGGTTCGCCGAGTATTCTTTATCAGGCACTCGGCAAACAGAGACCTAGGACACATGGCAGACCACATCCAGAAAGAGCTATTTGTCGAGTACCCGTTAGTGGCACTCGATAAACCTGAGTTTTTTTTTGAGGAGTCGTCACACGCCATAAACACCTTTGGAAAATTGATTTTTTTTCAAATATTTTTTCGAGTGTCCAAATATTTTGCTGAGTGTATACACATGGGGCACACACTACGGGAGAACACGAGTTCGCCAAGTGCTAGAAACACTCTATGAAGCCCAAAAAATACTCGGTGAAGGGTTCGCCGAGTGTTGCACTCGGCGAACAACACACGACAAACATTAACTCAATGAAGAGAGGTTCGCCGAGTGCCACAAACTACACTCGGCAAACAAAAGTAATGTCACGGTGGGTGAATGGAGGTGACGTCGGGTTTGTCGAGTGTCAAAATATGGCACTCAACAAATTAAAAAACAAAAAAATAGGATGTGTTCGCCGCGCCATTTCGTCGAATAGTTGGTGAGCGTAGCACGGCATAAGGCAGGGCAGGGTGCTAGGGGCATAGCGTGGCGCAGCGGTGGGGTAGGGCAGGACGACACCGCGACAAGGCATGGGACGATGCCATGGCGGGGCTTGCCGGCGCGTGGTGCCACGGTGGGGCTTGTTGGCACTGGCGGTGGAGGGGAGGGAGGATAGAGGAGGGAGGAGGGGGTATTTGGAGAAAAGTGTGAAAATTTTGAAAAAAAGTGCGCTGAGTTTGAAATTTTGATGGAAAATTGTGCGGGAAGCAATTTTTTGTTTTGTTTTTCAATTTTTTTAAATTCATGTTTCATTCATTTCGTTGACAAAATTTGTGAACTTATAGTGGTTATGGACTAAAACTAAACTAAAAAATATGAACATATTTTTTGGCAAATTTAATTCATTATTTTATGCATTTGTAGCTCAAATTTTCATGTCTTAATTTAAATTCTAGAAATATAATTAATAAATTAAAAACCTAGAAAAATATCAATTTTTTCAAGGTATAAGATATGATGTATTTTGATTATAGAAAAAGTTTCAAATTCAAGCGAACACTTTCAGAGCTTAGCTTTGAGACTTTTCACTGAACTCCCTTGTGCATTGAAATTAATTCGAAGTGATAATGGAACCGAGTTTAAAAATAGTCTCTTTGTTGACTTTTGCATGGAGCATGGCATATAACATCAATTCTCTGCTCCGCGGGTCCCTCAACAGAATGGTGTTGTTGAGATAAAGATCCGCACTTTGGTTGAGATGGCTAGGACGATGCTCGATGAGCACAGGACTCCTAAAAAGTTTTGGGTTGATGCCATGAACACTCCTTGTTACATCTCAAACCGATTTTTCTTATGCTCAATCTTAAACTTGACTTCATATGAGCTACGTTTTTGGAGACAGCCCAAAGTTACTCATCTTTGAGTATTTAGTTGTCGATGTTTTATCCTAAAACGTGGAAATTTGGACAAGTTTGAGTCACATTCTTCTGACGGGATCTTTTTGGGTTACACTACCCATGGTCATTCCTACCGTGTTTACAATTTGGAAACTAACACTATCATCGAGTCATGTGATGTGACCTTTGATGAATCAACCCCTGTGTTAGTTCTTCTTTTGAATAGACAAGTGAACATGATATGGATCAGACTATCTTTGAAGATGAAGATCCTGAAGACTTCGAGGATGATCCCCTACTACCCTCGACATCGACTCCCGAAGCCGACCCCGCTTCGACCACTCACCGGCACAAGTTGAGGGGAGACTGCATCCCGCCGCGAGGCTCCTCATCACATTCAAAGTATGCATCCTCCCGAGCACATCATTGGTGAGCTTGATCAAAGGGTAACACGCTCTCATGCTCATTTCATTGATTCTGCTTTTGTTGCTTCTTTCTGTTGATAGCAAAAAATGTCCTCAATGGGCGAGATTGTCAAAATATCAATTTTGGTAATTTGGGCCAAAAATACTCATGTCCGGGGTCAGGCCGAAGCCCTATAGGACCGAAGGTCCATTGGGCTGTGGGCTCCGAAAGCCTCTGGCCAGCCCACGGCCTTCGGCTAGGAAGCCTTCATAGGCCCACGCCGCCGAAGCTTCGGCCCGAGGAGTAGGCCTCGACGGGCCTGGCCGAAGCCCACTTCGGTTGAGATAGAGTTGTATACAATAATGACTAAGTTTTTATCTCCATCCGGCCAGGTTAATAGTAGATTAGATCAGAGATTAAGCCCCTATAAATAGATAGGCGAGGCCAGCGTAGAGGCCCCCCCAACACAACCCAAACACAAAGCCCTAGCTTTGATCGTATTTACTTTATCTTTACTTGTCTGTACCTCTTCATGGGTTTGCCTGGAAGCCCTCCACCGGCCACTTTGGAACAGTGGTAATCCTTGTTACTTCGCTTGTGAAGTATCCATTAATCTACGTAATAGATTGCTTTTGCCTTGTTACTTCGCTTGTGAAGTATCCGCTAATCTGCGTAATAGATTGTTACCTTCGCTACTAGTGCAACACTTAGCAGAATTCGGTCCTCAGGCCGAATTGGTACTTCGAATCTTCTGTTACAGGTTTCCTATGTTCGGAGCTACTTCGTCGGAGGCGTCCGGGGTTGAGAGATCAATTTCGAAGGTTGCCAGAACACCCTTCGGCGGGTCTGCAGGCTTCAACAACACACTTCGCCAGCACACTTCATCGCAAACAGGCTTCGCCACGCTTGTACCTCGCTCTGGACGAAGTCACGCCCGCACGCGGTGTTTAGGTCATTATTCTGTACTTCGCTGTATCAGGGATTTCGCGCTGAACCCTGCCGTTCGGAGGTGATTGTCACGTACGGATCTGTTCGGAGATCATCTTCGACCGGACCAGTCCGAACGCCGAAGACCTCCTTCGGGACACTTCGCACCGGACGCCGAAGGTATACTTCGGCGACCCCTTCGCACCATACTTCGAAGCAGACAGGCCCCAACCGGTTTGCTGATTTTATTCTGTTTAATATATTTCTTTCGGCTAATTGGATTATTTTGTGTGATCTGATTGCCTGGCGACTCCACCCCCTTATCACGACGAAGGGTAATCGGAACGCGATGTTGGTGTTGCGTCACGCTTAGGTTTGTCCCTAAGTATCCGCACACTTTTGGATCGTCGAACTGACCCAAGTGCGAGGGCACATTTCCGTGTCAACACTTTGGAGCCCTTAGATGTTAGTCATGATTTGTCTGATTATAGTTGGATTAATGCCATGCATGAAGAACTTTAAAATTTTGAGAGAAACCAAGTCTGGACTCTTGTAGATCACCCTCCTAATGTTCACTTCATTGGAACTAAATGGATTTTCAAAAACAAACAAGGGGAGGATGGGTCAGTGGTTAGAAACAAAGCTAGACTTGTGGCTCAGGGTTTATCTCAGTTAGAAGGGATTGATTTTACTGAAACTTTTGCATCTGTTGCTCGTCTTGAGGCCATTAGAATTTTACTTGCATTTGCGGCATCCCGAGGTTTCAAACTTTATCAAATGGATGTCAAAAGTGCTTTTCTAAATGGCTTCATAGGTGAAGATGTTTATGTAAAACAACCCCCCAGATTTAAAAACCCCAAATACCCCCATAAAGTTCTTAAACTTCATAAGGCTCTTTATGGACTCAAGCAGACCCCTCGGGCTTGGTATGATAGACTTAAGTCTTTTCTGCTTGAGTGAGGTTATTTGATGGGATCTATAGATAAAACCCTTTTTACTCTCAAGCATGGCAAAGAGTTCTTCCTAGTTCAGATCTATGTTGACGATATCATCTTTGGTGGCTCTTCTCATGCTTTGGTTGCCGAGTTTGTAGAGACTATGAGCAGGGAGTTCGAGATGTCCATGATGGGCGAACTCACATTTTTCCTTGGTTTACAAATAAAGCAAAGCAAACAAGGTACCTTCGTCCACCAGACAAAGTACACTAAGGACTTGCTCAAGAAGTTTGGCATGGTCGATTTGAAGCCCCTTGCCACTCCGATGGATACTTCTATAGCATTGGACCCTGACGAGGATGGAGAAGTCATAGATCAGAAGGAGTTCCGAAACATTATCGGCTACCTCCTCTACTTGACTGCTACGAGGCCAGACATAAACTTCGCTGTGTGTGTGCGCTCATTTTTAGGCTTCGCCTAGAGCTTCGCACTGCCAAGCGGTAAAGCGCATTCTCAGGTATCTCAAGCATACCCTAGAATTTGGCATTTGGTATTCTGCATCTTCCTCTTTGTGTCTTCGTGGTTTTTCAGATGCGGATTTTGCTGGGTGTGGAATTGATAGGAAGAGTACCTCTAGTACTTGTCATTTTTTGGGTACTTCTCTTGTTTGCTGGTCTTCTCACAAACAGTCTAGCGTTGCACAATCTATGACTGAGGCCGAATATATTGCTGTAGCTAGCTATTGCTCACAGATTTTGTGGATGGTTTCCACTTTGCGGGATTTCTGGTTAGATTATAGGAGTGTTCCACTGTTTTGTGATAACACTAGTGCCATTAGCATTGCAAATAACCTGGTTCAACACTCAAGAACCAAACACATTGATGTGAGATATCATTTTCTTAGAGATCACAGTGAGAAGGGTGATATTGAGCTTCAATATGTTGATACCCAGAACTAGCTTGCTGACATTTTTACCAAACCCCTTGATGCGTCTTGATTTGCTTATTTGCGTGGGGAACTTGGTATTTGTCATCCTTACGACATTTTGCGAGGGGGAGTGTGCTTTAATTGTTTTGCATTGGCTTCGTTATGATTAATTGTTGATGCATTTAGTTGCTTTTATATGCCCTTGCATAATTGTCATTATCATGATGTATTCAGCTCTGATTAATATATCTATTTTCATTATGAGCATGATTTTAATTTACAAAATTCCAAACTTGATCACTGCTTAGTCTTGTGTCTAGCATGTGTTATGCAGAATTGCTTTAGCTTTCTTTTATCTTCCTGGTAGCTAGAATCCTTTACTTTTGATGCATAACTGCAACTTGAAAATAATATTGCTTTTCATGGAATTATCCAACAATTGATACTCAACAAAAATCAATATTCATGATTTATGTGCTAACTATGAAAAGATCCAGGTGGGTTTGTTTGTCGCACTATCTTATTCTAGACTGCTTACCATAGCACTTTGGTATGAACTGGGATAACTCAGTGTTTGCCAAAATCACCGCCTTAAGCTTCTGATGGTCCTTCTTGATCTAGGCTTGGTTTGGTTGGAAAGTATAAGGTGGACAAGCAAATAACCCCTGGCAATATAAAAAGAATTGCAAAGTCTGAATCATTTGCTTATCAATCTTGCTAAATGCTCCATAAAATTGGACTTGCTTTCCTATGTAGAAATCATTTAGCTTTAGTAGTTATTGCTTTCACTTATCTAGATGACTTATCTAAGTGGTGATGCTTTTATCTTCAACAATCTAAAAAGTTCATGCATCAAATATTGAATTTGGAATATGTTAACTTGAGCTGAGCATCTGAGCATGACGTTATGATTTGGCATATTCTTGCACTATCTGTCTTCACACTTTTTTATCATTTTGAAGCCTTGCATCTTTTATTGATCCTTGATTCTTGCATTACCAAAGAAGGAGAGAATGCCTAGTTGCCTACCAAAGGGGGAGAAAAGGTGATGAAGTTCAAAGGGGGAGAGAATTTTTATGTCTAAGGGGGAGTTTTGCCAAATGGTTTTTATGCCGAAGGGGGAGTTTTGCCAAATGGTTTTTCATGAGTCAAGAGGGAAGAGATTATTTTATCAAGTGACATGATTTGGATCTTTTCTAAGTTTTTATGGTCACTTGTGTGCTGACAAATTTTAACTTTTCTTGACCTTGAATTTGGTTGTCAATGCACTCATCAAGGGGGGGAGATTGAGAAACCAAGTTGAAATGTGTATTGGTTTCAAGTCTATGATGAGTGATTGACAAGTTTTACCTTCTGGATGAAGGGGTCCCTCCGAAGGGGTTCGGAGGTGTTTTACCGAAGGGTTCGGTGTTTGCTGGCTGTAGCTATTGCAGCGGAGTATGTCTGTTGGAGGGGTCTGACAGAAAACGATGAAAAGTCTGTACCAAAGGGATCGGTACTTTGGGTGGTACACTAGAGTGTGTACTGGAGGTTGTTTACCCAGAGAGGTCTCTAGGGTACTAGAAACGCTTGTCTGCTTGTCGGTGGTGTGCAGGTGACTTCAGAGGCGATGAGACAGTTCACAGCATGTGAACCTAGGTCAAGTGGGAGGCTTGATGCCAGGAGGCGGGGAGCTCGGTCATGGAGGCTGCGTGGAGTCGAGGTCGGGCCTCAGGTCGAGGTGCACCAGGCGAAGGCAGAAAGTGCGGAGGGTGGCTCCGATTGAAGGTACCCCGAGGCAAAGTCCTCGGAGGAGAGGCACTTCGAAGGGGGACTTCGAAGGAGTAACTTTGAAGGATGGCGGACGAAGTCCTCAGGAATGAGGCAAGGCTCTCAAGTGTGCTCCAAACGGATACACTTGGAAGGACACCTGACAAAGGTCTTAGAAGTCAAGGTGCATCAAAGGCATGGTCTAGGTAAGGCTCCTCGGGAGTGTACTTTGGGCAGAGACACTGTGAAGGAGTGCTTATGGAAGTGCTTCATGCAGAGGCCTTGGACGGAGGGAGTTCGAAAGGTGGCGAAGGTACTCCGAAGGTGGGGCTTCAGAGTGTGGATGACGAAGTACTTCGACCATGCATGGCTTCGGTACACGGACTGCCGGAGTTCAAGCTGAGAGTAGTTGTGAAGCCGTGGTGGTCCACTCTAGAGGTGATGGTGCGAAGGCTCAAGGGCTTTGACGGCTTCGGCTTAAAACTTAAAACCGTCAGTGTATCAAAGACTGACTTCGGTGAAGTGAAGGCCTTTGGGTTCAAATCATGTCATTGAAGCCTCTACACACCTCATGTGCGAAGGGGACTCTAGAAGATTCCGCTTTGCAAAAGCTGATCGTGTCTGCTCGACAAAAGTTGATACTGTCTCCTTTGTGAAGCTGACAAAAGGAGCTTCCAATAAAGTAGACTACCATCTATACCCCCGTGTCTAGCATTGACAAAATCATTGTAAACCCTAGGGGTATTGTAGTCTATTCGCAAGTCAGAGTAGTGCCTATAAAAGGAGAGGCAGGCTAGGGGCTAGGGTAACACTATGCACTCCATTTTAGAACCTTTTCTTTTCCTTATAGCTCTGGCCAGCCGCCATGAAGTGTTCTCTGTAGTTGTGAGTTTTGTGTTCCCTGTTCTTGCAATGAAATTTCCATTCTATTTTTCATCTATTGCTTGAACTTGTATCTGTGGTTTGCACTACATGAGTTGAGTCTTCTATGTTTCACTTCGTTCTCTATCAACTAGTTGTTACTCTGGTTTAACTCCGACGAAGTGTGTTTTCCTCTCATCCGTGTGATTTTTCCGAGTTTCTTAGTGTGTGTTTGCTCTGTGTAAACCAGAGGCAAGTCCTCACTGATTACTAGCGAAGCACTATGCGAAGTGTGGATTTGAAGTCTGTTTCCGTCTCATAGCCGAAGTCCTCTTTGCAGTCAGTCTAGTATGTTTTCAGCACTCCAAAGTGCGAAGCCTAGTACCAGTTATTAGTGCGGAGTATCTGTTTGGAGCTCTCTCAGGGAAACAAACTTGTGCGAAGCACAGTAGTGTGAAGCCTGCTCGAAGGCACCTCGTGTGTAGAGCCTGCACTATCTTTGCAGAGTTTAGTACATTTTTGGGTTTCTGAGTGCGAGCGAAGAGTTCTGAACTTCAAACTTTTACCCCATTCGAAGCCTGTGTTCGGAGTGTGTTCGATACCTCCAAACCAGACACTTCAAAGGGTGTGTTCGAAGCCCGTCCAACAGAGCAGATTTTTAAAAGCTCCCATTCACCCCCATCTGGTCGCCTGTTTCGGTCCAACAGTTTTGGAATGGTGCTCATATCACCTAGTGGTATGAGTTTTGAGACCTCGACCCGATTAGAGTTTCCTTGTACTAATAATCAAGCCGAATATGAAGCTTTATTGCTAGGACTTGAATTGTTAAGCTCTATGGGCGTTAAATATGTTCATGCATATGGTGATTCGTTGTTAGTAGTTCAACAAGTAGCTAAACTTGCTCAATGTTTTAATGGTTTGCTAAATAGCTACTTGGATAAATGTCTAGACATAATTGCTACTCTTGATGATTTTTAGATTTCTCATGTGTCTAGAGAAGCCAATTCAATAGCAAATGACTTGGCTCAGCAAGCATCCAGTTACCAAATTAGAAGAGGTAAATTTTTCGCACAAGAAAAACCGATTCTTGACTTTAATTCACCATGCGAGTCAGAGCACATCGGTTTGACTAGCCTGACATGGCCGGTCCGACCGCAAGTGTCTGGTCGGTCTGATCGGCTTAGTCTGAACAACCATGCCAGGCCAGTCTGATCGCCCTGTGCTGGCTAACTGAAAATAGTCGGTCTGACTGGCCTCCTATGGCCGGTCTGACCAACCTGCATCAGGTAAGTTTAGGGCATTGGGGCAAGCCGAGATTTGTAATTTGAACGCCAATTCAAGCGAAGATTTGACGAGTACTTTAGGAAATCATGCGGACGATTGGAGGGCTCCAATTATTCAATATTTGAGAGATCCTAGCAAGCGGGTTGATCGGAAAGTTCAGCGGCAAGCGTTTAAATTTGTGTTACTCGACGATGAGTTGTATCGCCGAACCGTTGATGGAGTACTTTTGAGATGTTTGAATGCCGATCAGTCTAGACTTGTTGTGGGTGAAGTACATGAAGGTCTTTGTGGTACTCATCAATTAGCCCAAAAAATGAGTTGGATGCTCAAAAGAGCGGGTTTCTATTGGCTGACTATGACTGAAGATTGCTTTAAGTACTATAGAGGATGTGAAGCTTGTCAAAGGTTTGGTAATATTCAGCTTGCTCATGCATCGTTACTCAATCCTATTATCAAACCACGGTCGTTTCGAGGTTGGGCCTTGGACTTCATCGACCAAATTTATCCTTCCTCTTTAAAAGGGCATCGGTTCATATTGATGGCTACAGATTACTTCACCAAGTGGACCGAGTGAGGAACAATGTTGAAGAGCATGGGACTTATGACTCCAGATGTGATGAGTGATTGTCAACGGAAGTCAAAGAGGAGACGTGAAGAGAAGATGCGACCTGTCGTGTCTGGGTTGCATGTGACTCAGGTACACGGGCAGTGAGCGACTACCGGGCAGAGGGGCCGCAGAGTCGAGCTAGCCCAATCCGAGTACACGGGCGGCGAGCGATTGCCCCGCTGAGGGAGCTGCGGAATCGGGTCGGCCCAATCTGGGTACCCGATGTGAAGACGGTGAACGCTTTGTTAGTTTCGGTGCAAAACTGACAACCGATGATTATCTTTATTTAGGATTTTATTATTTTGCCTTTAGACCCACAGTCTGTGTTATTCTAGTTAGTAAAAACCCTAAGGGCATTTTGGTCATTTCCAATTTTATTTTCAGAGTCAATGTAATTTACCCTAGGGGTAAATTTGTCTTTTTCCCTTTTTATTGGGCTACCTATAAATAGGCCCCAACCAAAAATTCGAGTTCAGTTTTCATGAGCTGCCACCGCTAATTTTTCTCGACACCACTGTAGGGCATCGTTTTTCCTCTCACGGCGAGCCGTTTTTTCCCTGGCGTTGATCTCCACCGGGCGCAGCCAAAACCATCTGGCGTGAAGTTCGATGCCATGGATGTTGTCGCCCGTGGTATTTAACGATGCGTGGGAGACAGTGCTCTCTCACGCACTGCTTGGTGCAGACGCGTGCTTGGTGAGGGGCGCCCAAGGCCAAATCCCTCCGGCTTAGGGGCGACGCGTAGCACCTGGTGAAGATGCGTGGAGGCAACGTGGCGGTGGTGGAATTTGGCTAGAAGCATCCCGGGCGCAGCAGAAGAACTCACGCTGTGGAGTCTCCGCCTGGACCCAGTCTTGCGCACGAAGGGCTGCAGCACTGTCAACGCGTGGCTTTGCTGCCTGACAAAGCAGACGGAGGTACGGCGTGAAGATCAAAAACTGCGTGTGCACAAGCGGAGGCAGATCACTCGAAGTTTTTTGCAGCAAGGCAATTTTGCTGTGCACTACGGTTAATTTTTTTGAATGCTAAAACCTTGTTAGTGCACACATAATGTTCATTCGTGGATAGTTTAAAAGAATTAATTTTTGGAAGCAGTTTAGTTTAGAATGCCCAATGATTAGTTATTGATATATCTCTGTTTTTCTTAATGCATTTTGAATTATCTGTAAGTGGTATTGTTCATATGTATTTATTTTATCAGATTAAATTTCTGTGATGATAGTGGCTATGGTAATTGAAATACCTGTGAGCTGAATGAGCTGTTGATCTGCATTTAAGCACTTTGTTGGTGTCTTTTCGATTAGGACACCGGTTGTTTTTAGGCTAGATTATTTTTAGTACCTGTGATCTGTTGTGCTTCTGCTGATTGTTTGTCGAGGTGCATTGTGTGTTGGGAGAAGGCCATTGATTCAAAAGAATTTTTTAGGCGCCCATTCACCCCCCCTCTGGTCGCTACTTTCGGTCCTAAAAGTGGTATCAGATCTTGGTTAGGGTTTTTCCATACCTTAACCGGTTCTAACCCTAGGTAGTGATCATGACTTCGTCTGGTAAGGTCCCGTCCCTTGAAGCTTTTGGCTACACTTATTGGAAGACTCGCATGCGAGCCTATCTCATGAGCCAGAGCTCGGACATTTGGGATATTTGTGTTCACGCTACTTTTTCTATACTTCCTGTTGCTGAGCACACTTCTCTTGATATAATCGCCCAGCATCAGAACAATAGCAAAGCGGTGAACATTTTATTTTCTGGTTTAGGTCCCAGTGAGTTTGAGCGCGTTAGCCATCTCGACACTACTCGAGAAATCTAGGCTACCCTCTAGGCATACCATGAGGGGACAACTCAGGTCAAGGCTAGGCTCTATCAGACCTACCGGCATGAGTATGAGAATTTCTCACTAAAGTCGGGTGAAAATGTTGAGGCTTTTTTTGGTCGCTTTCAATCGATCATTAACAAGCTTCGGGCCAACAAGGCCGATCGTGATCAGCTGGTTTCAGATCACCAACAGGCGCTCAAGGTTCTTCATACCTTGGACCCTAAGATTTGGGAGATCAAGGTTTCTTCTATTGTTGAGAGCACTTCCTATGATACCTTGATTGTCATAGAGCTTTTTAGTAAGCTTAAGGCCTCAGAGGTTGATATACAGTTGAGATCAAATCTCACTGGTTCTGGCTCAAAAACCCTGGCCCTTGCGACACCTTCTTCTAATCCTACTGCTTTGAGTTGTGCTGCATTTTCTTTGATGTCTATCTCCGAGGATCAGCTTGATTCGCTAGGAGATGATGATCTATGTTTGTTTAACAATCGGGTGCGTCGTGTCTATGATAAACGAATGCTTAAAAGACACGGCATAAAATCCAGATGCTTTGAGTGTGGTGATCTAGGTCATTTCATCACTGACTGCCCCAAGCGGAAGAGTTACAACAAGGGAACCGACGGTAGCTCCTATGACTTCGGAAAGCACGACAACTCCACCTTCACAAAGGGAAATCCCAAGACGAGGTTCTTTTGAAAGGCTCTAAAGGACTACAGGCGTGAGAACAAGAAGCGAGATAAGGCCTTCTTCACCGAGATGGAGAGAAGCTACTCCAAGAGGTCATCATCTTCTTCCTCGTCTTCAAGCTCAAGTGATGAAGAGGTCATGATCAAGAAGGGGAAGGACATGGACGATCCGGTGGGCCTCTGCTTCATGGCCTTCAGGGACAAGCCTAAGAGTTGCTCGCATCATAGCCAAAGATTCCGCAAGAGCTTCTACTCAATGGCTCTTGGGGATAAGGAAGAAAAGGGCTCCTCCGACAACTCCGACGATGACGACGATGAAAAAGTATCTTCCTATAAACAAGAAGTCATAAATTTGCTAGAAGAGAACCGTCAGGAGTTGAAGTATCGGGAGAAACTACTTAGAGGGGCTAAAAAGAGGATAGACGAGCTTGAGAGTGAGCTTGCCATGGCAAATGGCAAGATTGAGAGTCTGTCTTCTTCCCCTTGCTTGGGTGGTAGCAGTGAGTGCCCTAACTGTGAGGTGTTGTTGTTTGACCTGATGACTCTGAAGTCTAGGTACACAGAGAGGGTAGATGAGAGAGACGCTTTGGCCACTGAGCTTGAAAGCGCTCAGCTGGAGCTGAAAGATGCTCATGCCACTCTCGTCGAGCCCTGTGTAGACTGCCCATCTCATTTAGCTAGTTTAGCTGAGCTGAGAGCCAAGAGTGATGAGTAGTTAGGCGATTTAGCTAAAGTGAGAGATGAGCTGGAGCAGACTAAGCTAGAGCTTGAGACCTTGTCAGTTCCACCCACTATTTGTGAGAACTACTTGTCCTTGAGAATGGAACTAATCAAGCTAAAAGCTGAGAAGTCTGTCGAAGTTGATAGAGAGTGTGAGATCTGCTTGTCTCAGGTGAAGGTGCTAGCTTCTTTGAGAGAGGAGCTAGCTGATGCTCAGAACGAGAACTTTTACCTCCATCAGATCCTGAGTTGGATTAGTGCTAGAGAGCCACATATTGGCATGATGATCCAGTAGTTCAAGAGGCAGGATGGGTTTGGGGTAGGTTACACCTACACCAAGGCTGACTTTGAGAGTGCCATTAGTTGTGCAGTGGAGTGGAGCAAGATGACTCTAGAGAAGAGATATCACAAGACTCACTCCACTGAATCTTTTCAGGTTAGTCAGCCCAAGGATGGAGTGTTCCAAAAACAACCTAAAGCTCCACCCAAGAAGCCTATCTGGGTCCCAAAGCCTAAACCTCTCCTCACTTCTCTTGACTCTCTACCTGGACCATCTCACACCAAAGAGTCTACACCCAACACCACCAAGCCTAAGAACCTCAAGCCTCAACCACATCCCAAGAAGCCTACCAATCACTGTGAGTTTTGTCAGAGAGACGAACATCTTGAGGAGTTTTGCTTCATGAGGAAGCAGGTTGAGAGAGAAGAGAGAGCTCGAGGTGGGCAGGAGTTGTTCTACCAGCAGGGTGGTAGACAGAGAGTCCCTCGTCGCAGATAGAGGCTAGAGGCTAGGCCGCGTCGTGTAGGTGGTGGTAGAGGAGACGACTTTCATGACCGTGCTCCGGAGGGTGGTTTTCGCTCCGGCAGAGCTCTAGGTCATTCGGGATACGACTTTGAACCTCGTGGTCGTGACTTTAGGCAGAACAGAGGACCACACTGTGGACCAAGAACTTATGATTCCTTCTGCTTTCCTACTTACGAGCAGATGGCTCGACACTTGTTTAGCTCCTTTGCTAAACCTAGTGTCGGACTGTTTGCTCCCACTCATGACCATTGATCTTGCATGATTGAGGACTAGAGGATGTGTGGATCATGGATTCAGGATGTTCTCGCCATATGACGGGACATCGCAGATGGTTCTCCAGCCTCACTCCCCCGAGCTCCAAGGAGTAAATCACTTTCGGGATTAGTGGTCAAGGGAAGGTACAAGTTATTGGGTCGATTCGCATCTCTGATCATTTCTCTTTGAAGAATGTTGCTTTGGTTGGAAACTTGAATTTTAATTTGATTTCTTTTTCGCAACTTCTTGAGGATGGTTTAGAGGTTCTCTTTAATAAGGGCATGTTTTCTGTTGTTGATTCTAGAGGATCTTTGGTTTGCCAGATCTTACCCTTCGGTAAGGTTTTTCGTATTGATTTCTCTAGTTCTTCTGGTCCTTCTCGTTGTTTGATTGCTGGATTCTCCTCTGAGCTCTGGAAGTGGCATAGGAGGTTAGGTCATTTAAGCTTTGATCTGCTTATCAGGTTGAACTCTATGGACCTTATCCGAGGATTGCCCAAGCTTAAGATGGAGAAGGATCTAGTTTGTCATCCCTGTCATCATGGGAAAATGGTTGCCACTTCTCACGCACCAGTGACTCAAGTGATGACTTCTTACCCGGGAGAGCTATTACACATGGATACCATTGGTCCAGCTCGAGTACGCTCAGTTGGTGGGAAGTGGTACGCGCTTGTGATAGTTGATGATTTTTCTCGATTCTCATGGGTTTTCTTTCTGGAGTCTAAGGATGAGGCTTTTCAGTTTGTTCATGACCTAATTTTGAAGCTGAAGAACGAGAACAATGGTCGGATGTGAGCAATTCGCTCTGACAACGGATCTGAGTTCAAGAACTCTCAGTTCGTCAGCTTCTATAGTGATTAGGGCCTTGATCATCAGTTTTTTGCTCCTTACACTCCCCCACAGAACGGTGTTGTGGAACAAAAGAACCGCACACTGGTCAAGATGTCTAGGACGATGCTCGATGAGCATAGGACTCCTAGGCGCTTTTGGGCTGAAGCCATGAACACGTCTTGCTATCTGGCCAACCGTATTTTTCTTAGAGCTTACTTAGGTAAGACATCATATGAGTTGCGGTTTGGCAGACAGCCCAAGGTGAGTCACTTGCGAGCGTTTGGCTGCATGTGCTTTGTGCTCAAGAAGGGAGGGCATTTGGACAAGTTTGAGTCTCGTTGCTGGGATGGAATCTTTCTTGGTTATGCTTTGCATTCTCGAGGCTTTCGTGTTTGGAACCTCGACTCTCAGCAGCTTGTCAAGACTTGTAAGATTTCTTTTGATGAGTCCATGCCTTTGCTGACTCCTTCTTTTGAGCTTTCTAGAGATGATGAGCTTGGAGAGTCCATCTTCGAGGAAGATGATGACGGTCCTGCTGTTGATGAGGGTGGGCCTTCTACACAGCCTATAGACCCCACACCTTCTGAGACTTTGACTGAGGACAAGGACGGACCTCTGATCACACCTTCTACTTAGATCGAGCCCCCTTAGCTGAGTCCAGAGGTGCCAGTTGCTGACTCCGGTGAGGTGATGTTAGATCATCTAGGATCCCGAGCAGTTCAGCGTGATCACCCCTCAGAGCTCATCATCGGTGATCTCACTTCAAGATCCTTGCGTTCATCTATTGGTTCTCTTGTTGTGCTTGTTGAGTCTACGTTTGTTACCACGTTTGAGCCCAGAGACGTTTCTCATGCTCTTTCTGATTCAAATTGGATAAATGTCATGCAAGAAGAGCTTGAAAACTTTGTTCGTAATCGGGTTTGGACACTGGTTGAGCTGTGTAACAGCCCCAAAATTAAAAGGGAATAAAATAAAGGAAAAATAATATTAAATAAATTTCTGAATTTTGTTATTAAAGAAAATCCTAAAAGAGCCCTATTAAAGCCAAACAGAGACAAATATCCAAAATTTGGACTTGAAAATTTTATGGGATAAACTAGAGACCAAGAAATATTTTTGAGAATTTTTGCAAAATTTTTCCAACAAATCTTCAAGCTTTAAGTAAATATTTGAATTTCTGGAATTAAATTTAATGGAAAATGAATTTTAAATCTTATTGGGCCGCAACCTTGTATTCTCCTCCAAAGGCCTTTCGGCCCAGGCCAACGCAGCCTCTCTTGCTGACAGGCGGGGCCAGCCTGTCGACGCCGACCCGCGCCTCTCTCCTCTCCCGCGCCTCGGTCGGCCCCACCTGGCAGCCACCGCGCGCGTGTGCTCCTCCCACTGCCAACCCTGGCCCACCTGTCGGCCTCTTCCCTTCCGCTCGCAGCCGCTGATAGGTGGGGGCCACCTGTCAGCTTCGTCTTCAACAATGGAAGGGGATCTCCCCTTCCATTTCCGTCGGCCCCCTTGCCGATTCCTTCGCCGACCGCCCGGATCCACGAAATCCAGCACGGGATCCTGACCCCCGTTCACCGGTGATCCGTTTCCCCCCCTTAGCCACGCGGTTTCGTCCGTTTGGAAGCCAATCCGAGAGCTATAGCAACCTCGCCGGAGTAGAATTGGAAACACTTCGGGTTTCCCTCTCTCCGCCTTCCTTTAGCGCCGCCGACGACCCCTATAAAGCCCCTGGCTTCACCGCTTTTCACCCACACCTGCATCACTCAATCCCCCACCATCCCGAGCCGCCGCCGCCTTGTTTCGTTTTATTCCCCTGCTTCGGCTCCGGCAACCCTTCGCCGGCGCCACAGGCCACCGCCGCCCTCGCCGTCTCCACCACCGGGATCCCCTCTGCGCCCTCTACCTCGGCCCCACCCCCGTTGGGCCGGAGCATCGCCGGAACACGTTGTCGTCGTCGAATCCGAGGGCCTCCTCCGCCCCTCCACGTCGTCGATCGCCGTCGGTCGCTTCTCGTCGCCACCTCCGGTACGACTGAGCTCCCCTTGCCTTCCTGGTTCCGTTTTAGGTTCTAGCCCGACCGGGTAACCCGCGCCACCGCCGGAAACCCTCGCCGCCGCTCGGCCGGAGTCGGGGACGAAGCCCTCGGCTTCCCCCGTGCCGCGCGCGTGCCAGACGGGCTCGATGCCGTGAGATCTGAGATGAACGGCTAAGATTAAAACCCGCTCGGGTTTAATCTGGGCCGTCCACTCGGTCAAAGGGGTATCGGGCTCCCTCAGCCGTCGATCGCCACTTGAACGCCCCGCTCCACTAGCGATCATTGGATCTGGATCCAACGGTCCAGATCTGGCCGGTCCAGCGCACAGTGCGCGGGTCCATGGTGGACCAGGCTCACCGTGGACCCACAGCTGTTTCTGGTTTAAATAAAATTCAGAAAATAGCTTTAAACTTCAAAAATTCATATCTCGCTCAAATTAACTCCAAATTTCACCATTTTAATTCTGGAAAATTTGTCTTTTCATTTTCTACGCATTTATGCAATAAAAACAACATGTTTATTTGGCACATAATGACCTTATTAAATAATAAAGAAAATTCCCCTTTAGGGTTTAATTAATACTTGAAATAAATAATTCAGAAAGATCCTTAAAAATTTATAAATTACTTCCAGAAGATATAATGGCTCCATTTCACTGTTATTAATACAATAAAAATGGAATGACCATTTTGTCCAAGACATTTTATTAAATAACATTCCCAAGACCCCTTTTAGGATTTAATTAATATTCCATTTAAATAATACAGAAAAACTCTTAGAAATTTTATATAATAATTTTATATGATATATTAACTCCAGTACCCTGTTTATAAGCCAATAAAAATATAATAATTCATTTTGCTCACTTTAATTTATTAAACAACATTTCCAAGGTCCTTTAAGATAAATGATTAAATAAAAAGGCAACCCTTTACAAAATATCATGAATACTTATACAATAAATTCAGAAAACTTAATGAAGTTATTCCACTATTTTAATGCAACAAAAATAACATGTTCACCTTGCCTACTTTAGTCTAAAAATTAATATTGCAAAAGCCCTTGTATGATACTCAAGTAATTCATATAATAGAAGTTAAACACTTTATAAAAATGTCATGACAACTTATATAATAACTTCAGAAAACCTAACAACTTGAGTTCACTATTTTTAATAAAAATAGAATATTCATCTTGTCCACTTTATTCCATTAAATGATATTGCAAAGGCCCTTTTAAGACATGTAATTAATGCATTTAAGAAGAAGTCACCCCTTTATGGAAATATCCTAAAAATTTATATAACAACCTCAGGTAACCTAATAACTTAAGTCCAGTATTTTTACTACAATAATAATAAGGTTGTTCAATACCCTTTTACTACAACTTTAAAAAGGGAAAAATAAAACCCCCTAAGGAAAAATAATTATATCAAGTTATAAAATTAAGGAATCTCATTAAAAATTAAATCTTAAATGTTTAAGTAACAAATCCCTAAAAATTAAGACTCTATCTCCTTTACTTAATCCAACATAAACATGTATGTTAGTATGGTTGATTGTTTTGGATTGTTTATTGAATGTTGTGTTTACTTTTCCGTATCGAGAAGACTACAACGTCGTCGAAGATCCCGAGTCTTACCCCGAGGTTCCACCTTCACCATTCACGGATCAAGGCAAGTCATCGACCATCTCTGTGGAAACAGTTGATCATAATTGAGCCCATGTTTTAAATTATCGCTATAACCCATAGGTTAATATTGCATTAGTCAAATACTCAAGCCTTACACTTATATTTATTAGATCCCCGTCCTTGTGTGCAAACCCAAGCCATGCTTATTGAGCCTTAACTCCTTGTCACTCTACTATAAATATATTAGCTAGTGCCCAATGTACCGGCACAACTGCTATAGGTTAAAAAGAACGAGTCGTAGATAGCTGGATTATGTATATGAATTTCCCTGTTATTCTCGTCTCTGGACTCTGTTGGAGTTGGCTAGGTTATAAGTATGGTGGGTTCCGGGTGCAAGCTCGGGCACTGGTTTGTCGCACCCGGGGCACTATAAGGACCGGTCTGCGGGATCTGTTGCAAAGCACTTCCGTACCAACCACAAGTCTAATGGGTAAGTCCTAACTGGAAGTGTGGAACACTCCGTCTCTCGGCACCATAGTGGAGGGGGCAAGGGGCTAGCCTGCGGGCGACTTGTACCAAAGGAGGCTCAAGGGGGGGTATGGTGGGGCACCGACGCGTCGGGACACCATATGAAACCTATAAGAGGGTGCTGTTGAGTCGGGGAGGACCATATGGAAGGTTTTGGCACGAGTTCCCGTGAAATGGGTCATCTCGTTACACTTCGGTGTAAGTGATGAGTGCGTGCCTTGTGGGTACAGTGGTACATCTCTGATCAGAGTAAAATCAATCTTTTCGAAAAGCCGAGCCCACGGTCAAGGGCGGGTTGTGTGACTACTCGCAGTTAGTTTACAATTGTTTGAATGGATGAGTTATGCATGGCATGTAAGGACTATTGTGCGGGGAGGTGAAACGTACTCCTCGAGTTAGAAGATGATGATGCATACTCATGTTTACTTTTCCGTACTAATAAATTGCTCACATTTAATGCTTTACAAATATGCTGCTTCCGCAAAACTAGCCTCTATCTCCCTTGCTATTATCTTGCATTATATTTGCATTCGGTGGCTTGCTGAGTACATCTGTACTCACCCCGTTGACTTACACCATCAGAGCCCGTCTACTACGAGGAGGATGAAGGTCTGGAGTAGCGACCCAGTCAAGGCGAGACTGGAAGGAGGCGTTCATCTAGGACCCTTATTTTATTAGTTTCTCTTCACCTTTCTTCACTTTTGTATTAATGCGGTCTACGAATCGTCAATGATTGCTCGTATTTGTACGTGGTCGCATGATGAACGTCTTGTTTTATTGATTTTCTATGGAATTTCAATAAAGTCCTGATTTATTAAATCGGGGCGCGACAAGATGGTATCAGAGCCGACTTGACTGTAGGAAGCCAAACAGACCTGACCTTAGGACCTATATATATTCACTATATTTTACAAAAAATTACTTACCTTCTCATCTTCTGAAGTTTTCACAAAAATTTCTCTCTTTTGTAGATGCCGGTCCATACCATGAGCGGGACTCTTCGTGATGAGGCCGGATTCATCCGCGAACTTCGCGTGCTCGTCGACTTCTTGGGGTTTCCCCATGAGCCTGCGTTCCACGGGATCTTTCCCGATGCGAACGAGAGCTACTGTGAGGTCACGGTTGTTATCCGCCCCTCCTCCACGCAGCCACCCTTCTACACCCACGGAGTCGGAGGACCTTCATTCGTGGTGGCCAGCCAGCGAGCCGCTCTTCAGTCCCTCGCCGAGCTTCGACTGGTCTACGACTGCCACCTTCGCGACACCATCTACCGCTTCATGCCCATACGCACACCCGGGAGTCACCGCAGCATCTACGTCAGCCCCCTCACGCAGAGCAACTCCGCCATCACCCGCACGATGAGACTCTTGGAGGCCATGGACAACCTCCACACAGAGGCCGTCCTCGATGCAGACAGCCAGCACAACACCATCGACTTCTACCGCCACACTTCGGAGAACCTGACCCGCGAGAATGCCGAGCTCCGTCGACAGCTTGAGCAGAACCCCCAGTTGACCCTCGAGGTGGAGGAATTGAGGCGTCAGAACGAGCTCCTACGCCAGGGCGCCATGATCAATACCCAGCTCCGCCAGCAGCTCAAAGACTTGAAGAAGGATCTTGAGGAGATCGCACCTCTTCCGTCTCGCAAGAAGAAACCCCTTCGGATCCCCACCGTGCGGCCCAAGAGGATCTCCCGCAGTGCCCCACCCGCCGGACCATCCAACTCCTCGACCCCAACCGTCTCCGTCGAGCCCATGGTCGAGTCGCCCCCTGAGCTACCGTAGACGTAGTTTCACGATTAATTGTTTTATTTTACTTGTTTGTATTGCCACTCATGTCAAATACAAGACATGAGTGAAGGAATTAATTAAAAGAAAATAAATGTAATCGCAAGAACGATACATTTTGAAATAAAAGCTTAATCCCATTTCCTTTTTCCTCATGCACCTATTAGGTCATAATCCCAACATAAAGGAGAGAATCTACCTCTAGTTTCAACTCAACATAATTCATTCGTCGCCATTCTGCAAGATCAACTCCAATCATGAAGTCAATACACGTTGTCAGGAAAGCCCTAACTTAGCCAAGCCCAATCTATGCAAATGTAGACTTGAAGCCTATCTTTAACCTTCTACTTCTAGCCTTTCCGAATCTCGAGGACGAGATTCTTGTTAAGGAAGTTAGGATTGTAACACCTTGATTTTCGCCAGGCATTAAAAATAAAATAAATAAATTCCAAGGAAAGGATAAATCAAGAAAGAGGAAAGCTAAAATATGGGCCTAAAAATTTCATTTAAATAACAATTAGCTAGAGTATTCTCCTAAAAATTCTCCTAAGCATTAAATTGCATTCCAAAAATTTTCTTGAATTTTTGGTACCAAGGAATTCAATAAGATATAATCAACATCACTTCATCTTAAACCTCTAACACTAATAGAATATATTACAACATGAATGTTGAGTGAATAAAATACATGATAAATCATTTATATTAAAAATAATATAAGGCATGAGTGTGAAAGATGGTAAGGAACTAAAATAAGGTATGTAAGCATCTAGGTCAAATTATTCATCTTAGGCAATAAAACCAGTAACAATTTCCCCTTAATGTTGGCACCTTCTTTTTGAACCCTTCAACTTCAGGATGGCCAATAACCAAGGATCAGAAGCTCCACACGATGGAAACACCTCAGGCAATCTGCCTCAGTGGGGTGCAGCTGGACACCAGCAGACCCCTGTTGTCAATCATCCCACACTTACGGAGATGATGACAAAACAAAATCAACTGATCGCCACGCTGCTTACCCAGATGCAACAACTACAAAAGCAGATGCAAGAGCAGCAGGCACAGTTGTTCCGTCTCCAGCAACACCAACAAGAGCTCTCCCTTCAGTTAATCTACGGGGACTTCGCCAACTTTCAGAGATTGGTGAACGAAGCAACTATACCAGAAACCAGAGTAATTCCACCTCAAGCCCCAACCCCTGCCAAGCCACGAACCACCCCCGGAGGGCCAAGCACAGACATCCCACCCCAAGCACCGCCAGCCAGAAAGACACCAGCGCAAGCTACCGGATACAAGAGGGACAGGAACGGCAAGCCGATTGTGTGCTTCAACTGTCGCCAAGGAGGCCACTACGCCAACAAGTGCCCCTACCCCAAGCGGGCGCCATCCTCCATTCCAAACCCAGAGGGACATACTCTAGATCACCACAAAGAGAAACCAGATACAACCGAGGATACTCCCAATTTGATCTGAACCAACCCAGATCTGGAGATCGCCTTGCCTACTTCTGATGTAACTCTTTCTCCTAATCTGGAGCACCATTAGAACTCCGTCCCTTAGTTTTCCCGAGGTTCACTCCGAATCTCGAGGACGAGATTCTCTGTAAGGGGGATAGGATTGTAACAGCCCCAAAATTAAAAGGGAATAAAATAAAGGAAAAATAATATTAAATAAATTTCTGAATTTTGTTATTAAAGAAAATCCTAAAAGAGCCCTATTAAAGCCAAACAGAGACAAATATCCAAAATTTGGACTTGAAAATTTTATGGGATAAACTAGAGACCAAGAAATATTTTTGAGAATTTTTGCAAAATTTTTCCAACAAATCTTCAAGCTTTAAGTAAATATTTGAATTTCTGGAATTAAATTTAATGGAAAATGAATTTTAAATCTTATTGGGCCGCAACCTTGTATTCTCCTCCAAAGGCCTTTCGGCCCAGGCCAACGCAGCCTCTCTTGCTGACAGGCGGGGCCAGCCTGTCGGCGCCGACCCGCGCCTCTCTCCTCTCCCGCGCCTCGGTCGGCCCCACCTGGCAGCCACCGCGCGCGTGTGCTCCTCCCACTGCCAACCCTGGCCCACCTGTCGGCCTCTTCCCTTCCGCTCGCAGCCGCTGATAGGTGGGGGCCACCTGTCAGCTTCGTCTTCAACAATGGAAGGGGATCTCCCCTTCCATTTCCGTCAGCCCCCTTGCCGATTCCTTCGCCGACCGCCCGGATCCACGAAATCCAGCACGGGATCCTGACCCCCGTTCACCGGTGATCCGTTTCCCCCCCCTTAGCCACGCGGTTTCGTCCGTTTGGAAGCCAATCCGAGAGCTATAGCAACCTCGCCGGAGTAGAATTGGAAACACTTCGGGTTTCCCTCTCTCCGCCTTCCTTTAGCGCCGCCGACGACCCCTATAAAGCCCCTGGCTTCACCGCTTTTCACCCACACCTGCATCACTCAATCCCCCACCATCCCGAGCCGCCGCCGCCTTGTTTCGGTTTATTCCCCTGCTTCGGCTCCGGCAACCCTTCGCCGGCGCCACAGGCCACCGCCGCCCTCGCCGTCTCCACCACCGGGATCCCCTCTGCGCCCTCTACCTCGGCCCCACCCCCGTTGGGCCGGAGCATCGCCGGAACACGTTGTCGCCGTCGAATCCGAGGGCCTCCTCCGCCCCTCCACGTCGTCGATCGCCGTCAGTCGCTTCTCGTCGCCACCTCCGGTACGACTGAGCTCCCCTTGCCTTCCTGGTTCCGTTTTAGGTTCTAGCCCGACCGGGTAACCCGCGCCACCGCCGGAAACCCTCGCCGCCGCTCGGCCGGAGTCGGGGACGAAGCCCTCGGCTTCCCCCGTGCCGCGCGCGTGCCAGACGGGCTCGATGCCGTGAGATCTGAGATGAACGGCTAAGATTAAAACCCGCTCGGGTTTAATCTGGTCCGTCCACTCGGTCAAAGGGGTATCGGGCTCCCTCAGCCGTCGATCGCCACTTGAACGCCCCGCTCCACTAGCGATCATTGGATCTGGATCCAACGGTCCAGATCTGGCCGGTCCAGCGCACAGTGCGCGGGTCCATGGTGGACCAGGCTCACCGTGGACCCACAGCTGTTTCTGGTTTAAATAAAATTCAGAAAATAGCTTTAAACTTCAAAAATTCATATCTCGCTCAAATTAACTCCAAATTTCACCATTTTAATTCTGGAAAATTTGTCTTTTCATTCTCTACGCATTTATGCAATAAAAACAACATGTTTATTTGGCACATAATGACCTTATTAAATAATAAAGAAAATTCCCCTTTAGGGTTTAATTAATACTTGAAATAAATAATTCAGAAAGATCCTTAAAAATTTATAAATTACTTCCAGAAGATATAATGGCTCCATTTCACTGTTATTAATACAATAAAAATGGAATGACCATTTTGTCCAAGACATTTTATTAAATAACATTCCCAAGACCCCTTTTAGGATTTAATTAATATTCCATTTAAATAATACAGAAAAACTCTTAGAAATTTTATATAATAATTTTATATGATATATTAACTCCAGTACCCTGTTTATAAGCCAATAAAAATATAATAATTCATTTTGCTCACTTTAATTTATTAAACAACATTTCCAAGGTCCTTTAAGATAAATGATTAAATAAAAAGGCAACACTTTACAAAATATCATGAATACTTATACAATAAATTCAGAAAACTTAATGAAGTTATTCCACTATTTTAATGCAACAAAAATAACATGTTCACCTTGCCTACTTTAGTCTAAAAATTAATATTGCAAAAGCCCTTGTATGATACTCAAGTAATTCATATAATAGAAGTTAAACACTTTATAAAAATGTCATGACAACTTATATAATAACTTCAGAAAACCTAACAACTTGAGTTCACTATTTTTAATAAAAATAGAATATTCATCTTGTCCACTTTATTCCATTAAATGATATTGCAAAGGCCCTTTTAAGACATGTAATTAATGCATTTAAGAAGAAGTCACCCCTTTATGGAAATATCCTAAAAATTTATATAACAACCTCAGGTAACCTAATAACTTAAGTCCAGTATTTTTACTACAATAATAATAAGGTTGTTCAATACCCTTTTACTACAACTTTAAAAAGGGAAAAATAAAACCCCCTAAGGAAAAATAATTATATCAAGTTATAAAATTAAGGAATCTCATTAAAAATTAAATCTTAAATGTTTAAGTAACAAATCCCTAAAAATTAAGACTCTATCTCCTTTACTTAATCCAACATAAACATGTATGTTAGTATGGTTGATTGTTTTGGATTGTTTATTGAATGTTGTGTTTACTTTTCCGTATCGAGAAGACTACAACGTCGTCGAAGATCCCGAGTCTTACCCCGAGGTTCCACCTTCACCATTCACGGATCAAGGCAAGTCATCGACCATCTCTGTGGAAACAGTTGATCATAATTGAGCCCATGTTTTAAATTATCGCTATAACCCATAGGTTAATATTGCATTAGTCAAATACTCAAGCCTTACACTTATATTTATTAGATCCCCGTCCTTGTGTGCAAACCCAAGCCATGCTTATTGAGCCTTAACTCCTTGTCACTCTACTATAAATATATTAGCTAGTGCCCAATGTACCGGCACAACTGCTATAGGTTAAAAAGAACGAGTCGTAGATAGCTGGATTATGTATATGAATTTCCCTGTTATTCTCGTCTCTGGACTCTGTTGGAGTTGGCTAGGTTATAAGTATGGTGGGTTCCGGGTGCAAGCTCGGGCACTGGTTTGTCGCACCCGGGGCACTATAAGGACCGGTCTGCGGGATCTGTTGCAAAGCACTTCCGTACCAACCACAAGTCTAATGGGTAAGTCCTAACTGGAAGTGTGGAACACTCCGTCTCTCGGCACCATAGTGGAGGGGGCAAGGGGCTAGCCTGCGGGCGACTTGTACCAAAGGAGGCTCAAGGGGGGGTATGGTGGGGCACCGACGCGTCGGGACACCATATGAAACCTATAAGAGGGTGCTGTTGAGTCGGGGAGGACCATATGGAAGGTTTTGGCACGAGTTCCCGTGAAATGGGTCATCTCGTTACACTTCGGTGTAAGTGATGAGTGCGTGCCTTGTGGGTACAGTGGTACATCTCTGATCAGAGTAAAATCAATCTTTTCGAAAAGCCGAGCCCACGGTCAAGGGCGGGTTGTGTGACTACTCGCAGTTAGTTTACAATTGTTTGAATGGATGAGTTATGCATGGCATGTAAGGACTATTGTGCGGGGAGGTGAAACGTACTCCTCGAGTTACAAGATGATGATGCATACTCATGTTTACTTTTCCGTACTAATAAATTGCTCACATTTAATGCTTTACAAATATGCTGCTTCCGCAAAACTAGCCTCTATCTCCCTTGCTATTATCTTGCATTATATTTGCATTCGGTGGCTTGCTGAGTACATCTGTACTCACCCCGTTGACTTACACCATCAGAGCCCGTCTACTACGAGGAGGATGAAGGTCTGGAGTAGCGACCCAGTCAAGGCGAGACTGGAAGGAGGCGTTCATCTAGGACCCTTATTTTATTAGTTTCTCTTCACCTTTCTTCACTTTTGTATTAATGCGGTCTACGAACCGTCAATGATTGCTCGTATTTGTACGTGGTCGCATGATGAACGTCTTGTTTTATTGATTTTCTATGGAATTTCAATAAAGTCCTGATTTATTAAATCGGGGCGCGACAAGCTGCCACCTGGATGCAACCCCATAGGCACCAAGTGGGTGTTTAAGAACAAGCAAGGTGAACATGGGGTTGTGGTGCGCAACAAAGATCGACTAGTTGCACATGGTTTTTGCTAGAAAGAGGGTATTGATTTTGAGGAGACCTTTGCCCTTGTTGCCCGTCTTGAGTCCATTTGTATTCTTTTGGCTTTTGCTGCTTATAAAGGTTTTAAGCTTTTTCAAATGGATGTTAAGAGTGCTTTTCTGAACGAGTATATAGAGGAGGAGGTCTATGTTAAGCAGCCCTCGGTTTTGAGAACCCTAAGTTTCCTCGACATGTTTTCAAGTTGCAGAAAGCTTTATACTGTCTGAAGCAAGCCCCCAGGGCTTGGTATGATTGCCTAAAGCAGTTTTTGTTGGGGAACGTCTTTGTGATGGGTTTTGTGGACAAAACTCTTTTCTTGCTCAGAGTTGGCTCAGACTTATTGATCGCTTAGATTTACGTGGACGATATTATTTTTGGTGGTTCTACTAATGAGCTTGTGTCCAAGTTTTCTGAGCAGATGCACAGCGAGTTTGAGATGAGCCTCATGGGTGATCTCAAGTATTTCTTAGGGCTCCAGATCAAGCAGGCCAAGGACGACATCTTCATCCACTAGAGCAAGTACATGTGGGACATGCTGAAGAAGTTCGACTTCGATGGAGAGCTGAAGCCTCAGATGAGCCCAATGGGTACATCTGGTGGCCTGGACAAGGACGAGAGCGACGTCAAGGTCAATGAGAGAGAGTATCGAGGGATGATCGGATCGCTGCTGTACTTGACAGTGACCAGACTGGACATTCAGTTCACTGTGGGACTGTGCGCGCGCTTTCAGTCTTCACCACGCGCATCTCATCGGCAGGCTGTCAAGCGTATTTTTAGGTACCTTACTTATGCTCCTGATCTAGGTCTTTACTATTCAGCATCATCGTCTCTTGATTTATCTGGCTTTTTCGATGCTGATTTAGGTGGGTGCCGGCTGGATCGCAAGTCGACTTTCGGTACTTGCCAGTTTCTTGGTTCTTCGCTTGTTTCTTGGTCTTCTCGAAAACAATCTGGAGTTGCATTTTCTACTACTATGGCTGAGTATGTAGCTACTGCTAGCTGCTGCTCACAGTTGGTTTGGATGATTTCTACTTTGCGAGATTTTGGTTTGTTCTTCCCGGCCAGAGTTCCTTTGTTTTGCGATAGTACCAGCGCGATTAGTGTAGGGAAAAACCCATGTCTTCATTCAAAAACCAAACATATTGATGTGCGCTTCCACTTTCTAAGGGATCAGTATGAGAAAGGTGTCATTGACCTTGTTCATGTTGATACCCATCATCACTTGGCTGACATTTTTACCAAACCCCTAGATCAGTCTACTTTTGAGCATTTACGAGGGGATTTGGAAGTTGTGTATCCTTTTTAGGATATTTTGAGTCAGTTTTATTTCTTCTTTACTCTTTTCTTGAGTCTTTTTGTGTGAGTTCATATCATGCATAAACACATATCACACTTTGAGCTTGCTTCTGTTATATGATTGATCTGCTTTACTTATTCTAGCTAGTACATGCTTTTGAATACATGTCAATAATCATTCTTTGCTTCAGTTCATATGATATGTCTGATATCTGTCATATGCATGGATTTTATGCTTTAAAATTGAAAAAATGATCACCATTGCTTCTGGTAACTAGCATGTGTAGGTTGAATGCTTTTGCTATATGTTACATGCCTGATAGCTAGATCCTTACTTAGATGTAGATATGCAACTTGGACATCTATATGTTTTAAACATGGAAAATATGTTGTAAAATGATAAAAATCAGAAAAATGAAAAATCCATGCCTTTTATGCTTAATTGAAAAGATCTAGGTGGGTTTTCTTTGTTGCATTGCATTGTTCTGGACTGCTTACCATAGCACTTTGGTATGAACTAGGACAGTGTAATGTATGCCAAGACCAATGTCTTAAGCTTCTGATGGTCCAGTTCTGGCCTAGGATTGACTTGGTCAGTTAGCATAAGGTTGACATGCAAATAACCCCTGGAAAAAATGAAAAAGGAAAAGAAAAAGGCTGCAAATTAAAAAGATAACAAGTTTGCTGAAGCACTTTGTTCTGGACAATGCTTTTCTTGGTAGATATCAGCTAGCCTTTGCATCTCATACTTTACTCTGCTTGTCAACTAGAAAATGTGGTGATGCTTTTATTTGCAAAAATCAAAAAATGTGCGCTAATGACTATCTTTAGATATCATCTGTTGCACTGATCATGTCATGTGTCTTAGACAATATGTCTTTTGCTATACCTGTTAGATGTTGTAATTGCAGTCAATCATATCTGAGAGGCATGGTTCTTACACTCCACCTGCACCCCAGTTGCATTCATTGCATATTTTGAGGGGGAGCTGCATTTTAGGGGGGAGTTTGTATCTGTGTCTATTTAGAGTGCATTTAGTCTCACTTGATGAGTCCAATTGTCAACAAGGGGGAGAAATTTTGGGTTACTCGATCTTTTAAAAGAGTTTAGGGGGAGTTTTGGCTTTCTCTGGGATTTGTTTCATGGGGAGTTTTAGTCTCTTTTGCCTTTACTCTTTGGATATCCTTGTTGATAATTCTGAGATTGCACTTGTTTTGAGTTTTTTATTTTTGGTTAACCATAATGACCATTTTTCTTGCTTCTATTTGGCTTTTGGTCATTAGGGTTAAACTTTTATTTTATTTTCTTCTTTCTTTTTTTTCTTTTGTTTTTGTTTTTGTGTTTCCACATGTTTTGTAGGTTCTGAAGAATTGTTGAAGAGGGTGTTGACAATGCACTCATCAAGGGGGAGATTGAGGAACCATGTTGAAGAGCATGGGCCTTATGGCTTCAGATGTGATGAGTGATTATCAACGGAAATCAAAGAGGAGACGTGAAGAGAAGAAGAGACCTGCCGTGTCTGGGCTGCGTGTGACTCAGGTACACGGGCAGTGAGCGACTGCCGGGCAGAGGGACCGCGGAGTCGGGCTAGCCCAATCCGAGTACATGGGCTAGGAGTAGTAGAGGATCCACTAGTCTATTGACCAGGATTGACTGAGGTACACGGGCGGCGAGCGATTGACGGACTGAGGGAGCTACGGAATCAGGTCGGCCCAATCCGGGTACCCGGTGTGAAGACGGTGGACGCTTTGTTAGTTTCAGCGCAAAACTGACAACCGATGATTATATTTATTTAGGATTTTATTATGTTGCCTTTAAGCCCACAGTCTATGTTATTCTAGTCAGTAAAAAACCCTAAGGGCATTTTGGTCATTTCCAATTTTATTTTCAGAGTCAGTGTAATTTACCCTAGGGGTAAATTTGTCTTTTTTCCCTTTTTAGTGGGCTGCCTATAAATAGGACCCAACCCCCTAGGGTTAGGGTTGACTCATTTAATTACAAATTCGAGTTCAGTTTTCATGACCCGCCACCGCTATTTTTTCTCGACACCACCATAGGGCATCGTTTTTCCTCTCACGACGAGTCGTTTTTTTCCCTGGCGTTGATCTCCACCGGGCGCAGCCGAAACCATCCGACGTGAAGTTCGGTGCCATGGACGTCGTCGTCCGTGGTTTTTTAATGATGCGTGGGAGACCGTGCTCTCTCACGAGCTGCTTGGCGCAGACGCGCGCTCGATGAGGGGTGCCCAAGGCCAAATCTCTCCGGCTCAGGGGCGAAGTGTAGCACCTCGTGAAGACGCGTGGAGGCGACATGGCGGGGGTGGAATTCGGCTAGAAGCATCCCGAGCACAGTAGTAGAACTCACGTTGTGGAGTCTCCGCCTGGACCGAGTCTTGCGCACGAAGATCAAGAACTGCGTGTGCACAGGCGGAGGCGGATCGCTCGAAGTTTTCAGCAGCAAGGCAGTTTTGCTGTGCGGTGGCATCAAACGCACGTAAACTTTTCCCATCTAATCTCCTATTTTTTAGCTAAATTAATTAAAACAATAACTCTCTATTCTTGTTTAGCGTGCGAATCTGATTAGTGATTTCACGGTTAATTTTTTGGCTGCTGAAACCTTGTTAGTGCACGCATAATGTTCATTCGTGGATAGTTTAAAAGAATTAATTTCTAGAAGCAGTTTAGTTTAGAATGCCCAATGATTAGTTATTGATATATCTCTGTTTTTCTTAATGCATTTTGAATTATCTGTAAGTGGTATTGTTCATCTGTATTTATTTTATCTGATTAAATGTCTGTGATGATAGTGGCTATGATAATTGAAATACTTGTGAGCTGAATGAGCTGTTGATCTGCATTTAAGCACTTTGTTGGTGTCTTTTCGATTAGGACACCGGTTGTTTTTAGGCTAGATTATTTTTAGTACCTATGATCTGTTGTGCTTCTGCTTATTGTTTGTCGAGGTGCGTTGGGTGTTGGGAGAAGGCCATTGATTCGAAAGAATTTTTTAGGCGCCAATTCACCCCCCTCTGGTCGCTACTTTCGGTCCTACACCGAGGCTGTGCCTCTCAAGAACATGATGCAAAACGAGGTAATTGATTTCATCTTGAAGCACATTATACATAGATTTGGGGGCTTCATTTGTTTCTAAGGAAGTATGTGATTTTTCCGAATCTTATGGTATAAAGTTGGTAAACTCTTCATCATAGTATGCTTGAGCCAATGGTCAGGCCGAGTCTAGTAATAAAATTGTGATTAAGCTTATTAAGAAAAAGATTGAAGAATTTCCTAAAAGGAGGCATGAGGTGCTTTCTGAAGCGTTATGGGCATGTAGAGTTGCAAAGCATGGTGCCACCAAGGTAAGTCCATATGAGTTGGTGTATGGACAAGAAGTCGTTTAACCCATAGAGGTGAATTTTGGCTCGTTAAGGCTACTTAATCAAGATGGCTTATCGGTCGATGAATATGAAACTCTTTTGAAAGATAATTTGGAAGAAGTGACCGATAAGAGGTTAAGAGCTCTAAAGGCAATAGAAAGAGACAAAAGAAGAGTGGCTAGAGCTTATAGCAAGAAGGTGAGAGCAAAATCGTTTCAAGTTGGTGACTTGGTTTGGAAGACGATTTTGCCTTTAGGCACTAAGAGCCCAAAATTTGGCAAATGGTCTCCTAGTTGGGAAGGTCCTTTTAGAATTGCTGAAATCGCTCCAAGCAATGCATATTTGTTAGAGTCACTTCAAGGAGAGCGATTTCGTAGGGATTTGAATGGTAGATATCTGAAAAAAGTACTTCCCAAGTGTGTGGCAAAACACTTAAAGTGTGGAAAGGCTGATATAAAGCATATCGCCCTTAGCTCGTTGTGCTTTTGGCTCACTAAAGTTTGCCAAAATGCAGGGGGGCATGTGTTGATAGGAAAAAATGGCATTAATGGTCAAAATTATCAAAATATCACTTTTTGGTAATTTTACCGAAAATATGATGAGACCTAGCACAGGTCGGTCCAACCGGCAATGTAGGCCCAGTCAGACCGGCCTTATGGGCCCGGTCGGACCGACCTTATGGGCTCGGTCAGATTGGCCTAACCCGAGTCCTACCCCAAATGGCTGATTTCAGGGTATTTTTATCTCTAATTAATTTTGGACGACTTGGAGCCCATGTCTAACTCAGATTAGACCCCAGGAACTCATGACCAACCTTGATAAATAGAGGCAAGGCCGATTCAAGGAGGCCCCCAAAACCCTAATAGATCCAATCTATTATCTACCTTGAATCGCATTTACTTTCCTTGCCCTAGGTTAAGTTTAGCACGTACATCTTTGCTAGTTTGCGTCGGAAACCATCCGCCCGCCACATCATAATCATGGTAAGTCCTTGTCGGTTCACTCAGGAATCGTCTGTTTCATCCACGTAACCGATTTCTATCGGTTTTATCGGTTTCTATTGGTAATTCGGTCTCCTGGCCAAATTACTTTGATCTTTTTGTATTTTTTGCAGTATTTCATCTATCCCATCTTCTAGGGCATTCGGTCTGACCAGAGGCAACCCCCCGATCCGACCGGCCTGTGCCATGCCGTAACCAGACATGCCAGCACACCGTGGTCCGACCGGCTGCACGAGGCTGGTCCGAATGAGCTTCGCAGGAGGCTTCAAGCCCCTTCGTACCGGACACCGGGACCCTTCACACCAGAGTACTCCCTATCCCCTTCGGCCATCGGTGGTTTGACCGAAGGTATAGCCTCGGTCCGACCAGCCGAAGGGTACCCTTTGGCGAACACTTCGTAGCCTAGGCCGAAGCCCCCTTCGGCTAACCCTTCGCACCGCCGTTCCGATCGGCGGCATAGCGTCGGTCCGACCGGACCCCCTTGGGCAGTCTGACCGCCCATTAGGCTTCGGTCCAACCGACCTCGTTATAGACGGTTTGGTTTAATTAGGTTTTTATTATTTTTAGTTATTTTCCAACACTTCGGTTAATTGAATAATTTTAGATTAATATTATTTGATTGTCTGGCGACTCTGTTTTCTCCTTACCACTATTTAAGGATTGTCGGAATGAGACGTCAATGTCCCGTGACATTTTTGGATTGTCGAACCAGGCCAAGTGTGGGGCACGTTTTCATGTCAACAGGGTGGTATCACGTGGTTAGGTGGCAACTGGATTTGCTTTTCATTGAGCAATAGATCGAATATCCTATTGGCCTTACTGATGTCGAAGTCATACTTCTCTTCTTTGTCTGCTGGATTTACCCATGTACATGTGGTTTGCTTCTTGTTTCTGGTCCATTCGGCTAGGCCGACCTCTGCATCGGACCTGTTGTCCTCATTGGAGTCCGAATGGGGCGTGTGAGCATATGCCACCTTCTTCTAATACCTGTCTCTTTTCGCCTCCTGGATTCAGCTCTCATGGGTCGATACCTGTTGTACCAGGTGTGAGAGCCTCTTGAATTCTTGCAATGAAAACCTTTCCTTTATCGGGTTCAGGAGCCCTTGGAATGCTAACTCCGCCAGTTGCGTATCGCAGAGGTTCGAGCTATAGCACCTACTTCTCACGTCACAAAACCTCTGCGTGTAATCTTGGACCGACTCATCCATATTCAGTTTTACCGCCGTTAAATCGGTGAGCTTCATCTCGTGTATGCCAGCAAAGAAATATTTATGAAACTTCTTATCTAGGTCTTCCCATCCTCTGATAGATTTCACCGGCAGTGACGAGAACCAGGCGAAGGTCGATCTTGATAGCGATAGCGGGAAGAACCTGACCTTCAGTGCTTCTTCAAACGATGCCTCGCCACACTAGGCGAGAAAATGGCTAATGTGCTCGATCGTGGAGAACAAGTCCTGCCCCGAGAACTTGGTGAAGTCAGGGACCTTCTATCGGTTTGGTAGTGGCACCCGATCAAACCACTCTAGGTACAGTCGCTAATACACGTAGGTCTGATCCTTGGTCTTGAGTCCAAATTGGTCCCAAATCACCTCAGTAATCTAGTTCACCCAGTCATCTTCTTGCTGGTTCGGTGTGAGGTATCGGCCAGTCGTTGGGGGCTTATTGATGCCAAAATTTGGTAAAGCCCAAGGCCCACCAAGGAAGGCACGCGGTAAATAGAAGGATAAGGAAGATATGGTCAAAGAATGTCAAAGAAGTCCATTTGTAACAGCTGCATGATCGGAAGGGGATATGATGAAGATAAGCGCAACAACGATTACAGATTCATCCGAAATCGGCTGGATAGGTTACTTGGATGGCAAGTCTACGGACTATAAATATGTATCCCTTAGGTTAGGGTTAGTTATCTCTCGTTCAATATACAATCAGTGCATCGCCACCATTGTGCCCCAAGGTTATCCAGTGGGACTCGGTCTCTCGGAGCTGGGTGGCATCAGTTTGATCTTCGGTGAAGAGGTGAGTCCCGCCACCCCCTACTTCTGTGCCAGCTAGGTTAGTATCCTCACGGTTGCATCGATTCAGTTCGATCTCTTGAGGAGAACAGTAAAATAGCATGGTCGCCGGTTGTTCTCATTGTATTTGGCTAGGTCTAAGGCTGCATCAGTTAGGTTTGATCTCTTAGATTGAGGTGATCTGGGTTTTATAGCTTTAGGCTTCATCGGTTAAGTCTGACATCTCTTGTTGTTGTATCTTTTTCATGTTGTATACTGTTCATCTAAATAAAGTTTACCCGATTTGTTGATATATTGTTCAGATCATCGTGACTAGCTACTATCTCGGTTAGGTCCGATCTAGTTATTGTGACGATTTCCATGATATAAATCTATTAGAGTACAAGCTGATAGGTTATCTTTAATTCATATATGTATCATGTTCACCATCGAAGGGTGCTCATCGGCCTATATGCATATTCTGTTTTCTCCATCGGTCGATGGTGTGCTCGCTTGATTGGGCTAATATAGACTATCGGTCGATCGGTTGATCACGTGCTGCCTCATGGTTTTATCCTTTATGCCACAACCATCGGCTTGCGAGCCGATCAACTAGGCTACTAACGTATATTTTTCTGATCCCTTATCAGTTTTAGGGTCAAACTGATTGGCACGCCCTGAACCCTTTTCTAAGACGTAGGACATGCACTAGAGTCAAGGAAATCTCCTAGGCCACGCATGTTTCAGTGTGTGACCAAAAAGTACGCCACCATGCTTTTTGGCACGCCCGTTTGGACCATCTCCAACAACTTTGCCATGGCGGGCAAGCTCAGCAATGAAAACGTCATCACGATTACCATGAATACTCTATCCGAGGAACAAAGGACGGAGGTACAACAACATGTGGAGGATTTCCGGAAGTCATGCCTGTAGGTCTACGACATGAATCTACTGGGTCCCGTTCAGAGGGCCCCACTCCCAACTCCAGTGCTGACCATAGAGGGTGGTCAACAATCAGGGACACTAGCCAAGACAATTCAAGGATTGATCAAGGAGGCCATCGGGGGCATAGAGGTTCACGACGCACCGCAAGGTTCTGCGTACCTCCTCAATGACCCATTGAGACTACTGCAACACACTAGGTCGGTGTCACTGCCACAAGGGCCGATGAGGCCAGACCAGCCTAGCTCTTCGCTCGGCTATGAAGGAGACAAGATGACCTAGCCATCAGCCCATTCACATAGTCCATCCTAGGGCACACTAGGCGGGGCCGATAAGAATACACAGGCGTCGTTCCCGACGTTCGATCTCAATATTCCATGGTAGGGGATGCCGCAAGTAACGTACGACATCGCAAGAGACCCCACACCG
This sequence comes from Zizania palustris, assembly GCA_019279435.1. NCBI lineage: Eukaryota > Viridiplantae > Streptophyta > Magnoliopsida > Poales > Poaceae > Zizania > Zizania palustris. The sequence continues at coordinate 13,978,433 of JAAALK010000287.1, read as the reverse complement.
GCAAACCTCATGCTGCCAAGGGGGGCACCCGATGTCATCCCTCCTGGATATCACCGAACAGCGCACAATGGAGAAATGCCCTATAGTGATGCAGGGCAATACAGACATGATGCTGCTCGACGGGGCCAGTACCAACAGGTGCAAATGCCTACTCAATGTCCGTTGCTAAGTCAGCAAGAAGATGAGTGGGTGAATCGGATCATGGAGCTCGTCAAAGATCAATTTAGGTTAAAGCCCAAAGAGCAGACGTACATGTACCGGCGGCCATATCCAGAGTGGTTTGATCGAGTACCGCTGTCGAACTAGTACAAGGTGCCGGATTTCACCAAGTTCTCAGGACAATACTCGATCTCCACGATTGATCATATTATACAGTTCGTCACCCATTGCTAGGAGGTATCGGCTGACAAAACACTGAAGGTCCGACTGTTCCCGCTATCCCTATCAGGATCAGCCTTCACGTGGTTTTCTTCATTGCCACCGGATTCCATCAGGGGATGGGCAGACCTGGAGAAGAAATTTCACAAGTACTTCTTCGCCGGCATCCAGGAGATGAAGCTGACCGACTTGACATCTGTGAAACAAAGGATGACCGAGTCGGTCCCCGACTATATATAGAGGTTCCACGACATACGAAGCAGATGCTACAGTGTGAACCTCACTGATAGTCAGTTGGTAGAGTTGGCATTTAAAGGACTCCTGAGCCCTATCAGGGAGAAGTTGTCATCGCACGAATTCGAAAGCCTCTCGCAACTGGTGCAAAGAGTATCGGCCCGTGAGAGCTGATTCCAAGAGGCCAGGCAGGACAAATAATAGAAGAAGGTCACGTACACTCAAGTGTACCACTCGAACTCTGACGAGAACAGCGACTCTGATGTAGAAGTCAGGATAGTCGAGTGGTCCAAGAATAAGAAGCAGGTCGCATGTCCATCGATAAAATCAGCCGAGAAGGAAGAGAGGTATGACTTTGATATCAACAAGGCAAATAAAATATTTGACCTGCTGCTAAGAGAGAAGTAAATCCACCTGTCACCTGGCCACGTAATACCATATGTCGAAGAACTGAAGAAGAATAAGTACTGCAAATGGTACAACTCCCCATCACATCATACTAATGAGTGCAAGGTCTTCAGGCAGCAGATTCAATCGGACGTAGAATAAGGCCGAATCAAGTTTGACGATGGGAAGCAACCAATGAATATAGATGGCCATCCATTCCCAATCAACATGGTGCATGCGCACTATGACGATAATCAGGATGCAAGGAATGAAAGACAGGCTAGCAGAAATGTCACCTCAGTAGTGCTCATCAAAAAGTATCTGAAGAGGTCGCCAGAAAGAGAAGGTAGCAGAGACAACCGTTGCCACTCGCGTTTTAATCCCCATTGGAATTGCAAGTTCTTCAGGCTTTGTTGGAATGAAGGGCTATGGCTACCGTCTATGGATGACTGCCCGGGATTCAATGGAGTACCGGGTGACCATCAGCCACGTAACGATGAGCCGAGGTCGCATGATCAAAGGATAGTGTACCAATGGTTGTCGCCCCTAAGAGTATCGGCGCTAGAAAGGCTTGGCCCCGTTAGTTAGGAAGGAGTCGACCCGACGGCCAAATACGATGAAGACACCACAGGAAAGACACAGTGTTGTCCCCCGATAATCTTTACGTGAAGCCAGAAAAGAAGGGTGCAGCGTCTGCGGCAAAGAGAAGGAAGGGCACAAGTGCACGATGAAGGAGCGAATGGCGCCCAAAGGGCAAGGCCGGTCACGATAACAAAAAGTATGCGGTGGTAAACATGGTCTTCTTCCTCCCTATAGAGTATTGGGTCATCTCATAGGAAGACACAAAGTCAGTCGATACCATGGCTCAACTAATGCTGGCTCCACAACCCGCAATTTTTGATAAACTAGAAGATCTGGAACATCGGCACCTAAGGCCTCTTTACGTCAAGGGTTTGGTCAATGGGAAGCCAATGTCCAAAACAATGATAGACGAAGGGGCGGCCATCAATTTTATGCCTTATGCCACCTTCCAAAACCTCAGGAAGACGCTGAAAGACCTCATCAGAACTAACATGGTATTAAGGGATTTCAGTGACAACTCGTCGGACATAATGGGAGCTTTGAATGTAGAACTGACAGTTGGAAGAAAGACTGTGCCGATGTTCACCATCAAAGAGTGCTCATCGGCCTATATGCATATTCTATTTTCTCCATCGGTCAATGACGTGCTTGCTCGATTGGGCTAATCTAGGCTATCGGTCGATCGGCCGATCGCGCGCTGCCTCACAGTTTTATCCTTTATGCCACATTCATCGGCTTGCTAGCCGATCGGCTATGCTACTAACGTCTATTTTTTCCGATCCCTTATCAGTTGCAGGGTCAAACTGATTGGCATGCCCTGGACCCTTTTCTAAGACGTAGGACCTGCACTGGAGTCAAGCAAATCTCCCAAGCCACGCGTATTTCAGTGTGTGACCAAAAAGCATGCCAATAGTGCTGCTAATACTAATCCAGCCAAATAGCGTTGTATCTTTGTTCTTCATTGGAGTAGGGCGGTACTCTGTAGTACACGGTCTGGTGGTACCCTTGAGGAATGCCATCGGGTGCCCCCCTTGGTGGCACAAGATTTGTCAGCACGTTCATGGCGATTCCATACATGGGCTGGGGTACCTCTGGCCTGATCTACCCTTGCGACACGGCCGAAGGCTAGGATGGTGATGTACCCCTACCGAAGGGATGTATGTTCTAGGATGGGTCCTGTCTACATATCCCCTATAGTGTGGGTGTAGGTAACGGGGCCGTCATTTCAGTCTCCTTGCCGAATGAAGTGTTCGATGGGCCCTGTCTTGTAGGCCCTTGCGGTGGTGGCACCAGCCGAGTGTGTTGAGAGTTTTGCAGCAGGTAAGGAGGATTGCTCGATAAGCACATCGGTCCTTGTGTCGGTTCTTGAGAAATTGTCCCATCAATAGTTTTCTCAATCAACCCGTGCAAGGTATTAACCAACACCTCAGACTGATTGATAAGAGCATGATGCAGAGCATTATCGACGGCTTCCTAAAAAGTAACCCGCGGACACTCGGCCTGTTGTGGGATCTCACCGGCCACAGCTAGTCTCGGCAACTGACTCCTCTAGACAGGGTCAGATTGAGTCATGCCAAAAGTGTTGAGGCATAATCTCTTGTAGTTATCCACGTGATCATGTACCTCCGCTCTCTGTTTGTCGGTCAAAGCATCCATGGTGACTGGGATGATGTTGTTGCCATCAATCTCGCCTGCCATGGATGAGTGATCTGAAAAAGAGTTGGGGAATGTGGAAGCTACGCTAGCCGGCAATTTCAAAAATTTCGCTCAAGCCCAAGAACCATTCGCGTGCGAGAGCATAGATCGGTACCTTATAGCACAAGATGCGCTAGGTGCAGCGGAAGAAGCTGTCGGGGAAGCGCATCCTCACTGATCTTCGCTTTGCTCTGCCCGTTCCCCGGTGATCCAATCGACAAAGATGATTTAGCCATTCACTTGATGAAGTCCACGAGCGTCGTTATTGGAGCAATGCCTCCATGGAGTCCACATGTACACGGATGGGATCCTTCCCACGACGGCGTGCTAGCACCGCACGTGAGAAACAGGAGATTCCACAATCTCAACTTTTGAGATCAGGAAAGGGAGGAGAGGAGTTCTTGGTGGCTAGGTCCAAACTATCAATTGCTTTTCTTCCAAGACCTCCTCCTCTCTTTATATATAGGTGAGAGCCCTTGGACTCCAACAATTCAAAAATAACAAATCAGTTTCAACCAATAAATTAGTTTCAACCAACAAATTAGTTTCAACCAACTCGAGACCCAACAAATCCAATCTGTTATGCTCACATCGGAACTTCCGATCAGGGCTCTCGGACTCTAATTCTAGGTAACATCGGAACTTCTAATACCTCCTATCAGTGTAATTTTTCCTGATATGCGTTGGAACTTCTGGTTTCAACTCTCTGTCTCTAATTAGAAATTATCGGAACTTTCGATACCATATCGGAACTTCCGATTTTAGCTCTCTATTTCGTAAACAATAAATTATTGGAACTTCCGATACCATATCGGAACTTCCGATTTGAGCTCTCTGTTTCCAATTCAAAAAATAATCGGAACTTCTGATTCCAAATCAGAACTTCTGATTTAACCGGAATTTTCTTGGGCACTGTTCCTTCAATCTAACACTTGGACTAGAACCAATTCTTTGCAATTTTCTTAATACATCCCTGTTGACAAAGAAATGCGCCCCCGCACTTGGGCCGGTTCGATGTCCAAAAGTATCAAACCGATACCGACGCCGTGTTCCGACTACACTAGATAGTGACAAGGGATTTGGAGTCGCCGGACAATCAGATAAATAATTGATATTTCAATCCAATTGGCCGAAACGTACTAGTAATAATGTAAACAATACCAAAATGATAAAAATACCTGGAATCGGCCAATTCGGAGGCCGGTTTGGAGTTACAATGAAGATGGTCCGAAGGGTCCCTAGGGCACCTTCGGCCTCAAGCCCGGTCAGACCAGAGGTACAACCTCAGTTGGACTGGAGGACTACGGAGGGCCTCCAGCCTGAGTCCCGAGGGCAGCTGCGAAGGGTGGCTCCGGTGGTCTGACCGGTGAAGTATCTTTGGTCAGACCGACGAGGTGGGCTTCGATGCGTAGGCTTCGGTAGAGGCTCCGCCGTGGCGCAATGCGAAGGGACTTCGGGCGCAACCTCCGGATTTTGGCGCAGCATGGTGCGGAGGTCCCCGGTCGGACCGGTGAAGTGCCATCGGTCTGACCGGTTGTTGCCAACAACGGTGTGACAAGATCTGGTCAGACCGGTATCTCAATGCCGGTTGAATCGAAGTAACAGAATGGATCTGCCAAACTTCGGTAGTCCAAGCAAACGATCTTCAATCACCTCCAAACTTTGCAGAGGTCTTTAGGAAGGCAATTGATCTGCAAAGATAATAAGAGATCAAACACAATTCAGCTAGAGGGCTGAATTGCCGAGTAGGGCGATAAAAACCGATAAAAAGGATAGCAATCTATTACGTGGATTAACGGGAGGTTCACAAGACAACCAGCAAGGGTTACCGTGATTACGGACGTGGCAGACGGAGGGCTTTCAAGCAAACCTAAGAAGATGCGGAAAGTAAAGGAAATAAACGTGATTCAAAGCTAGGGCTTTTGATTTTTGGATTTGAGAGAGGGCTTGAATCGGCCTTGCCCCTACTATTTATAAGGGGGTGGGCTGGTTATCCCTTGCTAGAGATAGAGTAAGATTCGGCCAAAAATCTGTTAGGATAAGATTAGGGTACAAATAGCTCGAATCCCCCTCAGATTCATATTCTGAACCCTGGCCGGTCTTACCGGTCCTGGCCGGTCAGACCGGCCTACCATAGCCGGTCAGACCGGCCTTTGCCAGGTTTGACATATTTTCCATCAAAAACACCAATTTTCAGTATTTGCCTAGTTTGACCATTAATGTCATTTTTTGCTATAAACACATGCCCCCCTGCCTTTAAGCAAACATAGTGAGCTAAAAGCATGATGGGCCTTGAGCGATACTTTCAATATCGGCCTTTAAACACTTCAAGCATTTTGCCTCACACTCTGGAAGTACTTTTTCAAATATCTACCATTCAAAGCCCTTCGAAATTGCTCTCCTTATAAAGACTCTAAGACATATGCATTGCCTAGAGCGATTCCGACTACCTTAAAAGGTCCTTCCCAACTAGGTGACCATTTATCAAATTTTGAACTCCTAGCGCCTACTGGAAAAATTGTCTTCCACACCAAGTCATTGATTTGAAACGATTTTGCCTTGACCTTCTTGTTGTAGGCCCTAGCTACTCCTCTTTTATCTTTCTCTATTGCCTCTAGAGCCTTCAACATCTTATCGGTCACTTCTTCTAAATTATCCTTTAGAAGTGTCTCATATTCGTCGACCGATAAGCCATCTTGATTAAGAAATCTAAGTGAGTCAAGATCCACCTCTACCGGTAGAATGGCTTCTTGTCCATATACTAACTCATATGGACTGACTTTAGTGGCACCATGCCTTGCAACTCTACTAGCCCATAGAGCTTCGGAAAGTACCTCATGCCACCTCTTTGGAAACTCTTCAATCTTCTTCTTGATTAGTTTAATCACGGTCTTGTTACTAGACTCGGTCTGACCATTGGCCTGAGCATAATATGGGGAGAAGTTTACCAATTTGATCCCATAGTATTCGGCAAAGTCCCTCACTTCTTTGGTAACAAACGAAGTACCTTGGTCTCTAGTGAGAGTTTGGGAAATGCCGAATATGTGTATAATGTGTTTCAAGATGAAATCAATTACCTCGTTGTGAGTCATGTTCTTGAGTTGTACGGCCTCGGTCCATTTGGTGAAGTAATTTGTTGCCATCAACACGAACCGATGCCCTTTTGAAGACGGAGGATAAATTTGGCTGATGAAGTCTAAGCTCCAACCTCGGAACGGCCATGGTTTGATGATAGGATTGAGCATCGATGCTAGTGCTAGCTGAATATTGCCAAACTTTTGACAAGCTTCACACCCTCTATAGTATCTAAAACAGTCTTCAATCATAGTCGGCCAATAAAAACCCGCCCTTTTGAGCATCCAACTCATCTTCGGTGCCGACTGATGAGTACCGCAAAGCCCTTCATGTACTTTGCCTACAACAACTCTAGCTTGATCGGAGTCCAAACACTTCAAAAGTATTCCATCAATAGTCTGGCGATACAACACATCGTCGAGCAAAACAAATTTGAAAGCCTGTCGCCGAACCTTCCGATCAACCTTTTGGCTTGGATTTCTCAAATATTGAACGATTGGGGTCCTCCAATCGTCCTCACTGATTAAAGGAGCAACGGCCAAATTCCCACTAGAATTGGCCTCGAGATTTCTCATTTGGACCTGCCCCCGAGCGCTAAACCTTCTTGACAACAGTCGGTCGGACCGGCCATGTTGGCCCGGTTGAACTGGCTATTGCCGGTCGTCTAGCACGGTTCGGTCTAACCGTCCTGACATGGTCGGTCAGACCGGGAACCCAAGGGAGGTCTGACTGTGCTTACAAGGCCTGTCAGACCGACATCAGTACCCTCGGGTGCTACATCGTTGTGGCACCCTGATTTACCGAAATCAGAACATTATTGAATTTCATAAGAAAAACAATAATACAAGAGGTTCATCATGCGACAATCATACATACGACAGTATTCATGGTACGCAGACCATATTTATTACATCAGAGTTAAATAAAAACAATAATAAAGTAAATTGCATGACGAACGCCTTCTTCAAGATCTTTCCGCTTGACTAGGTCGCTACTCCAGACCGTCTTCATAGTAGGCATCCTCTGAGGTGTTCAACGGGTATGAGTACAAAAATTACTCAACAAGCCACCGCAAATGCAGGTAATAATGCAAGGTAATAGCAAAGGAAGGATAATTGGCTAAAAGTGCGGAAAAGTACATTTTCAGTTATTGCAGTTAATGTAGTCAAGTTTTATCATGCGGAAAGTAAACATGAACAATAATAACATCATCTAACTCGAGGAGTACGTTTTACGTCCTCGCACAACAGTCCTTACATGTCAGGCCATCATGCACATACATATTCAAAGTAATCTAACTGTGGGATGTCACGCAACCCGCCCTTGACCGTGGGCTCGGCTTTTCGAAAAGATTTAAGACTCTGATCAGAGATGTACTACTGTACCCACAAGGCACGCACTCATCCCAAACGAGATGACCCATACCACGGGAACTTGTGCCAAAACCTTAGCATGAAATGCTCCAAGCGATAACCACCCGCTCTAGGTTTCGCCGGCGCGCCGGGCCGCATCCCGGCTAACGTCGCACCCCTTTTTGTGCCACGTTGGTACAAGCCACCCGCAGGTGCTGCTTGACCCATCTCCAAATGGTGGCCTCAGTTTGGAGCACTCCATACCTTAGTTAGGACTTACCCATTAGACTTGTGGTTAGTACGGAAGTGTATTGCAACGGATCCCGCAGACCGGTCCTTATAGTGCCCCGGGTGCTACCGACCAATGCCCTAGCTTGCACCCAGAACCCACCATGCATACACTCACAACCATAACTCATCACCGACAGAATTCCAAGGATAAGAAGTAACGGGGATCGTATAGTAGAACCATGTTTCTACGACTCATTTTTATCCTATAGCGATCGTGTCAATACATTGGACACTAGCTAATAATATCAGTCATACGGTGACAAGGAGGTTAGGCGAGATAGCATGGCTTGGGTTGCACATCAAGGTCGGGGGATCCTAAATAAATATATTGTAAGGGTTTCATTTGACTAATGCATGTATACCCTATGTGTTTTAGCAATAGTTTAATAAAACATGGGTTCAATATGCTCCAAAATGTTGTTTGGTGACTTGCCTTGTTCAGCGAAAGGCGAGGGAGGGACTTCCGGGAAGTATTCCGGTTCCTCGGCGGCGTCGTAGTCTTTCCAATATAAATACAATGAAATAAATACAACATTCAATAACAATCTAAAATCACATAACAAACATATAGGTTTTGATCTATTTATTTTAAATAAAGCAAGTTGCTGAGTTTTTGAAATCCTTCTTATGAATAATTTTAAGATGAGATATAATGAAATATGGTCCTTCATAAAAGGGATTTTTAATGGTGAATAACCTCATTTTAAGGTTTCTAATTAATTTAAAATGAGAGGTTCAGAGAAAACTTAGTGGATTCATTATTTTAACAAGAAATAAATAAATATAAGCTTTATTGAAATTTAAATAATTAAATTTACATTTTTACCCTAAGGGCATTTGAATACTTTAATAAATAAGGATGAAATATTCAAAGTAAACATACTGCTTTTATTGAACTAATGTGTAGAGAATAAAATTACAAAATTTCTGGAATTGAAATGATAATTTTTGGAGTTCAAATGCGCCAGATATGAATTTTACAAGTTTAAAACAGTTTCTGGAATTTATTTTTAAATTTAAATCGCCTCGGGTCCACGGTGAGCCAGGCCCACGGTGAACCCACGCACTGTGCGCGTGGTCCGGCCCAATCTGGACCGTTGGATCCAGATCCAACGCGCGAGGGCGAGGCGGGGTGTTAAAATAACGCGAACGACTGAGATTAAAACAACGAACCGGTACGCGATGAACGGCTCAGATCGAGTGCGGGTTTTAAATACCGATGGACGCGTGAGATTAAAACATACCGCTTAGATTAGATCCGACGGTGCGGATTAGATCGCGCAAGTGGTGAAGCTGGCGCCGCTCGATCGTGATCGCACGGTCGAGATTGAATCCGACACGGCACGGGTACTCGACCCATGCCGGTCGTCTTCTCCGTCGACAGCGAGTGGCACAGCGGCCACGGCGGGCTACGGCGGTCGGTTCGAAGTGCTAAAATAGAACCAGTACACTGCGGGGGTCAAGAGGGTACCGTTGGAGGGACTTGGGGTCATCAGAGCGTGGCCGGCGACGAGTGAGGGCGGCGAAGGCGTTCGGGTCCTCGTCGGCGGGGGCGTTCCGGCGGGGTTCGTCGACGACGGGGCAGTGGCTGGGGTCGGTGAGGTCCTTGCGATCGTAGTGGTGTGGTCGGCGAGGACGGAGGGGGACTTCGGCGACGGCGAGTGGTGGCTGGAGTGAAGGCGGCGGTGAGGTACTTAAGTGAGCGTCACGGTGGTTTGGTTCGGTTTTGGCGCAATTGCGAGCAAGGGGTGGATGCGGGGCACCAGGGGGGTTTAAATAGGGTCACCAGCGGGGGCAGAGGGGGCGTAATTGGTGGTGGCCATGAGTAAACACGTTTTTAAACGCCGGTGAGCTCGGTTGCAAGGGTTCAATGAACCTGGAGGCGAATTGGTCAGAATTGAAGAGGGGGAAATGGTCGCCTGGGATCGGGTGACTTAACGCCGGGCTCAATTTGAGGGGAGGGGGTCGGGAGCAGCGGATCTGAGGTGCGTTAAGGCGTCGACCGGCGAGGGGGGCGATTTGGGGGTGGATCTCACGGGGAAGACGGATCCGACCGGTGGGGCCGGGGTGCCGGGCGCGCGCGCGAGGGGAGAGGGGCTCGCTGACGGGTGGGGTCAGGCTGTCAGTCCGAGGTGCGCGGGGTAACGGGCTGGGCCGGCTGGGAGAGAGAGAAAGGGAGGGGAGGCCCATTACTGTTTTAAAAGGTTTTCTGATTTAAAATAATTGCAGAAAATAGATTAAATCATTTGGGGTATCTCCAAGGTTGATAAAATTTTGTAAAAATTCTCAAAAATATATTTTGGCCTAGGGATCATACACAAAAATTTTCAGCTCCTGGTTTGGCCATTTCTTCTAGGTTGTAGTCCAAAATGGTGATGGAGGGCATTAAAGGTATTTCCAAAATAATAAATTTTAGGAAATTGGATTAAATAATATTTTTATTCCTTCGAAAATTTGGGGTGTTACAATCGTCTTCAAGCATCGGCTTTTCCTGTGTGCAGAATTTACCTCTCCTAATTTGATAGACTGATGCTTATTGACCCAAGTCATTTGTGTTGATGCAGAAATGCGCCCCCGCACTAGGGCTAGTTCGACGCCCAAAAGTATCGCAACGATACCGACGTCGCATTCCGACTACCCTAGATAGTGACAAGGGATTTGGAGTCACCAGACAATCAGATAAATAATTAATATTTTAATCCAATTGGCCGAAAAGTATTAGTAACAATGTGAGCAGTAACAAAAATGACCAAAATACCTGCAATCAGCCAATTCGGAGGCCGATTCAGAGTTACAGCAGATACTGGTTCGAAGGGTCCTTGGGACACCTTCGGCCTCAATTCCGGTCAGACCGGAGGCACAACCTTGGTCGTACCGGAGGTCACGAACGGGCTCCGAGCGAAGTCCTGAAGGTCGCTGTGAGGTGGCTCCGACATTATGCGGAAAGCTCCGGTCGGACCGACGAAGCCTCCCCGGTCAGACCGATGAAGTAGACTTCGAAGTGCACGGGCTCCGGCGCGTAAGGCTCCGGTGAAGGACTTCGGCGAAGGGCTTCGGCGCAGTGCGAAGTATCCTGGTCAGACCGGTGTGTTACCCTCGGTCTGACCAGCCATTGCCGACAACAGCCTGACGAAGGGCTCCAGTCAGACCGGTACCTAAACGCCGATCGGACCGAAGTAACAGATCCAATCTGTTAAACCTCGGTAACCTTAGCAAATAATCCCCAATCGCCTCCAAACTTTGTAGAGATGTTTAGGAAGGCAAATGATCTGCAAAAACAATAAGAGATCAAACACAATTTGGCTTGAGGGCCGAATTGCCAAGTAGGGGGATAGAAACTAATAAAAAGGATAGCAATCAGTTACGTGGATTAACGGGAGGTTCACAAGCGAACCAGTAAGGGTTACCGTGATTACGTGTGTGGCAGATGGGTGGCTTTCAAGAAAACCTACGAAGATACGGAAAAGTAAAGATAATAAATACAATTCAAAGCTAAGGATTTGGATTGGTGTTTTCGGGAGAGACCCTTGAATTAGCCTTGCCCCTAGTACTTATAGGGGGGTGGGCTGGTTACCCCTGGCTAGAGATAGAGTTAGATGTAGCCAAAAGCATGTTGAGATAAGTTTTGGGCGAAAACACATTGAATCCTACTTGGATCCATAATCTAGACCCTGGCCGGTCTAATCGAGCCCATGGGTTCGGTCTGACCGAACCTGGCCGGTTGGACCGGCCTACCATATAGCCGGTCAGACCGGCCTTTGCCAGGTTTGACATATTTTCGGTCAAAAATACCATTTTTCAGTATTTGCCTAGTTTGACCATTAATGCCATTTTTTGCTATAAACACATGCCCCTGCCTTTTAGCAAACTTAGTGAGCTAAAAGCACGACGGGCCATGGGCAATACTTGCAATATCGGCCTTTTAACACTTCAAGTGTTTTGCCACACACTCGGGAAGTACTTTTTTAAATATCTACCATTCAAATCCCTTCGAAATTGCTCTCCCAGTAAAGATTCTAGGACATATGCATTGCCCGGAGCGATTCCGACTACCTTAAAAGGTCCTTCCCAACTAGGTGACCATTTACCAAATTTTGAACTCCTAGTGCCTAATGGCAAAATTGTCTTCCACACCAAATCATTGATTTGAAACGATTTTTCCTTGACCATCTTGTTGTAGGCCCTAGATACTCTTCTTTTATCTTTCTCTATTGCCTCTAGAGCCTTCAACCTCTTATCGGTCACCTCTTCTAAATTATCCTTTAGAAGTATCTCATATTCGTCGACCGATAAGCCGTATTGCTTAAGAAATCTAAGTGAGCCAAGATCCACCTCTACCAGTAGAACGGCTTCTTGTCCATACACTAACTCATATGGACTGACTTTAGTGGCACCGTGCTTTGCAACTCTACTAGCCCATAGAGCTTCGGAAAGTACCTCATGCCACCTTTTTGGAAACTCTTCAATCTTTTTCTTGATTAATTTAATCACAGTTTTTTTACTAGACTCGGCCTGACCATTGGCTTGAGCATAATATGGGGAAGAGTTTACCAATTTGACCCCATAGTATTCGGCAAAGTCCCTCACCTCTTTAGCAACAAATAAAGTACCTTGGTCTGTAGTGATGGTCTGTGGAATGCCGAATCTATGTATAATGTGTTTCAAGATGAAATCAATTACCTCATTGTGAGTCATGTTCTTGAGCGGCACGGCCTCGGTCCATTTGGTGAAGTAATCTGTTGCCATCAACATGAATCGATGCCCTTTCGAAGATGGAGGATGAATTTAGCCGATGTAGTATAAACTCCAACCTCGGAATGGCCATGTTTTGATAATAGGATTATGCACTGACGCGGGCGCTAGCTGAATATTCGCAAACTTATGACAAGCTTCACACCCGCTATAGTACCTAAAACAGTCTTCAGTCATAGTCAGCCAATAAAACCCTGCCCTTTTGAGCATCCAACTCATCTTCGGGGTCGACTGATGAGTTCTGCAAAGCCCTTCATGTACTTCACCTGTAGCAACTCTAGCTTGATCGGGGTCCAAACACTTCAAAAGCACCCCATCAATAGTTCGGCGATACAACACATCGTCAAGCAAAACAAATTTGAAAGCCTACCGCCGAACCTTCCGATCAACCTTTTGGCTTGGATCTCTCAAATATTGGACGATTGGGACCCTCCAATTGTCCTCACTAACCAAATGAACAATGGCCAAATTCACACTAGAACTGGCCTCAAGATTTATCATTTGGACCTGCCCCCCGAGCACTAAACCTTCCTGACAACAGTCGGTCGGACCGGCTATGTTGACCCAGTTCAACCGACTGTTGCCGGTTGTCTGGCACAATTCGGTCTGACCGTCCTAACATGGTTTGTCAGACCAGATACGCAAGGGCGGTCAGACCGTGCTTACAAAGCCGGTTAGACCGATAGTAGTACCCTCGGGTGCTATATCATCTTCAAACATCGGTCTTTCCCGTGTGCAGAATCTGCCCCTCCAAATTTGATAGCCTAATGCTTGTTGAGCCAAGTCATTTGCAAGTGAGTTGGCCTCTCTAGACACATGAGTAATCTCAAAATTATTAAAGGTAGAAATTAAGTCTAAACACTTGTCCAAGTGGCTATTTAGCAAACCGTTAAAACATTGAGCAAGCTTGGCTACTTGTTGCACGACAAATAAAGAATCACCGTATGCATGAATAAATTTCACACCCATGGAGTTTAATAACTCAAGACCTAACAATAGGGCTTCGTATTCGGCTTGATTATTAGTTGAATGAAATTCCAAACGGGCCGAGGTTTCAAAGCGCATACCACTTGGTGATACGAGCACCACTCCAACACCTTGGCCATTTTTGCAAGTCGAACCATCGAAGTAAAGTTTCCATTGTAATACTTCAATCAAGGATACTTTATCGCCCCAATTGACATCCATGTGATGATCCACTATAAAATTAGCAACGACTTGGCCTTTCATAGCTTTCAATGGTTCATAAGCCAAATCATATTCGATTAACGCATACGCCCACTTGCCGATTCTACCACTTAGAATCGGCTTTTGCAACATGTATTTTATGACATCCGTTTGGCAAGTGACAATACATGTGCTAGGGAGAAGATAGTGACGTAATTTGGTACACGCATAATAGAGGGATAAACACAAATGCTCCATAAACACGTACCTTGTCTCGGCGTCCAGAAGTCGACGACTCAAGAAGGTGATGATGTACTCTCTTCCTTCGATGTATTGAGTCAACACGGCCCCAATCACACTCTCCTTCGCGGCAATATAAAGTCAAAATAGAATCCCGGCCTTCGGCGCCCTTACCACTAGCGGCGTCGATAAGCACTCTTTGATTTTCTCAAAGGCGCGTTGCTGGCTTACCCCCCAAGTGAACTCGGCTTCATTTTTTAGCCAGAGTATTGGGACGAAAGCATCAATTTTTCCAGACAAGTTAGATATAAAGCGTCGCAAATAATTAACCTTGCCTAGCAGTTTATGCACATCTTTCCTGCATGTCGGCGCTACACATCCTCTACTTTTCTCAAGCCTCTTGGGATCAATTTCAATGCCTCTTTCATGAATCATGAATCCCAAGAACTTACCCGCCGACACACCAAAATCACACTTGAGTGGGTTCATTTTTAAGCCATACTGGCGCATTCTTTCGAAAGAAACTCTCAAATCGGCGAGGTGGTTTTCCATAGCATCCAATTTGACCACAACATCATCTATATAAACTTCTAACATAACCCCTGGCAAGTCATGAAAGATTAAGTTCATGGCATGTTGGTATGTGGCACCAGCATTTTTTAAACCAAATGTCATTACTACCCACTCAAACAAGCCGACAAAACCCAGGCAGCGAAAATCCGTTCTAAAAATGTCTTCTTCGGCCATAAAGATTTGATTATAACCAGTGTAGACATCAAGAAAACTTAGTACCTTATGTCCTGAGGCATCGTTGATCAACATGTCGACTATCGGCATGGGATACTCATCTTTCGGAGTAGTCTTGTTCAAATCCCTGAAGTCGACGCAGATGCAGATCTTGCCACTCTCTTTCTTCTCGACAGGCATGATGTTAGCGACCCATTCCGCGTACCTGCATGGCCTAATAAAACCTGATGCTAATAGACGTTCAAACTCCTCTTTAACTCGGTCATAGATGGCCGAATTGAAGCGGTGCAGCGGTTGTTTATAAGGCCTAAATCCAGGTTTGATGGGGAGCTGATGCTCAACAAGCTCTCGGCTTAGCCCGGGCATCTCGCTGTAATCCCATGCGAAGGAATCAACATACGATTGAAGCAATTTTATTACTTCGGCCTTTACATCATTATTTAGATTATGATTTATAAAAATCAGCATTGGAACACTACCATCTCCTATGTCTACTTGTTCCAAAGGGTCGGCCGACGAGAAGTGTAGCACCCCAAATTTTCAAAGGAATAAAAATATTAATTAATTCATTTTCCTGGATTTTATTTTGGAAATACTTTTAAATACCCTTCTATACCATTTTGAACTACAACATAGAGTTAATGACCAAACCAGGAGCTGAAAATTTTTGTATAAACTCCCAAGACCAAGATATACTTTTGAGAATTTTTACGAATTTTTATCCACTCTGGAAATGCCCCAAAAGATTTAATCTATTTTCTGCAATTATTTTTATTCAGAAAACATTTTGAAACAGTAACGGGCCCTCCCCTCCCTTTCTCTCTCTCCTGGCTAGCCCAGCCCATCACCCTCGCCCGCCTCCGTCTAACAGCCTGACCCCACCCATCAGCGAGCCCTCTCCCCCTCGCGCGCGCGCCCGACACCCTGGCCCCACCTGTCGGCGCCAACTGCCCCCTCTCGCACCCGCTGACCACCTAGGCCCGCCTGTCGGACCCGTCTTCCCCGCGAGATCCGCCCCCAAATCCCCCCCATCGCCAGCCGAAACCCTAGCCCCTCGGATTCGCTCTCGCCGGCCCCCTCTCCCTAATTACTCATCAGCATTGATTTCCCCGCGCTCCCCCGACCGTTTCCCCCATTATTTCACCACGACACCGCCCCCAGATCGAGCGCGCGCATGCATGGCAGGAGCTCGCCGGCGTTGAAGAGAGGCTTTACTCTCGACCTCCCCCGATTACGCCCCCTCTGCCCCCGCCGACGACCCTATATAAACCCTCTGGCCGTCCACAATGCACCCCTACGCCCTAACGCTGTGAGGACAAACCAGAGCGCCCCAATTCGCCTTTTTACTCTCCACCGCCACCCGCACTCCAGCCGCCGCTCACCGTCGCCGAAGCCCCTCTCCGTCTGCGCCGACCGTACCGCCGAGACCGCAAGGACCTCACCGACCCCGGCCACCACTCCGTCGTCGACGAAACCCGCCGGATCGCCATCACCGCCGAGGACCCGAACGCCTTCACTGCCCCCGCTCGTCGCCGTCCTCGCCCCGTCGACCGTTCGTCACCGCAAGGGTACCCTCGTGACCCCCTAGTCGCCCTCTTTCCATTTTAGGCCCTAGATACGACCGCCATCGCTCGTCGTGGCCGCTGGCCTGCTCGCCGTCGCCGGAGAAGATGACCGGCCCGGGTCGAGTACCCGTGCCGTGTCGGATCTGATCCCGACCATGCGATCGCGATCGGACGACGCATGTGACCCCACGTGCGCGATCTAATCCGCACCGTCGGATCTGGTCAAAGCGTTACGTTTTAATCTCGCGCATTCATTTCCATTTAAAACCCGCGCTCGATCTCGTGCGTCCACGTGGTACCCTTTCGCGCGTTTTAATCCTGACCGTCCATTATCACTTAAGCGCCCCGCCTCGCCCTCGCGGGTTGGATCTAGATCCAACGGTCCAGATTGGGCTGGACCACGCGCACAGTGTGCGGGCTCACCGTGGGCTTGGCTCACCGTGGACCCGAAGGGATTTAAATTTAGAAATAAATTCCAGAAATGCTTTTAAACTTCAAAAATTCATATCTGGCACGTTTGAACTCTAAAAATTGTCATTTCAACTCCAGAAATTTTATAATTTTATTCTCTACACTTTAGTTCAATAAAAACAGTATGTTACTTTAGACTTTTTCACATTTATTTAAATGAGCATTCAAATACCCTTAGGGTAAAAATATAAATTCAATTATTTAAATTCTAGTGAAGATTATATTTAATTATTTCCTGTTAATATGAACAAACCACTAAGTTTTCTATGGACCCTTCATTTTAGATTTATTAGAAAACTTAAAATGAGAATAATCACTTTTAAAACCCTTTTTCAAAGAACAACACTTCATTTTAATTTCTTTTAAAATTGTTTATAAAATGAACTTCAGAACCTTAACAACTTGATTTATTTTAATCAAACCAACTTAGATCTATGTGCTTATTATGTGATGTTATATTGTTTGATTGGATGTTGTGTTTATTTTATTTTACTTTATTTATATTGGAAAGACTACGACGCCACCGAGGAGCCGGAATACTTCCCGGAAGTCCCTCCCTCACCCTTCGCTGAACAAGGCAAGTCACCAAACCAATCTTTTGAGCATATTGAATCCATGTTTTATTAAACTATCGCTAAAACACATAGGTTATACATGCATTAGTCAAATGAAACCCTTACAATATATCTATTTAGGATCCCCCGACCTTGATGTGCAACCCAAGCCATGCTCTTTAGCCTAAACTCCTTGTCACCATACGATAAATGATATTAACTAGTGACCAATGTATTGACACGATCGCTATAGGATAAAAATGAGTCGTAGCAAAATGGTTCTACTATATGATCCCCGTTACTTCTTATCCTTGGAATTCTGTTGGTGATGAGTCATGGTTGTGAGTGTATGCATGGTGGGTTCCGGGTGCAAGCTAGGGCATTGGTCGGTAGCACCCGGGGCACTATAAGGACCGGTCTGAGGGATCTGTTGCAATACACTTCCGTACTAACCACAAGTCTAATGGGTAAGTCCTAACTAAAGTATGGAGTGTTCCAAACCGAGGCCACCATTTGGAGATGGGTCAAGCAGCACCTGCGGGTGGCTTGTACCAATGTGGCGCAAAAGGGGGTGCGACGTTAGCCGGGATGCGGCCCGGCGCACCGGCGAAACCTAGAGCGGGTGGTTATCGCTTGGAGCATTTCATGCCGAGGTTTTGGCACGAGTTCCCGTGGCACGGTGCGGAGAGCTCTGGTCGGACCGACGAAGCCTCCCCGGTCAGACCGACGAAGTAGACTTCGAAGTGCATGGGCTCCGGTGTGTAAGGCTCCAGCGAAGGACTCCGGCGAAGGGCTTCGGCGTAGTGCAAAGTATCCTAGTCAATCTGGTGTGTTACCCTCGGTTTGACCGGCCGTTGCCGACAACAGCCTGACGAAGGGCTCTGGTCAGACTAGTACCTCAACGCTAGTCGGACTGAAGTAACAGATCCGATCTGTTAAACCTCGGTAACCTTAGCAAATAATCCCCAATCACCTCCAAAATTTGCAGAGATGTTTAGGAAGGAAATTTATCTGCAAAAACAATAAGAGATCAAACACAATTTGGCCGGAGGGCCGAATTGCCAAGTAGGGGGATAAAAACCAATAAAAAGGATAGCAATCCGTTACGTGGATTAACGGGAGGTTCACAAGCGAACCAGCAAGGGTTACCGTGATTACGTGCGTGGCAGACAGAGGGCTTTCAAGCAAACTGTAACACCCCAACTTTTCAAAGGAATAAAAATATTAAATAATTCAATTTCCTGGATTTTACTATTTTCAAAATACCTTTTAAATACCCTTCTATACCATTTTGAACTACAACATAGAGTTAATGACCAAACCAGGAGCTTAAAATTTTTGTATAAACTCCCAAGGCCAAAATATATTTTTGAGAATTTTTATAAATTTTTACCAAGCTTGGAAGTAGCCCTAAGATTTTAATCTATTTTCTAGAATTATTTTTATTCAGAAATGTTTTGAAACAGTAACGGGCCTCCCTCCTCCCTTTCTCTCTCTCCCGGCCGGCCCAGCCCATCACCTCGCCCGCCTCTAGCTGACAGCCCGACCCCACCTGTCGGCGCCAATCACCTATCTCACGCGCGCGCCCGACGCCTCGGCCCCACCCGTCAGCTCTCTCGCTCGCGCGCTCACGCCTGCTGGCCAGTGGCCCCCGCTTGTCAGACCCGTCGTCTACCTCTCGCCTTCGTCCCCAAATTCTGCCGGCCGACGACCCCCGCCTCGGATCCGCCTCTCTGGCCCCTCCCACTTTAATTCGACGCCATTAATCGGTCCCCCGCGTTCTCCCGGCCGTTTCCCCCCGTTAACCCACGCCATTAAGCCACGGGATCAACGTTGCGCGTGCATGGTCGAGCCCTCGCCGGCGAGTAAATACCCCCCCTCGGCTTTCCTTGTATACGATGCCCTTTAGCCCTCGCTAGTACCCCTATTTAACCCCCTGGCCTCCACCGCGTCCGACCCCCACGACCATTCGTTGCGAGAGCAAACAGAGCGCCCGCACTTCGCCTTTTAGCGCACTCCTCCTATTTCGCCTCTAGCCACCACTCACCGTCGCATCGGACTGCCTCCGTCCATGCCTCCGCCACCATCGTGACCGCAAGGACGACCCCGACCTCGGCCACCCCTCCGCCGACGTCGAACCCCGCCGGTACACCATCGCCGACGAGGAGCCCGAACCACTCCACCGTCTACCCTCGCCGCCGACCGCTTCCCGTCGACCCCTCACCTCGCCTAAGGTACCATCATGACCGCCGTAGCACCCTCTTTCCATTTCTAGGCTTAGCTAGGGCCGTTGTCGCTCGCCGTGGCCCCTGGCCCGCTCGCCGTCGTCAGAGAAGATGACCGGCATGGGTCGAGTACCCGTGCCGTGTCGGATTCCATCCCGACCGCACGATCGTGATCGAGCGGCGCTAGTTGTTCCACGTGCGCGATCTAATCCGCACCGTCGGATCTGATCAAAGTGGTACGTTTTAATCTCGCGCGTTCATTTCCATTTAAAACCCGCGTTCGATCTCGTGCGTCCATGTGGTACCCTTTCGCGCGTTTTAATCCTAGCCATCCGTTATCACTTAAGCGCCCCGCCTCGCCCGCGCGCGTTGGATCTGGATCCAATGGTCCAGATCGATCCGGCGTACGCGCACCGTGCGCGGGTTCACCGTGGACCCACGGCGTTTTAAATTTGAAAATAAATTCCAGAAATGCTTTTAAACTTGTAAAATTCATATCTGGCGCATTTGAACTCTAAAAATTGCCATTTCAATTTCAGAAAATTCACAACATTATTCTCTACACATTAGTTCAATAAAAACAATATTTTACTTTAGACTTTTTCACATTTAATTAAATAGGCATTTAAATACCCTTAGGTTAAAAATGTAAATTTAATTATTTAAATTCCAGTAAAGCTTATATTTATTTATTCCCTGTTAATATGAACAAACCACTAAATTTTCTATGGACCTTTCATTTTAAATTTATTAGAGAACTTAAAAATGAGAATAATCACTTTTAAAACCCTTTTTCAAAGGGCAACACTTCATTTTAATTTCTTTTAAAATTATTTATGAAATGAACTTCAGAACCTTAACAACTTGATTTATTTTTAAATCAAACCAACTTGAACCTATGTGCTTATTATGTGATGTTATATTGTTTGATTGAATGCTGTGTTTATTTTATTTTATTTTATTTATATTGGAAAGACTACGACGCCATCGAGGAGCCGGAATATTTCCCGGAAGTTCCTCCCTCACCCTTCGCTGAACAAGGCAAGTCACCAAACCAATCTTTTGAGCATATTGAACCCATGTTTTACCAAACTATCGCTAAAACACATAGGTTATACATGCATTAGTCAAATGAACCCTTACAATATATTTCTTTAGGATCCCCCGACCTTGATGTGCAACCCAAGCCATGCTATCTCGCCTAATCTCCTTGTCACCACATGATTAATGGTATTAGCTAGTGTCCAATGTATTGACACGATCGCTATAGGATAAAAATGAGTCGTAGTAAAATGGTTCTACTATATGATCCCCGTTACTTCTTATCCTTGGATTTCTGTTGGTGATGAGTTATGGTTGTGAGTGTATGCATGGTGGGTTTCGGGTGCAAGCTAGGGCATTGGTCGGTAGCACCCGGGGCACTATAAGGACCGGTCTGAGGGATCCGTTGCAATACACTTCCGTACTAACCACAAGTCTAATGGGTAAGTCCTAACTAAGGTATGGAGTGTTCCAAACCGAGGCCACCATTTGGAGATGGGTCAAGCAGCACCTGCGGGTGGCTTGTACCAATGTGGCGCAAAAGGTGGTGCGACGTTAGCCGGGATGCGGCCCGGCGTGCCGGCGAAACCTAGAGCGGGTGGTTATCGCTTGGAGCATTTCATGCTGAGGTTTTGGCACGAGTTCCCGTGGTATGGGTCATCTCGTTTGGGATGAGTGCGTGCCTTGTGGGTACAGTAGTACATCTCTGATCAGAGTCTTAAATCTTTTCGAAAAGCCGAGCCCACGGTTAAGGGCGGGTTGCGTGACATCCCACAGTTAGATTACTGTGAATATGTATGCGCATGATGGTTTGACATGTAAGGACTGTTGCGCGAGGAGGTAAAACGTACTCCTCGAGTTAGATGATGATGTTGATGTTCATGTTTACTTTCCCGCATGATTAAAAATTTGACTACACTAAATGCAATAACTGAAAATGTACTTTTCCGCATTGTTAGCCATTATCCTTCCTTGTTTATTATCCTGCATTATTACTTGCATTTGCGGTGGCTTGTTGAGTACTTTTTGTACTCATACCCGTTGGACCCGACAAAGGATGTCTACTATGAAGATGGTCTGGAGTAGCGACCCAGTCAAGAAGAAAGATCCTGAAGAAGACGTTCGCCATGTAGTTTATTTTTATTATTTTAATTACACTCTTATGTAATAATATGGTCTGCGTACCATGAATGCTTGTCGTATGTACGTTGTTGCATGATGAACCTCTTTTATTATTGTTTTTCTTTGGAAATTCAATAATGTCTCGATTTTAATAAATCGGGGCGCCACAAGATGGTATTAGAGCCGACTTGACTGTAGGAAGCCAAACAGACCCGCCTAGCCATTAGCCGCAGGAAATTATTTCTCGAAAACCTACTTTATAAACTTTGTTTCTCCCCTTACTTTCATTCAACTTGCTGTTTTGTAGATGCCAGTATACCAAGTGCACAGTTACTGCCGCCACTTCGAGGGCTTCGTCAGGGAGCTCCGGATGATGCTCACATTCCTCGGGTTCCTTTTCGAGCCCGAATTCCAAGGAGTGTACTTGGAGGAGTTTGCCGGACCCTGCGACGTCTCCCTCACCGTCCACGGCTCCGGGGAGCATCTGTCGTCCTACACCACCGCGCTTGGAGGCCCGACGTTCGACGTCGCGTGCCAACGAGTCACCCTATAGGCCCTTATGGAGCTGAGGATGATCTACGATGATCGTCTTCAAAACTCGTCCTTCCGGCTTGTACCGAAGCGTACTCCCGGCGCCCACCACAGCATCTACCTCGGAGTTCACTCCGTGCGTGATCCGGTCATGGCCCGGCAGTCACGTCTTCTACAGGCTATGGACGACCTCCATACCGAGGCGGTGCTCTACGCCGATGAGCACCATGAGGCGGTTGAGTTTCTTCGCGAAGAGACGAAGAACTTGATCCAGCAGAACGGTGAACTGCAGCGCAAGATCATGCAGCTGCAGAAGGACATCGCTGAGATGGTTCCTCTCCTTCCTAGGAAGAGGAAGCCCATCCATGAGCCCGTCCCTCGCCCCAAGCGGATCCCACCTCACCCCTCCACCGCCGGACCATCTACCGCCAGCGCCCCTGCACCACGCCCCGGCCTCGTCTCCACCCCATCATCGAGAACTTTCTTGAACCCGCCATCCCTCAGGAGCCGCGTACTCGTGGTTCCGAGAGCACGGAGACCGCCTCTGGTGGCAATTAGGCGTTAGGAGTCGCTATTTTAAATAAAGCAAAATTTTGTATGTGGTGCTATCCACAGCGAGTGTGTTGTGGATAGAATAAAAGCTTGATTGTAATGAACAATTTTTACCACTTTATATATATGCATGAGCCTTATGAGGTATTTTTGATAGTATTGTTGTTTCATCATCTTTTTGCCTTATAATGTCGTATATTCAGAAAATGGCCGACCACCAGAACACCGGCTCCAACAACGGAGAAGGAGGAAGTCGCGACGCACGCGAGGGTGTTGTACCCAACTGGGGTGCAACAGGCCCACGTCAGTCTGGGTCGCCATCCGCCAACCACCCTACTTTGGCAGAGATGATGGCGAATCAGAACCAGCTGATCATCGCCCTCCTCACCCAGATGCAGCACCAACAAGCTCAGTTGGATCGTCTGCAGCACGGAGAGCCCGCCCCCCGCGCACCAGCACCCGCACCCGCTCCACAACTCTCGGAATTTCTGCGCGTGCGCCCGCCCATCTTCTCGAGCACCACCAACCCCATGGAGGCCGGAGATTGGCTCCGCACCATTGGGAAGAAGCTCGATCTCCTCCCCTGCACCGACCGAGAGCGGGTGGCCTTCGCCACTCACCAGCTCCAGGGCCCCGCCGCGGAATGGTGGGACAACTACCGTGAGTCCCAGCCAGAGGACCACGTGGTGACATGGGCAGAGTTCACCATCGCCTTCCGCGCCGCCCACGTCCCCGCCGGAGTCATCGTGGTGAAACAGCAGGAGTTTCGCGACCTACAGCAAGGCAACCGGGCCGTCATGGAGTACCTCCATGAGTTCAACCGCCTCGCCCGCTACGCACCGGAAGAAGTGCGCACCGACGCCCTTCGCCAGGCCAAGTTTCTCCGGGGACTTAAGAATGAGTTGTCTATCCAGCTCGTCGCCACCGACTACGTCGATTTCCAACGGCTAGTCAACAAAGCGCTCATCCAAGAGACTGAGCAGAACAAGTTGGACCTCAAGAAGAGGAAGATGATCGCCTCAAGCATCAACAGGCGAATTCCCAGAGGCCCCGCTTCATTCCTCCGCCACCAGCGCCAGCCTACCATCCTCGGCCCGCCTACAGGCCACCTCACGCCGCCGGTGGATCCAACGCCGGGCATCCTCGCCCCGCTCCACCCGCTCCGGCCGCTCAGCCGACGTCAGCCGCCAAGGCCCCGATCTTGAAGGATCGCCAAGGAAGGCCGGTCGTCTGCTTCAACTGCCGCAAGGAAGGGCACTATTCGCACCAGTGTCCTCACCCCAAGCAGCCCCAAGGCGCGGCACCCAACCAGGCGGTACGTGCCCGCGTCAACCACATCAACGCGGAGGAAGCTCGGGAGGCTCCTGAAGTCGTGCTCGGTACGTTCACTGTGAATTCCGTACCAGCTGTAATATTATTTGACTCTGGAGCAACACACTCCTTTGTCTCAGAAGATTTTGTGAAAATCAACGAACTGGACGTACTCCCTCTATCCGTCCCCATGGTGATTGCCACCCTAGCAATAGAACCTTAGCCCGCTCATACAGCCCTAAGGTTCAGATAGAGATCCAAGGAGTATTATTCCGGGCCGAGCCAGTCCTCATAAAATGCGCCGGACTCGACCTCATCCTAGGGATGGATTGGTTGATGAAGCACAAGGGAGTGATCGACTGTGCCAACAAGTCCGTCACAGTGGTCAACCCTGAAGGCGCAACCGTCACCTTTCGGATGACCAGTCGCAAACCACTCGACGCATCCCTCCACTCGCTAGCTCTTGAAGAAGTACCCATAGTCAAGGAGTTTAAGGACGTCTTCCCAGAGGATCTACCAGGAATGCCTCCCAAGCGGGACATCAAATTCAGAATCGAACTTGTCCCCAGGACCACTCCAATCTCCAAGCGTCCATACCGGATGGCCGCTAATGAACTAGCCGAAGTCAAGAGCAACATCGAAGACCTAGAGCAGAAAGGATACATCCGACCGAGTACCTCACCCTGGGGTGCACCGGTTATCTTTGCCTTGAAGAAGGACAAGACTAAAAGGATGTGCGTGTACTATAGAGCCTTAAACGATGTAACCATCAAGAACAAGTACCCATTACCTCGGATCGACGATCTGTTCAACCAACTGAAGGGATCCTCGGTGTTTTCGATGATTGACCTTAGGTCAGGTTATCACCAGTTGAGGATTAGGGAGGAAGACATACCCAAGACCGCCTTCACCTCCCGCTATGGACTCTACGAGTATACTGTGATGTCGTTCGGACTCACGAATGCCCCGGCCTTTTTCATGAACATGATGAACAATGTTTTCATGGAGTTCTGTAACACCCCAGAAATTAAAAGAAATAAAATAAAAGAAAGTATTAGTTAAATCATTTTTGGATTTATTATTAAAGGAAAATTCACAAAAGAACCCAAATAAAACCAAACAGGGAGAAATACTCAAAAACTGGACTTGAAAAATTTATGAGATGAACTAGAGACCAAATATAATTTTAGGAATTTTTACAAATTTTTATCAACAGTGGTTCAACCCTTGATCAAATAAATGAATTACTGGAATTATTTTAAATCAGAAAACAATTTTAATTCCTAAACGGGCCTCAACCTTCAAAGTGACCGAGCCCAGCCCAGCCCAAGCCTTGAGCCACTGACAGGTGGGACCAACCTGTCGGCGCTCACCTCCCCTCTCTCTCTCGCCCGCCCCCGCCTCGGCCCCACATGGCAGCCGCAGGCGCCCGCCTCCGCTCTCTGACCAGACTGGCCCATCTGTCGGCCCCCTTCCTTTTTGGATCGCTCACTGACAGGTGGAGCCCACCTGTCAGGATCGTCTTCCTCCCGGAAAAGGGGATCCCCTTTCCTTTCTCCAGCGATCTCTTTCGGATTCCCTGCCGCCGGCCGCCCGATCCCGCCCGATCAACACTGGATCACCTTCCCTGGTCGCCACCGCTCCCCTTCCATCTACGGCCGACGCGTTTTCGCGCTTATAGAAAGCTTCCCGAAGCTTTTGGTAACCCTCGCCGGAGCTCTCGGGAACCTTTCGGTTCCTTGCCTTATGGACGCCGGCGACCCCCTATAAACCCCCCCCCCCCCACGGCCACCGCCCTCAGCCCACACTCACACCGCCTTCCTCGTGCGAAAACAGAGCGCCACCATCACCTTTTCGACCTTCGGCTCTGCCTCGCCTCCGGCGAGCCATCACCATCGATCCCGGCCTCCACCGCCCTAGCCGTCGCCACCGTTGTGATCACCAGAGCCCACCTGCCCTCGGCCACCCCTCCGTTGGCCCTGGACACCGCCGGATCGCCGTCGCCGACGAGCACCCGAAAGCCCTACTTCGTCTACCCTCGCCGCCGGCCGCCGTCCGTCGCCCTCCGTCGCCGCCAGAGGTACCATCGTGATCGCCATCCTCTCCTCTTTCCATTTTCGCCAATAGCTAGGCCCCTAGGCCCTCGCCGTCGCCGCTGTGGCCGCACCCGAGCCCGCCGTCGCCGGAGACGAAGGGTAAACTACCCTCGTCACCGCGTGCCGTGCCGGAATCCATCCGAGCCGCACGATCCCGAACGGACGGTCCAGATTAGATCCAGTGGGGATCTAATCTGAGCCCTCAGATCCGGTCAAACCGGTATCCTTTGATCTGGGCCGTCAATCTCTATTTAAAGTTTGACTTAATCCCGTGCGTCCACGTATACCCTTTCGCCACGTTTTAATCTGAGCCGTTCAATTTCATTAAATCCACCCGCCTCGCATCTGGCCGCTGGATCCAGATCCAACGGTCCAGGTCGCTCGGGTCCACGCGCATAGTCACGGGTTCACGGTGAACCTGGTTCACCGTGGACCAGGGACTGATTTTCAGTTCAAATAAAATTCATAAAATTGTTTAAACTTTGAAAATTCATATCTTGCTCATTTTAACTCCAAATTTCACCATTCAAATTTTGTTAAAACCAGAATATTATTCTCTACACATTAATGCCATAAAAACAGTATGTTTCTGTTACCCAAAATATTATTAATAAATAAATGAATAAAAATCCCTTAGGATTAAAATTAATAATACAGAAAATAAATTAGGAAAAATCCTAAAAAGATAAACTCCACTGTTTTATGCAAAAACTCAGAATAATAAAATATGACTTCACATAAAACACCCACAACTATGTATGTTCTTCTATTTGGTGATTTTTATCTGTTTATTGAATGTATTATTTATTTTTCCGTATCAAGAAGACTACGAGTTCGTCGAGGAGCAGGAGTTCTACCCCGAGGTTCCTCCATCCCCCTTTGCTGATCAAGGCAAGTCATCGACCATCTCTGTGGAAACAGTTGATCATAATTGAGCCCATGTTTTAATAAAGTATCGCTATAACCCATAGGTTAATATTGCATTAGTCCAATAATCAAGCCTTACACTTATATTTATTAGATCCCTGTCCTTGTGTGCAAACCCAAGCCATGCTTATTGAGCCTTAACTCCTTGTCACTCTACTATAAAAATATTAGCTAGTGCCCAATGTACCGGCACAACTGCTATAGGATAAAAAGAACGAGTCGTAGATAGCTGGATTCTGTATATGATTTTCCCTATTATTCTCGTCTCTGGACTCTGTTGGAGTTGGCTAAGTTATAAGTATGGTGGGTTACGGGTGCAAGCTCGGGCACTGGTTTGTCGCACCCGGGGCACTATAAGGACCGGTCTGCGGGATCTGTTGCAAAGCACTTCCGTACCAACCACAAGTCTAATGGGTAAGTCCTAACTGGAAGTATGGAATACTCCGGCTTGATGCACCATAGAGGAGGGGGCAAGGGGCTAGCCTGCGGGCGACTTGTACCGACGAGGCTCAAGGGGGGGTATGGTGGGGCTCCGATGCGTCGGGACACCATATGAAACCCATAAGAGGGTGCTATTGGGTCGGGGAGGACTATATGGAAGGTTTTGGCACGAGTTCCCGTGAAATGGGTCATCTCGTTACACTCTGGTGTAAGTGATGAGTGCGTGCCTTGTGGGTACAGTGGTACATCTCTGATCAGAGCTATTAAATCTTTTCCAAAAGACGAGCCCACGGTCAAGGGCGGGTTGTGTGACTACTCGCAGTTAGTTTACAATTGTTTGAATGGTCGAGTTATTCATGGCACGTAAGGACCGTTGAGCGAGGTGGGGCTGACTGTACCCCTCGAGTTAGAAGATGATGATACACACACACAGGTTTACTTTTCGTATTAATAAATTGCTCACATTTAAAGCTTTACAATTATGCTGCTTCTGCAAAACTAGCCACTATCTCCCTTGTTATTACCTTGCATTATATTTGCATTCGGTGGCTTGCTGAGTACATCTGTACTCACCCCGTTGACTTACAACATCAGAGCCCGTCTACTACGAGGAGGATGAAGGTCTGGAGTAGCGACCCAGTCAAGGCGAGACTGGAAGGAGGCGTTCATCTAGGACCCTTATTTTATTAGTTTCTCTTCACCTTTATTCACTTTTGTATTAATGCGGTCTACGAACTGTGAATGATTGCCCGTATTGTACGTGGTCGCATGATGAACGTCTTGTTATATTGATTTTCTATGGAATTTCAATAAAGTCCTGATTTATTAAATCGGGGCGCGACAAGATGGTATCAGAGCCGACTTGACTGTAGGAAGCCAAACAGACCTGACCTTAGTACTTATACTTACTATATTTTCTTACAAACACTGCTTATCCTCTCATCTTCCGAGGTTTTCACAAAAATTTTCTCTCTTTTGTAGATGCCGGTTCATACCATGAGCGGGACTCTTCGTGACGAGGCCGGATTCATCCGCGAGCTTCGCGTGCTCGTCGACTTTCTAGGGTTTCCCCATGAGCCTGCGTTCCACGGGATCTTTCCCGATGCGAACGAGAGCTACTGCGAGGTCACGGTTGTGATCCGCCCCTCCTCCACGCAGCCACCCTTCTACACCCATGGAGTTGGAGGACCTTCATTCGTGGTGGCTAGCCAGCGAGCCGCTCTTCAGTCCCTCGCCGAGCTTCGACTGGTATACGACTGCCACCTCCGCGACACCGTCTGCCGCTTCATGCCCATGCGCACACCCGGGAGTCACCGCAGCATCTACATCAGCCCCCTCACACAGAGCAACTCCGCCATCACCCGCACGATGAGACTCTTGGAGGCCATGGACAACCTCCACACCGAGGCCGTTCTCGACGCAGACAGCCAGCACGACACCATCGACTTCTACCGCCACACTTCGGAGAACCTGACCCGGGAGAATGTCGAGCTCCGTCGACAGCTTGAGCAGAACCCTTTGTTGACCCTCGAGGTGGAGGAGTTGAGGCGCCAGAACGAGCTCCTACGCCAGGGCGCCATGGTCCACACCCAGCTCCGTCAGCAGCTCAGAGAATTGAAGAAGGACATTGAGGAGATCGCACCTATTCTGCCCCGCAGGAAGAAACCCCTTCGTAACCCCACTGTGAGGCCCAAGAGGATCTCCCGCAGCGCACCACCCGCCGGACCATCCAGCTCCTCGACCCCGACCGTCTCCCACGAGCCCGAGATTGAGCCGTCCCCCGAGCTACCGTAGACGTAGTTTTACGGTTGATTGTTTTTCATTTTTGCTTGATTGTATTAGCATTCATGTCAAAACATAAGGCATGAATGCAGAAATAAATAAATGTAACCGCAAGAACGGTACCTTTTGAAATAAAATATAAAGAAGTTCACTAAAATAAATGTGTCTACTTTGAAAACTCTAGGATGACCAACACTCAGGGTTCCGACGCTCCTCAGAACGGAGGAGAGAGCGGCAACTTGCCACAATGGGGAGCCACCGGGCAAAGGCAAGCCCCGGTTGCCAATCACCCCACTCTGGCCGAGATGATGGCCACACAGAATCAGTTGGTTGCTGCCCTATTGAACCAGATGCAGCAGCAGCAGCAGATGCAAGAGCAGCAAGCTCATCTCTTCTGCCTCCACCAACAGCCCGAGCTGCCCCGACCCGCCACACCGGCTCCCGCTCCCGCGTCCCAGCTCTCGGAATTCCTCCGAGTCCGCCCACCGACCTTCTCGAGCACCACCAACCCCATGGAGGCTGGGGATTGGTTGCGAGCTATCGAGAAGAAGCTCGATCTGCTGACCTGCACCGAGCAGGAAAGGGTGGCCTTCACCACCCACCAGCTTCATGGTCCCGCCGCAGAATGGTGGGACAATCATCGTGAGACTCTGCCCGAGGGCCACGCCCATACTTGGGCAGAGTTCTCGGCCGCCTTTCATGCCGCCCACATCCCCGACGGCATCATCACCCAGAAGCAACAAGAGTTCCGAGACCTGCAGCAGGGAAGCAGGTCTGTCACAGAATACCTGCACGAGTTCAACCGTCTGGCCAGGTACGCACCTGAGGAGGTCCGTACGGATGCGGCCAGACAGGCCAAGTTCCTCCGGGGACTGAAGGATGAGCTGTCTCTACAGCTTATCTCCGGAGATTTCGCCAACTTCCAAAATTTGGTAAACAAGGCTATCATGCAGGAGACCCAGCAGAACAAGGTCGACCTGAAGAAGAAGCGAATGATTGCCTTCAGGCAAAACCAGGGCATGGCCCAGAGACCCCGTTTTGCTCCACCTCCACCAGCACAGCAGTACCACCCCCGCCCAGTGTATCGTCCGGCGCCACCAACCGCCAATGCCGGAGCCAGCCAACCTCGTCCCGCTCCCGCCGCACCAACCGTCCCAGCTGCCCCGGCCAAGAAGCCGGAAGTTTTGAGAGACAGGCATGGCAAGCCTGTAGTATGCTTCAACTGCCGCCAGGAGGGACACTACTCCCATTAGTGCCCTCATCCCAAGCGTGCTCAAGGCGTCGCCTCCAACCCCGCCGTCCGTGCCAAGGTGAACCACGTCACCGCCGAGGAAGCCCAGGCCACCCCGGAGATTGTCATGGGTAAGTTTATGGTTCATTCATCGCTTGCAGTGGTATTATTTGACACCGGAGCTACCCACTCCTTTATATCAACTGCTTTTGTGGAAAATAATGCCCTGGACATAAGTGAACTACCCAGGCCAGTATTGATAGCTACCCCGGGCAAGCAAACCCTCTCCTGTTCCTTTAGTCCAAAGGTATGGGTAGAAATCCAAGGCACGATATTTTGGGCCGACCCCATTCTAATAGAATGTCAAGGTTTGGATCTCATTCTAGGGATGGATTGGCTAAATAAACATCAAGGAGTGATAGAATGTGCCCAGAGAAAAGTGACTGTGACTGATGAAGTCGGGACTATCGTCACATTCCAGATGCCAAGCAGGAAGGCCGGAAGGACAAGACTACATCAGATTACCTTGGAGGAGATACCAGTAGTCAGTGAATACCCGGACGTGTTCCCAGAGGATCTACCAGGGATGCCACCTAAGAGGGACATCGAGTTCAGGATTGACTTGGTGCCCAGAACTACCCCTATTTATAAGCGACCATACCGGATGGCCGCTAATGAATTAGCTGAGATGAAGCAGCAATTGGAAGATCTTGAAAGGAAAGGTTATATCAGACCAAGTACGTCGCCATGGGGTGCTCCCGTCATCTTCGTCGAGAAGAAAGAAGACAAGGCAAAGCGTATGTGTGTGGATTATCGCGCCTTGAATGAAGTAACAATCAAGAATAAGTACCCGTTGCCTCGGATCGATGATCTCTTTGACCAGCTAAAAGGAGCTACAGTATTCTCGAAGATTGACTTGCGTTCTAGTTATCATCAGTTAAGGATCCGAGAGGAGGACATACCCAAGACTGCCTTCACTACCCGTTATGGATTATATGAGTGCACGGTTATGTCCTTTGGATTGACCAACGCCCCTGCATTCTTCATGAATATGATGAATAAGGTGTTCATGGAGTATTTGGACAAGTTCATCGTGGTCTTCATAGACGACATCCTCATTTACTCCAAGGACCAGAAAGAGCACGAGGCTCACCTCCGGTTAACCTTAGGAAAACTAAGGGAACACCAATTGTATGCCAAGTACAGCAAATGCAAGTTTTGGACGGCAGAAGTAAAGTTCCTTGGACACATCATCTCTGCGCAAGGAATCGCAGTAGACCCTGCCACCGTGGAAGCAGTTACGGATTGGCTGCCACCCACGAACGTATCTGAGATACGAAGTTTTCTGGGATTGGCCGGATATTATCGGAGGTTCATTGAGAATTTTTCCAAGATAGCCAAGCCAATGACCAAGTTGTTGCAGAAAGGAGAGAAGTTTGAATTGACTCCTGAATGCGAGGAAAGTTTCCGCACTCTCAAGACCCGTTTGGTATCTACACCCATACTGACCCTACCGGATATCCGTAAGGACTTCCATGTCTATTGCGACGCATCTCGCCAAGGATTGGGATGTGTTCTTATGCAAGACGGGAAAGTTATCTCTTATGCCTCCCGTCAGTTGAGACCTCATGAGTTGAATTATCCGACCCATGATTTGGAATTAGCCGCCGTAGTGCACGCCCTTAAGATTTGGAGACACTACTTGGTTGGAAATCGCTGTGAGATCTTTACGGATCACAAGAGCTTGAAGTATATCTTCACACAGCCAGACCTTAACTTGAGGCAAAGACGATGGTTGGAACTAATCAAGGACTATGACTTAGGTATTCACTACCACCCCGGAAAAGCAAATGTGGTAGCTGATGCATTAAGTCGCAAGGGATATTGCACAGCCATGATGATTCAAGAACACGCACCCTTGTTATGTAGGGAGATGGAAAAGTTGAATCTTGGATTGACCACGAGAGCATATCTAGCCACCTTGGAGACCCAGCCTATTCTATTTGAGCAGATCCGTGAAGCTCAGTTGGAGGACCCGGATATAGCTGCCATTAGGAAGAACATGAGGCAAGGAAAAGCCCCAGGGTTTTCAGAGGACGAAAATGGCACCATATGGTTTGGAACCCGGATATGTGTACCAGATAAACCTGAGATAAAGACCCTTATCCTAAGAGAAGCCCATGAGACATTATACTCAATTCATCCTGGCAGTACCAAGATGTACCAGGATCTGAAAGAGCGTTATTGGTGGGTCAGCATGAAAAGAGAGATTGCCCAGTTTGTCGCCGAGTGTGACACCTGCAGAAGAGTAAAGGCTGAACATCAGAGGCCTGCAGGATTGTTACAGCCACTTAAAGTGCCTGAATGGAAGTGGGAAGAGATCGGTATGGATTTCATCACCGGATTACCAAAGACCCAACTTGGGTATGATTCTATTTGGGTGATCATCGATCGGCTTACGAAAGTAGCCCATTTCATAGCCGTCAAAACAACCTTTAGTGGCCCTAAGCTTGCAGAGCTATATATGGCCCAGATCGTATGTCTTCATGGAGTGCCCAAGAAGATCGTGATGTCGTTCGGACTCACGAATGCCCCGGCCTTTTTCATGAACATGATGAACAATGTTTTCATGGAGTTCTGTAACACCCCAGAAATTAAAAGAAATAAAATAAAATAAAGTATTAGTTAAATCATTTTTGGATTTATTATTAAAGGAAAATTCACAAAAGAACCCAAATAAAACCAAACAGGGAGAAATACTCAAAAACTGGACTTGAAAAATTTATGAGATGAACTAGAGACCAAAATATAATTTTAGGAATTTTTACAAATTTTTATCAACAGTGGTTCAACCCTTGATCAAATAAATGAATTACTGGAATTATTTTAAATCAGAAAACAATTTTAATTCCTAAACGGGCCTCAACCTTCAAAGTGACCGAGCCCAGCCCAGCCCAAGCCTTGAGCCACTGACAGGTGGGACCAACCTGTCGGCGCTCACCTCCCCTCTCTCTTCTGCCCGCCCCCGCCTCGGCCCCACATGGCAGCCGCAGGCGCCCGCCTCCGCTCTCTGACCAGACTGGCCCATCTGTCGGCCCCCTTCCTTTTTGGATCGCTCACTGACAGGTGGAGCCCACCTGTCAGGATCGTCTTCCTCCCGGGAAAGGGGATCCCCTTTCCTTTCTCCGGCGATCTCTTTCGGATTCCCTGCCGCCGGCCGCCCGATCCCACCCGATCAACCCTGGATCACCTTCCCTGGTCGCCACCGCTCCCCTTCCATCTACGGCCGACGTGTTTTTGCGCTTATAGAAAGCTTCCCGAAGCTTTTGGTAACCCTCGCCGGAGCTCTCGGGAACCTTTCGGTTCCTTGCCTTATGGACGCCGGCGACCCCCTATAAACCCCCCCCCCCCCCACGGCCACCGCCCTCAGCCCACACTCACACCGCCTTCCTCGTGTGAAAACAGAGCGCCACCATCACCTTTTCGACCTTCGGCTCTGCCTCGCCTCCGGCGAGCCATCACCATCGATCCCGACCTCCACCGTCCTAGCCGTCGCCACCGTTGTGATCACCAGAGCCCACCTGCCCTCGGCCACCCCTCCGTTGGCCGTGGACACCGCCGGATCGCCGTCGCCGACGAGCACCCGAAAGCCCTACTTCGTCTACCCTCGCCGCCGGCCGCCGTCCGTCGCCCTCCGTCGCCGCCAGAGGTACCATCGTGATCTCCATCCTCTCCTCTTTCCATTTTCGCCAATAGCTAGGCCCCTAGGCCCTCGCCGTCGCCGCTGTGGCCGTACCCGAGCCCGCCGTCGCCGGAGACGAAGGGTAAACTACCCTCGTCACCGCGTGCCGTGCCGGAATCCATCCGAGCCGCACGATCCCGAACGGACGGTCCAGATTAGATCTAGTGGGGATCTAATCTGAGCCCTCAGATCCGGTCAAACCGGTATCCTTTAATCTGTGCCGTCAATCTCTATTTAAAAGTTTGACTTAATCCCGTGCGTCCACGTATACCCTTTCGCCACGTTTTAATCTGAGCCGTTCAATTTCATTAAATCCACCCGCCTCGCATCTGGCCGCTGGATCCAGATCCAACGGTCTAGGTCGCTCGGGTCCACGCGCATAGTCACGGGTTCACGGTGAACTTGGTTCACCGTGGACCAGGGACTGATTTTCAGTTCAAATAAAATTCAGAAAATTGTTTAAACTTTGAAAATTCATATCTTGCTCATTTTAACTCCAAATTTCACCATTCAAATTTTGTTAAAACCAGAATATTATTCTCTACACATTAATGCCATAAAAACAGTATGTTTCTGTTACCCAAAATATTATTAATAAATAAATGAATAAAAATCCCTTAGGATTAAAATTAATAATACAGAAAATAAATTAGGAAAAATCCTAAAAAGATAAACTCCACTGTTTTATGCAAAAACTCAGAATAATAAAATATGACTTCACATAAAAACACCCACAACTATGTATGTTCTTCTATTTGGTGATTTTTATCTGTTTATTGAATGTATTATTTATTTTTCCGTATCGAGAAGACTACGAGTTCGTCGAGGAGCAGGAGTTCTACCCCGAGGTTCCTCCATCCCCCTTTGCTGATCAAGGCAAGTCATCGACCATCTCTGTGGAAACAGTTGATCATAATTGAGCCCATGTTTTAATAAAGTATCGCTATAACCCATAGGTTAATATTGCATTAGTCCAATAATCAAGCCTTACACTTATATTTATTAGATCCCTGTCCTTGTGTGCAAACCCAAGCCATGCTTATTGAGCCTTAACTCCTTGTCACTCTACTATAAAAATATTAGCTAGTGCCCAATGTACCGGCACAACTGCTATAGGATAAAAAGAACGAGTCGTAGATAGCTGGATTCTGTATATGATTTTCCCTGTTATTCTCGTCTCTGGACTCTGTTGGAGTTGGCTAAGTTATAAGTATGGTGGGTTACGGGTGCAAGCTCGGGCACTGGTTTGTCGCACCCGGGGCACTATAAGGACCGGTCTGCGGGATCTGTTGCAAAGCACTTCCGTACCAACCACAAGTCTAATGGGTAAGTCCTAACTGGAAGTATGGAATACTCCGGCTTGATGCACCATAGAGGAGGGGGCAAGGGGCTAGCCTGCGGGCGACTTGTACCGACGAGGCTCAAGGGGGGGTATGGTGGGGCTCCGATGCGTCGGGACACCATATGAAACCCATAAGAGGGTGCTATTGGGTCGGGGAGGACTATATGGAAGGTTTTGGCACGAGTTCCCATGAAATGGGTCATCTCGTTACACTCTGGTGTAAGTGATGAGTGCGTGCCTTGTGGGTACAGTGGTACATCTCTGATCAGAGCTATTAAATCTTTTCGAAAAGACGAGCCCACGGTCAAGGGCGGGTTGTGTGACTACTCGCAGTTAGTTTACAATTGTTTGAATGGTCGAGTTATTCATGGCACGTAAGGACCGTTGAGCGAGGTGGGGCTGACTGTACCCCTCGAGTTAGAAGATGATGATACACACACACAGGTTTACTTTTCGTATTAATAAATTGCTCACATTTAAAGCTTTACAATTATGCTGCTTCCGCAAAACTAGCCACTATCTCCCTTGTTATTACCTTGCATTATATTTGCATTCGGTGGCTTGCTGAGTACATCTGTACTCACCCCGTTGACTTACAACATCAGAGCCCGTCTACTACGAGGAGGATGAAGGTCTGGAGTAGCGACCCAGTCAAGGCGAGACTGGAAGGAGGCGTTCATCTAGGACCCTTATTTTATTAGTTTCTCTTCACCTTTATTCACTTTTGTATTAATGCGGTCTACGAACCGTGAATGATTGCCCGTATTGTACGTGGTCGCATGATGAACGTCTTGTTTTATTGATTTTCAGAGGAATTTCAATAAAGTCCTGATTTATTAAATCGGGGCGCGACAAGTTCTTAGATAAGTTTATCATGGTATTCATCGATGATATCCTCGTCTACTCTAAGACCAAGGAAGAACACGAGACTCACCTCCGTCTGACCCTCGAAAAGCTAAGGGAATAGCAATTGTACGCCAAATACAGCAAGTGCGAATTTTGGTCGTCTGAGGTAAAGTTCCTCAGCCATGTCATATCTGCCGGAGGAATAGCAATGGATCCAACCACCATTGAAGCAGTGACCAACTGGCTGCAGCCCACGACCGTGACCGAGATCCGGAGTTTTCTCGGATTGGCCGGATACTACCGCCGGTTCATCGAGAATTTTTCGAAGATCGCCAAGCCTATGACCAGACTTCTACAAAAAGAAGTGAAGTTTGAATGGACCCGAGATTGTGAAGAAAGCTTCCAGACTCTCAAGAAGAAGCTCGTGTCAGCCCCTATCCTGACACTACCGGACATCCAGAAAGACTTCCACGTCTACTGCGATGCTTCCCGCCAGGGTTTGGGTGTGTCCTGATGCAAGATGGGAAGGTGATATCATACGCCTCCCGACAGCTGAGACCACATGAACTGAACTACCCGACCCACGACCTGGAGTTAGCAGTCGTGGTTCATGCCTTGAAGATATGGAGACATTACCTTGTGGGGAATCGGTGTGAGGTCTTCACCGACCACAAGAGCCTCAAGTATATATTCACCCAACCGGACCTGAACCTCAGGCAAAGGAGATGGTTGGAACTGATCAAAGATTATGACTTGGGCATCCATTATCATCCGGGCAAGGCAAATGTGGTGGCAGACGCCCTTTGTCAAAAAGGGTATTGCAATGCCATCATGATCCAGGACCAGGCTCCTCTACTTTACAAGGAGATGGAAAGGCTGAACTTAGTGATCACCACCCGAGCGTACCTCGCTGCCTTGGAGTCGAGGCCTATCTTGATAGACTAGATCCGAGAAAAGAAGAAGGAAGACTCGGACATCTTGGAGATCCAGCGGAACATGAGGAAGGGTAAAGCCCCCGGATTCTCCGAGGACGAACATGGTACCATCTGGTTCGGAAACCGGATATGCGTTCCCGACAAGCCTGAGTTGAAGACCCTCATCCTTCAAGAAGCCCACGATACTCTATACTCCATCCATCCAGGGAGCACAAAGATGTATCAAGACCTCAAGGAAAAATATTGGTGGGTCGGCATGAAAAAAGAAATAGCCGAGTATGTAGCCAAGTGCGACACATGTCGGCGAGTCAAGGCAGAGCATCAAAGACCTGCCAGACTTCTGCAACCTCTCAAGGTCCCTGAATGGAAGTGGGAAGAGATAGGAATGAACTTCATCACGGGACTGCCCAAGACCCAAGCTGGTCATGATTCTATCTGGGTGATCGTCGACCGACTCACCAAGGTGGCTCACTTCATTCCGGTCAAGACAACTTACACTGTCACCAAGTTGGCAGAGTTGTACATGACCCGGATAGTATGCCTTCACGGAGTTCCTAAAAAGATTGTATCTGACCGTGGGAGCCAGTTTACCTCCAAGTTTTGGAAGAACCTTCAAGAGGAACTCGGCACCCGGCTGAACTTTAGCACCGCCTATCATCCACAGACCGACGGTCAAACCGAAAGGGTCAACCAGATATTGGAAGATATGCTTAGAGCTTGCGCTCTAGACTTTGGCGGAATGTGGGACAAGAACTTGCCCTATGCGGAGTTCTCCTACAACAACAGCTATCAAGCCAGTCTGCAAATGTCCCCGTTCGAAGCACTCTACGGACGTAAGTGCAGAACACCGTTGCTCTGGGATCAAACCGGAGAATCACAACTGTTTGGACTGATATGTTAAGAGACGCTGAAGAGAGGGTCAAGATCATAAGGGACCGATTGAAGACAGCCCAGTCCCGACAGAAGAGCTACGCCGACAACCGTCGAAGAGACCTAGCCTTTGAGGAGGGCGATTATGTCTTTCTCCGCGTCACTCCCCTTCGTGGCACTCAAAGGTTCAACATGAAAGGCAAGCTAGCACCCCGCTACGTCGGACCTTTTCAGATCCTCCGGCGGCAAGGAGAAGTGGCATATCAACTTGAACTGCCTCCATCTTTGGCAGGAGTTCATGATGTGTTCCATGTCTCCCAGTTGAAGAAGTGTCTTCGCGTGCCCACCGAGCAAGCCGATCTTCAACAGCTCAACGTCCAAGAAGACTTGACCTACATCGAGAAACCCATCAAGATCTTGGAAACCAAGGAAAGAGTAACCAGGAGTCGTGTAGTTCGCTTCTGCAAGGTTCAGTGGGACAACCACCCCGCCGAAGAAGCCACATGGGAAAAAGAAGACGAACTGAAAGCCCAATACCCCGAGTTATTCGAGTAACGTTCCAATCTCGAGGACGAGATTCTTTGTAAGGGGGATAGGTTTGTAACACCCCAAATTTTCAAAGGAATAAAAATATTAAATAATTCAATTTCCTGGATTTTACTATTTTGAAAATACCTTTTAAATACCCTTCTATACCATTTTGAACTACAACATAGAGTTAATGACCAAACCAGGAGCTTAAAATTTTTGTATAAACTCCCAAGGCCAAAATATATTTTTGAGAATTTTTATAAATTTTTACCAAGCTTGGAAGTAGCCTTAAGATTTTAATCTATTTTCTGGAATTATTTTTATTCAGAAATGTTTTGAAACAGTAACGGGCCTCCCTCCTCCCTTTCTCTCTCTCCCGGTCGGCCCAGCCCGTCACCTCGCCCGCCTCTGGCTAACAGCCCGACCCCACCTGTCGGCGCCGATCGCCTCCCTCACGCGCGCGCCCGACGCCTCGGCCCCACCCGTCAGCTCTCTCGCTCGCGCGCTCACGCCCGCTGGCTAGTGGCCCCCGCCTGTCAGACCCGTCGTCTACCTCCCGCCTCCGCCCCCAAATTCCACCGGCCGATGACCCCCGCCTCGGATCCGCCTCGCTGGCCCCTCCCACTTTAATTCGACGCCATTAATCGGTCCCCCGCGTTCTCCCGGCCGTTTCCCCTCGTTAACCCACGCCATTAAGCCACGGGATCAACGCTGCGCGTGCATGGCCGAGCCCTTGCCAGCGAGTAAATACCCCCCCCCCCTCGGCTTTCCTTGTATACGATGCCCTTTAGCCCTCGCCAGTACCCCTATTTAACCCCCTGGACTCCACCGCGTCCGACCCCCACGACCATTCGCTGCGAGAGCAAACAGAGCGCCCGCACTTCGCCTTTTAGCGCACTCCTCCTGTTTCGCCTCCGGCCACCACTCGCCGTCGCCTCGGACTGCCTTCGTCCGCGCCTCCGCCACCATCGTGACCGCAAGGACGACCCCGGCCTCGGCCACCCCTCCGCTGACGTCGAACCCCGCCGGTACACCATCGCCGACGAGGAGCCCGAACCACTCCGCCGTCTACCCTCGCCGCCGACTGCTTCCCGTCGACCCCTCGCCTCGCCTAAGGTGCCATCATGACCGCCGTAGCACCCTCTTTCCATTTCTAGGCTTAGCTAGGGCCGCCGTCGCTCGTCGTGGCCCCTGGCCCGCTCGCCGTCGTCGGAGAAGATGACCGGCATGGTTCGAGTACCCGTGCCGTGTCGGATTCCATCCCGACCGCACGATCGCGATCGAGCGGCGCTAGTTGTTCCACGTGCGCGATCTAATCCGCACCATCGGATCTGGTCAAAGCGGTACGTTTTAATCTCGCGCGTTCATTTCCATTTAAAACCCGCGTTCGATCTCGTGCGTCCACGTGGTACCCTTTCACGCGTTTTAATCCTGGCCATCTGTTATCACTTAAGCGCCCCGCCTCGCCCGCGCGCGTTGGATCTGGATCCAACGGTCCAGATCGATCCGGCGTACGCGCACAGTGCGCGGGTTCACCGTGGGCCTGGCTCATCGTGGACCCGAGGCGTTTTAAATTTGAAAATAAATTCCAAAAATGCTTTTAAACTTGTAAAATTCATATCTAGCGCATTTGAACTCTAAAAATTGCCATTTCAATTTCAGAAAATTCACAATATTATTCTCTACACATTAGTTCAATAAAAACAATATGTTACTTTAGACTTTTTCACATTTAATTAAATAGGCATTTAAATACCCTTAGGTTAAAAATGTAAATTTAATTATTTAAATTCCAGTAAAGCTTATATTTATTTATTCCCTGTTAATATGAACAAACCACTAAATTTTCTATGGACCTTTCATTTTAAATTTATTAGAGAACTTAAAAATGAGAATAATCACTTTTAAAACCCTTTTTTCAAAGGGCAACACTTCATTTTAATTTCTTTTAAAATTATTTATGAAATGAACTTCAGAACCTTAACAACTTGATTTATTTTTAAATCAAACCAACTTGAACCTACGTGCTTATTATGTGATATTATATTGTTTGATTGAATGTTGTGTTTATTTTATTTTACTTTATTTATATTGGAAAGACTACGACGCCGTCGAGGAGCCGGAATATTTCCCGGAAGTTCCTCCCTCACCCTTCGCTAAACAAGGAAAGTCACCAAACCAATCTTTTGAGCATATTGAACCCATGTTTTACCAAACTATCGCAAAAACACATAGGTTATACATGCATTAGTCAAATGAACCCTTACAATATATTTATTTAGGATCCCCGGGCCTTGATGTGCAACCCAAGCCATGCTATCTCGCCTAATCTCCTTGTCACCACATGATTAATGGTATTAGCTAGTGTCCAATGTATTGACACGATCGCTATAGGATAAAAATGAGTCGTAGTAAAATGGTTCTACTATATGATCCCCGTTACTTCTTATCCTTGGATTTCTGTTGGTGATGAGTTATGGTTGTGAGTGTATGCATGGTGGGTTCCGGGTGCAAGCTAGGGCATTGGTCGGTAGCACCCGGGGCACTATAAGGACCGGTCTGAGGGATCCGTTGCAATACACTTTCGTACTAACCACAAGTCTAATGGGTAAGTCCTAACTAAGGTATGGAGTGTTCCAAACCGAGGCCACCATTTGGAGATGGGTCAAGCAGCACCTGCGGGTGGCTTGTACCAATGTGGCGCAAAAGGGGGTGCGACGTTAGCCGGGATGCGGCCCGGCGCGCCGGCGAAACCTAGAGCGGGTGGTTATCGCTTGGAGCATTTCATGCTGAGGTTTTGGCACGAGTTCCCATGGTATGGGTCATCTCGTTTGGGATGAGTGCGTGCCTTGTGGGTACAGTAGTACATCTCTGATCAGAGTCTTAAATCTTTTCGAAAAGCCGAGCCCACGGTCAAGGGCGGGTTGCGTGACATCCCACAGTTAGATT
This sequence comes from Zizania palustris, assembly GCA_019279435.1. NCBI lineage: Eukaryota > Viridiplantae > Streptophyta > Magnoliopsida > Poales > Poaceae > Zizania > Zizania palustris. Next base: position 13,936,469 of record JAAALK010000287.1, on the reverse strand, counting down.
ACTCTGAATATGTATGTGCATGATGGTTTGACATGTAAGGACTGTTGCGCGAGGAGGTAAAACGTACTCCTCGAGTTAGATGATGATGTTGATGTTCATGCTTACTTTCCCGCATGATTAAAAATTTGACTACACTAAATGCAATAATTGAAAATGTACTTTTCCGCACTGTTAGCCATTATCCTTCCTTGTTTATTATCCTGCATTATTACTTGCATTTGCGGTGGCTTGTTGAGTACTTTTTGTACTCATACCCGTTGGACCCCATAGAGGATGTCTACTATGAAGATGGTCGGGAGTAGCGACCCAGTCAAGAAGAAAGATCCTGAAGAAGACGTTCGTCATGCAGTTTATTTTTATTATTTTAATTACACTCTTATGTAATAATATGGTCTGCGTCCCATGAATGCTTGTCGTATGTACGTTGTCGCATGATGAACCTCTTGTATTATTGTTTTTCTTTGGAAATTCAATAATGTCTCGATTTTAATAAATCGGGGCGCCACACAAACCCACAAAGATGCGGAAAATTAAAGATAATAAATACGATTCAAAGCTAGGGCTTTGGATTGGTGTTTTCGGGAGAGACCCTTGAATCGGCCTTGCCCCTAGTACTTATAGGGGGTGGGCTGGTTACCCCTGGCTAGAGATAAAGTTAGATGCGGCCAACACCCTGTTGAGATAAGTTTTGGGCGAAAACACCTCAAATCCTACTCGGATCCGTAATCTGGACCCTGGCCGGTCTGACCGAGCCCATGGGTCCGGTCTGACCGAACCTGGCCAGTTGGACTGGCCTACCATAGCCTGTCAGACCGGCCTTTGCCAGGTTTGACATATTTTTGATCAAAAATACCATTTTTCAGTATTTGCCTAGTTTGACCATTAATGCCATTTTTTGCTATAATCAATTTGCTAGTGAGTTGGCATCTCTAGATACATGAGTAATCTCAAAATCATTAAAGGTAGCAATTAAGTCTAAACACTTATCCAAGTAGCTATTTAGTAAACCGTTAAAACATTGAGCAAGCTTGGCTACTTGTTGCACGACTAATAAAGAATCACCATATGCATGAACATATTTCACACCCATGGAGTTTAACAACTCAAGACCTAGCAATAGGACTTCATATTCGGCTTGATTATTAGTTGAATGAAATTCTAAACGGGCCGAGGTTTCAAAGTGCATACCACTTGGTGATACGAGAACCACTCCAACACCTTGGCCATTTTTGTAAGCCGAACCATCGAAATAAAGTTTCCATGGTAATACTTCAATCAAAACGACTTCATCGCCCCAATTGACATATACATGGTGATTTACTATAAAATTAGCAACGACTTGGCCTTTCATAGCTCTCAACGGTTCATAAGCCAAATCATAATCAATTAATGCATACGCCCACTTGCCGATTCTACCACTTAGAATCGGCTTTTGCAACATGTACTTTATGACATCCGTTTGGCAAGTGACAACACATGTGCTAGGGAGAAGATAGTGACGCAATTTGGTGCACGCATAATAGAGGGATAAACACAAACGCTCCACAAACACGTACCTTGTCTCAGCATCCAGAAGTCGACAACTCAAGAAGGTGATGATGTACTCTCTTCCTTCAATGTCTTGAGTAACCACGGCTCCAATCACACTCTCCTCCTCGGCAATATAAAGCTGAAAAGGAATCCTGGCCTTCGGCGCCCTTACTACAGGCGGCGTCGATAAGCACTCTTTGATTTTATCAAAGGTGTGTTGTTGGCTTTCCCCCCAAGTGAACTCGGCTTCATTTTTTAGCCGGAGTATCGGGACAAAAGCATCAATTTTGCTAGACAAGTTAGATATAAAGCATCGCAAATAATTAACCTTGCCTAGCAGTTTCTGCACATCTTTCTTACATGTCAGTGCTACACATCCTATAATTTTCTCAAGCCTCTTAGGATCGATTTCAATGCCTCTTTCATGAATCAGGAATCCCAAGAACTTACCCGCTGATACGCCAAACGCACACTTGAGTGGGTTCATTTTTAAGCCAAACTGGCGCATTCTTTCGAAAGCAACTCTTAAACCGGCGAGGTGGTTCTCCATAGCGTCCGATTTGACCACAATATCATCTATATAAACCTCTAACATAACTCCTAACAAGTCATGAAAGATTATGTTCATGGCACGTTAGTGTGTGGCGCTAGCATTCTTTAAACCAAACGTCATTACTACCCACTCAAACAAGCCGACAAAACCGGGGCAGCGAAAAGCCGTTCTAAAAACGTCTTCTTCGGCCATAAAGATTTGATTATAACCAGCGTTGCTGTCAAGAAAACTTAGTACCTTGTGTCCCGAGGCATCGTTGATCAACATGTCGGCTATTGGCATGGGGTACTCATCTTTCGGAGTGGCTTTGTTCAAATCCCTGAAGTCGACGCAGATTCGGATCTTGCCACTCTCTTTATTCTCGATAGGCACGATGTTAGCGATCCATTCCGTGTACCTGCATAGCCTGATAAAACCTACCACTAATAGACGTTCAACCTCCTCTTTAACTCGGTCATAGATGGCCGAATTGAAGCGGCGCGGCGGCTGCTTATAAGGCCTAAACCCGGGTTTGATGGGGAGCCGATGCTCAACAAGCTGTCAGCTTAACCCGGGCATCTCGCTGAAGTCCCATGCGAAGCAATCAACATATGATCGAAGCAATTTTATTACTTCGGCCTTTACATCATTATTCAAATTCTGATTTACAAATGTCGGCCTCAGAACACTACCATCTCCTATATCTACTTGTTCTAAAGGGTCGGCCGACGAGAAGCCTTGACCTAATTTTTCTACCTCGCTAAAATCTTCAATGGCTTCGGCGATACCGTCTTGAGAAGACCGATATTGCTCCACGCGAGATTTTGGCCAATCAAGATTAGCGCTAGACATTCTACTATCTTAGACACAACCGAGCCACACCGGCCGACTTTATGGAAATAGGAACGAACCTCCCCTCTAATACACTACCAAAGTCATAATCCGAGAGGTCTCGCCCCGACAAACATTCTATCTCATCATGGGTGGTGTTACTGGATGCATCGGCCAAGCTAACGTGGGCCGATGAGTCTGCGTGCACTATATCGACCTCGTCGCCATCCCATTGTATCAGATGCTGGTGCAAGGTAGATGACACACATTGGTTTGCGTGGATCCAATCATGCCCAAGCAATACATTATAATTACCTTGCACATCGACGGTGAAGAAAGCGGTGGGTAGCGTCTTGTTCCCCACTGTCAGTTCCAGGGACAGTACTCCTTTAGCTTCCATCGTGTCGACGTTGAAGCCATTGAGGGTGACGTTGGTCTTCTTCAGGTCATCGTCATCCTTGCCGAGCTTCCTCATAAGGAAGTACGGCATTAGGTTCACGGTGGCGCCGCCATCGATGAGCATCCTCGAGATAGGCTTCCTGTCGATGTGCCCCCTTATGTAGAGAGGTCTCAAGTGATGGCTCGTGTCTCCGGGCTTCTCGAATACGGCGTCCAGCGGGCCAATGTATAGTTGTGCGATCCCGGCCTCCTCCTGCAGTGGAACGAACTCAAAAGGTAACATGACAACGTCGATGTCCATCGCCTGAGGAGGGGGCCCCTTGGAGATGGGAGTGTAGTCGTCGTCAAGCAAGTCATCGTCATCGGAGCTAACGGGGGCCGAGTCATTGACCATGACCGACCTAGGTCTCCAGACTTTCTTCACTGTGGGCCAAGGGCAGATTTCCTTTAAAAATGTGTCCCGTGCCTCCTTGGCCTTCTCTTCTCGTATTTCTTGTGTCCGCAAGCGCTACAACCTCTTCTTTTGTGACTTGGACATCCCCAAGGGCGCCCACGATGGCTGAGGATGGGTGTCGGGTGCCACAGTCTTGCTTCCAGCATTTTTGGCCGAAGGAGACTTGTTTGTATCGGCCTCGGATATCTTGTGCTTGCCATGTGAGGTCCCCTGCTCTTGGTCGGTTGGACCGGCCATAGCGGGGCGGTCGGACTGGTCTGTGCCGAAAACCACTGTAAGGCCGGTTAGACCGGGCTTCGGCTAGGGCTCCAATCGGGCTAGGAGATGCATCTTCATGCCATCTCGCTGGGGCACCCTTCAGGATTGGGACCTCCTAGGATCCCACCCTGATGACTATAATCTTCGAGGCGTCTTCACGTCCATCTCTTCCGGTGCCATCTCGCGGAGCCCGGTTCTGAGGTACTACGGACAGACGGTGAATAATATTATCATCCTGCGCTGGCCCTTGAACCTACCACTCAGAAACACTAGAAGGAATGTAAGTGTTAGTAGTTGGACACTGCCCGGAGTTCTCCGGCGGCGGAGGCCAAGTCGGAGCCATCGCCCAACAGTATGGTGGTGGCATCAGAGGCTCTAGCGGCCTTGCCCACTGAGTGCCGAACCCGTTGGCCTGTTGGAAGTTTGGCCACATCGACGGTACATCGGACCAGACCAATGAAGGGTCCTGCCAGGCCAAAGGTAAACTCGCCCATGGTGGAGATGGGCCTGGCCACTAGAGGCCGAATCCATCCATAGGTTGCAGCCCACTCGGAGGAGGTGGGTCCAGCCACTGAGGTCCGAATCCCCCTGGAGGTTGGAACCCATCCGGAGGAGGTGGGTTCGGCCACTGAGGCCCGAAGCTTCCAAGAAACTGGGGCCAAGCCGGAGGAGGGTTCGGCCACTAAGGTCCAAACCCTGTCGGAGGTTGGGACCAACCTGGAGGGGGGTTTAGCCACTAAGGTATGAACCCTGCCAGAGGCTGTATCCACTTCAAAGAGGTGTTCGGGCCTTGAGGTCCGAACTCAACCCTCGTGGGGCTCGTTCTCCTAGGGGACTTTGACCGTCCCGGAGCCCGTGGGCGAACACCTCCCCTCTCAGACCTTCGTTGGTGCTTATCCAACATCATCTTGTAAGTCACCTTTGTCCTTATGTGGTGTCTGGCCGAAGATGATGGCTTAATATTTTCTTTCCACACTCCTACCTCCAGATTCTTTTGTACGAGTGTGCGCGTGCGAGTGTCTCCTATGACGACCGCTTTCCCTTTAGCCGACTCGGCCTGCTCTAGCCAAATCAACACCTTCTTTCCCTCGAGTTCAATGTTGTTCATGGGAAAAGGGTCTCTATCTAATTTCATCTTTGGATTCGCTTCTATTTTCAATCGTCCTTCTTCTATGGCCGATTGAACCTGTCGACGAAAAACATTGCAATCGTTAATGTAATGAGAATGCGAATCATGCCACTTGCAGTATGGACGCTTCTTTAATTCATCGGCAGATGGCATGACTTGCCCTTTTGGCAACCATAGGAGTAGATTTTTTAATAGGAAATCAAATATATTATCACACTTAGTTACGTCGAATGAATATCTAATTTCATTAGGCCGACTCTTAGAGGGAGACGGCCGTAATTCGGAGCAAGTGACGGGCTTAGACTTCGTGCTCCAAGTCCATTTGGCCGTGTACGTATCGGCCGGATCTTCTTCCTCTTTGGATTCTCCCTCGTCGGAGTGCTCCATAGTGTGGATTTCAGACCTTGGCTTATTAAAAGTTTTAATGAATTTTCTATCATTGGCCCGGCCTTCCTGAACCAGAGCCTGTTGCAAGACTTGGCTAACGTCCAAGAGGTTTTGATTATCCATACGTTCTTTAATTTCTACCCATAGGCCATTGAATGCTAGATCTGCTAGGTCTCTTTCCGATACATTTAGGCTAAAACATTTATTCCTGGTGTCTCTAAAGCGTTTGACATACTCAAAAACACCCTCGCCGGATTTTTGTCTAACCGCCGTGAGGTGTGATAGCCTAAGCTCGGTCTCGCCTGTGTAGAAATAATCATGAAATCTCTGGTCCAATTGATCCCATGTCTGGACGGAGTTTGGCGGGAGCGCCAAAAACCATGTGAATGCAGTGCCGGACAATGATAAGGAAAATAACCTGAGTTTCAATGCATCCGACCTGCTAGCTTCACCACATTGTGTTAGAAATTGGCTAATGTGTTCTAATGTGGATTTACTACCCTCGCCATCAAATTTCGTGAAATCTGGGACTCTATAACCGCGAGGGTACGGTATGGTGTCAAAGTGGTCGGGATATGGTTTCCGATAAACCCTAGCTCTATCCCGAGGTGTAAAGCCGGTGCATTCCCTAAATAGCACGCGAATACGTTCCTCGATATCGTCGTAGTCTAATGCTTGCGCGCATCTTTCATGTGGTGGCGAGACGCGTGGCGGTATATCGGCATGCTCTGGCCTATGCTGTGGTGTGGGAGTGTGCAGTGCGAGCGGCGGCGGCAGAGCAGGTATGGGCGCAGGCAGCGGCGGTGCTTGATAAGCTGGGTTTGCTTGGCCATAAGCATAGCTATGTGTTTCGGCTGTGGATGATGTAGCCGGAAATGTGATGTTTTTTCCAGTATTGCCGTCGGTTCTACTATAAATATGTTGTGCCGGTGGAATACTAGTGATTGGTGTTGGTGAATCGGCCTCAGTAAAACCGAATCTTCTAAATACTGCTACCACTTGCGAGACAACTGTGAGTTCTAGTTTGTTGGCTAGCGAGGCACTAACCGCCTGATCAACAGACGCGGCTATTCTACGGTCGACTTGTGAGGCAGATAAAGGGGGTGATGATCGGCGTACCTGGGTTAGGTTGAGGTTGTCGTGCATGACGAAGCCCGAGCGTGTCTTTATGCAATCTCTGAGCATCAGCTCTTCAAGTTCCTTCTTCTTCGCTTCGATCTTCGCTCGGTCTTCCTCAGATATGGCTGCCATGGTGGGTGTCATAATGTTGCGGTCGTCGATGTCTGCGCCCCCCATAGTGTTCATCAGTGATGTAGCGGATGTAGACGTAGTAGAGGTTAACACTCCGATGTAGAGGTAGTAGTCATGGTTGGCGTTGTCCCCAGCGGAGTCGCCAAAAAGTGTGTTGACGCATAAATGCGCCCCCTCACTTAGGCAGGTTCGATGTCCAAAAGTATCGCAGCGATACTAACGCCACGTTCTGACTACCCTGGATAGTGACAAGGGATTTCGAGTCACCAGGAAATTAGATAAATAATTTATATTTCAATCCAATTGGCCGAAAAGTACTAGTAATAATGTAAACAGTAACAAAATGATAAAAATACCTAGAATCGGCCAATTCGGAGGCTGATTCGGAGTTACAACGAAGATGGTCCGAAGGGTCCATAGGGCACCTTCGGCCTCAAGCCCGGTCAGATCGAAGGTACAACCTCGGTTGGACTGGAGGACTATGGAGGGGCTTCGGCCGGAGTCCCGGGGGCAGCTGCGAAGGGTGGCTCCGACGGTTTGACCAGCGAAGTATCTTCGGTCGGACCGACGAGGTGGGCTTTGGCGTGCAGGCTTCGGTAGAGGCTCCGGCGTGGCGCAATGCGAAGGGACTTTGGGCGCAACCTCTGGATTCCAGCGCAGCGTGGTGCGGAGGTCCCCAGTCGGACCGGCGAAGTGCCATCGGTCTGACCGGCTATTGCCGACAATGGAGTGACGAGATCCAATCAGACCGGTATCTCAACGCCGGTCGGACCGAAGTAACAGATCGGATCTGCCAAACTTCGATAGTCCAAGCAAACGATCTTCAATCGCCTCCAAACTTTGTAGAGGTGTTTAGGAAGGCAATTGATCTGCAATGATAATAAGAGATCAAACACAATTCGGCCAGAGGGCCGAATTGTTGAGTAGGGCAATAAAATCGATAAAAAGGATAGCAATCCGTTACGTGGATTAACGGGAGGTTCACAAGCGAACCAGCAAGGGTTACCATGATTACGGACGCGGCAGACGGAGGGATTTCAAGAAAACCCACGAAGATGCAGAAAGTAAAGGAAATAAACGCGATTCAAAGCTATGGCTTTGGATTTTTGGATTTGAGAGAGGGCTTGAATCGGCCTTGCCCATACTATTTATAGGGGGGTGGGCTGGTTATCCCTGGCTAGAGATAGAGTAAGATTTCGCTAAAAATCTGTTAGGATAATATTTGGGTACAAATAGCTCGAATCCCCCTCGGATTCATATTCTGTTTATAACAAAAATGGCATTAATGGTCAAACTAGGCAAATACTGATAAAAATACCACTTTTCAGTATTTGCCTAGTTTGACCATTAATGCCATTTTTTGTTATAAACAATCCCCTTAAGTGTGTGACCCGATAGGTTCATACACTAACGGTTGTTCACTAGAAACCTTTTCCAACTCACTGATCAATAGCGATACCTAGCAGCACATATTGACCCCCAAAAATGTACAAAATCAATTTTCACTGAACCTTGATATATGCACACACCATTCCCTTTACCACGCGACATCAGTCATGCTCAAGGCGAGATTCGTGCCACCCTTGTTGGATAGCTCGACATTTTCACTCAAACAAGTAGTGGATTCAAATCATGACTAACTCTTTATTCATAGTGGCATGGCCATGCATTTTTCCAATCCGATTACCTCGAGGGGCCCAGAGATGTCCCTCCTATTATTAGGCGGGACAAATTCGATCTTGACCGCTCACATCCAAAGACATGTTTCACAACACACCTGAAAACAACCCTTATTACTACCCTATTATGGAATAGTATTAGGAAGCATCTAAGTGTGTCACTACGCATTCTGGAATCAAATAACGATCTCAGGTAAGAGGACTTTGTAGGTATGCCATTTGAGATAACAACTGATGACACGTTACAATAACAATCCCAGTAGTATATCAAGTGGGTCTATCCAACACCATGTTCACTAACATGTGTCCGCATCACTGATTTGATATCTCTGTTTATGATCTATGAAACGTGATAATCAATCAGTCAGATGTGCTAATCTATGTATCATCATTGTCCCACATGATGATAAGATTAGGGATCCATTTTGAACAATATCGTTATAAAACAAATAGTTTCACATAACAAGTCAGCAACTCATTAATTAAATGTAAACGACATTTATTCAAGGAACAAGATAACAATTATCCTCTTACATTAGTATAAACACTACTAACATCTTCCACAAAACACATGACTCACTCACGCAAGTATTTAATACCCATGGAGCTCAGGTGTGCCTCATGCTTGGGCTATGGAAGAGATTTTGTCAACGGATTTGCTATGTTCAAATCCGTGTACACCTTGCAAATCTTCACATCACCTCTCTCTATGATCTCGCGAATCGGGTAATATCGCCAAATTATATGTTTAGATTTCTAGTGTGACCTTTGTTCCTTGGCTTGCACAATGGCACCACTATTATCACAATAGAGGTCCACTGGACTGGATGCACTAGGAACAACACCCATCTTAGAAACAAACTTTCTGATCCAAACGGTCTCCTTCATAGCTTCTGAAGCGGTGATATACTCAACTTCTATTGTAGAATCGACCACCGCCTCTTGCTTGGAACTTTTCCAACTCACTACGCCTCCATTGAGGCAGAACACAAAACCAGATTGTGATCTAGAATCATCTTTATCGGTCTAAAAGCTAGCATCGGTGTAACCATTTACAACAAGCTCCTCATCACCACCGTACACTAGGAACATTTCCTTAGTCCTTCTCAATTACTTGAGGATACTTTTTACTACAGCCTAGTGACTTTTACCTGGGTTCGATTGGTACCTGCTTATAACATATAGAGCATATGACACATCTGGGCATGTACATAGCATGGCATATATGATGGACCTGATCACAGAGGCATATGGGATCACACTCATTTTCTCTACATCATCAGGTGTCACAGCACACTAAGTCTTAATAAGGGAAATACCATGTCACATTGGCAGAAATCCCTTCTTGGAATTCTTCATTTTGAACCGTTTCAAAACCTCGTCAATGTACATGCTTTGGCTTAATCCAATTAGCCTTTTTGATCTATCTCTATAGATCTTTATGTCCAAAATGTATGCTACCTCTCCAAGATCTTTCATCGAAAAACTATTTTTCAATGAAGTCTTGACAACATTCAACAAAGGAATGTCATTTCCGATTAATAATATGTCATCCACATAGAAGACCAGAAATACAAATGAGCTCCCACTAGCCATCTTGTAAACACAAGGCTCTTATTTGTTCTTGATGAAGCCAAACCCTTTGACTACCTCATCAAAACAAAGATTCCAACTCCGAGAAGCTTGCTTCAGCCCATAAATGGACTTCTGTAACTTACAAACTTTCCCAACATTCTCTGGATCGTCAAGACCTTTAGGATGTGTCATGTACACATCCTTACTTAGGTTTCCATTCAGGAAAGTCGTCTTGACATCCATTTTCCATATCTCATAATCATAAAATGTGGGAATTGCTAGGATGTCCGAATAGACTTAAGCATAGTGATAGGTGAAAATGTTTCATCATAATCAACACCTTGAATCTATCTAAAACCTTTCGCCACCAATCGTGCCTTATACATGTGAAAATTTCCATCAACGTCTATCTTTTTCTTGAAAATCCATTTACACTGAATAGTTTTTACACCATCGGGTGGATCGACCAAGTTCCAAACTTGGTTTTCTCACATGGACTCCAACTCGGATCTGTATATTTTACATTTGTGCTAGAGCATGCCTCGGAGGCTTTGGTTTGGATGGAATCTCAAAGAGGGGGCCGCATTGGTCCTCGGAGGGGGCCTCAGAGAGGATTCTGGAGAGGGCCTCAGAAGGGGCCTCATCGGACTTCGAAGATCCAACTTCTAGTCTTGTGGCTTCTTGAAGTAGTCTTCACAGTGGCCTTCGGAGCAGGCTTCGCCTGAGATGATGGGGCTGAGGCCTGCTATCGGCTTTGCTATCCTAGTGGACTTCGGCCTAGCAGATGCCTCAGAACCCACTTGTCATTTGGCCCCTGTTAGGGTAAGCTATTTCCCCCAACACTACTCCCAATAAAATGGGCAAGCCGAAGTATCCAACAAAAGTTGGATCAAGTTGATAAAGTGGAGGATTAACGAACAACCGAAGCAGTGACATCGGTCCCTATCGGAAGAACTATGGGCTTATCGGATGGTGTGTCATGGGTCCACGCAAGTGCCACCATATCAGTTAGTCTATGACCATGAAGTAGCACTACCTTGGGAAAATAATATCGGCTTGAGAAGGACATCACTATAGAATCAGCTTACAGCCGATAATTATTATAATTTAATAACATATGGCCTAGATGATTTAACGCAGAACCGATTGAGAGCCCTAGAAAAGATCGAGGAAAACAAAGCAAGGGTAGCCAGGTATTATAATAAGAAGGTAGCACCCAAGTCATTTGAAGAAGGAGACCTCGTTTGGAAGCTTATCCTGCCGATCGGATCTAAAGACAATCAGTTCGGTAAGTGGTCGCCTAATTGGGAAGGACCTTTTCGGTTACATTGAGTTGTTCCTGGTAATGCCTATCTACTTGAAAGTTTAGACGGAGAAGTGTTCGGGAAAACGTTGAATGGAAAGTACTTGAAGAAATATTTCCCGAGCGTATGGATAAATGCCTAAGGATCTGCACATAAGTAGAGAGACAACCGATACCAATGGTATCGCCTTTAGATGGCCGATGATGAAACATCGCCCTTAGACACACGGAGAATACTATATGAAGAGTAAAAGGATGCAATGAATCAAGAATCACAAGGGAAATGAAGTAACAAAGGTTCAATAGATCACTCGTCAATAAAAGGTGAATAGTTCAAGACAAGTATTGTCGAATGGCCTCGACCGCTCGCTGTCAAATGTCATTGACGCCTCAGATCACAACACGGTCTTCAGCATGTGATCCTAGGACCACTCCAATGGCATGGTGATGTCGATGCCCACGATGAACAGCGTCGGCAAGTCTGCGATCCTAGACTTGGATCCGGTCAGGGAGGGCCGATAGGATATCCTCTCACAGGCCATCTCCACCCGGACTTCGCTTAGATTTGCTGCCAAGTCAGCCTTCCTCACCTTCATATCATCGAGGCATAGCGATGCAGCTGATGAACCTTTGCGCAGGCTCTCTAGGCTAGCGACCTTAGTAAGTATCACATCATTATGAGCTTTGGCAGCTTCCAGCTACGATGCACGGCTAGCTCGATTGGCCATTCATTGTTGGGCCTGCTAGGTCGTCGGCTGATGATACTCTAGGTATGCCACCGGTGTTAGAACATCATCAAGGTCGGGAGGGAGGAAGTCCAACACGTCGTTGAAACGAGCCCTTATGGGACCCGAGTTATCCACCAGCGCCTCCACTAGGTTGTTAAGATGGCACATCAAGTCCATTAGTACTTCCCTCGCCTCCAAAGATGGCCGATGTGTAGATGGTTGAGCGACATCGGCAACCTCGTCCTCTTCAAGATACTAATATATGTAAAAAGGGGAACCCATGGACGAATGACTAGAAATTAAGAAAAGATTAGGCGGAAAAAAGTTGATCAACAACAAAATTCCAAGTGAAAAAAGTACTTACGTCAGTTGGCCCAGCCTTGCAAGCTGATTGCAATTTGTCATCGGCATCAGAAGCCGCAACATCATCTTCCACTTTAGTAACAGGAAGGGTGTGCGAACTCCCTTCATCAAGATCGGTCCCAGGGAGAAGCGTGGCAACAAGACTAGGGGCAGACTGCATCCAAGACCAATATAATCCTCTTAGGAAATAAGAATGAATTTAAGGGGAAATAAGGTACCTGATGAGAGGCATTAGAGGCGATAGGAGAAGCTCTAGGGGTAGTGTCAATCGGAGCAACAAAAGTGGTGGCACTAGTCGATGTAATAGGACTGGTGGCAATGCCTTCCGACACATCGGCCTTGACGAAGACTGTCGCGGAGACATCCTCGGCAATTGCAGCCGATGAGGCATCAATAGGGTCATCAGTCATGTGGTCGAACGTCGTGTAAAGGGACGCAACATAAATAGAAGGAGATGAAGATGACGGAGCCATGACCTACACCAGGAGTGGTGCGAGGATGTCAGTGGTGAGCTCAAGGGTGAAAGAGAGAAGGTTGTTATGTGGAGGCATAGACAAGAAGATGAAGCCGATGGATACTTATAAAGTGGAGACGATGCCTCGACAGGTGGGTCAAGCCGATCCTAGTGGATTTGGTGGGACTGGGTGTAATTGAGAAACCAAGGGTGGTTTTGGTCTCGATGATGAGTGATTGACAAGGATGAGCGTCTTAGCATTTGAGTGGTCGAGAGTATGTGGAGTGCATCGAGGGTTTCGATGTGGAGTAAAGGTGTGGCTGCCGAGGGTTTCGGCAGTGCGTCATGTTCTTGTTTTGGCTTGTCTTGTTTGTGCAGGGTGGAGATGCTGACCGACTGTCGACGGTGTGTGATCGAGGGTCGAGCGGGGAGCTTGATGCCGAGGATCAGGGAGGCCGGGCAAAGTTGGAGAAGATCTCAAGAGTGCATGAAGAGACGAAGCGAGACTCGGACGGACGACTGATTGCGACGGTGTGTCGACTATGTTCGCGAGAGGGAGGCCAGGACAAGCATTCGTGTGGCTCGAGGGGATCGAGAGTGGAAGTGGCTTGCTAGCGCTCGGATTCGCGAAGCGGTGTCACGAGTCGAAGGGCTGAAAAGGCTTTGTCGGTTTTTGCTGAAAACCGTCGAAACGTTTATCGTTTTTACTAATTCAATAAAATTGAGTCATGTTTTAGTTTAAATTTTTAGTGTCATTGTGTGTACTTTTTAGAGTATTTTTGGAGTATACATATTCTGAAAATAGTCTAAAAAGAGGTCTTTTGTAATAGGGTATTTTTAGTTTTAATTTTTTAGCATTGTATTTTTAGTTTTGAATATTGAGTCTTTCTAGGGGATTGTTTGTAAAAAGGCCTTCTAGAAACATGGAGTTGTTGGGATAAATATCCCTGGGGAAATTTAACTATTTGCCACCCTCTTCGTTGCCACCTCTTCAAATGCCACCCTCTTCATTGCAATTAATTTTTTGCCACTCTCTTCGTGACCCAATTAATTTTTTGCCACTCGGTGTCCAGTCACTAGCCATGTCATCCGCCACGTCAAATTTTTGCCACCTCACGCCGACACGTCACCTCTTCTTCCTCCTCCTTTTCTCTCCCCAAGCCAAACCGGCCACCGCAAGCGCCTCCGCCCGCGCGCCGCCGCGCCCGCCCCCGCCCGCGCGCCGCCGCGCCCCCGGCCGCCGCCCCCACGCGCCGCCGCGCCCGCGCACCGCCGCCCCCGCCCCTCCCGCCCGCCTCCGCGCCCGCGAGCCGCCGCCCCCGCCCCTCCCGCCCGCCTCCGCGCCCGCGAGCCGCCGCCCCTGCGCCCGCACGCCTCCGCCCCCGCCGCCACCGCGCCCGCGCGCTGCCGCCCCCGCCACCTCCAGCGCCCGGGCGCGGCGGGGGCGGCAGCGCGCGGGCGCGGTGGCGGCGGGGGCAGAGGCGCGCGGGCGCAGGGGCGGCGGCGCGCGGGCGCGGAGGCGGGGGCGGGCACGGCGGCGCGCGGGCGCGGCGGCGCGTGGGGGCGGCGGCCGCGGGCGGAGGCGCTTGCGGTGGCCGGCTTGGCTTGGGGAGAGAAAAGGAGGAGGAAGAAGAGGTGACGTGGCGGCGTGAGGTGGCAAAAATTTGACGTGGCGGATGACGTGGCTAGTGACTGGACACCGAGTGGCAAAAAATTAATTGGCTCACGAAGAGAGTGGCAAAAAATTAATTGCAACGAAGAGAGTGGCATTTGAAGAGGTGGCAACGAAGAGGGTGGCAAATAGTTAAATTTCCCAATATCCCTGTGTGCTGGCCGAACAGGCAGCTATCCAGAACATTAAAAGAAACAAGAAATCAAATTTGTTTTCTCCAACAAAGTTTGAACACCGAGAGATTTTCTCCTGCTAAATCCGCATGACGATGAATAGTGCCGCTTGAACCTTCCGAACCGGCTACAGCAGTGTGCCGATAAGGCTGTTCATTGTCTGGTGTTTTTCCTGAAGCATGCGAAGGAAACAGGTGAGTTTCTTCTGCCAATTTCTGTGATGAATTTTGTTGATCTGAGTTGAATACTTGTGAGATGGTAGTTAGAACTTGATGTGGTTTCTACTGGATACACTCAAACCTTGAATCGGTGGAACTCTAATCAAAATTTCTGGTTTAGACACAGAGTTATATTCTGTTTAGTTTGTTGTGTGAATTCAGTTTTTTCCTCTATGAGCAATTATGTGTATGTTTGGAATAGATCTGAGTGATTTCATATGATGTGTATGTTTGGAATAGATCCTGAGATCATCTGTTTTTCAAGTTTGAAGAGATGTGATGTAGACTTTGTGTCAAGAATTTCAGTTTCTGATTTTTAGTGGTTGTATCACTTTCAATCTGATTCCAAATGTTATTTGAGACTGTTTTTGAAGGTAGAATCCTCTCATGTCTTTTATCTAGTACTAAAATGTTTGGATGATGTTAAGAACTCCAAAAGTACTTGATCTAAATTGGTGAACAGTGCTTTCACTTTTGTTGTGCAGAATGTTGTCTTCTGAGAGCTATTAAATCAATACACTCTGATCTGAAATTGGTTTTTGAACTATAGTCTGAAGTTAGAGTTCTGGTCAATAGTTTGATCTGAATAATTGTGTTAGGTGCTCTGGAAAAAAATTTATCCTGTTCTGGAATATATTTTTGTGCCTGATTGCAATTCTCTAGTGATTGAAATAGATCTTACAAATGTTCATCTCTGTAAATTGAATCACTAGAAATTATTTCTTGCTATGTAATCTGATTGTTAAACAGTATTTTTCTAGGTATCTCAGTTTGATTTCAGAACTGGTTTCAACAAGGTTCCCTTCATGGTTTTGCTCAAAGTGAACCAAATTCTTGAGTGCTCAGTTTTACTGAAATCTACTTTTCTATTCACTATCCAACATGTTTAAATTCTATACAAGTGTTCTGATTTCTAATTTGAGGTGAGTTAAAATTGCATTTCCTGAATCTTTATTAATTTTGTATTCTAGTTATTCATGTGTGCTGTGAACTGAATTTGTTGTTCTGAAATTGTTTAGCATCTGTTGTCGGATTAGAAATAGTTTTGCCAAAGAGGGTTTTGTGTCAAGAACTCTGATGTTACATAATCTGCCTTGTGTATTTTCAGGATCTAGATTGCTGGTCATGTACTGAATTTGTATGTGCTGAACTTAAGTGTCTCTGAAGTCTATTCTTGCAAATTGAAACATAATATGTCAAATACACCTTGTTGAAGCTTCATTTACTATTCACCGTATGACAATCCTGATTTCTTTATATGAATTCTGAATTAATTGATCTTCTTGTTGAATATTCAGGTTCAAGCTGTGTGGACAGAGTTTGGATTATTGTATACTGATCTGAAACTGTGTTGAAATTAAAATTGGCTATCTGTTTTAGATTATGACAAATGCACTTTATTGGAACTACCATTACTATTCATCGTATGAAAAAATTCAGAAGTGCATGAAACTCACGTGTGATTGATTTGAGACAAGTTAATTTGTTACTACAAACTTGATTTGATTGATTGTATGAGTGTTTTGAAATTGGTTAGTCAAAGACTTGAAACAAAGCTGTTTTTGGGCGTTTGAATCTGTTTGAGCTCTAAATTGTGCTGATTGATTTGAAACTTGAATTTGAGTCCATAGAGGTGCGTTGGGTAATTTGATTAGGCCATCACATTCGAAAGAAAGTATCGAGGCACCTATTCACCCCCCTCTAGTCGCCATTCCGATCCCACAGTAATGTTCGACAAAAGGGGCATGATGATGACGTGCAGTTTTTGAAGTGCCTCATTGCTCGTAGGACTAGGGTTGAAGGCACTGCATTTTTGGCGAAACTATTCAACGACACCATTGCCAACCTATGTGGGATGAAGCTTAGTCCGACGCTGCCACAAGAGAGAAGTAGATGTGTTGAACCAGGTGAAGTCCTTCATAGTCCTCCATGGCCAAAAAGAGAAGCGAAGAGGAAGATGAGGAGGGTGATGAGGACTTCTGTAATGCGGAAACAATGTTTCAAAGATATATATAGAAAGCTTAACAGCACCAGAAGGCGAAATATTGATTATTAATGGATAATTCGATGGGACTTTTGAAATGACAGGAAGCGGAAATCCTTAAATGAGTGATAATTTTGAAGCATTAGCTACACTTATTCTCCGAAACTGGGGGCATGTGTTGACGGTGAAATCTGGTTGAGGACCAAGCCTAGTAAGGACCCGGTGTGGTCAACAGAAGACAAAGAGGTCTAGTCAAAGTTGATCGAAGGAGCCTGTTTGTTGTACGTGATCGTATATGGAGGAGCCGATAGAGATAAATATAGAGATGAAAATAGAATCGGTTATAATCATAATGGACGACAAGTCTCCGGACTATAAATATGTATCTAGTACGTAAATTAAAAACACAACTACAACCACAAAACTACTCTTGGTGCATCGCCACCCATGTTTATTCAAGGTTAATCCCGATGGGACTTGAAACTTGGAACTGGGCTACATCATTTTCCCTACTATCGGTCCAATGGCGTGGGCATTGCATATCGGCCGATCGCCTAATCACTCCCAATGGCCCTTCGCCAGTATGCACGTATTAGCGTATATCGTGTACATCGGCTCAATATCCGATCGGCGTTGCTACTAACGATTATCCATATCTTATGGATTGCAGGGTCAAACTGATTGGCACGCTTAGAACCTCGATAATTTAGGATGTACACCAGAGTTAAGCAAATCTCTCAGGCCACACGTGTGACCAAAAACGACACCAACAAGAGGCTGGCGGGAGAGGGAGGAGAGGGCGGTGGGGAAGGAAGGAGAGGGTGGCGGTAGAGCTCGGAGAGAGGAGATGGTTACATATTTTAAAGGGTTAATTTCTTCTCCGCCATTATAATTTCACGGTTTGCCAATATGTCATCGGTGTATCAATAAAAAATGGGGGCCAGCACAGTCACTAATAGTGGCATGTAGGCAATTATTGAAAAATATAATGACATGTGAGTAATTTTTCCTATTTTAAAGGCCTGGTGAAAAATTTAGCGACAAAGCAAAACTTTTGGTTCTAAACGTGAAAATTTTGTTTGCCGAGTGTCTTAAATTGGGCACTCAGCAAACAATTTTTTATTTTATTTCAAATTTTGTCAAATTTGTTTTTATTCTTTTCTTTGACAAAATTTGTGAAATAGTAGTGGTTAAGGACTAAAAATAGACTCAAAAACATGAATATGATTTTTTCTCGATAATTTATTTCAATATTCCCCATAAAAATCCTAGAAATACAATTAATAAATTAAAAATGTTTAATAGACCTAGAAAAATGCCAAATATTTTTATGGGATATATATGATATATTGTATTTTGATTGTAGAATTTTTTTTTAAATTCAAAGAAAGATTAAACCGTTGATTTGCTTTTAGACCCGACATATTTCTTCTTTAAATCAAATTTTATCCTCGCAGAATCTTTGGTTTTTGAACATCGTACATAATAACTTTGACTAGATCTATATCATATCGTAACACCATGACAAGTCTCATATTTTTGAAACTTCATTTAATTTTTAGAATTAAAAACTATTAAGCTCCACATTGCAGATCGAGTATCGCAACATCGATTTTTAAAAATTCTTTAAATTTATTGAATAAGGCCTACAATGGACTAAAAATATGAATATGATGTTTTACAAAATTGTTTTCATAATTTTATGCACTTATAGTTCAAATTTGACATATTCTAATATAAATCGTAGAAACACACTTAATGAATTAAAAATAATAAATTTACCCAAAAATGCTAAATTTTTACATGATATATGGTACGTTATATTTTGATTGTAGAAAAATTAAGTTCAAACAAAGATTTAATAATAGATTTACTTTCAAATCTAACCCATTCATTCTCTCAACCCTAATTCCTTTTAAGAGAAACTATAATTTTTTAACATCGTATGTGACAACTTTCTCAAAACATTTTTAAATTTTTATCATAATATATATTTATCATATCATAACATCATGATAAGTCTCGTATTTTTCAGACTTTATTTGATTTTTTAAATTAAAAAATCATTAAGCTCTACATTACCGATCGGGTGTTGTAAATTACTTTTTCAAAATTTCTTCTAGTTTAGTGGATAAGAACTCAAAATAGAGTCAAAGCATAAATATTATTTTTCTATATTTTTTGTTTTTTTATTTTAGGCTTTTACAATTCAAATTTCCAATTTAACTCCTAGTAAAAATTAATAAATTAAAAATAACAAATAGACCTAGAAAACTTGAAAAATGCATGGAATAAGATATGTTGTACTTTGACCGTAGAAATATTTTAAACTCAAACCAAGTTGTAAATATCAAAATCATTTTTACACACAAAATAATGACTCTTTTAGGTTAAACACTTGGCAAGCCCATGAAAAATTTTTGCGTGCTCAAACACAGTCACGATGTGCGTTAACACCATTTTTATTTTTTGCCGATTGTCATAGGATTAGGATTTGCTGTGTATTCTCATTAGACACTCGGTAAAACATTTTTCGTCTGTTATTCTTTAACGGGTATTTTGTTTTTTAAAAATACTCAGCAAGCCTATCTTCATCAAGTACCTGAAATAATAATGTATTCTGTCAAAGATTTTGGCGATCAGCTAAGATTTCTTCCCGAGTTTCAGGTAGTAAGTATAAAATATCAAATGTTGTACTAGGTTGCTATATCATGGGAAAGAGATAGTACATTTTTGTGATAAAGAAATATTTGGAGCATATACTTTAATCTGCACTTTCTGATAAATAAAACATATTTGATCCCTACGTCCGTCTACGTTGTATTTATTTAGATACTCTAGTTTCAAAAGGATAATTACATTGACATAAATCCCCAACCAACATGGTTCTATATTAATTTTTTATCTATGCTTTTTATAAAAAAATATTTTAAAAATATAATCATCTAAAGTATTTTTATTTTTCACGACAAATTTCCCAATATCACCTTTTATATATATGAAATCGCAATGTTTTTAATCTATTAACAATTTAATATTTTGAGATTTATATACAAGAATTTTAAAACATATTTGAAAACCAATGTACAAATTTGCTTCGTCGAGCGTGATGTATAAGAGGCCATTTCTACCGTCCCACCGACTTCCGACTTGGAATCTCAACGAGATCGGTTCGCGCGCCGGGCTCTGTCTGTGGCTCTGTGCAGGTGTCGTCTGCCGCGGAGAGGGCCGACGTGCGTCGGCGCCGGCGGGATGGGGAACGCCACCGAGATATACGACGCGTTGGGCGACCGGAGCCGGCGGCGGGATGGCGCGGCGGCGTGGTCGTCGGCAGCCGGCAGGTGCGAGTTCTCGCGGACGTCGTCGTCGAGGGAAGACGACGAGGAGGAGCTGCGGAGGGCGGCGCTGGAGAAGCTGCCGACCTACGATCGCGCCAGGACGGCGGTGCTGGCCATGCCAGACGGCGAGCTGCGGGAGGTGAACGTGCAGCGGCTGGGCGCCCTGGAGAAGCGCGCGCTGCTGCAGCGCATCGCCGGCGCCGTCGGCGACGACCACGCGCGCTTCCTCACCAAGTTCAAGGAGCGTGTCGATCGGTAAGAAAGACAAGCCCAAATTGAAAAATGTCTTCGCCTTTGCTACAGTGAGTAGAGTTTTTTAATATTATAAAACTCTTACGAAATATTTCTCTTTAATAGAATTGTAATAATAATATTTTTGTATTACTTAAATTATTTTTTTGTTTTACATTTGTCTTCTTCTCGTATTCACGAGACGTGAATGTTTATGTGTGTGAAAACTTATTTTAAGTAATTTAAATAATTCAAAATTTCTATCGTAACAATTGATTCTCCACAAAAATATTATTTTAGATAAGTCTACACAAGTCCTATTAGATACAAACCTAATCTATTGAGTTTTATAATTATAAAAACTCTGGTGAGTGAGATTAGGGTGCTCAGTGTGCAAGTTTCTATTTTTTCCCCTTAAAATAAACTATTTTATTTTTTGAACTGAATAAAAATAAAGTATTTTATTTAAATTGCAAAAACAAACATTTGGAGGGAGATAGGGATTTGGATCTTGCATGGCATGGTGCATGAACATCAGAAATTTTCAGCTATAAACTTGCTGTTCAAGATCAAGGACGAGGCCAGGACGTGGTGTCTTGTCTAGCAGGATATTAACATTTTTTATATATGGTTCTTTGAAGAAAAGCTGTCAAATAATTTATTTTCAATAAATAAACCATCTGGACATCGGTATAGCAGGATGATTGGCCTCGACAATCAGGTTCGTCAAACCTCAAATTATCGAAGCAGCAAATTACTTAAACAATTATAATATCCAATAATTAAATTATATTATAATTCTGATTATTTTAAGTATACCAATATGCCTATATTAAAGGTCCATCAACCTCAGTTACCGATCTGTCATGTGAGATTCGCCCTGTGCGTACTCTCTTTTTCTGTGAGCAAGCACACTATAGGAACAATTATAAATTTCTAGTGTTCTGACTACTAATGTTTCACGGATATAATCTTTGGGTCATGGGAACATTAACTCCAAGAATTTTTTATAGTCAGTTCTTTTACATTTTCAAGGTGAGCTATAGAGGAAAGCATCTAAAGATTTATCTTTTAAACATGTATATATATACGAATCATAAATTGTGAATACGACATAATGTTTTGCAGTCGGAGATTTTCAATACTAAATTACATTTTCTTAACTATTAATAGCATCATAACCGGGTAGTATATTTTACTAATGTCAAGAAATGGTCATCATGCTTCTTTGGTGTTCGTTTTTGTGCAGGGTTGGAATTGAGCTGCCGACGATTGAAGTACGGTATGAGAACCTGACTGTGGAAGCGGAGTCATATGTTGGCAGCAGGGGTTATCCAACCCTTCTCACTACCTATGCCAACATATTGGAGGTATCTATATTACAAAATGAATTTGAGAACAAAATATATATGGTCAGCATATCCATAATTATTGATTCCAAACAGAAAATAGTTATCGCAATGTTTTTATAATTGGATTCCGAACTTCATAATTATTAGTGTTGAATTTCTAACTTCAGTTTCCGAATTTCAGAGTGATGGCTTTCGACTTTTCTAGATTGAATTGCTAATTATTGAAAGCTGCATACTGATTTAGGTTCTAATGTATTTTTCTACATATAAAAAGTTGAAAGAAAATTTTCCAAGAATTATCAAATAGATTAGTATACATATATGTAGTCATAAAGATACATCTTGAATTGATCATTCTTAAGCGTAATATGATTAATTTAGACTAGTAGTGTGCCCGTGCTACGCAACGGTAAAAATTAAAAACAATAATTGTGTTGAACTTAAAACAATTTTTTTAGATAGTTAAATTAAATTCAAAAATATTCAATTGAGAGTTATGTGTGAATAAAATATGCTTCTTATATTATTTTGTTTATCTGAAACATAAATCATTGATCTTGTTAACATGACTAATGGAACAAAGGATAAAGAATAACATTGTCCAATAAACATAATGCTTAATCCATTAACATCTACTTTCTTGCCAACATATTGTGACTGGCCATTCATCTATTTAATCGTAGGAATTAATTCAGCTATTCTGTTAACTAAGTTGTCCATTTGGCGGATAGCCAATTGTGCAGATAGAAAAATCGATGCACTTGAGACCAAATGTGGTCGTCTGGGGATCCTTGCTAGCAGCATGGTGATGGGGATCCTTGGTGCCTTTGCTGCAAAGAAAATTATAGAGCTAGATCCTAAACATGGTGGAGCACACGTGCTTTTATCAAATATACATGCAGAGTATGGTAATTGAAATGATGCAAAGGAGATGAGGGGAGTAATGAAATTCTAGGGTACGTGGAAGGAAGCTAGTAAGTAAAAAAAACTACCTTTGATTATAATGCCTTATGGAATCTGTAACCCTAAAAGAGCAAGAAAACAACATTAATATGGCAATCATGGTATTCCGCTCCTCCACATAACGAAATATACTTTGTCGAGTTGAATGGGAAATCAAAGGTGCAAAAATGGCAAAATAAGTTTTGTTATGACATGTAAAATGTACACAAAGTGATCGGCAGAATTGTTCAGTCACTGCAACCATAATTACACCTAAAGCATCTTAACAAAAATAGTAGAAGTGCAACAAATAACAAGAAAACACAAGGACTGTTTATCATAAGTTATTTCATAAGATAGAATAATAGAAAAAGCAACAACCATTCATAAGTTTTGACAGATGTTAAAGCTTCACTACATATATAAAAGGCATATAACCCCCTCCAAAATCAAATGACAATAAATCTTAAGATTCACGCTAAAAAATAAATATTTCAATCTACTCACAAAACCACATAGGTAGATATATGTTTCTCAAAACAAGGTATATTTCCATGTGCTTCAATGTGTTAGTCAAAAATATTATATTGAGAGTTTTATGTGTTAGTCAAAAATATTATATTGAGAGTTACGTGTAATATTGTGGATATTTGCTTCCAAGTCATCCAAATGCTTCCTGCCATGAATAGAGAAGTGTTAATATTTTATCCCTCACTTGTAATACATGCTGCATGGATATTTAGAAAATAAATATTCTCAGAAAATATCATCATTTTCATGTAAATAAAAATAAGATGATGCATGAATGGATCATAAATCAAAACTGTCATTTGAACAATAAAATGCCAGTGCCAGTGATATGATCCATGTGAATGAATTACAAATATGAACTTTTCACACGGTAACAGTTACAATACAGGAAAACTGCTCCAAAGAAGAATGATGGTTTGGCTCAAACACCAATTTGAACAAGTGAAACTATTAGTTATAACTAACAGGAAATGCCCATACTACACTACATATAAATTAATAACTTGATTTCAATGGCATCAAGTGCATTTATGGTTCAAAATGAAATGTTGAGACTTATTACTGATTTTAAATATTGTTTTTCAATCTTAGATTTATCACTTAGTGATAACATGCCATAAAAAATGCACATTGCAATGGTTGAGCAGAGAAACATGGCCCTAGATTGGTTTCAAAAGCTGCATCCACTAACACAAAAGGCAATGATAAAAATAAAAATAATAACATTCAAACATACCAGAGTTTCCAGTAGAAAAGAAAAAAAGGAAACTTATGTATAGCTGAGTTTCCTTCTACCAACATGCATCTTATTGTGCACTATTAGTTGTATGTGCATATTTTTATTTTACAATAAAGAAGCTAGAAACAGAGTCATAGAGTGTTACATAGAGCTCCAAATTTATTTCGTTAGTTAAACATCTTATATATAGGATTTTTCAAAATGATAGAAATAACAGGGAATGGTATCAGATCGTTAGTTAAACATCTTAAATATAGGATTTTTCAAAATGAGATAGGTTTTTGACGGAAATAACAGGGAATGGTATCACATCTGAGTAAGCATTCATATATATATGATAACTTTTAAGAGAAGATTAGGCTTAATCCACATAGAAAATTTAGGTATATGCTTGTCACGTTTCTTTGTAATCATTGGCCCAAATAACTTTTCAGACACAAAAACGAAATACATAGTGTTGACAACACAAGAGGTGCTGGAGACAGACGATGATGGGAAAAAAATAGTTGCATTGTGCCTCATAACCCCTAAAGTTGCACATGATTAGATTTGAAGAGCAATTATAAAATATACCTATATCTGACACATATTAAATACCAATTATGCGCTCAAGTAGGCCAAATTTAATATACACAACTAAGCAAGCATCATATTATAGTAAAACTAAACATAGATAATAAAAAGAGACCAAAGAGGTCAAGTAACAAAGATAAATATGAAATTACCAAATTATATGCAAAAACAGATGACTGAAAGAAGCAAACATAAGACAACTCAAGCAATGTCATTATGATTCAGCAAAATTTAGTGCAATATTCCTTTGGCAACCAAAAATCAGTCCAAAACATATAACCAGAAAATTTGTAGGTGAAAAAAGAAGCAAATTGAACTGAACTACAAAAGCACACATCACACATGCAACTATATTAAACACAGACTAATTAAGAAAAAATAGTATAATGAGGATGATTCAGCAATAATCAAGATTACTCTACCCTTCAACGGGACTGCAACCCACTTCCAACATGGACAGTAAAAACTACTACTACAAGATATTAATGCCGAAATTGACAGGGGCTCAAAATGAAAATAATCTAGTTCTTATCGTATGTGGAGGTAAAAATAGTAGATGGGCATCACATACTCCTTAGATCTTCTTCCCGATGACAGGCATTTGGCATGCTTGCCCACTTCCAGATGCCACTTTTGTACCTCCACAGGGTTGCAAGCTAGAAATTTATCAGTGGAGGGAAAGCAGCAAAGATGAAAATTATACATACGGGTAAATAAGAAGTTACCATAGAGACAATTCAGTTAAAATAGAAAAGGAAAAATCTGCAAACACATGAAAAGATGGTTAATCCTAGAAGGATGGAAACAAATGTTCCTGAACGCCATTTTAACTAATTTGTGTTTTACGGAAGAACATAGGGGAAGAACACATAATACACATGTATATAGTTCTAGTTGAATGTTTATTTTTTGATTAATCTATTGTATCCTATGCACATACACAAGTTTCACTGGTTTGCAGATAAGTGAATAACAGAACATATGCATTTGAAACTGCACAAGGTAAATAAATACAGTGAATAGAAAATTAAGGAATGCAGTAAACAATATCACCAACTCAAGAGAATTCCAGAAAATAAAATAGTAAAAGGAGAACTCGTATCAACATATGAAAGATAAAATCTTTGGCAGTGCAGACTGCACTGAGATTAGTTCGAGTGATGGAAAATCAACATAAAACCAACTAAAAGCCTACCAATCTTTCATACAAGACCAATGGAACCTCTAATTGCATCTTTTACACACATCCTACTATAGAAGATGAAGATGAAAATAGTTATAGCAGAAGGGCACCCTAGAATAATGATGGGCTCCAATTAACACAAAAGATCTCTCACAACATCATTATCGTCAAGACTAACACCCAAAATATAAGTTCTTCATACAAACCAATAGTTCAATACTATCGAGAATACGAATTAGTATCACATATGTTCTAGTTTAGCCAGCACAAGCAACAAAGTATCACCAAACATTGACCTATTTCATGACGCCTACAACAGGATAAATATCTAATGTTTCAGTGCTCAATAAATCAGCTCAAGATCACTTTTTTCCTATACGAGCCAAAGTCAACATCCAAAATCCGAAAAAACAAAAAGGCATCATCTCTCTGTAAACGGATCGAGCACACGTACCAAAGTGGGAGTAGGAGTCGAAGTAGTAGTCGGCGATGGTATTATTGCTGTCGATCACCTCCTCCTTTACTTTCCCCTCCTCCATGGCGGCGAAGTTCCCCTCCACCTCCATTCCAACCTCCTTCTCTGGCTCTTCCTTGGGGTCCTTGAACTTCAGCCTTGAGGTCGTCGCAACGGTGACACATTGGCACATTGCATATTGTATCTTCAAAAAGGGAAGGAGTAGAATAGACATTAGCATCCTTGTTTACAAATGTACAATAGATTATTAGTGCTATGGAGTAATGAATATGACCCATGCAAGTGAACAACTTGTTTAGGTGTACACTCAACTCATTGGTCGATTATGCAACTACGCATCATGGGCATCTACCAGAGTACTGGTACCATAGTTATTTGTTAAACACAAATATTATTAACTCAAATAAATAGTTGTTGGATTCTAATTCTCCTTCTAGACACCAAAATGGATTGGGCATCAAGAACCAAAGAACACCCCACTCAAGAAATAACAGATAACAAAACCCAACTCTAGACAACAAAACCACTAAACAAGTAACTACAATGTAATGCTGCCTTCAACCCCCCTCCCCCGCCGCTCCCTGGGCTTCCCCTCTTGGACGAGGCTGAGGACTTCAACCAGTGGTGCAGGATGACGTCACGAGGATCTCATAGGCCGCTTCTCAGAGTCCCAGCGCCAAGAGTGGAATGGCGAGGTCGGAGAACGGTGAGGGGAGCCCCGAGCCGCTGGCGGAGGCGGTGACTGAAGGGAAGGCTTCAAGGAGGACGAGGCAAGAGAACAGAGAGGAGCGCGCTCTCTCGCGGGAGGGAGGCAGCTATGGCTAGGTTAGGGTTTTGCGTGGGGGGGAGGGGAGAGGGGGAGGCTGAGGGAGGTGAGCTGGTGAGGGGAGGTGAGCGGCGCCTAGGTTAGGGGAGAGAGGGAGAGATGGATGGATGCATACCTGGTGCGTTGAGCAAACGAGCACAATTGCGTAGTTGTTTTGAAATTCTGTTTTAGAATCCCGTAAATCATGCAATGTTAGGCAGTACATCAACATGCACATGTAATCTGTTTTGAAAATCTGTTTACAATTCCGAAAAGCACGCGATGTGGCTGTGATTAGAATTATTAGAATTCCGGAAAGCATGCGATTAGGTTGTGAATCCCGAAAATCTGGGCGTTCAGCGCCGCTTCTGGGCGTTCGACGTCACAGCGGGACGGTCGGCTCTGGGTGTCCGGCAACACGGCATGAGAAAAATTCGGGATTAGTTTGGAACGTGATTTCCGGGTGTTCGGGATCAGTTTGGAAGGTGAATTTTCAGGTGATTAGTTTGAAAGGTGATCAACGGTGGAGATTGTTTCAATGAGTATGAGTAAACAATCAATGGTCCAGATTGTCTAGATGAGTAATCGAACTCGCCAATTATATATTAGTATAGATAATAGTGTTACACGGGTTCCTATATCAATCTGGTTTCCTACTTCATCTTGGAATCTTGGGTGGGTATCACGAGGGTATGATAGAAAAAGGCTCAGTGGTTCGTAAGAAAACTGCTCATTTTTACAAGGTCGACGTGCATCCTTAATTTAGAACATGTCATTCATAGTTTCATACACAGAAATGTTCAGATGCTACGAGGTTGATAAAAATATTTGCAACATTAGACTTCTTACATGTGTCAGATGACGAATCTGTACATTTCTTAGCTGTCATATTCTCTCCCTTTCAAGCTAACATAGCCCTGCCATGCCTTTGACCGAAGTCGGTGACCACTGTCGAGCCACTATGAATCTGTAAAAGATGCATTAGGCTTGCATCGTCCAGGGTTTCCATTTCATTATCTGAAAAGATGACAAATATGCTATACTTTGTTAACTGTATTCCATTTCATTACATTGTGG
The DNA here is from genome assembly GCA_019279435.1 of Zizania palustris. Taxonomy (NCBI): domain Eukaryota; kingdom Viridiplantae; phylum Streptophyta; class Magnoliopsida; order Poales; family Poaceae; genus Zizania; species Zizania palustris. Next base: position 13,908,303 of record JAAALK010000287.1, on the reverse strand, counting down.
CAATCACTTCCAAACAGGGTCTGGCAAACGCTCTTCACATAACACCAAAAAGGAAGCAGAAAATATCCATCCTTCACAATGTGAGTGGGATCATCAAGCCTCGCAGGTAACTTGTCAGCAAATTGTCAGTTTCCGAATCATCGGCATGCTATAGATAACCTTATCCTAGCTGTTTTTCAGAATGACATTGCTTTTAGGTCCTCCTGGAGCTGGAAAAACATCACTGCTTTTGGCCTTGGCTGGAGCACTGCCATCAAGTGTAAAGGTACTTTCCATTATGTTGTTCTGTTTGTTACTATGGTACTTGCTTCACATATGTACATCAGTTCTTCAGTAAATTGTTATCTGATTGAAGTACTAATAAAAAGAAACACTGCAATTATAAAAAGGTGTCAGGAGAAATAACTTACAATGGACATACAATGGATGAATTTGTTCCCCAAAGATCAGCAGCTTATGTTAGCCAACATGATCTGCATATGGCTGAACTGACGGTTCGTGAGACGGTCAATTTCTCTGCAAAGTGTCAAGGAATTGGCTACCACTATGGTAAGCCAGAAAAGTGGACAAGACTTTGAAACTCATCATGGTGTCATATCACTTTGAAAAACTAACATTTTTGGCAAAATGCTCAGATCTGCTACTTGAACTATTGAGGAGAGAAAAGGAAGCAAATATCAAACCTGATCCAGAAATAGATATATATTTGAAGGTAACATGCAGTTCTTAAATCACAAATCACCTCATCCAGGGTTCAGCTATCTCTAGTTGTTTTTATCATCAATGGATGGTCCAATATAAGGCTTGATGCATATAATATTTTCACATTTTTCTTATGCAGGCTGCTGCTACAGGAGAACAAAAAGCTGAGGTGGTCACTAATCACATACTAAAGGTGCACCAAGACTATCTACTTATATACAGTTCTTTATTAATTTACGATAATTTCACAGTTAAATCTTAAGTTTGCAGGTATGCATGATAATAATTCTTTGTTTTATGGTTTTTTAACTGTTGAAGATATTGGGCTTGGATATCTGTGCTGACACAATCATAGGCAATAATATGATGAGAGGGATATCAGGAGGGCAGAGAAAGCGAGTAACTACAGGTAATAAGGTATCTTTGTTGTTCGCAAAGATCCAAATACTTACATATTACAGAATTAAATTGTACTCTAATCCATCCACTGAAATGGGTCCGCCTGCAGCTGAGATGCTTGTTACTCCAGGACGAGCTCTTTTCATGGACGAGATATCAACTGGACTTGACAGCTCAACAACATTCCAAATAGTGAACTCCATCCGACAGACCATTCACATTCTTGGTGGAACAGCAGTTATTGCTTTGCTACAACCTGCACCAGAGACATATGAATTGTTTGATGATATAATTCTCCTTTCAGACGGTCAGGTTGTCTACAATGGTCCTCGTGACCACGTGCTTGAATTCTTTGAATCCGTGGGATTCAAATGCCCTGAGCGAAAAGGCGTAGCTGACTTTTTGCAGGAAGTGAGTTTCCTCAACATGTTCAATCATGGTAGGATTACATTCTTTCCCAGTGCTTAAGTGTGACTATAAGTAATATGTGATAGGTTACATCAAGAAAAGATCAGAAACAATACTGGATACATGGCGATGACACATACCAATATGCTCCTGTCAAGGAGATTGCAGAAGCATTTCAGTCTTACCACATTTGTCGAGCAATAAGAAGTGTCCTGGCAGTACCATTTGACAAAAGCAGGAGCCATCATGCTGCACTGAAAACATCAAAGTATGGTGTCAGCATGAAAGGACTACTTAAAGCTAACATGAACAGAGAGATATTGCTCATGAAAAGAAACTCATTTGTGTATATTTTCAAGGCAACTCAGGTGATTCTAAAAAACCAAAACATATTTTTACTATATACTGCTGACAACCAATAACGTTTAACTGACTAGTCTCCTTGTTTCTACTAAGAAAAGAATATAAGAAAATAGCACCTCTTATTGGGTTGTTTTTCTGTATTGTTCAGTTAATACTCTTGGCAATAATCGCAATGACTGTCTTTATCCGTCCTAATATGCATCACGACTCGATAGCAAATGGGAGGTTATACATGGGTGCAATATTCTATGGAATTGCGATAATCATGTTCAATGGGATGCCAGAAGTGATCCTAATTATTGCAAAGCTCCCTGTTTTCTTCAAGCAAAGGGATCTCCTCTTCTATCCAGCATGGACATACTCCTTGCCATCATGGATCATTAAAATACCAATATCATTCCTCAATATAACAGTGTGGGTCTTCCTAACATACTATGTCATTGGATTTGATCCCAACATACAGAGGTAAGGAAAACAAAATTCTACCCTGCATGAACTATTGTCATGAATGTATTGCAGAGATTAATGAAAACAATCCAATGCTACAGATTTTTCAGGCAGTTCCTTCTCCTTTTATTCATGAATGAAACAACATCTGGACTTTTCCGCTTCATTGCTGCACTTACAAGATATCAGGTCATTGCAAGCACCATGGGATCATCCTGCATGCTAATATTTATACTGCTGGGTGGATTCGTCCTGGCAAGAGGTATGCAAAAATGTTAACCAAACATCACATGATTTCTTCATAAGTTCTGATACTATTTACTCACTGGATGTGGTACATATATAAATTTTACATGTTCGTTTGATTTAACAGATAATGTTAATAAAGGGTGGATATGGGGGTCCTGGATATCACCACTAATGTATGCACAAAGTGCCTTATCAGTAAATGAATTTCTGGGTCACAGCTGGGATAAGGTAAAGAAATCCTTAGAGATGGATTAAAAATAATCTATACGAATATATCTGGTTAAAGAATATTGTTACTGGTATACTACAGATAATACATGGCTTCAGAGAACCACTCGGAAGACAAATTCTAGAATCTCAAGGTATTTTCCCTGAGGAAAAATGGTATTGGATTGGTGTTGGTGCCTTGCTCGGATATGTGCTTCTATTCAATATCCTCTACACCATCTGTTTGACAATTCTCAAGCGTGAGTCAGGAAATAACTTGAATTTCTTAATATCAATAAAAAACTATTCTTGCAAATGGAGCTCTAAATTATAATGTTATAAGTGTTCTCAATGCAGCATTTAACAACAACCAGCCAACAATATCTCAGGAAATATTGCAGATAAAACAAGCTAATCTAACCGGTGAAGTTTTGGAGGTATCATCTAGAAGAGGACCTACCAATGATACAAGATGTAAATATTGTTTTTATTCACCAATCTAAACACGATATAGCCTAATGAGATGACATTTAACAATTACATTGCACATGTGTTATTTCTACCAGACACTGAGAATGATAGCAATGATGAAGCAACTTCTAACATTGCAACATGGAATTCTAGTCCAGGCAGGAAGGGAATGGTTCTCCCTTTTGTACCTCTCACCATCACATTCGAAGATATAAGATACAGCGTAGATGTGCCAGAGGTACAAAAAATTTTGCTATATGTGCATGTTTTATCTGCAAAGTGGCCTATATTTGCACCATTTAAGATCAAACTCTGTATATAAATGGTTTTACCCAACAAAACTTGTAGGCACTGAAAGCACAGGGTATGACAGAAAGTCGGTTGGAACTACTGAAGGATCTGAGTGGTTCATTTAGGCCAGGAGTACTTACAGCTCTTATGGGTGTCAGTGGTGCCGGCAAAACAACACTGCTGGATGTGTTGGCTGGGAGGAAGACCAGTGGATACATAAGTGGCAGCATTAACATCTCAGGCTATCCAAAGAACCAAGAAACTTTTGCTCGTGTTTCAGGATACTGTGAACAGAATGACATTCATTCACCAAATGTAACTGTCTACGAATCCCTTGTATTCTCTGGGTGGCTCAGATTACCTGCTGAAATTGATTCCATGACAACAAAGGTTAGACACTTTCTCTGAAAGCAAATAGTACACAAGCATATACTCTGATCTATATGCAATATGATAAAATTGAGAACGCAAAATTTTCACTACAAATTTGTTGGCACAAATATGAGGCACTGTGCTGGTCATGTTTTTATCTTGGACCAATGTCTTTGACAGGAATGTTCATGTATACTTTGACATGGTATGCAGATGTTTATTGATGAGGTCATGGAGCTTGTGGAACTTTTACCCTTAAAAAATGCATTGGTTGGATTGCCTGGTGTTAGTGGATTATCCACTGAGCAAAGGAAAAGGCTAACAATAGCAGTGGAGCTTGTTGCTAACCCCTCTATCATTTTCATGGATGAACCAACATCTGGACTTGATGCACGAGCAGCAGCCATTGTCATGAGGGCAATAAGGAATACTGTGGACACAGGACGAACAGTTGTTTGCACAATTCACCAACCAAGCATCGACATATTTGAATCTTTTGATGAGGTGAAAGAAACTTTACCAATATAGTGCATTTTTTCTTACACGAATTTAAAAGGAAAATAAAAATAAAAGAAACACATTGTTAACATTATTTGCAGTCTAATTCAAATCCTTCCAATATTGTTCATACTTGCAGCTCTTCCTGATGAAAAGAGGAGGTGAAGAAATTTATGTAGGTCCACTAGGACGACATTCATGTGAATTGATAAGATATTTTGAGGTTAGATAAAAGAAGAGACAGCAATATGCACTTCCGTCAATTTGCATTTTTGCTCTGAGAAATGTCACTGATCTGTTTTCATTTTCTCAAGGTTATTGAAGGTGTCCACAAGATAAAACATGGCTACAATCCTTCAACGTGGATGCTGGAAGTGACTAGTACAGTGCAGGAACAGAAAACTGGGATTGATTTCTCTCAAGTATACAAGAATTCTGAACTATATAGGTAGGTATCAGGTTGCCCTGTAGTTGATAGTCTGACTATAGACCTATAGAGCAACTTGGAAGAAAAGACTTTCTGTCACATGATGTCATACGTGAGAAGTGTGATAATTTTATAGTGGCATATATGTTTAGTGTATCCAAGATTGTGGCATATACTAACAAAAATTCCCTTCTATTTTAAATTCTGCAATTTATAGTTGAAATAGAGAAGCAACAACAATATCTTATGTATGTCTAAACAATTTCATAAAGGGAACTTCTGTTTTTCCACTAATTGGCAAAAATGAAATGATAACACAAGGAAGTGACAAAAGCATCATATTTTCTATATAAATTCCATACAGTGCTGAAACCATATATGTCCAATTGCCAATGCTTCAAATCAGTATATGTGCCATGATTTATTATTTGGCAATTGATATTTCAATTTTCTGAAAAGGTAATTGGCAATGTTATAGTTCAATAATATCAATATATTTTTCCATTACAGGAGGAACAAAATTTTGATAAAAGAGCTAAGCACATCCCATGAAGGTTCAAGTGACCTATCATTTCCAACTCAATATTCACAGACCTTCCTTACACAATGTTTGGCTTGCCTGTGGAAGCAACGTCTGTCATATTGGAGAAATCCTCCATATACTGCTGTGAAATACTTCTTCACCATTCTAGTTGCACTATTGTTTGGAACAATGTTCTGGGGTGTTGGCAGGAAAAGGTAACAATATGTAATAAAAGGCTAGTAAATAATATATATGTAAATTTCAACAGATATAAAGGCACCTATAGAGCCATCTCTTGCAATTCACCAGAGGTATTCTACTCACGCAGGCATAGTCGACAGGATTTGTTCAACGCCATGGGTTCCATGTATGCCGCAGTTATGTTTATGGGAGTTCAGAACTCTTCTTCAGTTCAGCCGGTTGTTGCTGTTGAACGCACAGTATTTTACAGGGAAAGAGCTGCTCACATGTATTCACCTTTGCCATATGCCTTGGGACAGGTAAAGTTCTTTTGCACCAGCATTGTTATCTACAATTGTATCAGTATATCATAAGTAGAAGAACGAATTAAAAAAATAAAGGGCAGTGAAATTAATATCATGCAGATCATCATAATAATATGGATATAGATATGTGGTTTGGTATTATGTTTAAGATACTATTCAATTTCATCCATAAAAGGATAATAAGTCTAGTTAAACCAATGCCCTCAGTAATTGGAAACAAACAGTAAAACAATAAGCCTTTTAACATCTAATTACATTTGCAGGTTGCAATTGAACTTCCATACATCTTTGTTCAGACCTTAATATATGGTGTGCTAGTGTATGCTATGATAGGATACGAGTGGACAGCTGCCAAGTTCATTTGGTACCTGTTTTTCATGTACTTCACTCTATCGTACTTCACATTTTACGGCATGATGGCAGTGGGTCTGTCTCCAAACTACAGCATGTCTGCTGTTATTTCCACAGCATTCTATACAGTGTGGAACCTTTTCTCGGGATTTATAATTCCACGAACTGTAAGTATACCAGTTTTCTCAAATATAGGCTTCCACAGAAAAAATGAAACAGGGCACCAAACTTCACTCCTACTTTTCCTAATATGGCTAACTTTTATCTACAGAGAATTCCAGTATGGTGGAGATGGTACTATTGGATCTGCCCTGTTTCGTGGACACTCAATGGGTTGGTTACTTCACAATTTGGGGATATGACTGACAAGTTTGATAATGGCGAGCGTATATCTGACTTTGTCGAGAACTACTTCGGTTTCCATCATGACTTGTTGTGGCTTGTTGCTGTGGTGGTTGTCTCATTTGCTGTTCTTTTCGCCTTCCTTTTCGGATTCTCAATCAAGCATTTCAACTTCCAGAAGAGATAACGAAGGAAGATATTCATGAGTTTGATCAGACCGAGCTAACACCATTGTTCTTAGGCGAGGCAACCTACCCCTTCCCGATGCCTAGGCAAGTTAGGCGTGTGGCGAGACGACGCCATACACATGTATAAACTACAAGTATACACTATAAAAATACAAGTATATACTACAAAAATACCTCTGAAGCTTCTCAGCTTGCTTCTGCTTCTGACTGGCTTTCTGCCTTGCCTGGAGCACTACTTTCTGCCTTCTGCGGGCTGCCATCTGGAGCACTGGATCTGGCTGGAGCGTCCGCTCGTCTGCTTCCCTCTCCGCCCGTCTGGTGTCGGCACGTCTGCCTGAGGGAACAGACTGCCTTCGCCCGTCGGGATCTCTCCGCCGGGCGCTGATAGCCGGTAGCCCAGGATCACAGATATCTCTCTCGCCGTCTCGCGTTGCCGCCGCCCTCTCTTGACTCTTTCCCTCTATCCTTTTCTGTGAATTTGTGATGCCGCTCTCTCCTTTTCCATTTATATTTCCCTGTTTTGCTCTGGCGTTCGCGCATGCTCTAGCCTTTTTCCACGCGCCTGCTCAGCCTTGTCCTGCGCGCTCGCTCTGCCCACGCGCCATGCGGCGTCGCCTCGCCGCAAATTGTCACCATAGCTCAAAAGCAGGGCCGGTCCTAAGTTTTGAGGGATCGGGGTGAATTTAAATTTAGAGCCACTCATCGATACATAATTAAAATATATAAAAAATAAAAAATATATATTAAATTAACTAAAAAATTCCTTCCAATGTTTCGTAACGTGAAACCATTAACAATTGCATTTATATCAATCTTATTCACGTGTCAGTAGGTTATGTAACATTTGAATTAAATACGAACTCACTCACATTATTTTCATCCACGTTGATGCTAAAATTATCTTACATTGGGGTTTTTCACAAAACTATTGCCAACGCATTTGAATCTTCTGAACTACTTATATTACTTTTATAAAATTTATCAATATATCCTCTCTGTACCGACTCATCAATTATTATTTTTATTTTCTCATTGCCTAAAATATACTTTCCTAATAACAAAATTTTGTTAAAATATAAAAATAGGCACTTTAGCAGAATTTAATCTAAAATTTTATCTAATCTAATCAAGCAATCACTAATCAATACTTAATTTAATTGATCATTATCAATAGTAGATAGCAGTGCGTGCCTTGCATTAGTCTTGGCAGAATAGGATAACAAACACTATGAAGAATTTGCAGCAGTGCAGAATTTGCGAAAGCAGTGCGCCAGGCTAATGCACCGTAGCACAACATCGGTCGCATTGCTGTAGTTGGGCGAACGATAGGATCAGAGCATCAGGGCTCGAGCGAACCGGTGAATGTGATTGGGGATTGGTGCCGATCTTCCGCTAAGTAAAGGATAACTTGGGTTGGTGAAGAATCTCGACGTTGGCGATCCAAGGCTCCGATCTGACGGATCAAAACCTTGCAATCGTTATACCACTGTCTCCGTTGGTTATCAACCACGCAGGACGCGATTGAACTCGCCACGAAGGCTAATTCCTGCAAGCGAACCCAAGAACACAAGCAAGAACAGGAAGGATACAAGTCGAATGCCAAATCACAGACAAACGATGATAAGGTTAGGTTTCACAAACGCCAATGCAGCAGCCAATCGGTCCGGTGCAAGAGGCGGGATCTAAACACACAAGTGTAAATGCAAACAAAGCAAAACCTAACCCTAAAGGCGGCTGGAGAGAATATATAGGGCGTGGGCAGCCTGTGGAAGGCGAACAGACTCAGACTATGGGCTAGAAGGCGAACAGACTTGGACTATGGGCCAACACGGCCCAGTTCTATCACGCAGGACTGTTTTAAACACACAGGTCGACTCGAGACTCCAAATGAGACGAAACCAACGGCAAACGATCCGTCTTCTCCTCAGCTTTCCAAAAAGTCCAAGAACGCGTCAATCAGACTTCGTATGAGGAAGTTATGCCCATTTTGGTGCATGGTGGTCGATGTAGTCCGAACCAGCGAAATCTTGACTTCAAAACATCCGTGCGACTCCGTCTTCAACTCCAACTCTTCTATTCCATCTCCCATGTTCCTAAGCAACAAAATATCACTAGTATTCAGTAACATCCCGTCCAAACAAATATTAACATAGTTGCTAAGGAAAGAATTAACCTCATAGTTCAAGCGACGGGCACGGGCGCGTGTGATTGGTCCTAGTAATTGAATTGTAGGTGGAGGCTCCATGTGTGTATCATGTGAAGTGATGTCCTCATCAGAATGGGCGTGGTTGCTTTATCGGCGTTGGGCTGACGGGTGAACTAAAGCTCAAATCAAGACATTGATTGACTTGATTCCGTGTTAATTGCCTTATTTAATTGACGCTGGGTTTATACATGCACATACATACAGGGGGCCCACTAGTCCGTGGGGCCGGGGCGATGGCACTGGTGGCCCCACCCAAGGGCCGGCCCTGCTCAAAAGACGATGACTTGTGATGCCATACAAGCAGCAAGCGTGGCGACCCCTATGTTCAGACTAGGATCTCGCCTTACCGCCTAGGCGACACCACGAGAACCATGGCTAAGTGGCTAACACACGATACATGTCTACTAGAACTAGGTGCCTAGATAGATTTAGTCTTGTAGGTTGTGCAATCGATTTTACCATACTGGCTGTTTGCTCCAGAATCTGAAAGTTATTAAAAAACAATGGCATGGCTAAATCCCGTTAATTTCAATGTTGTGTTGTCCAATTAAATTGTCGCAAATAGAAAGAAAGTCTATGAGTCCTCTAGAAAACAAATCGGAAGCCTACGAGAGTACGAGGCATCCCAAACAACATTATAAAGTAGCACATTATCGAGAAAATTGCATATATGTCCAAAGTTAATGGGTACTTACCGATTTACCCCAAAGTTAATGGGTCTTGAAGATATGCCCCCCAAAGTTGATTGAATCATTTGCAAATTTGTCTCATTCCTTACTTTCAACAGTTTTTAATTCATTTATTTATTTTTCAACTGGTCAAATATCTATTCTATCCTCCTGGACGTGTTCTTCGAGCTTTGGCTCCCAGAAGCTCTGGCTAACAGTGGTGAGTGTTACGAGCTCGCCGTTGATCTCACTCCTCTCTGGCGAGATCGGGACAATTTGGATTAATTCACCAAGAAACAAGGAAGAACAGAGAAGAGAGAGTTGATAGAATTTTTGTTATTCATTTTCTTGAGAGCCAAGACACTGTTCCTCGTCCGGCAAAATAACCCACACCAGCGCTTTTCTGTTACACGCATCCACTTTCTCAGCCTAAAGACGTATTACAACAATCCACTTTCACCCAACGACATATTACAACTTACACGCCAACTTCACTATCCGCCAACCCATCTTCCTCGTCCACTCCCAGATCAATACTTGGCATGTCGGCTGCTGACGACATGACATTGCCGTCCCCTTGAGCTGATGCCTCTTGCCAAACCGCAACAGTAGGAAAACGAGCACGAAGAACTGAATAATCCTCCCAGGTTGCACAATTCGCCAGCAAGTTGCCCCAAGTAACCAAGATTTGCACGATAGCCACATTGCCCTTCTTAACTAGACGATGATCAAGTATAGTGGTAGGTTCCAAAGCCTGAACATCCAATTCAACCTCAGTCGGCAGCTTGGAAAAAACAGGAGCAGAAGGAGGAACAAAATGTTTCAGCTGGGACACATGAAAGACAGGATGCACCAAACTGAAAAGAACGAAAGGAGTGCTTGGCATCCGCATTCTGTTTCATGCGATGTTGAGCTCTGTGTAGATGGTGTTGCAGCATTTCTAAAAAGAGTTGTCTGTCCCTGAGCAAAGTATCCACATCCACCTGAGAAGGTACAAAACGCTCCACTAGAATTCAAAACCGGCAAGAAGTGATAATTAGGATCAATGCCAAATAGCACTTTGAAGGGAGTGCACTGTAATGCTGAATGGAAGGATGTGTTGTACCAAAATTGAGCTAGTGGCAACCACAACACCCATTTCTTAGGAGAGACTAATGTAGCACAACGCAAATACATCTCAAGGCATTGGTTAACCTATTCTGTTTGCCCATCCGACTGGGGATGATAAGCAGTGGAAAGATGTAATGGAACCCCGAGCTTGTCAAAAAGATACTTCCAAAAATTGCTGGTAAAAATCTTATCCTAGTCAGACACTATGTACTTAGGAAGACCGTATAATGAAACAATCCTATCCAGGAAGAGTCGAGCAATTTGAGCAGCTGTGTAGGGATGTTTGATAGGTAAAAAATGGGCAAATTTAGAGAAACGATCCACAATCACCATCACTAAGTTGAATCCTTCAGAGGAAGGTAGCTTCTCAATGAAGTCCATTGATACATCTTGCCAAGAACCAGCAGGAATAGGCAGTGGTTGAAAAGTCCTAGAGGTTTACAATTTTCATGTTTGTCCTGTTGGCAGACAACACACTGCTGAATATATTCTTTGACAGACAATTTCAGATTAGACCAAGTAAAAAACTTATGAATCCTTTGATATGTAGCTTGGACCCCAGAGTGTCCCCCAACAGCTGAAGAATGAAAAGTTGCAATGAGTTTAGTTTGGAGAGCTGAATTAGCTCCTACCCAGATTATGTTATGTTGACGCAACAAACCATCCTGCAAACTAAACCCTTTTGAATTGCTGCCCATAACAGCCAATTCTTGTAATAAAGCATGAGCCTGCACATCAGTAGCATAAGAATTGATAATTTCTTGAACCCAAAGTGGTTGTATCACAGAAATAGCATGCATTTGAAAAAATTGTCCCACTCTAGACAAAGAGTCAGCCACAGTGTTATCAATCCCTTTTTTGTATTGAAACTTGTACTATAAACTAATGAGTTTAGTCATAGCCTTTTTCTGCATTTCAGAATGTAAAGGTTGTTGATCTAGTTGACACAAGGCTTTATGGTCTGTATATATAGTGAAAGGTCCCCTCATCAAATAACATTTCCATTTCTCCACAGCCATCAAAATTGCCATGAATTCCTTTTCATAAATGGAAAGCTTCTGATTCAAAAGGCCTAATGCTTTGCTGTAGAAAGCTATAGGATGACCATTCTGAGAAAGGACTGCTCCAATCCCAGTATCACAAGCATCTGTCTCTAGTTGAAATGGTTGATCAAACTGTGGCAAAGCTAAGACAGGAGCAGAACACATAGCAGCCTTGACTTGTAAAAATGCATCCTGTGCTTGAGCATCCCACTGAAATGCCTTAGATTTCTGTAATAACCTTGTCAAAGGTTTATTCATTATCCCATAATTTCTAATAAACTTTCTATAATAACCAATAAGGCCCAAAAAACCTCTCAATTCAGTTAGAGAACTTGGAACATGCCCAAAGAACACTTGCTTCTTTTTGCAAATAGTTGATGTTTACCCAGCACTGTCAACACAACAGTAAGATGTTCAACATGCTCAGCCAATGATGTATTGTAAACTAAAATATCATCCATAAAGACTAAAACAAATTTTCTCATGTAAGGGGCAAAAATCGAGTTCATGAGACATTGAAAGGTAGCTGGGGCATTGGTGAGACCAAATGGCATCGGCCTGAATTGAAAATGGCCATGATGAGTCTTAAAGGTTGTTTTCTCCTCATCTGCCTCTCTCATTCTGATTTGATGGTACCCACTCCTCAAATCCAACTTAGAAAAATGAGTAGAACCTCCCAGTTCATCCAACAATTCATCAATAATTGGTAATGGAAATTTGTTCTTAATAGTAGAAGCATTCAACTTCCTATAATCAATACATAACCTCCAAGAGTTGTCTTTCTTCTTCACAAGAAAGACTGGTGAAGCAAAAGGACTACAACTGGGTATTATCAAGCCTGCATTTAACATGTCAACCACCTGAGACTCAATTTCATATTTTTGAGCAGGAGAGTACCTGTATGGTCTACAGTTTACTGGTACTGTATCAGGCAGTAAAGGAATGTCATGGTCAAAAGCTCTAGGTGGAGGAAGTTGAGTAGATTCCTGAAATACCACACCAAATGTATCCAACACATCCTAAATTTTAGGTAAAATCATCTGATGGGTGTCAGCTGTAATTGACTGCAACACAGCAATGGCCCACACTCCATTACTCTGATGACACTTGGTCAATTGTTGCACAGACATAGTGGAAGGAGTAGTTAAGATTTGTGGCTTGATACCTTGTAAAGTAACCAAGGACCCTTTGTATTGGAATGAGATTTGTTTGTGTATCCAGTCACAGTTCATAGGACTGTGTTGAGCTAACCAATCCATCCCCAATATAGCATCATAACCCCCTAATTGTAACAGTTTCATAGGATGACAGAAAGTGTACCCTTGCATCCACCATTCAAAATAAGGTACTTGATGTTGACATGTTAAACGAGCACCATTAGCTACCTGTACCAATATAGGAGGAATTCCTTCCACTTGCAGTTGTAACTTGTTAATCAATTCAGAATTTAGGAAGCTGTTGGAACTACCAGAGTCCACTAGTATCAACATGTGCTGCTTTTGTACCATAGCCTGAAGTTTAATAGTAGATGTCTCCTCCAACCCAGCTAAAGCATTCATGGATAAGTACACATTATCAACTGGATCTAATGTTGGTTCCAGAATGACAGAAGCTAACAATTCATCAGAAATAATTTCTTGAGTGTCCACTGTCTCAGCTGCATGTATCTAGACAGGGTGTTGTACACTACATTGATGACCCGGAGTGTAATTTTCTCCACACTTGAAACATAAACTGTTAGCCCTTCTATAATCCTTCAATTGTTGTGCCTTCCAAATTTCACCAACAATAAACTTGGGTTTCTCACCAAATTTCTGTGTGACCACTGATTTAGTTACCCAAGTTCATTTTCCATTCGAACGTTTAACCTCCACCTCACATACTCCTTCCTTTGCTAAAGCCAGATGGTACGCATGGCTTAACGTAGTAGGGACCTGAGCTTGAACATGCAGACGAATTTCATCCTTCAAGCCCCAAACAAATTGTTCAACCACCCATAATTCTCCCGCCTGAGCCTCATCATGCAGTCTAATCTGATACAACAGGATATCAAATCGACTTTTGTAATCCTCTACAGAACTAGTCTGTTTCAACCCTTTCAACTCATTCATTTTCAATATAGATGTGTTCCTTTCAAACTCCTGTAACACAGCAGAACTGAACATTGTCCAGTCATGACGTCCCACTGTCTGTTTCCAGACCTTGTACCAATGTGCAGCTTTGCCTACCAAGTTCAAGGATGCTGCAGCAACTCTGAAATTCTCATGAAGTTGGTACATCTCAAAATATGTCATGCACTGGTCTACCCAAACACGTACCTCACTTCCATCACACTTTGGAAAATCCATCTTCGGCATCCAAGTCTTCCCATGAGTGTTTTCCCCTCCAGGAACATTTACCTAAACTGGTTCCGTTGGTTCTTCAACAGTAAAATTCCGAGTTCCTCCCACTCTTGTCTGGCCTGGTGGTATCAAATTTCTTCTGATCACTTGAGACAAAAGTTCTTGATCCTATTGAAAAACCCCCAATGACGCCATAGACAAATCCACCTTGGCCTGCATTTGATCAAATCGGTCCTTCTGTGCCTCCAACTTTGACTCAATCTGAACTTCCATGTTCCCCAACTTAGCAGCTAGAGCCGCCACCGCCTCCAGAATTTTGGTCTCCATCACACCCAAACGCGGCTTCGATCTGCCGAACTTGGGCACTTTGCCAAGCCAGGGTGAACTCTTGCCTCCGAGCAAGTCGAACTAAACAAGGAATTAGTGCAATCACCCGAAAGCAATCGCGGACCTTGCCACAGGAATTTTACCGACTTACAAAGAGTGTACGCAAGAAATTTTCCCCCGAACTTCAGCAACCCGCTCTGATACCAGATTGTTATGAGCTCGCCGTTGATCTCACTCCTCTCCGGCGAGATCGGGACAATTTGGATTAATTCGCCAAGAAACGAGGAAGAACAGAGAAGAGAGAGCTGACATAATTTATGTTATTCATTTTCTTGAGAGCCAAGACACTATTAATCGTCTGGCAAAATAATCCACGCCAATGCTTTTCTGTTACACGCATCCGCTTTCTCAGCCTAAAGGCGTATTACAGCAATCCACTTTCACCCAACGACATATTACAACTTACGCGCCAACTTCACTATCTGCCAACCCATCTTCCTCGTCCACTCCCAGATCAATCCTTGGCACGCCGGCTGCTGACGGCATGACACTGAGGCACAGACAGTAGGCCAATTCTAGTGGCAGCCATGCGAGGGAAACAGTGGGGGACACGCGAAGGCCAGCTAGCAGTAGCGACAGCCTCGTGGGGGAGGCAACGAGGGACACGTGGGGCCGGTGGTGGTGCCAGTGACCACGTGGAGCCGACGAAGTCGTTTCGTGGTCGATCTAGAAGCATGAACATCATGAGTCGATGCTCACAGAAGAGATCCCCGCAGCGCTGCTGGAGACGACGCAGAGGAGCAGCCGACGGCTTGTGGTGCGGCGACGGCCGATGATACCGAGGTGCACAAGCAGCAGCAGCAGAAAATAGGAAGAATAGATGCGCCAAGGGGCAGAGAGGCGCAAACACCGTCAATAAAAAACAGTGTGACGACGCGGGCCAGTGGCCATCATGCACCGTAGGCTCGCGACGAGCTCAGTCGGCAGCAAAGAGCAATTTAGCCATTTGTAGGGCTGAAAATGAAAAATAAAATTAAAATAACAGGAAAATGAGAGATGGAGCAAAATAGCAAGGATGCACATCAATTACAGGGCAAAATAGCAAGTGCATTTAAAAATAGGGTAAATTTGTAAACACCCTTCAACTACGGGTTAAATGTGCAATTTCCTCCGTTTAATCCTACTAATTAATGAAGTCTATGGCCCCGAGAAAAACAAATCAGATGCCTACGAGGGACCCCAAACAACCTATTTAATATGAAATGCGGCCAGAAATTCTTCACCTGCGGAGCATCCCGCAAGAACGGCCACCATCCATGTTTCGAGTGCGTTGATGAGACCAGTCGTGGCGGGCATGCCAGGCTACAAAAGAATCTCGTGGGAGATCATTGGGAGAGAGAGTGGCTCACCAGCAGGAAGCGGAAGACGGCATGGGTGCTCGACGGAATGTTCGAGAGAAGTGGCGAACACAAGAGTTTTTTATTTTACTTTCAGATGAATTTATAAAAATAAAATTTCTCATACAATTTTTTGAAAACTGCGTATTGAGTAACTTTTTTACAGCTCCAAAGCCTCCAACTCAACATTTTTGTCGGCGTCCTCCAGCCCTTCGAACTGTCCCACCACCGCCTTCAAAACGCCTTCAAGATCAATGGGTATGACTCCCTGAACAATTTGGATTTTCTGTGGCAGAATAGGATTTTCTCTACAAGAACTCTTGTACCCCACCCGTGCCCTCTTCCTTCGTTTTGCCCTCCACAGGCTCCCGTGAGGAGCCATGCTGAATAGCGTGGGCCTCATGGCTCCAGATGTGATGAGTCATTGTCAATGATAGTCAAAGAGGACAGAAGAAGAGTAGAGATCTGCTGTTTCATGGGCCGCGTGTGACTCAGGTACACGGGCAGCAAGTGACTGTCAGACAGAGGAGGCTGTGAAGTTAGGCTGGCCCAATCCGGGTACATGGGCCAGGAGCAGCAGAAGACCCACTGGGCTATTGACCAAGATTTACTCAGGTACACGGGCGGTGAGTGATTGCTGGGCTGAGAGAGCTGCGGAATCGGGCCGGCCCAATCCGGGTACCTGGTGCAAAGTCGGTGGAGGCTTTGTCAGTTTCGGCGCAAAACTGACAACCGTTGATTCTGTATCGAACTGTCCAGAAGAGAAGCCGTAGTCGCTACAAAAGCTTAGCTTCCGGATAAGTCATCTGTATCTCTAGGCCCACAGTCAGTCGAGTCTGTAAAAAATCCTAAGGGCAGTTGAGTCTTTTCTTTTATTTTAGTGTCTGTAAAAACCCTAAGGGGTTGGTGGAATATTCTAGGTCATTGGGCAGCCTATAAATAGGACCCCAATCCCTAGGGTTGGACTAACCCTTCTAGAATTCACTTTTTCAATCTATTGGGTCATTTTGCTCCCTGCGGTTTCTCTCTCCTGCTTCTGTTTGTGCGCCGCCAGCTTCCTGTTTGAGCCTTGTTCTTTACTGCATTCCCTCTATTCTATTTGTTCCAGTGAGATTCTATCTCCTGTTCTTGTTGAGGTGCGTGCATTTGATTTCTCTGAATCAGAAGCTTTGGTTCGGTGTGTGCTGTTGATTTATTCCTGAGAATGTGTCTCTGTTGCGTTTGTTCTTCACGCAAGTAGTACTAGTTCTTGCTGTTGCAAGTAGTACTACTTCCCTGTAGCAACAGTACACTGGTACTATGGCTTGCTTTTTCTGCGTAGCTTTTTAATCGAAGCAGACTGAGTTGAATACCTTTTTGACTGTTTCTGGCGAAGCCCCTTCTCTCTGTTCGAAGTCCCTCAGCTCCGTGAGGCAGGCTTTGATCTGACATTTTCGAGGGCTTTGTTTTTTCGACTTCTCTCTATGCTGCTAACTTCGAAGTATGGTTATGTGCTGTCTCTTGGCTTAACACACTTCGACAACCCTTGCGAAGGTATTCTCTGTTTAGAGCTGTTCGAAGTTGATACTTTGACAGGCTTCGAAATTAGCTTCGAAGCTAGTCTCTCTGATAGACTTCGCTCGGGGTTTGCAGCTGTCTGTTCCAAAGATCTAAAAGTGTTAGTTCGAAGGTTGGCTTTTCGAAGGTAGAGTGTAGGCTTCGAATTTGGTTTCTCTGTCGTGTGACAGGCTTCGCTACTCCTTCGAAGGTTGTTTTTCTGTGCGTCGTGTTCAAAGCTCTGTTCGAAGGTTGTACTTCGAAGTACTCTGTTCGAAGCAAGCTTCGTTACCCTCGTACCTTGCTTCGAAGCATACTTCGCTTTTTCCACTTGAGCTAGGCTAGACCAATTCAACCTTCGGCACGTATTTGTCAACCTTCGCTCGTCTTCGATAACCATCTCCGAAGCAGGCTTCGACCAGCGAAGCAGGCTTCGACCACCGAAGCAGACCTCGACCGGTAAGCAGGCTTCGCCAAGTTCCGAACAGGAGACAGATTTGAACAGTAACTTCTCTTCTCATTCATAGTGCACTTAGATTGCTTTACTGAGAAGTTTATCTTGCCTTGTCTCGTGTACTCTGTTTATCTGTCTATTAGCACTGCATTGGCATTTCTCTGTTTATCAATAGTTGCTTCTAGGCTAG
This sequence comes from Zizania palustris, assembly GCA_019279435.1. NCBI lineage: Eukaryota > Viridiplantae > Streptophyta > Magnoliopsida > Poales > Poaceae > Zizania > Zizania palustris. The sequence goes on along the minus strand of JAAALK010000287.1, from coordinate 13,890,286 downwards.
ATACCTTTAGACTTAGGCTATCTGTTCATTCTTTGCTGTTTAGTCTTTAGAGGTGCGTTGGGTATTGGGAGAAGGCCATTGATTCAAAAGAATTTTTAGGCGCCCATTCACCCCCCTCTGGTCGCTACTTTCGGTCCTACAAGTGGTATCAGAGCAAGGTTAGGGTTTTTCCATACCTTAACCGGTTCTAAACCCCAGTAGTGATCATGACTTCTCCAGGCAAGGTCCCGTCCTTGGAAGCCTATGGCTATAACTATTGGAAGACTCGCATGCGAGCCTATCTCATGCGCCAGGGCTCGGACATCTGGGACATTTGTGTTCACGATACGTTTGTCATTTTGCCAGTTGCTGAGCATGGTACTCCTGGTATCATTGCCCAGCATCTGAGCAATAGTAAAGTTGTGAACATTCTTGTTGGGGGAATATATTTCCCCTGAGCAGGGGCCAAATGACGTCAGCCTCCGACGGCCTCTAGCCCAGAGCCCAACACTGTCGAAGCCTGTATCCTCCCCCAGGACTGTTCCCATGTCTCGAGATTCGTCTCGGAGCCTGCTGGTGCGAAGCCCCCGGGCCCCATCGAAGCCCTCCAGAGCGGGGTACTTCGGAGCCCTTCGGTGCGAAGCCCGCGGGATCCCCTGAAAGCCGCAAGGAGCCAAGCCTCGGGCTAGTCCCGAAGCCAGCCTCCGGGCCCGGTTCGAGGTTAACCTTCGGACCATATTCGGAGTTAGCCCTCGAACCCCCCTTCCGGGGCTCCGCAAGCCAGCCTTCGGACCCTGTCAAGACTGTTCGAAGCCAAGGCTCCGAGACCCCAGTTCGGAGCCTTGCTCGAGCCTCACTTGGAGCATGCTTCGGAGCCCCCCTTCGGGGTGCACTTCGAAGCCCTCTTCGTAGCCTCTGCCATAAGAGCTCCGGCCCCTACTTCGAAGCTCAAGAAATATCTAAGTATAGGCCATATCGGGGCCCCTCCGCCCCTGGTATGTCATTTGGCTGGTCAAAGCCTGGCGCAGCCTGACACGCCTGTAAAGCTGTAAAGTACCTTTGTACAGTAGCTAGCTCTCTTTCCCTATCTACCCCTATGAGCCTAAGGGCTTGTAGAGGGCATTTTGGTCTTTTCCTTAAGGCCTGCGTGCCTATAAAAGCAGGGCCAAGCCCTTGTAACAGACACACGCTCCAGGGGGCCAAGAGACCCTGGAATTACTGCTCCATACCAGGGCACACCATGCCAAATCCACCACAACTGGACGTAGGGCTGTTATCTCCTAGGAGAGGCCCGAACTAGTATAAACCTTTTTCTCCCTCTGTCAGAACCCTTCGAGGTTCATTCTCCACATCACGCTCCACCACAGAAAAACCTGCTGGAACTAACGCAATTGTTCCAACAGTTGGCGCCGTCCGCCGTCCGTGGGGAACTTAGTACTAGAAGCTAAGTTCTCTACCACTGTCTGCAACTCGAAGTACGCCTGAGGGGGGAGCTTCGAAGCTTTCTTGCTTCGCGCGCCCTCCGGCAAGGGGCTTCGGGTGCAGCTCGAAGGCCATCTTCGCCTTCCTCCATCCTTCACATACCGGAGCTCACCCTCCAGCAAGGGGCTCCACTACACATGTCAGAGGTCGTCGAAGCCCTAAGGGCTACGAGGCCATCCTTCAACTACTTTGCGAGGTATGTCTACTATCCGAAGTACTACTTCGATGTACAATGTCGCGATCACTTGATATATATTCGAAGCCCAGCTTCGCCTTGAAGTTCGAAGCCCCGCTTCGCCTTTAAGCAAACTTCTGCCCCATCTTATTGAGAAAAATTCGAAGCAATTGCTTCGCCTTATCAAAAACCCGAAGCCTTGCTTCGCCTTATTTAAAATCCGAAGCCTCGCTTCGCTTTACAAAATCCGGAGCACCCCTCCGAAGGCTACACAGCGCCTCCGGGCCCGTAGCAGTGGGCTTTGGGACTTCTGGGCGACGGCTCGGCAAGTCCGGGATTCCAGGCTCCGGCCAGATGCATCCCCGGGTCGAAGGTGGCCTAGAGTCGAAGGTGGCCCAGAGTCGAAGGTGGCCCAGAGTCGAAGGTGGCTCAACTATCCCAGGTTCGGTGAATCCACACCAAATATCCTTTTCAATACAGGACCAAGCTCCAGAAGCCTTGCTTCGCTATCTAAACACGCACTGAAGCCTCGCTTCATGTGACGTGATCTAAGCTAAAGATTAAAGCCTGTCGAAGTCATACTTCGCTAAAAAATCTAAGTGCGTTTCGGAGCCTCGCTCACGAACAGCATCCAAATCCCAGCATGCCGAAGCATGCTTCGCTCAATTTGGTTATGCTGAAGCATTGCTTCGCACCAAGTTAGCGCGTTCGAAGCCCAAAAGAGGCCTTCGCTCAATGAAATTCCGAGCAGCCGAAGCCCTGCTTCGCACCAAATTAAAGCATTCGAAGCCCAAAAGAGGCCTTCGCTCAAATAAAATTTCATACGTCGAAGCCGCCGAAGGGCGCATCCTTCGCATCCTTTATTTTTTGCCCGCACCAGCAACGGCTAAGTCCCTAGCTGCCACGAGCAAAGGGGGGAAGCATGTATGCGAGGTGCGCGAATGTAATACGCAGCACGAGCGTGACAAGCTAAAACGTTCGAAGCCAAACAGTGCGAAGCATACAGACGAAGTATGCAAATATAATCCATTCATTGAATGACAATTGAGAAGTGTGTTACAGATATACTTCGAGAGCAAACTACGAGTAGTCTGTGTCTAAGCCTAAGAAGAATCGTGTGCGAGGCCCCAACCCTCGCTTGCCTCTCTTTCGGCCAGGGCCCCCTCGGCTGGACGAAGCCTCGTCAGAGCCCGCTCTCCCACGTCCGGCTCATCCAGGCTCCGAAGCCCGCGGACCTCGTCTCCCACTTTGCAGGTCGCTCCAAGTTAGCGAAGCAGGCGGTGCCTTATCGAAGGCAGAGAAATCTAGGGCTTCGTCGCCTGCTAAGGCCGTCCGCGAAGGTAAAGACAAAGAACTCTGAAGGAACTCCGTCTTCACAGCGGCTAGCAAATCTTGAGCTACTTCGGAGATGGCTTCGCCGTCGGGCCCCCTCGGAAGCTTAAACCGAGGGGACCTTCGGACCTAGCTACTTCGAGGACCGCCAACAACTGTCGAAGTTCTTCGGAGTCCTCGAGCACTTCGAGGTCTACACTCGGAGGCAGAGCCTGGGCAGGTATAAAAAGACCCCCGCATTCAAATTAATAAGTTGATAAGAGTTTTTACAAGCCTGCAGCTAAGTATTACAAAAAGGCTTAAGGAGATCTACACCTTCGGAGGCGGAGGTGTCGAAGTCGAAGGCTGGTCAGGCACAACAGGTGCTTTGGATCGGCGGTGTCGAAGGGCCTTCTGGAGGTCGAGGGCTGCTTCGCAGCCTTGCTCCTTCTAGGGTTCCTGCAGCCGCAGCCAGGCTCCGCGGACATCAGCCGGAGGTGTTACCAAGTGCTGGCCCCCGAAGACCACCGGGGTCATGGAGGTTGCTGCCTGAAGGTGGTTGCACCCCGCTTCATGAAGCATGTGCAACACCCCTTGGCCCGCGACTCGGCCGGCCATAAGGGTGAAGCCCTTCAGCGATTGCTCCGCCGTCGAAGCCACCGTCTTCAAGAAATCGACGTGGTCCCCAATTGGATCCTGATTGCCGAAGTCCAGAGCCTGGCATTCGATCCCTATTTTCTCAAGGACGTCGGTCAGGCTCTGGGTGGCTTCGCCAAGGTTGTCCACGACGAAGTCTTCAAGCTTCTGAGCTCGCCGACGGAGTGAGGCATTCTCCTTCACCTGCCGAGCTTCGGCGTCCTTCGAAGCCTGGAGCTCCGCGCGGAGCCGAACCATCTCCGAAGCCCAAGCTTCCTTAGCCTTGTCGGCTTCAGCCTTCGCCGCCTCTGCCGCGACCTCGGCCCGCCTTCGTTTCTCGGCTTCCACCGAGACTTCGCGGCGAAGGGCCTCCTTCTGCTCTGCAAGGTGCTCCATCCGCCTGTTTGCAGAAGTCGAAGCTTCTACGTTCAGTGCAAAGGCCTGCAGGAATTCAAGAAATCATAAGTATTAACCAAAGGCTAAAATATAGTTCGAGGTTGCGAGGGGCTTCGCTCACCCGTATGAGGACTTTGTTCACGCTAACGAAGAGATCCGTGGGGTTCAAGTGGCTAAGTTGGGCCACCAAGTCCCCTGCCTCCGCAGAAGCACAAGCCTCGTGGAAGCCGTTGATCGCCGCCTCCGTCACACCCCCCTCGGCTTGAAGGGGTGAACCACTGCCGCGGTCGCCTGCGCGGGCTTCGGCAAGGTGGGGCTCAAGCCCACACATCGACGTCTTCGTCGCTTCGAGGGTCCTCGCGGCCCCCGCTGCCTCCATCTTCGGACGAAGTACTTTTGGACTCCGAATCGCTGCCGCTGCCGCTGCTGCTGCCGCTGCTGCTCGAGGCTTCCGTGGGCTTCGCATCGGCGGGCTTCGATCCGGCTTCGCCTGCAGGCTTCGCCATGGTGGGCCTCGCATCGGCTTCATCCTCTGCAGAAAAGCCAAGTCAAGATCCTCATATTGAAGAGAAGCATGTAAAAAGGGTTTACCTTCGTCGGAGATTTCTTCAAAGTAAAGGAGGGGCTAGGTGTGCCCTCCAATCCCTTCGCTGCGAAGCTGGCGCATCAACCTCCGTGCCCGAAGTTGTTGTCACCAGGGCATCCGCAGCCTCCTTGGTGGCGGGAGTAAGCGCGTCGGCCTCCGCCGCCGAAGGCTTCGCTGCCTTCTTGGAGGTCGGAGTGGTTGCGGGCTTTGCCGCAACTTCTCCCGAGCTAAGGACTTCGGCCGCGAGGACCTCCGGCCGAGGCCCCGAAGCGTCCGGCTCGTCATCGTCCCCCCTCTTCCTCTTGGCTCCGGCCGACGAAGTAGTCAGGTGGGCAAAGTCCGGCAGAGCAGGGAGCCCCTCGAGGTCGAGCGTGGTCCATACTCTATTCCAGCGCTCCCAGGACCCCACCAGTGCGAGGCGCTGGGCCTGCTCCTCGGGGGTCGGAGTCCCAACGACTCGATCCACCGCTGTGATGGCCTCCTCCGGGGTCCTCATTTCGAGGTCGGCTTCATAAAAGGTTTAAGTTAGAAGTGAAAATCTACAAAGTATAAAGGGCGAAGAGGTTGCGAAGCCTTACAGAAGCGGTCGAAGGCCAACTCACTAAGTTCCCCTCGACCCGAAGCCCGGAAGAGCCCCTCCGGCCAGGAGCGCGTGAGGGGGCTGAGCCGGAGGGTGATGAACTCCTCCGCGAGGTCCCTCATGCTCATATTCGCCGCCACTCTCCGGAGTAGCAAGATCCGCGAGCGAAGGATGTCCTCGCTGGTCTTCACCACCCCTTCGTGTCGGTACAAGATGTGGGCGTTGGTACTCCGAAGGGGGGAGTTCGCGCCGACGGAGGCGTAGAACCACTCCTGATCCCACTTCGAGTACCATTTATTGTTTACATCCCTTGCCGGGAAGGCGTCCTGGAACTCCTTCCGGAGCTGGAAGTTGGCGCTGCCGAAGGCCAGTGCCCTCTTGACGCGGTCTGACCCCTCCCTCGGCTTCGGCTGGTAGTTGGCGTCGTGGAGGGCGACGAAGACGTCCGCACGGCCCTCGCAGCCCTTGGCCCTCATAGCCCATTCAAAAACAGCCAACCTCACCACTGCGTTGGGCGAAAGTTGAGGAAGCTCAAGGTTGTAAGCCTTGAGGACTTCGCTCAGCATCCCCACTGCTGGCAGCCCGAGGCTGGCTTCTAAGAAAGCCTCGAACACCACCACTTCGTTAGCCCGAGGCCTCGGAACAGCCTCCGACCTCTCCAGGACCCAAAGCTAGATCTTCGCTGCGATCCTCCCTTCGCAGGCCCTCTGGACCGACTCCTCCGTGGAGATCGAAGCCCTCATCTCCAAGGTCTGCTCAAACTTGTCAGAGGGCGTCCGAAGGTCCCTTGGCCCCAGCCGCCTAGGCGGAGGCTTCGCCGCTGCAGCCGCTACCACTTGCAGTTGGGCGGAGCTCGAGCTCAGGCCCAGAGCCAAGGACTTCGCCGCGGCCTTCTTCGGCATCTCGGTGGGGCTTCGGAGCGAAGGGCTAAAGCTAGCGAAGGGCTAAAGCTAGCGAAGGATGCTCTGCGCGAAGCCAGAAGGAAGAAGAGAGCGAAGGTTGTACGGCAATGAGAAGGAAGCAAATGAGAGCGTGCCGAAGCTGCACACAGTAAAGCCCTATTTATAGGCGCGGTAAGAATTCCAACAGTCGTGGGCCGAACCCACTGCCGAGTGGGCCCCCAGCGAAGGCGAAGCGGCCCAGCGCAGGGTAGCAGTAACTTTCTAGCTGTTGCGGAGCCGTTTGGGCTCCCGAGGTCTTTTTGACAAACTGGCGCAGGCATTTATTTCCTGCAGTTTTCGAGGTCACCTTTGGTCCAAGCTCCGAAGGCATGTTTTATCCGAAGTTGTATTTTGCAGGTCATTTGTCCTAAGGGCGCGCGCACCCCTTCGTCCCGAAGGCCTACACGCGAGGGGCTACTGTTGGGGGAATATATTTCCCCTGAGCAGGAGCCAAATGACGTCAGCCTCCGACGGCCTCCGACCCGGAGCCCAACACTGTCGAAGCCTGTATCCTCCCCTAGGACTGTTCCCATGTCTCGAGGTTCGTCTCAGAGCCTGCTGGTGCGAAGCCCTCGGGTCCCATCGAAGCCCTCCAGAGCGGGGTACTTCGGAGCCCTTCGGTGCGAAGCCCGCGGGATCCCCTAAAAGCCGCAAGGAGCCAAGCCTCGGGCTGGTCCCAAAGCCAGCCTCCGGGCCCGGTTCGAGGTTAACCTTCGGACCATATCCGGAGTTAGCCCTCGAACCCCCCTTCCGGGGCTCCGCAAGCCAGCCTTCGGACCCTGTCAAGACTGTTCGAAGCCAAGGCTCCGAGACCCCAGTTCGGAGCCTTGCTCGGAGCCTCACTCGGAGCATGCTTCGGAGCCCCCCCTTCGGGGTGCACTTCGAAGCCCTCTTTGCAGCCTCTGCCATAAGAGCTCCGACCCCTACTTCGAAGCTCAAGAAATATCTAAGTATAGGCCATACCGGGGGCCCCTCCGCCCCTGGTATGTCGTTTGGCTGGTCAAAGCCTGGCGCAGCCTGACACACCTGTAAAGTTGTAAAGCTGTAAAGTACCTTTGTACAGTAGCTAGCTCTCTTTCCCTATCTACCCCTATGAGCCTAAGGGCTTGTAGAGGGCATTTTGGTCTTTTCCTTAAGGCCTGCGTGCCTATAAAAGCAGGGCCAAGCCCTTGTAACAGACACACACTCCAGGGGGCCAAGAGACCCTGGAATTACTGCTCCATACCAGGGCACACCATGCCAAATCCACCACAACTGGACGTAGGGCTGTTATATCCTAGGAGAGGCCCAAACCACTGTAAACCTTTTTCTCCCTCTGTCAGAACCCTTTGAGGTTCATTCTCCACATCACGCTCCACCACAGAAAAACCTGCTGGAACTAACGCAATTGTTCCAACAATTCTGTTTTCTGGTCTAGGTCCCACTGAGTTTGAGCGTGTGAGCCATCTCTCCACTGCGAGAGAGATTTGGGCTACCCTCAAGGCACACCATGAGGGAACAGCCCAGGTCAAGGCTCGGCTCTATCAGACCTACCGGCGTGAATATGAAAACTTCACACAAAAGCCGGGTGAATCTGTTGAAGCGTTGTTTGGTCGTTTTCAATCGATCATAAACAAGCTTCGGGACAACAAGGCTGAGGGTGCTCAGTTAGTCTCAGATCATGAGCAGGCGCTCAAGGTTCTTCATACCTTGGACCCAAAGATCTGGGAGATCAAGGTATCCTCTATTGTTGAGAGTACTTCTTATGATACCTTGACCATTTCTGAGTTGTTTAGCAAGCTGAAGGCCACTGAGGTAGATATCCAGCTGAGATCAAATCTCGCTGGCTCTGGATCAAAGTCCCTGGCCCTTGCTACACCTTCTGTTGATCCCTCTGCTGTGAGTTGTGCTGGTTTCTCTTTGATGTTTATCACTGAGGACCAGCTTGAGTCTTTGGGAGATGATGATTTGTGTCTGTTTAACAACCGGGTGCGTCGTGTCTATGACAAAAGGATGTTCAAAAGACACGTCACAAAATCCGGGTGCTTTGAGTGTGGTGATCCAGGACACTTCATCGCCGACTGCCCCAAGCTCAATGGACACAAGAAGGGCACCGGTGGTGGCTTCCACAACTCCGGCAAGCACGACATGTCTTCCTTCAACAAGGGCAAGCCGAAGACCAGATTCTTCAAGAAGGCCCTGAAGGACTACCGGCGAGAGAACAAGAAGCGCGACAAGGCCTTCTTCGCCGAGATGGAGAAGAGCTACTCCAAGCAGTCCACGTCTTCTTCCTCTTCATCGAGCTCAAGCGATGAGGAGATCGTCATCAGGAAGGGGAAGGACAAGGACGATCCGGCGGGCCTCTGCTTCATGGCTTTCAGGGACAGACCGAAGAGCCACTCACACCAGCGCCAAAGATCCCGCAAGAGCTTTTGCTCAATGGCTCTTGGGGATAAGGAAGAGAAGAGCTCCTCCGATGAATCCGACGATGACGACAACAAGGTATCATCCTATGAACGCGAAATTGTTGATTTACTTGAGAGCAATCGTCAGGAGTTGAAATATCGGGAAAAACTGCTTAGGGGGGCCAAGAAGAGGATAGATGAGTTAGAAAGTGAGCTTACCATAGCCAACGGTAGAATTGAGAGTCTATCTTCTTCCCCCTGCTTGGGTGATAGCAGTGAGTGCCCAAAGTGTGAAGTGCTTCTGTGTGACCTGTCGACTTTGAAGTCCAGGTACACAGAAAGGGTTGATGAGAGGGACTCTTTGGCCATTGAGCTTGAAAGCGCTCAGCTGGAGCTGAAAGATGCTCAAGCCACTGTCGTCGCACCCTGTGTTGATTGCCCATCTCATCTAGCTGCCTTAGCTGAGCTGAAATCCAAGGGTGATGAGCATTTGGGTGATCTGGAGAGAGTGAGAGCTGAGCTTGCACGGACTAGGCTAGAGCTTGAGACATTGTCAGTTCCACCCACTATCTGTGAGAACTGTCTGTCTCTTAGACTTGAGTTGATCAAGCTGAAAGCCGAGAAGTCTGTCCAAGTAGAGAGTGAGTGTGAGACTTGCTTGTCTCAGGTGGAGGTTCTAGCTTCCTTGAGAGAGGAGCTAGCTGATTCTCAGAATGAGAAATTTTACCTCCGTTCTATCCTGAGTTAGATCAGTGCCAGAGAGCCACAGCTCGGCATGATGATCCAACAGTTCAAGAGGCAGGATGGGTTTGGGGTAGGTTACACCTACACCAAGTGTGACTTTGAGAGTGCCATTAGCCGGGCAGTGGAGTGGAGTAAAATGACTCCTGAGCAGAGATACCCTAAGATTCACTCCACTTAGTCCTCCTAGGCTTGTCATCCCAAGGATGGAGTGATTCATGAACCACTTAAAGCTCCACCCAAGAAGCCTATCTGGGTTCCAAAGCCCAAACACCTCCACTCTTCTCTAGACTCTCTTCCTGGACCCTCTCAACCCAAGAAGACTACACCTAACACCACCAAGCCCAAGAATCCCAAGTCTCAACCACATCCCAAGAAGCCCACCTATCATTGTGAGTACTGTCAGAGAGACGGGCATCTTGCGGAGTTTTGCTTCAGGAAGAAGCGGGTTGAGAGAGCAGAGAGAGCTCGTGGTGGTCAGGAGCAGTTCTACCAACAGGGTGGTAGGCTGCGTGGTCCTCGATGTGGGGATAGGCTGGAGGCCAGGCCGCGTCGTGTAGGTGGTGGTAGAGGAGACGGCTTTCTTGCCCGTGCTCCAGTTGATGGTGGTCGTTCCGGCAGAGCTCCAGGCCGTTTTGGCTACGGTCCTGGACCTCGTGGCCGAGGCTTTAGGCAGAACCGAGGACCACGCTTTGAGCCGCATTTTGGTCCGGACTCTCATTATGATTTATGCTTTCCGTCTTTTGAGCAGATGGCTCGACACTGGTTTAGCTCTTTTGCTAAACCTGGTGCCGGACCATTTGCTCCCACGTACAACCACTGATTGTGCAGGATCGGGGACTGGAGGACGTTTGGATCATGGACCCAAGATGCTCTCGCCACACGACGGGACATCGCAGATGGTTCTCCAGTCTCACTCCCCCGAGCTCCAAAGAGTACATCACATTCGGGAACAGTGGTCAAGGGAAAGTAAGTGGCTTTGGCTCAATTCGCATTTCAGATCATTTCTCTTTGAAGAATGTTGCTTTGGTTAAAAATTTGAACTTTAACTTGATTTCTGTTTCGCAACTTCTTGAGGATGGTTTGGAAGTGCGTTTTAATAAGGGCATATCTTCTGTGTTTGATTCTAGAGGGTCTTTGATTTGCCAGATCTTACCATTTGGTAAAGTTTTTCGAATTGACTTCTCTAGTTCTTTTGGCCCTTCTCGCTGTTTGATTGCTGGATCCTCCTCTGAGCTCTGGAAGTGGCATAGGAGGTTAGGTCATCTGAGTTTTGATCTGCTAGTCAGGTTGAGCTCTATGGACCTCTTCCAAGGATTGCCCAAGCTTAAGATGGAGAAGGATCTAGTTTGTCATCCTTGGCGTCATGGAAAAATGGTTGCTGCTTCTCACTCACCTGTGACTCAGGTGATGACTTCGTATCCGGGCGAGTTGTTACATTTGGACACTGTTGGTCCAGCTCGGGTACGTTCAGTCGGTGGGAAGTGGTACGCACTTGTCATTGTTGACGATTTTTTCTCGATTCTCGTGGGTATTCTTCTTGGAGTCTAAGGATGAAACTTTTCAGTTTGTTCATGACCTGATTTTGAAGCTGAAGAATGAGAACAATGGTCGGATGTGAGCAATTCGCTCCGACAACGGCTCTGAGTTCAAGAACTCTCAGTTCGTCAGCTTCTGTAGTGATCAAGGTCTTGACCATCAGTTTTCTGCTCCTTACACTCCCCCACAGAACGGCGTTGTGGAATGAAAGAACTGCACGCTAGTCGAGATGGCCAGGACGATGCTCAATGTGCACAGGACTCCTAGGCGTTTTTGGGCTGAAGCCATGAACACGGCTTGCTATCTGGCCAACCGCATTTTTCTTCGAGCTTATTTAGGTAAGACTTCGTATGAGTTGCGGTTTGGCAGACAGCCCAAGGTGAGCCACTTGCGAGCGTTTGGCTGCAAGTGCTTTGTGCTCAAGAAGGGAGGGCATTTGGACAAGTTTGAGTCTCGTTGCTGGGATGAAGTTTTTCTTGGCTACGCTTTGCATTCTCGAGGCTTCCGTGTTTGGAACCTCGAATCCCAGTTGCTTGTCGAGACTTGTGTGGTTTCATTTGATGAGTCCTTGCCTTCTTTGACTCCTTCTTTTGAGCCTTCTAATGGTGAGCTCGAAGAGTCCATCTTCGAGGAAGATGAGGATACTCCGGCTGCTGTTGAGGGTGGGCCTTCTGCACCCCCTGCAGAGCCCACACCTTCTGAGATTTCGACTGAGGACGAGGACGGACCTCTGATCACTTCTTCCACTTCGATCGACACTACTAGAAAACCCCCCTGTAGATACGCTGTAGTAGTAACGCCATTAAAAGCATCTCTACGTCGACATGTAAAGATGTTTTTTGACACGATTTTAAAAATGTGTCCGATTGTTACGATATTAGACACGCTTATAGTGTTATTAGTCATATAAAGATATTTTTTAACACGCTATTGAAGTCATCTCAAAAGGACACGAAGTTAGACACAATTTAAAGCATCATTATCCCATAGAGACATTGTAAAGCGTATGAAACATTTGTTTATAGCTAGGTATAGATGCTTTCTAACATGATTTGAAAAGCGTAGCGAATTGATACAAAGTATAACATGCTGTCAACCGCGAAAAAGCATGTAGATTAGTTGTAAAGCGTATCAAATAACCATAAAAAAACTGACACGGACATAGACGCGCTTTGAGGTGTCATTATCCTCTTGACACAGTTTAAAGCGTATCAAAAAATTGTTTATAGCTAGGTATAGATGCTTATAAGCATCTATACAAATTGATACAAAGTTTGACATGCTTATAAGCATAAATAGCATGTACTAAAAAATGTGTACAACTGAAATTAAAAAAAATGTGCCTCATTGGACTTGAACCCGGGTTGAGAGCTTTAGAGCAACGCAGCCTTACCATTGAGTTAGGAGCATATTTGTGATCTATTCACTGGACAAACCATATAAACATATTATTAGCATCTGCCACTATTAAAACTGAATCGCAATCATGTTTTATCCTGTTTTAGCGCAACCACTGCCGTGCCCTCCCTCGAACGCGCCGTGCCGCCTCCTGGTCGGCCTCATCAGCCCACGCCGCCGCCGGAGACGCAACGCGCCGCTCCCTCCCTCCGCGCATTGCGTCGCACTGCCCCTCACTCCGCGTACTGTGCCGAACCGCCCCTCCCTCTGGTCACTCCGCCGCGCCGCTCCTCCCTCCGCCGCACCGCCCCTCCCTCCGCCTCACCGCCGCGCCCCTCCCTCCGCCGCACCTCCCCTCCCTCTCTCTGTTCACGAGACGTGCCACCGAGATTCATAGGTCGCCCAGGTCATCGTCATCATCAACATACACCAGGTCGGTTGCCCTGTTGCTCGATCCTCCACCTACAACTGCTTGGATGTTTGCTTCTCTATACAATGGAGACCCATTTTTTCCCTGTACTAGTGTAGTATATGTGTGCACTGTCGTCAATTATCAAATCGAGTTTAAAAAAGGAGCAACATCATTTAGATGATGGATTATTGGACTTTAAGTCCATGTGTATTCTCCGAGGGGTTTAATTGGGGAAGAAAGCTAGTGAATATATCCTCAAATTAAGGGCCAGTCCATGCTCACAGTTGGTAAATTGTTGTTACATTTTTTTACAACCATGCTGTAATGTAAATGTATGATATGATTGAGCTTCCTTGTTATTTGTTGTCGTGGTTTGATTTCTTGAAGCATTTGCTGTAATGTAACTGTCTTTTAAATTAAGCATGATTTGTTTGATTTAAATTCCACATGTGCTTACATAGGGTGATGGATAGAAGTTGGATGAAAAAATCTAGACGGGAGACTTCATATGAAGATGGTGTTGAGGAATTTTTGAATTTTGCTTATCAGGACCTTCCACCTGACAGCGAGATACTGTGTCCATGTAAAAAGTGTAAGAATAGAATAAACCAGACTCGTGATGAAGTTAAGACACATCTGAGGTGTGACGGTATTCTTCAAGGTTATACCTCTTGGGTTCATCATGGTGAGAATTATGAAAGACCCACAATTGCATTTGATGATGTGCCTAATATGACCACATTGTCTGCCACGGGTATAGTACAAGGTCACCGGGACGGAGGATCGGATAGCATTGAAGAACTACTACATGCTGCATTTGGTAGGGCTGCGGGAATGCTTGAAGGTGAGGCAGATGATTTTCAGGCAAGATTTGCATGTATGGAACATAATGCCCTACAGGATATTAATGTGAATTCAAGTGAAGGCGATGATTTGAGGAGGGATCATAATATATATGCAAGATTCTTAAAGGATGCACACATAAGGTTATACCCTGATTGTAAGTACTCAAGGTTGTCTTTTTTGGTGCACTTATATCACTTGAAGTGCTTACATGGTTGGTCACAAGAATCATTTGCATCACTATTGGGTCTACTATCTTCCGTGCTACCTCGTGAAGCAAATCTGCCTAAGACATATTATGAAGCGAAGAAAATCATACGTGGACTAGGTCTTGATTATGTGAAAATCCATGCTTGCCCCAAAGATTGCATGCTTTTTAGAGGTGAACATGCCAAAAACGATGTTTGCCATGTGTGCGGGAGCTCTCGTTGGAAAGTTGTTAAAGAGAATTTGTCATCAGCTAAACCAAAGGGGAAAAAGGAAATCAACAAAAGTGTTACGGTATTTTCCATTGATACCTAGGATCTAGAGGTTATTTTCAACGACGAAAACTTCAGATGATATGCGATGGCATGAGGAGGCACGAACAAAAAATGGAAAACTACGACATCCAGTAGATGGTGAAGCTTGGAAAGAATTTGACGATAGGCATCCTGAATTTACAGCAGATGCTCGAAATGTACGCCTTGGTCTTGCAAGTGATGGATTTAACCCCTTTGGGAATCAGAATTTGAAGCACAGTACATGACCAGTAATGCTCGTTCCTTACAACCTACCACCTTGGATCTGCATGAAGCAAACATCTTTCATGTTGTCAATGATCATCCCTGGACCAGATTCTCCTGGTAATGATATAGATGTATATTTGCAGCCCCTGATTGATGAGCTTATACTGTTGTGGGATGGAGTTGAAACATTTGATGCCTCTTCGAAAAAAGAGTTCCATCTGAAAGCTGCACTTTTGTGGACTATAAATGATTTTCCAGCATTAGGTTACCTAAGTGGATGGAGCACAGGTGGTACATATGCCTGTCCTACTTGTGGTCCGGCGACAAAATCATTTCGCCTGAAGCATGGTAAAAAGTCGTGCTATATGGGTCATCGTCGATGGCTGCCAGAAAATCACAGATACCGAAGGCAAAGGATGCAGTTTGATGGCTCCATAGAGACTGAACTTGACCTAAAACAATGAGTGTCAGCACTATTCTTAAAATGTTAGAAGGGAGAGAGTTTGTGCTTGGGAAAAAGGTGAGCATAGCAAAGAAGGACAAGAAGAAAAGCAAGAATAAGGAAGTGGCAGATGAAAGTGCTAAGAAACGCAAGCATAAAACAAAAGGACAAAATAATGAGTCAAATGGGAGTGTTAGTCAGGAGGTGAAGAATCCTAAAGATTGGTTGAAAAAGAGGTCAGTGTTCTTTAATCTACCATATTGGGAACAGAATAGATTAAGACACAATCTATATGTAATGCACTTAGAGAAAAATGTGAGTGACAACTTTATCTCGACTTTGTTAGCTATTTGTCATAAAACAAAGGATGACCTTAATGCACGACTAGATTTAGTTGAACTTAGAATTCGAGAGGATCTTCATCCTGTTGTACATAATGATGGAAAGCAGACGATTCCTGATGCACCTTTTACCATGTCTAGAGAGAAAAAGGAGATCCTTTGCTCAGTAATAAAAAACCTTAGGACCCCTGATGGATATGCATCAAACATATCTAGGTGTGTGAACATGAAAGACTTTACATTAAGTGGACTTAAGAGTCATGACAATCATGTTTTACTACATGACATTCTACCGGTGGCGCTCCGATCCTGTTACCCTAGCAAAGATGTCATGAGGATAGTTGTTGAACTATCTAATTTCTTCAAGATGTTTATATCTTCTTGCAATCATGCAGGACTATCTAGACCTAATGCTTGTACAACTAGACTGCGTGATCGAGAAGCTGGACGTAATGATGGACAAACTTGACATAGTGATCGACAAGATGTGTTCTAAATGACATGGACAACGACGTGATAGTTAGTTAGTGGTGGTGGATGTTGTCATCTTTTGTTTAGTTAGGTGTGGTTGTTGTTGTTCATGATTGATCGTATCTTTTGGTTACTTAATGATGGATGTTGTTATCGATAGATCGCTGGTACCTTTTGTTAGGTTCGTGGTTGAACTAATGACTGATGGCTGCATCATATATGTAAGAATTACTAATGGCACATCTAATTGACTGCATGTGGTATCTTTACTTAATTTGACTGATCAGACTGTATGCTTCTGTCATGCTATCATCTTCAGTTAATCTGAGCAAAATTCCAACTTTTCTGGTGCAAATGCAAATTTGCAAAAATTTCGTTATCATGTTGTATATGCTGGTTTCATCAGTTAATTTGCCCACAAGGCAACCACTATCTTCAAAATACACTAAATACCAACTTTAATTTTTTATAATCTAAGTACAACTTATCTCCTTCCACATAAAATGTTTGTAATTTTGTATAACCATTTAATTTGCTATTTTGAACACATTAGTCGTGTTCCTACGATTTATATCGAAATATATCAAATTTTTTGTCCCCATACACTAAATTCGAAGTTTTTCTGAAATACTATGTTGTGAAATTAACTCGAACGGTAATGCGGAGGTTAAGGGTTCTTAAATTCTAAGAAAATCAAATAAAGTCTACAAAATACGAGATTTTTCATGGTGCTATTATATTATACTTACATTCTACGATGAAAATTTGAAAATGTTTCAACGAAGTTGTGACATAGGATGTTAAGAAACTCGACCTTCTCATGACAGGAATTGAATTACAGTTTTCAAAAGGAATAGGTTCGGGTCGAAAGCAAATTTATGATCAAACAGTCATTTCAACTTTAATTTTTTATAATCAAAGTACAACTTATCTCTTTCCACATAAAATGTTTGTAATTTTCTATAACCATTTAATTTGCTATTTTGAACACATTAGTCGTGTTCCTACGATTTCTATCGAAATATGTCAATTTTTTTGTCCCCATGCACTAAATTCGAAGTTTTTCTGAAAAACTATGTTGTGAAATTAACTCGATCGGTAATGCGGAGGTTAAGGGTTCTTAAATTCTAAGAAAATCAAATAAAGTCTACAAAATACGAGATTTTTCATGGTGCTATTATATTATACTTACATTCTATGATGAAAATTTGAAAATGTTTCAACGAAGTTGTGACATAGGATGTTAACAAACTCGACCTTCTCATGACAGGAATTGAATTACAGTTTTCAAAAGGAATAGGTTCGGGTCGAAAGCAAATTTATGATCAAACAGTCATTTCAACTTTAATTTTTTTATAATCAAAGTACAACTTATCTCCTTCCACATAAAATGTTTGTAATTTTGTATAACCATTTAATTTGCTATTTTGAACACATTAGTCGTGTTCCTACGATTTATATCGAAATATGTCAAATTTTTTGTCCCCATGCACTAAATTCAAAGTTTTTCTGAAAAACTATGTTGTGAAATTAACTCGATCGGTAATGCGGAGGTTAAGGGTTCTTAAATTCTAAGAAAATCAAATAAAGTCTACAAAATACGAGATTTTTCATGGTGCTATTATATTATACTTACATTCTACGATGAAAATTTGAAAATGTTTCAACGAAGTTGTGACATAGGATGTTAAGAAACTCGACCTTCTCATGACAGGAATTGAATTACAGTTTTCAAAAGGAATAGGTTCGGGTCGAAAGCAAATTTATGATCAAACAGTTATTTCAATTTTAATTTTTTTATAATCAAAGTACAACTTATCTCCTTCCACATAAAATGTTTGTAATTTCGTATAACCATTTAATTTGCTATTTTGAACACGATTAACTTTATATAGTCTTAAAAAAGGAACAAAATTTGAGTAATGTTTGTTAAGATGAAATACTTGATTTTAAATTTGTATTGAACGATAGAAACATATTTAAAAAACAAACTAAAAATATGGTGACCTCCAGGGATCGAACCTAGGTTGCCATCTTACCAACCAACGCCTAGATCCATCAGTGCTACTGTTAATTCTTGATAATTTTGCACATGCAATTGTATTTTGTGCTAGTAACGAATACAGTACCGAAATTTTTTGGCGCCAGGTTGCGCGCCAAACATTTTTACCTCCTGTACATTGCAATCCTTGCCTTATTCAACACCCGGAAACCTCGCAACCGCACGGCAACCGCACCTGCTATACATCCAATTCTCCTTTTACCTCTCCTGCTATACATCCAATTCCCCCTTTACCGCTCGGGCGCCGGCAACCGCATAGCCGCACCTGCTCGTCGGCATCCGCAAGTTCTCGTCAAGTTCTCGTCGTCACAATCTCCGCTCCAGGTATTGCCATGCCTTCGTCCCAATCTCCGGCCTGCTTACCGATTTACTGCTTATCGTCGCGCGCCATGAGTTCAGATATGACATTGAATTAGGGTTCCAAGAAATTTAATACCTTCGACATGTAATCTTTCATGAAATCATATGTGCTGTACTGTTGAGAGTTTGTAGAAGATGAGTATCTCTTGCTGGTATTCTGTTCTGAAATATTTGGAGGAATCAGACTGGTATTCTGTTCTGTTTCAAAATCCTGCTGGAGCTATCTGCTGATTGATGATTTGTGTTCCAATTTGAAGTTGCTGAATCCAGATTTTGATCAGGGTTCTGATTCTAGTGTTGTATGTCCTGAATCTGTTTAGATTACTGATAGGCTTTCAAGGTTAGCTTGATTCTAATTTGATTTTGAGTAAAAGTGTACTAGTTCAAGGTTGTCTCTCTTGTTTGGGTCACTACTGTGTGAATGTGCTGTTAGGTCTGATCTAAAAGGTTGAACTACAGCTGTTTTGGGTTTTGCCATCTTGAGAATATCATTCTGCGCACTGTGTTGAATTGAAATTTGAATCTATGTTTTTAGAGGTGTGTTGGGTGAATTGATCATGAAATTTTAATCTGTGTTTTTAGAGGTAGTTGAATGCTGATAGCAGTCACAATAACTTGATGACTTAAATCTTTGTAACTTCTGATCAGATCATGGTAAGACCACTTCGACGGTTAAGGAACTTGAACCTCCAACAAGAAGAGGAGGCAGAACCTATTGAGAATGGGCAGGATAACTTAGCGGAGTGTGAGAATGAGCAGGATAACTTAGCGGACTATGAGAATGGCCACTCCAACTTACCAGAGCATGGCAACGACGAAACATTGCAAAGTCCTCCTGATGTTGATGGCTTATTAGCGCGGCTCCCAAGCCAACATCCGCGAACCCCAATAAATATAATATGTGAGTTTCATGTTTTTATTGCATATCCAAATTCAGTGTCAACATAATCTATTTCCTATATGTAGGGCCAAATGGAGATGTCAGACAAGTTGTAGGGGAGTTCAGAGTTTCAAATTTAGTGGATTTACAAGGAGGAAAGGTTATGGTAGGGACTGATGAAAATGGTGTCCCAAATGAAAGGTCAGCCTCTATTCTTGGACAATACCTTGGACAGATAGCAGAAAAACCATCATTAGCGCCTTTACACATTGAAAGATGGGACAATGCTATGTTCAATACTCACAAGCAACAGATAATCAAAGATGTGGAGGTAAAATTAATGTTCCTAGCTAGTTCAATCAAAAGTACCTTAATTTCCATCCATCTAGTAACAGCTACCTCTACTTTTTATAGGAAAACTTTCAGTTCCCCCGCCAAACGCTAAATCTTACAAGGGACTGGGTGCTAAGGACTGTTAACAATAGGTGGCGATCCTACAAATCAAAGTTGAAGAAACAATATTACAACCGTGAAGAGAGATCTCTAGATGAAATCATAAATGGGAAACCAAGCAAAGTGAATGAACTTCAATGGAAAGCCCTTGTTGGATTTTGGTGCCGAGAACCACATAAGGTACCACCCTTTTATTCATCATTTATATGCATGATGAAAGTAACGAGTGTAACATCACTTCATCACTCTTTTATTTGCAGAAAGTATGTGCGATAAACTCTAGGATCGCCAAAGAACAGAAAAATACACACACATCTGGGAGAAAAAGCCATGCTAGGCTTAAAAAAGAGATGGTGGGATATATTCATCCCAAGTTACTTCTTGTATTCACATTCATCTAATTCAGATCTGTAATGAGCCCCACTTTTGTATGTTGTGCAGGAAGTTAACCATAAAAGGAAGATTAATAGGCTTGAATTATGGGAGGCTGCTCACAAGAAAAAGAATGGCAGATTCACTACTCACAAAGTGGATGCACTAATGGTACATTTTATGATCCTAAGCATTTATGTTCGATCTGAATTTCTGTTTACCATTTTTTGACCTCGCACTGTTTTTATTTCTATAGAACGCATCCTATGAGGAATTAGAAAAAAGGCAACAAATGAACAATGGTAATCTTTCAGCGCAAGATTTTAATGAGGTCTTCAATGGGATAGTTGCTAAGGAGTTAAAAGCATGAGGGTACTATGATGATAAGTACTGGAGTGAAGTTCGAGTGTCCCAAGGTCTAAATTTTGTCACTCAAACTGCGGAAGAAAGAAGGTACCAAGATAAACTAAATGAAATGGAGAATAACATGAAACACATGGGTGGTTTCATGAAGCACTGGCTTGGTTTCATGATAAAAAAGTTTCCTGAAGAGGATTTCATAAAAGAAATGGTAGCCAATCTACATGATGATGAAGTAAGCATTTGTTTCTTTTTCAGAATGACAACTACATATTTTTTCTCATTGATAGCAGTGATTACAAGTAAGCCCTCCTTCTCTTACTTGTTTTTTTTTCAAGGATGAACCTGTAGAACCAGAAATTCATAGTGATGACAGCGCTGCACACACAATTGGTAATGTGCACTCTCCGACAAATGAAGTGCAGGTAATACATCACCTACTTTCTGTCATGTGTACTCATCTACATCATTACTATTAAAGTTTATACTAATGGATTATGTAATATGGTTTATTATACTTTGCAGCACGATACATCCACCGAAGACCGTATGCCTCTACCTACTGACCATGTGGTTGCAACGGTATGCAGTACATCATGCAAACTAAATCTCACAGTAATTATGTAATTTAATTCCCAACATTTGAACATGCTTATAAGTACTGTGTTATGTTCCTTGTTTGGCTCTTGTTTACTACAGGAGGAACAAATTCATAGTTCTGTTCATGAAGGTAACTATGTTAATGCAGCCACAAATATTTCCCAAGATCCCATATTGACAAACATGGTATGTCTACACTAACATTGCAATGTTAATCTATATTGGCTGAACTTATTTTACTGATGATGTATTTTGACTAATATAAGTTATGTTTATTCTAGAGGACTCGAAGAGTTAAAGCCCCTAGTTTGAGCCAATCTGGTTCGGTATGCTTCTATTCTGCTTGTTTCTTTTGTAATTAAATTATTTAAATTACAAAATCTTACCTTCTTGTTTAGAAAAATGGTAGAGCCGTTCTCCAATCTATCTTATTTCCCTAAGAAACAAAGGAAGAATTGTGGCCAAAGCGCGGTTGGTGACAACTGATTGGAAACGAGAGATTGGAGGAACCATGCTTGGAAAGGAATACGTTGGGGTTTATGTTGAAGGTCTTGAAAACGTTGATGTTAGAAATAAAGGAGATGAGCTTATACCTAGACCTATTTTTGAGATTCGTAAACTAGTAGATGCTATTGGCTATACTATACCTTGGCCCCGTTCACATGTAAGCTTTTTTTAAAGAATAAACCTTCAATTCCGTAATATCTTCAACTTGTGGTATTCATCTAACCTCATGCCCCATTGCAGGTGAAGAAAATTACAATGGAGACCAGCAAGAATCGACAATGAAGCATAGTTTATATTTGTTAGTGAAATAAATTTAGAAATATTTGTGTGATAGTCACTATTTTTATGTTTCTTTAGCAAGGCAATAGTCTTGTTCACAATAACTTAATTACTGCACTAGTTGGGTTCAAAGTACTCATCATATCATTTATTTGCAAATTATTATCCAAATAGAAAATCTGCTTTGCTCGCTTTTTTGGTTTCATATTATGGCCATTGACCTACATACAGTGTACCATGCACTTGGCACAGTTCATGGAAAGGTGTGGACAAGAGGACTAATGTTTCAATGGTTAGTTTTTTCTTTACCATTCTTGTCTTCCTGCCATTTAATTTCATGTTGATCACCAATTTACTTATATTATGTTATTAGCTTCCTTTCTCTGTTGTGCTTGAATAATTGAAATTTGTCCATATAACTTCATCAGATTATGTTTATTTATCACCCCTTATTTGTTAGGCCTCACTACAGTTTTTTGATAAACTCATTCTCTGAAACACTCATATGTATAAGTTTCTTTGCTGCATTTCATCCTATCCTGAATTGGCTCCAGTTCAATTTATGGTTATTTGCTAGGTAAGACAATTGATGTTGCTGCTATTAGTACACTTGCAAATTCAATGTTTCTTTTCCCCTAAAATATGTTGATATCTGAAAGATACTTCATTTCGACTTCCACTTTGCATCTCCCTACATATGATTTATGGCATGGGTTATATACTAACACATATTAATAATTTTTCAGGTCATAGATTATTTTGTGCCAATTATTTCTAGGGTACAATCTGTGATGTCCTGGAGTGCAGCTAAAGGAGAAATTTGCTATGTACAAGAACCTGAAGCCATGTGGTTTACAGGGAAAAGATTCACACTGAAATGATGAGCCAACACTCCTGGTGACCATGATGCTGAAGTTTTGTTGAACAAGAGTTAAACATATGTTCAGTTTGGACAGGCTTTTGCATGAATAATGCCATCCCGTGCAAATACATGTACCAAATTTGTATTTGCCATGATGTGCATTGCTTTCTTACAATATTTATGCATATGTATTACAAAGATTCAAGTTTATGATACAGAGTTGTCAAATGAAATGAAATTGTTAGCAACTTTTCCTTATTGGCTTGCATTGATACTGATCAAGGGAATGCAATAATGATTGACTTCAATATGTAGTCTGTGTATTCTGATTGGTCCATATTTTTGGTGAAGCAAATAATTGTTGGTCAATTATTTCCAATAGATCATTTATTTATAAAACATTATCTGATAATAAAATATAATATATATTACAATTATGTATGCAAATAAAAAATCATTATATATTAGTACACATGAAAATATATGTATCTATAAACCGTCTCTATAATTCTTAATACACAATGTGATGTAACTTGTAAACATGTCTATATCCGTAGACGCGTAATTATAATGTATCTATGATATTGTTTCTACATTTGTTAACACGCATTGTGGTGTTAATACAAAACGTGTCACCTGCCATATCATCCGCCATGTCACGTGCCATGTCAATTGCCACATCATCTTCCACGTAATTTGCCACATCATCCGCCACATCATCTTCCACGTCATGTGCCACATCACGTGCCACATCATCTGCCACGTCACGTTCCGCCCTCTACAAATTCGTCTCTATACTTATTACTGCGCAATAAGGCGTCCTTACAAAACGCATCTATATTATTAGACATAATTTGTATATGTATCTATAAATTGTATCTACATTTATTAACGTGAATGAAATGTCACAATGCTACGTAACTACATCACTACAGATGTTTTATACATGTGTCTACTAAATTGTATCTAACTTTATAGATATGCAAATAACGTGTTTATAGACTGTCTCTTTCTTTCATAGCAACGCATAAATAATTCATCTCTACAAGGTCTGACGCGGTACGTACGAAGACGCTTCTAACACGCTTTATGAAAGCGTGTCTATATTGACATAGAGATGAAATAAAGCGTGTCTAGACCCTAATTCTGGCGTAGCTACAGGGGGTGTTTTCTAGTAGTGCGAGCCCCCTCAGTTGAATCCAGAGGTGCCAGCTGCTGACTCTGGTGAGGTGACTTCAGATCACCAGGGAACCCGAGCAGTTCAGCGTGACCATCCCTCAGAGCTCACCATCGGTGACTTGACTGAGAGAACCTTGCGTTCATCTGGTGCCTCTCTTGCTGTGTTTGCTGAATCTGCTTTTGTTTCATCTTTTGAGCCCAGAGATGTTTCTCATGCTCTTTCTGATTCAAATTGGATTAATGCTATGCAAGAAGAGCTTGAGAATTTTGTTCGCAATCGGGTTTGGACATACCGCCAATAGGATGCAATCCCATAGGCACCAAGTGGGTATTCAAGAACAAACAAGGTGAAGATGGGGTTGTGGTGCGCAACAAAGCTCGATTAGTTGCCAAGGGTTTTTGCCAAAAAGAAGGTATTGATTTTGAAGAAACCTTCGCTCCTGTTGCCCGTCTTGAGTCCATTTGCATTCTTTTAGCTTTTGCCGCTTCGAAGGGTTTTAAGCTTTTTCAAATGGACATCAAGAGTGCTTTTCTAAATAGGTACATAGAGGAGGAGGTTTATGTTAGGCAGCCCCCGGTTTTGAGAACCCTAAGTTTCCTCGACATGTTTTTAAGTTGCAAAAAGCTTTATACGGATTGAAGCAAGCCCCTAGGGCTTGGTATGACCGTTTGAAGCAGTTTTTGTTGGGGAAGGGCTTTGTGATGGGTTCTGTGGATAAAACTCTTTTCCTGCTCAGAGATGCTTCAGATTTCTTAGTTGCTCAGATTTACGTGGACGATATTATTTTTGGCGGTACTACTAATGATCTTGTGTCCAAGTTTTCTGAGCAGATGCACAGTGAGTTTGAGATGAGCCTCATGGGTGAGCTTAAGTACTTCTTGGGGCTCTAGATCAAGCAGACCAAGGACGGCACCTTCATCCACCAAGGTAAGTACACTCGTGATATGCTTAAGAAATTTGACTTTGGTGGGGAGTTGAAGCCGCAGATGACCCCGATGGGCACATCTGGGGGTCTGGACAAGGACGAGAGTGGCGTCAAGGTCAACGAGAGAGAGTTTCGAGGGATGATTGGCTCGCTGCTGTACTTGACGGCGACAAGACCGGACATACAATTCGCCGTGGGACTTTGCGCGCGTTTCTAGTTTTCACCACGCGTGTCTCATTGGCAGGCTGTCAAGCGCATTTTTAGGTATCTTACTTATGCGTCCGATCTCGGTCTTTACTATTCAGCATCATCATCTCTTGATTTATCTGGCTTTTCGGATGCCGACTTTGGTGGGTGCCGGTTGGATCGCAAGTCGACTTCCGGTACTTGCCAGTTTCTTGGTTCTTCTCTTGTCTCTTGGTCTTCTCGAAAGCAATCTGGAATTGCTCTTTCGACCACTGAGGCTGAGTATGTAGCTGCTGCTAGCTGCTGCTCACAGTTGGTTTGGATGATTTCCACTCTGCGGGATTTTGGGTTATTCTTTCCTACCAGAGTTCCTTTGTTTTGCGACAGCACCGGTGCAATTAGTGTAGGGAAAAACCCTTGTCTCCATTCAAAAACCAAACACATTGATGTGCGTTTTCATTTTCTGCGGGATCAATATGAGAAAGGTGTCATTGACCTTGTTCATGTTGATACCCATCATCAGTTTGCTGACATTTTCACCAAACCCCTAGATCAGTCTACCTTTGAGCGTTTACGAGGGGATTTGGGTGTTGTGTATCCTTTCTAGGATATCTTGCGTCAGTTTTCTTTCTTCTTTACTCTTTTCTTGAGTCTTTTTGTGTGTGTTCATATCTTGCATATTCACATATCACACTTTTGAGCTGCTTCTGTTATATGATTGAACTGCTTTACTTATTCTAGCTGGTACATGCTTTTGAATACTTGTCAATGATCATGCTTTGGTTCAGTTCACTTGATATGTCTAATATCTGTCATATGCATGACTTTTATGCTTTAAACTTGAAAAATGATCACCATTGCTTCTGGTAACTAGCATGCGTAGGCTGAATGTTTTTGCTATCTGTTACATGCCTTGTAGCTAGTTCCTGACTTAGATGCAAACAAGCAACTTGGACATTTTTCTGCTTTAAAACATGGAAATGTGCTGTAAAAATGATGAAAAATCAAGAAAAATGAAAATTTCATGCCTTTTTATGCTTAAGTTGAAAAGATCCAGGTGGGTTTGCTTTGTCGCATTGCATTGTTCTGGACTACGTACCATAGCACTTTGGTATGAACTAGGACAGTGTAGTGTATGCCAAGATCAATGTCTTAAGCTTCTGATGGTCCAGTTCTGGCCTAGGCTTGATTTGGTCGGTCAGCATAAGGTTTGACATGCAAATAACCCCTGGCACAAATGAAAAAGGAAAAAGAAAAAGCCTGAAAACTGAAATGACAACAAGTTTGCTGAAGCACTTTGTTATGAACAATGCTTATCTTGGTAGATATCAGTTAGCTTTTGCATCTCATGCTTTACCTTGCTTGTCAACTGGAAAATGTGGTGATGCTTTTGTTTGCTAAAACTGAAAAATGCGTGCTAATGACTTTCTTTAGATATCATCTGTTGCACTGATCATGCCATGAGTCTCAGACAGTATGTCTTTCGCTATACTTGTTAGATGTTGTAATTGCAGTCAATCATATCTGAGAAGCATGCTTTACTCACTCCACCTGCACCCCAGTTGCATTCATTACATATTTTGAGGGGGAGTTGCATTTCAGGGGGAGTCACTGTCTCTTTTGAGTGCTTGATGAGTTCACATGTCAACAAGGGGGAGAAATTTTGGGATAAGAGTTCGAGGGGGAGTTTTTGTCTCGCTTACTCTTTTTTATCCTTGTTGTTGTTTCTGAGATCGCACTCATTCTGAGCTTTTACCTTTGGTTAACCATAATGACTGCTTCTTGCTTTGGTTCGGCTTTTGGTCATTAGGTTTAAACTTTTACTTTATTTTTTCTTCTTCTTTGTTTTCTTGTGCTTTGTTTTTCGTGTTTCCACATGTGTTCGCAGGTTCTGAAGAGCTGAAGAAGTGAAGTGTTGACAATGCACTCATCAAGGGGGAGATTGAGGAGCCATGCTGAATAGCGTGGGCCTCATGGCTCCAGATGTGATGAGTCATTGTCAATGATAGTCAAAGAGGACAGAAGAAGAGTAGAGATCTGCTGTTTCATGGGCCGCGTGTGACTCAGGTACACGGGCAACAAGCGACTATCGGGCAGAGGAGGCTGCGAAGTCGGGCTGGCCCAATCCGGGTACATGGGCCAGGAGCAGCAGAAGACCCACTGGCTGTTGACCAGGATTGACTCAGGTACACGGGAGGTGAGTGATTGTCGGGCTGAGAGAGCTGCGGAATCAGGCCGGCCCAATCCGGGTACCTGGTGCAAAGTCGGTGGAGGCTTTGTCAGTTTTGGCGCAAAACTGACAACCGTTGATTCTGTATCGGACTATCCAGAAGAGAAGCCATAGTCGCTACGAAAGCTTAGCTTCTAGATAAGTCATCTGTATCTCTAGGCCCACAGTCAGTCGAGTCTGTAAAAAATCCTAATGGCAGTTGAGTCTTTTCTTTTATTTTAGCGTCTGTAAAAACCCTAAGGGGTTGGTGGAATATTCTAGGTCATTGGGCAGCCTATAAATAGGACCCCAATCCCTAGGGTTGGACTAACCCTTCTAGAATTCACTTTTTCAATCTATTGGGTCATTTTGCTCCCTGCGGTTTCTCTCTCCTGCTTCTGTTTGTGCGCCGCCAGCTTCCTGTTTGAGCCTTGTTCTTTGCTGCATTCCCTCTGTTCTATTTGTTCCAGTGAGATTCTATCTCCTGTTCTTGTTGAGGTGCGTGCATTTGATTTCTCTAAATCAAAAGCTTTGGTTCGGTGTGCGCTGTTGATTTATTCCTGAGAATGTGTCTCTGTTGCGTTTGTTCTTCACGCAAGTAGTACTAGTTCTTGCTGTTGCAAGTAGTACTACTTCCCTGTAGCAACAATACACTGGTACTATGGCTTGCTTTTTCTGCGTAGCTTTTTAATCGAAGCAGACTGAGTTGAATACCTTTTTGACTGTTTCTGGCGAAGCCCCTTCTCTCTGTTCGAAGTCCCTCAGCTCCGTGAGGCAGGCTTTGATCTGACATTTTCGAGGGCTTCATTTTTTCGACTTATCTCTGTGCTGCTAACTTCGAAGTATGGTTCTGTGCTATCTCTTGGCTTAACACACTTCGACAACCCTTGCGAAGGTATTCTCTGTTTAGAGCTGTTCGAAGTTGATACTTTGACAGGCTTCGAAATTAGCTTCGAAGCTAGTCTCTCTGATAGACTTCGCTCGGGGTTTGCAGCTGTCTGTTCCGAAGATCTAAAAGTGTTAGTTCGAAGGTTGGCTTTTCGAAGGTAGAGTGTAGGCTTCGAATTTGGTTTCTCTGTCGTGTGACAGGCTTCGCTACTCCTTCGAAGGTTGTTTTTCTGTGCGTCGTGTTCGAAGCTCTGTTCGAAGGTTGTACTTCGAAGTACTCTGTTCGAAGCAAGCTTCGTTACCCTCGTACCTTGCTTCGAAGCATACTTCGCTTTTTCCACTTGAGCTAGGCTAGACCAATTCAACCTTCGGCACGTATTTGTCAACCTTCGCTCGTCTTCGACAACCATCTCCGAAGCAGGCTTCGACCAGCGAAGCAGGCTTCGACCACCAAAGCAGACCTCGACTGGTGAAGCAGGCTTCGCCAAGTTTCGAACAGGAGACAGATTTGAACAGTAACTTCTCTTCTCATTCATAGTGCACTTAGATTGCTTTACTGAGAAGTTTATCTTGCCTTGTCTCGTGTACTCTGTTTATCTGTCTATTAGCACTGTATTAGCATTTCTCTGTTTATCAACAGTTGCTTCTAGGCTAGATACCTTTAGACTTAGGCTATCTATTCATTCTTTGCTGTTTAGTCTTTAGAGGTGCGTTGGGTATTGGGAGAAGGCCATTGATTCGAAAGAATTTTTAGGCGCCCATTCACCCCCCCTCTGGTCGCTACTTTCGGTCCTACATCCCGCACATGGCTCTGTCCTGCGCCCCCTTCGAAACACACAGTCACCTCGCATGCCCCCTCTGAAGCCACCGGTGGGGCGCGTGGCCTCGCCTCATACGCCCCCCTCCGAAGCCACCAGCGGGGCGCGTGGCCCCCCTCCAAAGATGCTGCCGTCCCCCTCCGAAACCGTCGGCGGGGTGCGCGACCCTTTTCGAAGACACCGCCGCCCCTGCACTCCCCCTCTGAAGCCACCAGCGCCACGCGCGGCCCCTTCGAAGCCGCTACTGTCATGCACGGCCACTTCGAAGCCGCCACCGCTCCGCCCCGGCCGCCTCCGTCGCCGCCCCATGGTCCCCTATCGTAGCCCATCGAGCTGCCACAGATGGCCGACGACCTTCAGTAGAGAGGAGGTGCTCGGCTCCTTTGGTAAAGGTCACATGCTGCGGTGAAGACGATGTGCTGGCCATGACAGTTGGCAGTGCCACCCTATGCGGGGAATTGATGGCCTACGTCCGCACTTCGGAGTTGTAACAAATGGAGTATTAGATGGAGTTTTTATTTGGGACTATATGAAAATTTGCAGAAGACCTTCGGACGGTTTAAAAACGCGTGTAAATTTCGTCAGAAAAAAAATAAAAATTTAAAATAAAAAAGAATAAAAAACAAACACAAGAGTAGTCTTTGCCCAATAAGGCCCAGCTAAGTAGGGCAGCGTGTGTCGTTAGGCCCATAAAGCCCATTAGGTCATATTGGATGTATATTCAAGTTGTTTTTTTCAAAAAAAATCCATATTTTCGGTTCATCGATTCGCTGAAAATTTGTTATTTTCATAGGAAAAAAGTCTGACCCCCAAAAGAATAAATTTTACCGTCTGAAAAACTTTCACGGTATTGAAAAATAGCTCAACCTACAATTTTGAAGGATGGTTTTGCTGATGTGGCGAAACAGTGGGCGATTTTGCTGACATGGCGGATGACGCGGTATTAGTGACGTGGCAAATCAATAAAAAAGTCTGAATTACACCCTCCAACTTTGCCTAAAGTCTGAATAACCCCTAAACAAATAAAAAATATTTAAAAATTGACTTCTAAATTTTTTAATAATTCTGTTTTATTTTTTGAAAATCCAAAATAGTGTTGAAAGTGAATTGATTTGTGAATTAATTTGTTCATATGCAATATATGTTATGATGTTAAAAAAATTTGTTCATGTATTAATATTGTGCTTTTACATATGTTTCATATGCGATGTTCTTTTTTCATATGAAATATATGTTGTGATATTATATATGCATGCTATTAATTTTATTCTAAAGTGGATTTTCTGAAACTAAACAGTGCAGATTTACAACATTGCAGTTCTTGAAACTTTCAGTTCAAGCTTTTCTGAAATGGAGAGTACTCTTATTGCATTTGTGTTCAAATCAGAACTGAAGTCATTTTGAACATTTTCTTCAATTTCATTGTGTTCAGTTTAATTTATTCAGATCCTTCTAAGTTTTCTCCTATTCAGCATCATTTGTCAAGGTTCAGTGCTAGGATTCAGTTGCAAGCTAACATATTCTTTAAATACTCAAGCAAAAGATACAAGGTAAAAAGTTTAGATAAATTTTGCACAACTTATTCATCAGTGTACTTGAATTGAAAGTGAATAGTTTTACTGCCAATATAATTGTTCTTGTCAATACTATTTTTGAATAATTGCTGAATCTGGGTTCAGTTTTCTGGAATTGAATACAGTACTGTTTTACCCTGATGAAACTATTTTTGTCTTATTGCTTCTGCAAATTTAGTATTGAAACTATTGATTGATGAAGCCTTCTTCAGTGATTTCTGAACTGATTTGATATTCATCATTGAGCAATATAATTTAATCCTGTTTTCACATCTTAACCTTGATTGCACTTTCAAAATCTCAAAAAAGGTCAGTTTCTAATTCATTCCTGAATACTTAAATATGTCAAACTTGAATTCTAAACACATTGCCAAACCTAATCTTGTCGGCGTTTGATTTGTCGATTTAAATTAGTCGTTATACCAACTGTCGAAGTTTCTGTTCTACTTCAGAGTTCCATATGTCGTCAGACTAGATCGACCATTCAAAGTCCGATACAAACAAAAATTTTGAAGTTACACTGTTTATTTGAAATTTGAATTTGAAATTATTAGAGGTGCATTGGGTGTTCAGGTCAGGCCATCAAATTCACAAAAATTTGTTGAGGCACCTATTCACCCCCCTCTAGTCACCATTCCAATCCCACACAGTCGATTTAGGCTTCACATTATAGATCGTATCTGAAGTCTTAGCCTTGCCATTCCTCTTTCCCTTTTTACCCTCCTTCTGAACCATCATCACATGATTGGGACATTTCTTGATACTCTCCTCAGCAGTTTTAAGCATCCCATGCAACTCAATTATTGTCTTCTCCAGTCCAACCATATTGTAATTCATAATGAACAGCTCAAAGCTTAAGGGGAGCGACTGGAGAATCACATCAATAGCTAAGTATGGATCCAGTGGAGAACCCAGTCTCTCTAGAGTCTCAATGTAACCAATCATCCTAATAACATGAGGACTCTCTGGGCTCCCTTCTGCCAACCTACTCCTAAACAAGGCTTTAGACACATTGTATCACTCAACCCTTGCCTAGTTCTGAAACATGCCCTTGAGGCCTATGATCGTATCGTAAGCATCTCTTTCCTCATATTATTTTTGAAACTCAGAGGACATGCAGGTAAGCATCTGACAGTTGACATCCACAGAATCACTAGCATGCTTCTCATAAGAACACTTATCAGTTGTAGAAGCATCTTCCCCTGGTTCATCAGGGTGCGGTTCCTCTAGAACATAATCCTTTTTATCTTGCTTGAGAATAATTCTCAAGTTTTTGTACCAATCCATAAAATTCGTTCCAGACAATTTCTCTCGTTCAAGAATAGATCACAAATTAAAAACTAAAGTGCTCTTAACAGTAGTAGTTGGTACCATGATCTACAAAGATTAAATGCAAGGTTCAACACTATGCAATATTTATCTTCTATCCAATAAAAAATGTTCCACTATGTAAATACGATCACTTTCCCTCTAATGGCTAATAGTGGCGCATGATCCATATTCATTCTAATTCCTACTGAGCTTTGGTATCAATGCTAGAAGCTAGGTGACATACGTAAGCAACAATTTGCTAATCACATCGCATGTGACTCTTGTCGTTGGAGAAGCACCCAATGTTCAATACCCAACTCTATGTCCCAAGGCCCAAAACCATTTTGATAGCCTTGTTAAGCAAACCAATACTATGCGTGCGGAAGTCCGACTTCCACCCCAACTGGTCAAGATAAAATATAGCAACCTACTTTGGCAGACCCACTATCTATGATCGAGATCCTTGGTGGATGCAGCTATTGGAAAGAGCATAAGTACTTAATTTTCTAAGAAAAACTATTCTAGCAAGGTGACGTCTTTAGCGCACACGAAACATGCAAGAATAGTATGACAGGAACATAATTAAGCACCATAGACAACACATTGACTGTGACATAGTATGGACCCTTCACATAGCAATCTCCATCAATACTCAACACGCAGGTCGCAAATGTACATGAGCCTTGGGCTATAAATAACCATGACACACAAACCATATTTTAATTTACATTCAATGCATGCATCTAATGCATCACATTTATCAAGGACATACCAGTCACAACATTCTCTACAAAACAAAGTTAGGCAAAAAATCTACAAGTGACTGAACTGGATTGGAACTTCTGATTCTAAATCGGAACTTTCGACTCCAAATTGGAACTTCCGACGTCAATATTGCTCTCTGTATCGATTAAAAACCGACATCAAAACTTCCGATCCAATATCGGAACTTTCGATCCAATATCAGAATTCCTAATAGCAAAATTGCTCTATGTATTGAATCTTATTCAATATCAGAACTTCCGATCTAGTATTAGAACTTTCGATCCGACATGCATCGGAACTTCCAATCTAGCATCAGAACTTCCAATCTTCTGCGGACAGAAAATAGATCTAATATGTTTTTCCACCATGTATATCCACACATGTGGGATCTAGATCGAACAGTACGCACGTAGGCTCTGGTATCACTATTGGGGAATGGGGAAGCTACGCTAGCCAGCAAATTCAAAAAATTTTCCCTAAAGCCCAAGAACCATGCACATGAGGGATCATGAATCATTACCTTCTAACGCGAGATGTGCTAGGTGTAGCGGAAGAAGATGTTGAGGAAGCATGTCCTCGATTATCCTCGTCTCACTCCGCTCTTATCGGACCTTTCGATTCTAAATCGGAACTTCTGATCCAACCGGAATTTTTTTGGAAACAATTCCTTCAGCATCAAGACTAAACGGTAACCACTGGTCTCCATTATATAAAGGGCTTAGTGAAACCTCTTACATGCATGCATATACATATTGACACGTTCTTCAGATGCATTCATCTATTCTCACACACTTAAGGCAATTTTAAGCTCTTAAGCCATACTCCCACACACAGGACTAGGGTTATTATCTTCCTTAAGGCTCAAACCTGTCTAAATACTTGTGTTCCATAATCTTAGAGGCAACCATTGAGTTTTGACCATAGACGTCCCCTTATACCTTCACAAAACACCTCTATGGGTAGCCCCGTAGAGGATTGTCATACTTACGCAACGACACTAAACATTTATTATTTGTTATTAAAAAGTATATTTTTTAAAAATATATTATTTACTATTGAAAAACTTTTCCTTTTGTTTTAACATTTATTATTTATTATTAAAAAGGCTTCCCTAAACCCTAAATTGTAATTCGTAAACAATAAAGCGTAAACCATTAATCAAATTTTCATACAACTTATTACTATTAATACATGCTAACTTTTTATTTTAAAGTTTCTTATTTGTTATTAAAAGAGCAAACCTTTATTGTTAAATTTGTATTTTAACATTTAGTATTTAGTATTTAAAAGGCTACCTTTGTACTTTTAACATTTATTATTTGTTATTAACAGATGCATTAGATCACATGAGACTGACCAAACTTACGTATATCGAAAACCGAACTGACCATCTCTAAGAATTATTTTCGATTCGTAGCAGTGCTATAAGCATCGTATCGGCCTTTTAATTGTTTATATTATCACATGCAAAGAGCTAAAGGATTCCTGCAAGATAAGTTTTGTGATTGAATTGTGAAAGTGACGAAAGGTGATACATTTAGAGTTAAAGTTAATGATTTGATTGGACCATGTATACTTTCAAACTCACGATAATGGGGTTCGACATGGAGATCCATTTTCACCTTTCCTCTTTGGTTTAGCTGCAAATGCACTTTCAAGTTGAAATTTAATTATTGCAAATAGCTTTACAATATGAGCTAAATGAATGGATGGGGTCTGAGTATGTAGAAGATATTTCTGTTTTTCAATATGTAATTAAAAGACAATTTGGAATATATATACAAAAAACTCAAATTTATGCAATGTATTTTCGAAGAAATGTCTGGTAAAAAAAATCAATTTCTATGTATAAAAGTAAACTTCCTGTATTTGACATGCATGTAAAATATGTGATCTAGCTACCAGTGGACCTATGAGATATCTAGGGATTATATTAATTCCTATTGAAAAAGGAAGTGTTCGTAAAACAAATATTTGGTAGTCAAATGAAAATAAAGTGGCACTTAGAATTTGGTGTAAAATATGTAATCTATGTACCTATGAGATATCAGATGTATATCTAGCTAGATTCTAGAGCTAGGAGGCATTCCTTATTGAAAAAGAAAGAGTTCGTAAAACAAAAAGAGATTTGGTAGTCAATTTAAAATAAAGTGGCCGGCCGGAACAGAGAATTTGGTGGAAATTACTCTTTGGACGTAGATTTGCCGCGTTAGCAAACGGTTATATTATTTGGACCCTACTGTTGTGTGGCAGGAATTAATACACGAAATTAGAAAGTACCGTTTGGCCTCATGGCATATGATTGAATTGCACGCCTAAAATCAGGGTTTTAGAGTACTTAGAATTTTATCACCACTATCACGTAAACGTATGTTAGTGATGGGTCATAATGTACATTAGTGACGATTATGTTCCCCGTCACCCTTATCGCGTCAGTAAAGCCATATTATTAGTGACGTGTACACAT
Source organism: Zizania palustris (assembly GCA_019279435.1). Taxonomy (NCBI): domain Eukaryota; kingdom Viridiplantae; phylum Streptophyta; class Magnoliopsida; order Poales; family Poaceae; genus Zizania; species Zizania palustris. The sequence continues at coordinate 13,855,843 of JAAALK010000287.1, read as the reverse complement.
CAGTCACTAAAGGCTCCCTCCAGGATGTATCAACTCATCTGTTAGGGCTCTTTACACTACCACAGAAACACACATTAGTTACAAGTCATAACGTACATTAGTGATGTGTCATAACGTACATTAGTGACGGGCATGTCATTCGTCACCTTTATCGTGTCAGTAATGTGGCATCAATAGTGACGGGTACACACCCGTCACTAAAGAGTCGACCTCAGTCCAATGGGCTCACTTGTAACGCCTCTTTGGTGACGGGTGACAGTTATCACCCGTCACTGATGTTTTCAGTGACGATTGATAACTGTCACCCGTCAATAATATTATGGTCATTTAAAAAAAATAATGTATTCATCAGTGACGGGTGATTATTATCACCCATCACTAATATTATGATCATTTTAAAAAAAAATATTTAGGCTACAACCAGGATTTGGCAGCCATTTAACACATGCAACATCAAAAGCACATCACAGACAATACATCATCGAAGATTCATTGCCAAATTTGTAGCACATTTATTAACTTCTATCTCATTATCTCGAAGAAACGGCTAAAACAATGAGCGACACAAGACAGTTTCATGGCTACTAACTATCTACCCTATAGCTATATCAAGAGCTTGTATAGTATCTTAAAGCCCCATAGCTATATCAAGATTTGTATAGTATCTTGAAGGCCCTATAGCTATATCAAAAGCTTGGATAGTGTCTTCCAAGCTTGTAGCATGGCCAGCCAGCAAAAGCCAGCGGGTAGTACAAGAGCCCCACCAGCCATGGATAGCAGGAGCACCTACCGAGCATGGGTAGGAGCACCACCATGATGAGTAGTCATCCCAACTTCGAGGGCGTTATCTCAAAGAAATTGTGGTCAGGCAGGACCACCACGTGCGCCGACAGGACATGTGGCCAGGCCAGGAGCACGACGAAGCCGACGATGGCGATGGGAGTGTTAGGGTAGGGTTGCGGGAAATGAAAGTCTGACCCTCGGTACCTGCCAATTTATAGGTGGGAGGAGTCATCAGTGATGGGTGTAAATTATGACCCATCACTGATGACAGCGTCGGTGGGAGTGTTAGGGTTAGGGTTGCGGGAAATGAAAGGCCGACCCTCGGTACCCGCATAGGAGGAGTCATCAGTGACAAGTGCACATTATGACCCGTCACTAATGACGGCGACGACAGGACTGTTAGGGTTAGGGTTGTGGGAAATGAAAGGCCGACCCTCGATACCCGCGTAGGAGGAGTCATCAGTGACGGGTGCACATTATGACCTGTCACTGATGACTCCTGCGGCCTTTTTTGACGTATACCTTCAGTGACAAGTAATTATTATTACCCGTCACTAAATGCTTCATTAGTGATGGGTAATTATTGTTACCCATCACTAATGTTATGGTAATTTTTTTTTAAAAAATAAGGGTAACAATGTTGAAAAGGAAGGCGCCTGAATTTTGTAGTCAAGTTTCCAAAACACATCACAAACATATTTTTAGGTTGCAGCCTGAATTCAAGACATCAAATAGTGAATTAAACACATCACAATCATCCTTGATAATTCATCACAAAAATTAATTCATCACAAGTCGTAATTCATCCTAGGTTTACAATACATACATTACAACCTCAATGACATTAGTACCAACATTGACCTAGAAGGCGCACACTGTCCCATCTTCTAGTGAGTTGTCGCTAAGAAATTGCCCAAAACCTTTAGTTACATAGCAATGTCCATTCGTCCCTTAATGCATCGCAATTGGGACTGCGTTAGACCCTGCTGCTGCCACTTTGATCTCAGTGGTCTACTGGTGTAGGTGAGGTGTGATATACTTGTCACAGTACTGCCTTGAGAAGTACTATAAAATAAAATTTAAACAAAACTATTAGAGAATGCTATTTGTATAAATTAAGTACATGATCAAATAACTTACCGCCGACTTCTTGTTGATGATTGTGTTATTTATTGTGCAGACATATAATTGACACTCGGAGGATAAACCTACCGATATGTCTTGTAGGAGAGTCTTCCTTGCTAGAGTTACATCTGTTGGATTGCCAAAATAACAAATGTGTTTCAATTGGTCTATTTGGTCGGTGTCGACCTCCCTAGCTATCGCCTTCCCCTTCCTGTCTGCAACATTGCTAGGACCCGCCCCTGACATTATAAGAAACCATGCATGATAAGAACATAAACAAAAGATATCCATGTTAAGTGATGTCGTCGCTTCTCTATGTATACCACTATTGTCGTTGTCATCCACTTTGATGGCCGTTGGGGTCTTCTCATCATCAAAGTTAGTGTAGAATTTTGCCATAACAGTCAATGGGGCTTGTCCCATTGTTAATACCAAATAGTCCCCTTTTGTTAGGACACCTCTGTGGCTAAATTCACTCCACCCTTTGTGGAGGCATATCGTACCACCACCCCATAGCTCACAACCTCAACCGTAGTGGTGCACCCATCTCTTGTCATTATTTTGAGAGTGTCGCCCGCACGAATGTTATTGACTTCACAAAACCTTTTTGATAAATACTACAATAATAATATATGTGCTCTAGTTTGTTAAGTAACACAAAAATAGGACATGCAATGTATAAAAAACTATAACTAAATTGACCTGGTGACGCCCCCCGTGAATGAGATGATTGATCTTTATTAAGCAACTATCACGAACATAGGTTGATACTTGTAGATCGTTCATATACGTTGCCATATCCCTAATTCACAAATTCAATAAAAAATTTTGCTTACATGAAGATCGATCTATAAACTGAGATTTAATAGTAAGCATAGAAAAACTTGAGAGTATGATAACGAAGGGCTCGGGCAACGGAGTGACGAAGGCGATGGAGCGACGAAGGGGAAGGCGGTAGAGAGAGTAAGTTTGGGTTGCGCGAAATGAAAGCGTGACGACCCACTTCCTGCCCCGCCTATTTATAAGCGGGAGTCATCAGTGACAGGTATAAATATAACACGTCACTAAAGGTGGCCTTAGGGTTTCGGGCAACACTCATTAGTGACAGGTGGTGCTACCAACCGTCACTAATGTGGTACCTTTAGTGATGGATAACTATATGACCCGTCACTAACGTGGGCGCCCCCGCTAGCCTCATCTATAGTGATGGGTCGTACCACGACCCGTCACAAATGATACAACATTACTGACGCGTGTGAATCAACCCGTCACTAAAAGTGTATTACTGATGCATATCTTTTGCCTGTCACTAAAGCCACGTCACTAAAGACTATTTTTGTGGTAGTGTTAGTGATGGATGACTATTATCATCCGTCACTAATGTGTTTTTAGTGATGGGTGACTATTATTATCCGTCACTAACATTATGGTCAATTCAAAAAAAATGATTTTTAGGCTGCATCCTGAACCCCGGTCAAGATTTGGCAGCCAACATATGCAACATCCAAAGCACATCACAGACAATTCATCATACAAGATTCACAATTCAGTATAGAAGACTCGTAACCAAATTAGTATCACATATATTAACATCTCAGGAGCACCAAGTTTACATCACATACATGACAGCCTCAGGAGCACCATTGTTGATATCGCTATCCAAGCTCTTGATATCACTAGCTGTAAACTTGGTGCTCCTGAGATTGCCCATAGTCATAGGACACTATCCAAATTCTTGATATTGCTAGAAGTAAATCTGGTGCTCCTAAGATTGCCCATAATCATAGGACACTATCTAAGATCTTGGTAGTATTGTCCTATGAATATGGGTAGTCTCAAGAGCACCATGTATACTTCTAGTGATATCAATACCTTGGATAGTGTCCTATCACTATGGGCAATCTCAGGAGCACCAGGTTTATAGCTAGCAATATCAAGAGCGTGGATAGTATGTGTTGATGCTAAAATCGGCCGACCAAGCACCAATCACACTGACGTTGATCCGGTGATCCAAAAGTACACAGATGCCTAGGGGTGGCCCGATAAACCTCACACGACACCGACGCCGCGTTCCAATGACCCTTGACCGTGACAAGGGGATAAATGGGTGGAGTCGCTAGGCAATCAAACCACACCACAAAGACATGACTCAATTAGCCGAAGTGTAGAGGGATAGATCAAACCAGCCCAAAAGGTGGGCCGGTTGGACCGGTAGTATAAAGGGGGTGTGTTGTTAGCAAAAAATGGCATTAATGGTCAAGATTATCAAAATATCAATTTTGGTAATTTGGACCAAAAATACACAAGTCCTAGATCAGGCCGAAGCCTTACAGGGCCAAAGGACTATCGAACATTGGGCTTCGGAGGCCTTTTAGCGGCCTGCTACCTTCGGCACGAAGGCCCTCCGGAGGCCTGCCTCGCCGAAGCTTCGGCCCGAGGAGCAGGCTTCGGCAGGCCTTGCCGAAGGCCCACTTCGGGCTGTTTAGGATATAGAGTTTGAGTCTGATTCTGCCTATTTTTATCTCTAAACTTGATTAGGCCGAATACTACCAGATTAAACTTAAAGATAAGAAGACTAGCCCCTATAAACATAGGGGCGAGGCCGGTTCATTAAACCGCCCGACACAATCCAACCACAAAGCCCTAGCTTTGAACCATATTTATCTTTTATTTACTTTTCTGCACAACCTTCGCGGGTTTTCCTAGAAGCCCTCCGCCGGCCGCGACGAAACTATGGTAATCCTTGATACTTCGCTCGTGAAGTACCCATTAATCTACGTAACATATTGCTATCCCCTTGATACTTCTGTTGTAGGTTTTCACGCTCAGAGCCCCTTTGCTGGAGGTGTCCGAAGCTAGGAAGCTAGTTTTGGAGGCTGCCGGAACACCCATCGGCAGAATCCCTGCTTCGACTACCCGTGCCGGACCCATCACGCCATTGTCGGTCTGGTTGAGTCCCGCACTCCAGAGCACTCCACAGCAGGCTTCGTCGCGTCAGGCTTCGTCACGCCAACACTTCGCTCTAGACGAAGTCACGCCAACACGTTGCGTTGGAGTATTTTGTCATGTCAGAGACTTCGCACTGAACCCCGCTGTTCGGAGGTGATTTCGTGTCGAGATCTATTCGGAGCCTTCCTTCGGGCAGATCAATCCGAACACCGAAGGCTACCTTCGGTGAAACCCTTCACACCAGACGCTAAAGGCCTCTCTTTGGTGAACCCTTCGCACGATACACTTTGAATCAGTTAGGCTCCGTTCAGATGTCTGATTTATTTTATTTATACATTTTATTTTGGCTAATTGGATTATTTCTGTGTGATCTGATTACCTGGCGACTCCACCCCCTTTCCACTATTAAGGGTAGTCGGAACGCGACGTTAGTGTTGTGTTACACTTAGGCTTGTCCCTAAGTAACCGCACACTTTTGGATCGTCGAACTGACCCAAGTGCGGGGGCACGTTTTCGTGTCAACACACTTTTTGGTGACTCCGCTGGGGAAGGCTACGCCAACATGACGAGTACGTCTACATTGGCCACAGGTACGTCTACAACGACTACTACATCCACATCGCCGATGGATCCCATGGGAGGCGCAGATATCGACAACCGCAACATCATGACGCCTACCCTTGAAGACATCCCCGAAGAGGACCGGGTAGAGATCGAGGCAAATATGAAAGCACTACAGGACCTCATGCTTGGAAGCTACGTCAAGACATGCGCGGGCTTCATCAAGCGTGACGTCAACGTCCCCGACCTCGCTCGCACCCAGGTAACACCAACATCACCTCCTTTATCTTCTTTAGAGATTGAGCAAAAAATAGCCGCATCAGTAGATCAAGCTATTAGTGCTTCGCTAGCCAACCGTTTAGATTCGACAGTTAGCTCTCAAGTAGAGGCAACACTAAGAAGGTTCTGCGTTACTGAGGACATTCCTCCAACTCCAATCGCTAGTGTACCTCTGGTGAATCCTATCTATAGCAGAACTGACAGTAGTACTGGCAAGACTATCATGTCTCCGGCCCCAACATATACGGATGAGACAAGCCATCATCAAGCTAACCCCGTTTATTGCACGCAACCTACGCCTGCACCAGTTTTTCCCACACTGCCCGTGCCACATGCACAAACGCATAGACCCGAACACGTCTTATACCCTGAGCCAGTGCGTGAGGAAGACTCCCGTGGTCGACACGCCGATATACCGCTGTGTATCGCACCCCCACATGAGAGATGCACGCAGGCATAAGGCCAAGACAACATTGAGGAGCGGATCCACGGACTGTTTAGGGAGTGCACCGGTTTTGTGCCTAGGGGTCGGGCTAGGGTTTACCGGAAACCATACCTTGACCATTTCGACACTGTACCATACCCTCGCGGCTATAGAGTACCTGAGTTCACCATGTTCGATGGAGAGGGTAAAAAAACCACACTAGAGCATGTCAGTTAGTTCTTAGCACAGTGTGGAGAAGCTAGTGGGTCAGATGGTTTAAAACATAGACTATTTTCCTTCTCACTATCTGGCACTGCTTTTACTTGGTTTTCGGTGCTCCCGCCGAACTCTGTCCAAACGTTGGCCGAATTGGAACAAAAGTTCTATGACTATTTTTATACGGGTAAAACAGAACTCAGGCTTTCACACTTGACATCGGTCAAACAAAAATATAGCGAGAGTGTCTCCAAGTACATCAAACACTTTAGAGATACTAGGAACCGATGTTTTAGTCTCAATATTTCAGAGAGGGATTTGGTGGATCTAGCTTTCAACAGGTTGTGTTCTGAGATTAAAGAAAGGCTAGACAACCAAAACTTTTTAGAAGTTAGCCAAGTCTTACAACAGGCTCTGGTCCAAGAAGTCCGAGCCAAAGATAAAAAGTTTGTCAAAACATTTAACAAACCTAGGGATGAAGTCCACATTATGAAGCACTCCAACGAGGAAGAATCGGAGGAGGAAGAAGATTCAGATGACATGTATGCGGTTGAATGGGTTTGGAATGCTAAGAGTAAACCCGTCACTTGTTCTGAACTATGGCCATCTCCCACGAAGAGTCGGCCTAGTGAAGTAAAATACTCGTTTGTATACTCCGACGAGCTAAAGAAATGCCCCTACTGTAAGTGGCATGATTCACATTCCCATTATACTAATGACTGCAATGTCTTTCATCGGTAGGTTCAATTGGCCATAGAAGAAGGACGATTGAAAATAGACCTTAGTCCAAAGATGAAGCTGGACAAAGACCCCTTTCCCATGAACACCAGTGACCTCGACGAGAAGAGAGTACTGATTCGGCCAGAGCAGGCCGAGTCAACTAAGGGGAAAGTGGTCATTGTTGGAGAATCAGACACACACTCGTACCAAAGAACCATGAAGTAGGAGTGTGGAAAAGAAATGTCAGCACATCTCCTTCGGCTAGGGCTCGCAAGAGACCAAAGGTAACATACCAGATGTTGTTGAACAAACATCAGAAGAAAGCCAAGGAAACAAGCATCCACTCAAAAAAGCTAAGACAGCCGAAGGGGCCAAGGCAGTCAAGAGGTGGCTTCGGACCACATTGGCTGAACCCTCCGCACGGTGGCTTCAGACCCTATGTAACACCCCAAATTTCCAAAAGAAATAAAAATACATTTTATTATATTTATTCTCTAAAAAGAATTATTTTATTCCTTTAATGCCATTTATGCCTATATGAACTAAAAACTAGAGGAGGTGTCCAAACCAGAGGCTAGAAAATTTTGTATATGATCCCAAGGCCAAGATACATTTTGAGAATTTTTACAAATTTTTATCACCCTTGGAAGCCACCCAAATATTTTAAACCAATTTTAGCAATTATTTTTATTCAGAAATGAATTTTTAAACAGTAACGGTCCCCTTCCCCCTCTTTCCCCTAAACCAGCCGGCCCAGCCCACTCCTTTCCCGCACCCCTCACTAACAGCCGGACCCCGCTCGTCAGCGACCCCCTCTCCCTCCGGCGCGCGCCCAACGCCTCGGCCCCACCTGTCGGCGCCTATTTCTCCTCTCGGCCGAGCCCGACCCCACCGGTCAGACCCAACCGTTGCCACGACCACGCCCCCACGCCCGCTGACCGCCTTGGCCCACCTGTCGGATCCGTCATCTCTGCAAGATCTGCCCCCAAATCCCCCCTTGCCGGCTGAAACCCTAACCTCCCTCGGATTCGCTACCCCTCCCCCATCCCCCCAAATTGAGCCCGGCGTTAAGTCGCCCGATCCCCGGTGACCGTTTCCCCCTTTTTAATTCAGCCGAATCACGTCCAGGTTCAGTGAATCCCCTTGCAACCGAGCTCGCCGACGTTTAAAACCGTGTTTACTCCGGTCTCCTCCGATTGCACCCCCTCTGCCCCCGCCGGTGCCCCTATTTAAACCCTACGCCTCCACCGCGTCCAGCCCGCACGTCCATTCACACTTAGGCTGAACAGAGCGCCCGCGAAACCCTTTTTAACGCCACACCGCCGCCCCTACTCCAGTCACCGCTCGGCCTCGCCGGAGTCCCTCTCCGTCCTCAATGACCGCACCACTGTGACCGCAGGCGCCACCATGACCTCGGCCACCACTCCATCGCCGACGAAACCCACCAGAACCCCACCACTGACGAGGACCTGAACATCTTCGCCGCCCCCGCTCGTCGCTGGCCACGCTCCGACGACCTTTTGCCTCGCCAACTGTACCCTCGTGTTCCCCGTAGTTCCCTCTTTCTGTTTTAGTCCTTAGGATCCACCGCTGTCGCTCACCATGGTCGCTAGCCCCTCGCCGTCGCTAGAGAAGACGACCGGCATGAGTAGAGTATCCGTGCCGTATAGGATTCATCCCCGACCGCACGACCGTGATCCGACGGTCGGGATTAAATCGATCCCTCGGTTCAATCTGGCCCGTCAGATCTTAGCGAATCGGTATGATTTAATCCTGCGCGTTCGTTAGAACTTAAAGCTCTCGTTTAATCTGGCCCGTTGGATCCCAACGAAGCGGTATGATCTAATCTGGATCGTCCATTTATAATTAAAACCTGTATTCAATCTGGGCCACCTGATGTGTACCGGTTCGGCGTTTTAATCGTGGTCGTCCGCGTCCACTTAACGCCCCCGCCTCGCCCGTGGTCGCCCGATCGCGATCCAATGGCGATCCGCGATCCGGCGCACGCGCACAGTGCGCGGGTTCACGATGGATTCGGTTCACCATGGACCGACGCCTGTTTTTGGTTTAATTTAAATTCCAGAAATAGTTTTAAACTTCTAAAATTCATATCTTGCTCATTTTAACTCCAAAATTAACCATTTCAATTCCAGAAAATTCATAATTTTATTCTCTACATGTTAATGCAATAAAAACATCAGGCTCATTTTGATTACTTTATGTTTATTTAATAAAGTATTCAAATGCACTTTAGGATAAACTCAAAACTTGTCCTTTTCAACTTTAGGAAAATTTATCTTTTATCCTCTTCATAATGGTGTAATAGAAGCACTAGGTTTATTCTGAACTTTTTATTTTAAATTAATTAGAAGTTTAAAATACATTAGATTACATTTTTATTCCTTTTTTTAGAAAAATCCCTAACTCCATCAAAGTTCATTTTTTTTGAAAATTCATATAATAAATTTCAGTAGCTTAATGACTTATTTTCCTTAATTTAATCTAATCAAAACCTATATGCTTATTGTGTGCTTTTGGATTGTTTAATTGAATGTTACATTTATTTTATTCGTGTCGAGAAGAATACAACGCCGTCGAGGAGCCGGAATACTTCCCAGAAGTTCCTCCCTCTCCTTTCGCTGAACAAGGCAAGTCACCAAACCAATCTTTTGAGCATATTGAACCTAGTTTTGTTAAACTACCACTAAAACACATAGGTTATACATGCATAATTCAAACGAAAGCACTACATTATATTTATTTAGATCCCCGACCTTGAAGTGCAAACCCAAGCCATGCTATCTAGCCTAAACTCCTTGTCACCATATTATTAGTACTATTAGCTAGTGTTCGATGCATCGACATAATTTCTATAGGTTAAAAATGAGTCGTAGCAAATTGGAATCTACTATATGATCTCCGTTATTCTTATCACTGGAATTCTGTTGGTGATAGAGTTATGGTTATGTGTGTATGCATGGTGGGTTCCGGGTGCAATCTAGGGCATTGGTCGGTAGCACCCGGGGCACTATAAGGACTGGTCTGTGGGATCCGTTGCAATACATTTCCGTACTAACCACAAGTCTAGTGGGTAAGTCCTAACTAAGGTATGGAGTGTTCCAATCTGAGGCACCACTTGGAGATGGGTCAAGCAGCACATGCGGGTGGCTTGCACCGACATGGCGCAAAAGGGGGTGCGACGTTAGCCGGGATGCGGCCTGGCGCGCCGGCGAAACCTAGAGCCGGTGATTATCGCTTGGAGCATTTCATGCTGTGGTTTTGGCACGAGTTCCCGTGGTATGGGTCATCTCGTTACACTTTGGTGTTTGGGATGAGTGCGTGCCTTGTCGGTACAATGGTACACCTCTGATCATAGTCTTAAATCTTTTCGAAAAGGCGAGCCCACGGTCAAGGGCGGGTTGCGTGACATCCCACAATTAGTTTACTTTTAATGAATGTGCATGATGAGTTGGCATGTAAGGACTGTTGAGCGAGGAGGGAAAACGTACTCCTTGAGTTAGATGATATTATGATGTTCATGTTCAATATTCCGCACGATTAAATTTGACTACACTAAATGCAATAACTAAATAAATGTACTTTTCCACATTTTAGCCATTATCCTTCCTTGGTTATTATCTTGCATTACTATTGCATTTGCGGTGGCTTGTTGAGTAATTTTGTACTCATACTCGTTGGACAAACACCTCAGAGGCTGCTTACTACGAGGAGGATGGTCTGGAGTAGCGACCCAATCAAGAAGAAGATCCTGAAGAGGGCGTTCGTCATGCTTTTTTACTGTTTATTTTATTTTCACTCTTATGTAATAATGTGGTCTGCGTACCACGAATGATTGTCGTATGTACGTTGTCGCATGATGAACCTCTTGTATTATTGTTTTTCTTTGGAAATTCAATAATGTTCCGATTTATTAAATCGGGGCGTCACACCCTAGTGGTCGAACCCTCCGCAGAGTGGCTTCGAAACCTAGTGGACAAACCCTCCGCACAGTGAGTTTGGACCCCAATGGTCGATCCCTAGGCAGAACGAGTTCGGCCCCCAATGGCTGAACTCTTCACACAACAAGCTTAGACCCCAATGGCCGGACTCAACTCCGCTCTGGGCGAACCCTCCAACGGGAGGCTTCGTTCTGCAATGGCGAAACATACCTCTGGCCTGGCAAGGCCCTTCTTTAATATGGTCTGAAATGCCTTTGACATGGCCGAACCTCCCTCCGAGCAATGGGTTCAGCCCATAGTGGGCGAAGCCGCTGGAGCCACCTATGCCTCCACCGTACAATTGGGCAGGCACCCCATGGGCTTCGTACACCTCACCCCCCGAGAACCCTTCACAGTATAACACTGCCTCTTGTTTTCCTTCGAAGTATTATAATTGGCAGGGGCAAACAGATGTGGCAAAGGGAGACGTCTTCCGCAGGCTGTCCATAGTACCTATGAATCGACTCGCACAAGACAAAGCCAAGGGAGATGGACGCGAAGAGGCGAAGGAGAGGTAGTCTGAAGCCATCACAGTCAAAGTAGGGTCTCAGGAAGTCCCAATCCTGAGGGCCCCTTCGTCGAAGCCCATCGGAGGTAAGCCCCCTAGTCCAGCCGAGGCCTGCGTCGGAGCCTAGGCCGATCATCCAAACAAGGCCAGTTCGACCGATAGGGTCCGCAGTGAAGTGTCCACTAGTTATAAAACACGCGAGGCTGACATGGGTGGTACCCCTTCGGCCAAAAATCACAGAAATAGGGTGGTGGCGCCTGGTACCAGGCCACAACCATCTTGGGCACCTCCGGGCATGTTCAAATCACAGAAAAGGCGTCTACAATGCCTCCGGGCATAGGAGATGCGCGAGAAAAGGCCGAGGATGAACGAGACACCATCTTTGAGGAGATCCGCACTCGACCAGCTGTGAGAAAGGTATGGAAGATCAAGCCGGTTGAGATGACGAACCCGGCTCCCACTCCGAGCGACGACGACGATGACATGCTCGATGATGATAATATGTCTGTCTTCGAGGGGCCCGCACCTCAGGCGATGGACATCAACGTCGTCATGCTGTCCGCCGAGTTCGCCCTACCACAAGACAAGGCCGAGGTCGCTCAGTTGAACCTCAGTCCAGACAATGCTATTTTTGAGAAACCCGAAGATACGGCTCGCCACCTAAAGCCTCTCTACGTCAGGGGTCACATTGATGAGAAGCCGATCTCTAGAATACTTGTCGACGGTGGCGCCACTGTTAACCTAATGCCTTACTCTCTATTGAAGAAGCTTGGCAGGGACGAGGAAGACTTAAAGAAAACTAACATAATGCTCAACGGCTTTAACGGTGAGAGTTCCAAGGAAAAAGGCATACTCTCCATGGAGTTGAGAGTAGGTAACAAGACGTTACCAATAGCATTCTTCGTCGTTGATGTGCAAGGTAACTACAGCGTGCTGCTCGGGCGTGACTGGATTCAAGCAAATTGTTGTATTCCTTCTACTTTGCACCAATTCCTAATACAGTGGGATGACGATGACGTGGAAGTCGTACCAGCAGACACTTCGGCTCAGGTAGCGTTAGCCGATGTGTCCATCGACGCCATCCACAACAAAGTAGAGTGTCTATCAGGTGGGAACCTTTTCAGATTATGACTTCGTCAGTGTATCCAGGGGATGTTTCATACCCGTGTCTGTAAAGTCGGTTGGTGTAGAACGACTATTTCTAAATTAGTAGCCATGTCTAGCAAAAGTAATCTTGATTGGCTAAAGTCTCACGTAGAGCAATATCGGTCTTCTAAAGACGGTATTGCCGAAGCCATTGAAGATTTTAGCGAAGTAGAGAAATTAGGACAATGTTTTGCATCGGCCGATCCTTTAGAAGAAGTCTACATAGGAAATGGTGGCATCCCAAGGCTGACCTTTGTAAACCAAAATTTACAAGCTGATGAGAAGGCTGAAGTAATAAAGTTGTTTCAGTCGTACGTTGATTGTTTCACATGGGAGTATAGCGAGATGCCCGTATTAAGCCGCGAGCTCGTGGAGCATCGGATACCTATTAAACCCAGGTTTAGGGCTTATAAACAGCCCCCTCGTCACTTTAATTCGACCATATATGACCGAGTTAAAGAGGAGGTAGAACGATTACTCAAAGCTGAATTTATTAGGCCGTGCAGGTATGCCGAATGGGTTGCTAATATTGTGCCTGTAGAGAAGAAGGGGAGCGGCAAAATACGAGTTTGTATTGATTTCAGGGATCTAAACAAAGCCACTCCGAAGGACGAGTATTCCATGCCGATAGCCGACATGCTGATCAACGATGCCTCAGAACACAAGGTACTAAGTTTTCTTGATGGCAACGCTGGTTATAATAAAGTTTTTATGGCCGAAGAGGACGTCTACAAGATAGCCTTTCGATGTCCTGGTTTTGTCGGCTTGTTTGAGTGGGTCGTTATGACTTTTGGTTTAAAGAATGCTGGCGCTACATATCAACGTGCTATGAACTTGATCTTTCATGACTTGCTAGGAGTTATGTTAGAAGTATACATAGATGATGTCATAGTCAAATCAGACGCTATGGGAAACCACTTAGCCAATTTGAAAGTTTCTTTTGATAGGATGTGGCAATATGGCTTGAAAATGAACCCGCTCAAATGTGCTTTTGGCATGTCGGCAGGCAAGTTCATAGGATTCACGATCCATGAAAGAGGTATTGAAATTGATCCTAAGAGACTTGAAAAGATTAGAAACTTTGCAGCGCCGACATGCAAAAGAGATGTGCAAAAGTTGCTAGGCAAGATGAATTATTTGTGTCGCTTTATATCTAACTTGTCTAGCAAAATCGATGCTTTTGTTCCTATACTCCGGCTAAAGAATGAGGCCGAGTTCACTTGGGGGGTAAGTCAGCAAAGCGCCTTTGAAAAGATTAAAGAGTGTTTGTCATCACCGCCCGTGGTGAGAACGCCAAAGGCCAGAATTCCGTTTTGGCTATACATCGCTGCAGAAGATAGCGTGATAGGAGTTGTGCTAACCCAAGAGGTGGAGGGAAAAGAGTACATCATCACACTCTTGAGTTGCCGCCTGCTGGACGTCGAAACCAGGTACATTTTTGTGGAGCATCTGTGTTTATCACTTTATTACGCATGTACCAAATTACGTCACTATCTTCTTCCTACCACATGTATTATCGCTTGCCAAACTGATGTCATAAAGTACATGTTGCAAAAGACGATTCTAAGTGGAAGAATCAGAAAGTGGGCTTACGCTTTAATTGAATATGATTTGGCTTATGAACCACTAAGAGCTATGAAAGGCCAAATTGTTGCTAATTTTATAGTTGATCACCACGTAGATGTCAATTGGGGTAATGACATTGCTCTAGTTGAAGTAGTGCCATGGAAACTTTATTTTGATGGTTCAGCTTGTAAGAATGGCCAAGGTATCGAGGTAGTCCTCATATCACCTAGCGGCATGCGCTTAGAAACCTCGGCCCGTTTAGAATTTCCTTCTACTAATAACCAAGCTGAATATGAAACTTTATTACTAGGACTCGAATTTCTAGAATCCATAGGTGCTAAACATGTCCATGCACATGATGATTCTTTATTAGTAGTACAACAAGTAGCTAAAAGTGCTCAATGTTTCAATGGCTTGCTAAATAGTTACTTGGGTAAATGTTTATACATAGTTGCTACTTTCGACGACTTTGAAATTTCTCACATGTCAAGAGAGGACAACTCAATTGCAAATGATTTGGCTCAGCAAGCATCTGGCTATCAAGTATTTAAAAAATCCCAATAAAAGAATTGATCGGAAAGTTTGACGACAAGCGTTTCATCCACCTGAGGGTATTGCGTGCCGGAGCCCTCATGCCGGAGCCCTTCATCCGCTGAATGACCCTACACGCCGGACCCCTCACACCGAAGCCTTCCAGGTGACAGAGGCCTTCACACGCAGGACTCATCCGGTAGAGGACTTCGGTCCAATCGGCTCCGCACAGCTAATCTGACCAGCCTTCGGTAGAAACAGGAAAGGCCCAGGGGACACTCCGAAATTAGCAATTTATACATCACTCTGGGAAAAGAGTTAGCAAACTCACCGGATATCCATGAGGATGATTGGAGAATTCCAATCGTCTAGTATTTAAAAAATCCCAATCAAAGAATTGATCAGAAAGTTCGACGACAAGTGTTTAAGTTTGTGTTGCTTGACGATGTATTATACCGTCAAACTATTGATGGAGTACTTCTAAAGTGCTTAAATGTCGATCAGTCCAAAGTGGCTATAGGAGAGGTCCATAAGGGGCTTTGTGGCACTCATCAGTCGGCCCAAAAATGAGTTGGATGCTCAAAAGAGCGGGTTTTTATTGGCCGACTATGACTGAGGATTGTTTTAAGTATTATAGAGGGTGTGAAGCATGTCAAAAGTTTGGTAATATTCAGTTGGCTCCTGCGTCGCTACTTAACCCTATTATCAAACAATGGTCGTTCTGAGGTTGGGGTTTAGACTTCATTGGCTATATTCATCCTCCCTCTTCAAAAGGGCATCGATTCGTGCTGATGGCGACAGACTACTACACCAAATGGACTGAAGTCATGCCTCTCAAGAACATGACTCACAATTAGGTAACTGATTTCATCTTGAAGCACATTATACATAGATTCGGTATTCCCCAAACTCTCACTATAGATCAAGGTACTTCATTTGTTGCTAAAGAAGTGAGGGACTTTGCCGAATTTTATGGTTTTAAGTTGATAAACTCTTCACCATACTATGCTCAACCAATGGTCAGGCCTAGTCTAGTAATAAAACAATGATTAAGCTCTTTAAGTATATAATTGAAGAGTTCCCTAAAAGGTGGCATGAAGTGCTTTCCGAGGCACTATGGGCTTGTAGAGTTGCAAAGCATGGTGTTACCAAAGTTAGTCCATATGAGTTAGTGTATGGGCAAGAAGCCGTTCTACCAATAGAGGTGGATCTTTGCTCTTTAAGATTTCTTAAGCAAGATATCTTATCGGTCGATGAATATGAAACTCTTTTAAAAGACAATTTAGAAGAATTGACCGTTAAGAGGTTAAGGGCTTTAGAAGCTATAGAGAAAGACAAGAGGAGGATAGCTAGAGCCTACAATAAAAAAGTGAAGCCAAAATCATTTCAAGTTGATGTTTTGGTTTGGAAGACGATTTTACCCTTGAGCACTAAGAGCCCCAAATTTGGTAAATGGTCGCCTAGTTGGGAAGTTCCTTTTAAAGTAGCCGAAATCACTCCAAGTAACATGTACTTGTTACAGTATTTACAGGGAGAGCGGTTTCGAAGGGCTTTGAATGGCAGGTATTTGAAAAAGTACTTCCCAAGTGGGTGGCAATGCACTTGAAAGTGTCGAAAGGTTGATATAGAAGGTATCATCCTTACCCCATTATGCTTTTAGTTCACTAAAAGGCAGGGGGGCATGTGTTGATAGCAAAAAATGGCATTAATGGTCAAGATTGTCAATATATCAATTTTGGTAATTTGGCCCAAAAATACACAAGTCCTGGATCAGGCCAAAGCCTTATAGGGCCAAAGGACCATCGAACATTGGGCTTCGAAGGCCTTTTAGCGGCCTACTACCTTTGGCCTGAAGGCCCTCCGGAGGCCTGCCTCGCCGAAGCTTCGGCCCAAGGAGCAGGCTTTGGCTGGCCTTGCCAAAGGCCCACTTCGGGCTATTTAGGTGATAGAGTTTGAGTCTGATTCTAGCTGTTTTTATCCCTAAACTTGATTAGGTCGAATCCTACTAGATTAACCTTAGAGATAAGAAGACTAGCCCCAATAAATATAGGGGTGAGGCCGGTTCATTAAACCCCCCGACAAAATTCAACCACAAAGCCCTAGCTTTGAACCGTATTTACCTTTTATTTACTTTTCTACACAACCTTCGTGGGTTTGCCTAGAAGCCCTCCGCTGGCCACGACGAAACCATGGTAATCCTTGATACTTCGCTTGTGAAGTACCCGTTAATCTACGTAACAGATTGCTATTCCCTTGTTACTTCGCCTGTGAAGTATCCATTAATCTATGTAACAGATTGCTACCTTCGTTTCTCTACTGTAACACTTAGCAGATTCGGTCTCCAGACCGAATTGGCACTTGATCTCTGTTCTGCTATAGGTTTTCACGCTCGGAGCCCCTTCACCGGAGGTGTCCGAAGCCAGGAGACTTGTTTCGGAGGCTGCTAGAACACCCCTCAGCAGGAACACTGCTTCGACTACCCGTGCTGGACCGTCACACTATTGTCGGTTTGACCAAGTCCCACGCGCCAGCACGCTCTGCAGCAGGCTTCGTCAGGGCAGGCTTCTCCACGTTTGTACCCCACGCCAGACGATGCAGGGGGTGGCGCACAGACCAGCTGGAAGGGAGAATGGGTCGATCGGGTGACGTCGATTAGTCCAGCCTTCAGCCGCCGGTTAGACCAGCCTTTGCCGGCATGGCCCGGTCGGACCAACTGGAGTTGGTCGGTCGGACCAGCCTTCGTGCAAAATTTCCAATTTCTTCCAAAATTGGCTAGCACTTGCATTGTTCTAGTCCAAATTGGTGCCAAATTTGGGTGTCAAACACATGCCCTCCCGTCTTTTGGCGAACTAGTGAGCCAAAAGCACAATCTTTTAGGACTAAGGACAATCACTACTATCGGCCATATGATTTCTCAAGTGCTTTACTGGGCCCTTAAGAAATACTCATCGTTTGTTCATCTACCAAATCGTCCACCTCATGACCTATAAGATCTAATTTCTTGAGGATGATTTGCATAACTCAATATAAATTTATGAACTAGGGGACTAAGCGCTGAATTTCTCCATCAACTCAGCCTTCAATATTCTTATTAGTTTTTTCTCCCCAGTCCCTTGTTGGAATTTACTCTTTACTTGACGAGGCTAGAAGTTGGCTTGCCAACATACTTTGGTCTCCATACCTGTCGCGATCCAGCCAAAGCTTTGGACTCATTGAGAAAATTACCCTTGAACTCTTCAGCCTTCTTCTCTTTAAGGTGTTCGGCTCAAAGAAGTTGTAGGCATATCTTTTGAGACTTGGTTATTCCTGGAGGTGCCCACGAATGTAGCGGCTTTGTTCCTGGGGCTACAAACTTACTCCTAGAATTTCTGTCCGAATGGGAAGTACCCGAATCAACCTCGATAAATTTGCGCTTATCACAATTGTCTTCCTGTGCGTTGTCGGTCAAACTGACCTCACGAGGCTGGCCAGACCGGATGATGTTGGTCAGACCGGCTATTGTCGAGAGTCTGAAAAAGTCCGGTCAGACTGGCCACAGTAGGTCGGTCAGAATGGTAGAGTGTGGTCAGTCGGACTAACTATGAGGACTCAGTCAGACCGACGCCACCCTCAAATGCTTTCTCCAATTGACTTATGCCTTGCTCTAGAAGGACATCTTCAAGGATTGGGACATCACGGGAACCTTCTTTAATGACAATGGCTTCAGAGACTCTACCCGGTACCTTTGTATCCTTGCGTTTTCCTCCTTTGTTCCTTCCCTTCATATTTGAATACTTAGGCCGATTCTTTGTGCGAACACAACAATCAATATGATTACGTCTTTGCCTCTTTGCCGACCTATTTGGTTTTGCTGGTTCTTGGTGAAATGGCACTTGGGGTGGCGAGAACGGCATCCATAGGGCAAAGTACTGAGAATGTCCACCGTATTGGGGTGTTGGGCATGCCCCCCATGACATTTTTGGAAAACCATATGAGTAGAATAGAATTAAAGGTTCCAATTACTTAGGACTATGACCAAATTATTTTCTAGGAGTCGAATTTGGTCTTTCTATATTGTTAGGCCGATTAGTCACTCTTTGCTCTACCATAAGTTCATGCTTTTTTAAGAGAACATCAAAAGTAACCCTTGGTCTCCTAGATGTCTTGCCACCAAGTGACTTTTCTTTATCTATAGAATCTTGTATATCAAATCGAGGCTCTCAAACTACAATATTCTTTCCTCTAGTTGATTCAGCTTGATCGTGCCGAATCAACATTTTGGTGTTGCAATCAATACTGAGCAGAGAAGTATCATTCTCAAACTTCAATCTTCCTTCATTGATGGCTGATTGAACTCGTTGGTAGAAAACATAACATTTATCAATATAATGAGTGTAAGGGACATGCCACTTACAATATGTGCGATCTCCTAGGTCTTCCTCTGATGGGATGGCTTGGCCTTCGCGCACCCTGATTTGTCCTTTCTCAAAGAGATAGTTGAATATTTTATCACACTTAGTCAAATCAAAGGTATACTTACCTCTTGAATTCTTCCGAGGTGTTGGCTTAAATCTAAAGCACACGAATGGATCTCTGTCATTAATCCAAGTCTGTTTGGTTGTATAGACATCAAATTTCTTACTTCTGCCAAATGACCGCTCACCAGCATTCTCCTCAAAGTCATCCTTGGTTTTGCCCTTGTCCATGACTCGGCTTTCAATAGCCAAAGCACTTTGTAATACTTGACTAATATCCATGAATATTTGATCATGCATAGCTTATTTAACGTGGACAAGCAAGCCATCAAATGCAACATCAGCCAAGTCTTTATCACTAATAGTTAAGTTAGAGTATCGACTTTTGGTATCTAGAAACTTTTGAATGTAAGAGTGTAACACCCCACATTTTCAGAGAAATAAAAATACCTTTTAATATATTTTTCTGGAATTAATTAATTTAGGAATACCTTAAATGCCCTTCTTAGCCTATTTGAACTAGAATCTAGGTGAAAGGACCCAACCAGAGGCTAGAAAATTTTGTATGTGATCCCAAAGCCAAGATATATTTTTGAGAATTTTTACAAATTTTTATCACCCTTGGAAGTAGCCCAAATATTTTAAACCATTTTCTGTAATTATTTTTATTTGGAAAATAATTGAAACAGTAACGGGCCCCTTCCCCCTCTTCTCACTCCCCCGGCCGGCCCAGCCCGCTCCCTTCCCGCGCCTCGGACTGACACCCGGGCCCCGCTTGTCAGTGAACCCCTCTCCCTCCGCGCGCGCCCGACGCCTCAGCTCCACCTGTAGGTCGCGCCCCGCTGACCGGTGGCCCCCTCTAGGGCCATCGTCCACCTCACGCCACTACCCCTAAATCGCGCCGGCCGACGACCTCGCCTTGGATTCGCCTCGCCGGTCCCTCCCCCATTAAATTGACGCTGGTTTAAAGCACCCCGAGGCCCGCCGGCTGTTTAATCGCCTTAAGGGACGCGTTTAAGCCCCGGGAACGCAGCACCCATGCATGGCGAGACCTCGCCGGTGAGTTAAAGCCCTCCCCTCGGCTTTCCTTGCATGCGTCCCCCTCTGAGCCCCTCCGACGCCTCTATTTAAGCCCTTGGCCTCCACCGCGTCCAGCCCGCACACCTGATCGCGTTGAGAATAAACCAGAGCGCCTCACTTCGGTTTTTAGCGCCTCACCGCCGCCCTCGCTCCAACCACCGCTCGCCATCGCCGGAGTCCTCCTCCACCCTCGGTGATCGCACCTCTATGACCGCCGGCACCGCCCCGACCTCGGCCACCTCTCCGTCGCCGACGAACCCCACCGGATCTCCATCACCGACGAGGACTCGAATGTCTTCGCCACCTCCGCTCATCGCCGGCCACGCCCCGTCGACCTCGGGCCACCGCAACGGTACCCCTGTGTTCCCCTTAACACCCTCTTTCCATTTCTAGGTGTAGTTTGGACCGCCGTCGTTCGCTGTGGCCCCTGGCCCGCTCGCCGTCGTCGGAGAAGACGACCGGCGCGGGTAAACTACCTGTGCCGTGTCGGATTCATCCCTAGCCACGCGATCGCGATCCGATGGCCGGGATTAAATCCATCCCTCGGTTTAATCTGGCCCGTCAGATCCAAGTGAAGCGGTACGGTGTGATCTCGTGCATCCATTAGTATTTAAATCCCGCATCGCATCTGGCCCGTCCATCGCATACCGTTTCAAAGTTTTAATCTCAGCCGTCCACGTTAATTTAACTCCCCCGCCTCGCTCGTGGCCGCCCGATCGTGATCCAACGGTGCATCTCGATCCGGCGCATGCGCACAGTGCACGGGTTCACGGTGAGCCCGGTTCACCATGGACCGACGCCTGTATTTGGATTTAAATAAATTTCCAGAAATTGTTTTAAACTTATAAAAATCATATCTGGCGCACTTTAACTCCAAAAATTACCATTTCAATTCCAGAAAATTTATAATTTTATTCTCTACATGTTAATGCAATAAAAACAATAGGTTTATATTGGGTATTTTATTTTTGTTTAATAATATATTCAAATGCACTTTAGGGTATATTACAAATTGATTCATTTCAGTTTTAGCAGAATTTATCTTTTATCCTTTTTATGTTAACATAATGAAACCATTAGGTTTACACTAAACCCCTTATTTTAAAATAGTTAGAAAATTTAAAATACAATTGTTTACATTCTTATTCCTTTTATAAAGGTCATTATTTCATTTTAAAATTTATTTTAATATGTTCTTAGGATAACCTTCAGAAAGCTTAATAACTTTATTTTCCTTAATTTAACCCAATCAAAACCTACATGCTTATTGTGTGATTTTGGATTGTTTAATTGAATGTCATGTTTATTTTATTCGTACTGGGAAGACTACGACGCCGCCGAGGAGCCGGAATACTTTCCCGAAGTTCCTCCCTCCCCTTTTGCTGAACAAGGCAAGTCACCAAACTAATCTTTTGAGCATATTGAACCCATGTTTTATTAAACTATCGCTAAAACACATAGGATATACATGCATTAGTCAAATGAAACCCTTATAATATATCTATTAGGATCCCCCAACCTTGATGTGCAACCCAAGCCATGCTATCCAGCCTAAACTCCTTGTCACCATATGATTAGTACTATTAGCTAGTGTCCAATGTATTGACACGATTGCTATAGGATTAAAAATGAGTCGTAGTAACTTGGTTCTACTATATGATCCCCCGATATTCTTATCTTTGGAATTCTGTTGGTGATAGAGTTTTGGTTGTGAGTGTATACATGGTGGGTTCCGGGTGCAAGGTAGGGCATTGGTCGGTAGCACCCGGGGCACTATAAGGACCGGTCTGAGGGATCCATTGCAATACACTTCCGTACTAACCACAAGTCTAATGGGTAAGTCCTAACTAAGGTATGGAGTGTTCCAAACCGAGGCCACCATTTGGATATGGGTCAAGTTGCACCCACGGGTGGCTTGTACTGACGTGGCGCAAAAGGGCGGTGCGACGTTAGCCGGGATGCGGCCTGGTGCGCCGGCGAAACCTAGAGCGGGTGGTTATCGCTTGGAGCATTTCATGCTAAGATTTTGGCACGAGTTCCCGTGGTATGGGTCATCTCGTTACACTTTGGTGTTTGGGATGAGTGCGTGCCTTGTGGGTACAGTAGTTCACCTATGATCAGAGTCATAAATCTTTTCGAAAAGCCGAGCCCACGATCAAGGGTGGGTTGCGTGACATCCCACAGTTAGCTTACATTTAGAGTGAATGTGCATGATGGTTTGACATGTAAGGACTGTCGAGCGAGGTGGGGTTGACTGTGCCCCTCGAGTTAGAAGTTGAGGCATACATGTTTACGTTTCTGTATTAATACTTGTATCCCATTAACTGCCTTACAAATATGCTTTTCCACAAGATTAGCCATTATCCTTCCTTTGTTATTATCCTGCATTACTATTGCATTTGTGGTGGCTTGTTGAGTACTTTTTGTACTCATACCCGTTGGACACACCATTCAGAGGATGCCTACTACGAGGATGGTCTGGAGTAGCGACCCAGTCAAGAAGAAGATCCTAAAGAGAGCGTTCGTCATGCTTTTATTTACTTATTTTTAATTTTTCTCTTCTTTAATAATGTGGTCTGCGTACCATGGATGATTGCTCGTATGTACGTGTCGCATGATGAACTTCTTGTATTATTGCTTTTATTTGGAAATTCAACAATGTTCTGATTTGTTAAATCGGGGCGTCACAAAGAGTCAATGGTCTCACTTGTTTGTTGCTTAACCGATCTCAAAGTAGCTAACTGACACTCTATTTTACTAGGAGAGAACTGCATATGAAATCTTTGGACTAAATCTTCCCAAGCAAAAATAAAATGAGTGGGCAAAGACGCGAACCATTCATAAGCACTCGCTTCACCACATTGGACTAAGAATTGTGCTAAATGGTCACTTGTGGTCTCAGCCCCATAGCCGCTGAATTTTTTGAATTCTAGAATTTCAAAACCATCAGGGAACCTGCAATAATCAAAATATATAGGATACGACTTTTGATTGATCTGATGCTTTGACTCAACTTCTAAATATTCCATGAGCGTGGCATACACTTTCTTCCTCAAAACTTTAGGCCTTGTATTGCTACCTTGTTGTGCTATTGGCCTAAAGGGAGAGGGCACAATGGGAGTGTGAGAAGGACTGTCCCGCTTGTTGGATTGGCGTACAATGCATGTTAACGCTTGTTGGTGGTGCATGCGGATAGACTGAACATGGAGGACTAATAGGGGACGCCGAAACAATATTGGTAGGGTGAGAGTAATAACCCTGAACCGACGTGGGATAGTAGGCCATGTGCCCGGGCCCATACACATGTGGGGCAGTGAGTGGTATAGCATGCGCGGGTAACGGGAGTAGAAGCGAGGGCGGCGATGGTGCAAAAAATCGTTGTAGGACACGTACCGGTAAGACCGGCCTGATGTGGCCGATCGGACCGGCCATGCTCGTCTGGTCGAACTGGCCAACTAGGTCTGGTCAGACCGACGTTTGTCGGGGGTGTGGTCACACCGGGCTGATGGCTAACTGCCGTGGGCTGAAACACACTGGTCGGACCGTCTATCTAGCCAGTCAGACCGATAGGGGTCAGAGGGGCTTTGGCCATGGAAGTCGAGGCCACGGGTGCGATTTCTCTCCCCATACTCCCACCCATCCTACTGCATATGAAATATACAAGGGAGCACTAGCAATTTGAGAAGGGGAAATGGCCTCGGAAAAGCCAAATCTTCTAAACATTGACTCTACCCAAGAGTTTATCTCGGGACCCAAACGATCAGTGAACGCGGTGCTAACTGCTTGACCTACTTTGGAAACTATCCTTTGCTCGATGTCTAGGGGAGAGAGGGAAGAAGGGGAGGTTACCTTAGTTGGCATGGTAATGGTGACGGGTCTTGTGTCACGCTTTACGAAGCTGCCACTAGTCTGGGCATACCTCCCAAGCATGAGAGCGTGAAGCTCTTCTGTCTTGGCTTGAATCTCCGCACAGTTCTCCTCTGAGAAGGCCTCCAAAGTGTGGATAATGAAGTCATCATTGTTAATCTCGAAGTTTCCCATCTTGTTCCCCAACATGGAGGACATAGAATTAGTTGTTGTAGTTGTGCCCATTATCGACGTCGAACTTGGCATCCTCTTCCCCAGCGGAGTCGCCAAAAAGTGTGTTGACGCTAAAATGGGTCAGCCAAGCACCAATCACACCGACATCGATCCGATGATCCAAAAGCGCGCAGACACCTAGGGGTGGCCCGCTAAACGTCAGATAACAACGACGCCGCGTTCTGGTGACCCTTGACCATGATAAGGGGATAAATGGGTGGAGTCGCTAGGCAATCAAACCACATCGCAAAGACGTGAATCAATTAGCCGAAGTGTAGAGGGATAGATCAAACTGGCCCAAAAAGGGGGCTGGTTGGACCGTGGTGAAAGGGTTGCTCAGATCAACCTAACGACCATGGTCGGACAAGCAATATGAAAGGGGGTGCATAGTGTTGACGCTAAAACCTTTCAGTCAAAGTACCAACACATTGACGCCAATTCGATGATCCAAAAGCATGTGGACTAAATGTTATGCCCAAGAAAATTCAATGGATTGGAAGTTCCGATAGGAAGTATAGAAAGTTTCGGTTAATTTTGGTCTCAATAAAGAGAGAAAATGTTGCCTTAGAAGTTCCGATATAGTATCATAAGTTCCAATGAGCTGGAAGTTCCGATTCGGAATCGGAGAATTTTTGTATTGATCGGAAGTTCCGATATGGTATCGGAAGTTCCTAGGTGGGCAAAAATAGATTGGATCTGTTTCGTGTCATGCTGAATTTGGAGACCAGAAAAACACCTTGTCGGAAGTTCTGATCCAGGATCAAAAGTTCCGATGTGCGTATCAGATTGGATCTGTTACGAATACGAATTAGTTATAACTAATTTGTGGGTTCCATGATGTGCATGACCTAGGGTCTTTCAGCCCTATATAAGGAGAGGAGGAGGAGGTCTTGGAATAAGGAATAATCCAAGATTGGATCTAGACACCATAGACTCCTCTCCTCCCTTTTTTGTCTCAAACATTGAGGTCGAGGATTTCCCGTCTCTCACATGCGGTGCTAGCATGCTGCTGTGGGAGGAACTCTATCCCTGTATGTGTGGACTCCGTGGAGGCGTTGCATGGTAAGCGATGCTCGTGGCCGTCGCCACGAGGATAGGCGACTTCTTCATCGATTGGATCGGTGAGGAACAGTCGGGACAAAGAGAGGATAGGCTTGACGTGCTTCATCAACCTCTTCTTCCGCTGCACCTAGCATGTCAAGTGCTAAAAGGTACAAATCTATGATCTCACACGTGCATGAGTCTTGGGCCACAGGGCGGAAATTTTGAATTTGCCGGCTAGCGTAGCTCCCCTATTCCCCAACAGTGGTATCAGATCCTACGTCGTAGTGTTCGATCTAGATCCCTCATGTATGGAGATACATGGTGGAAAAATATATTAGATATGTTTTTGTTCGCAGCAGATCGGAAGTTCCGATGTGATTGGAAGTTCTGATGGTGGATCGGAAGTTCGGATAGCGACCAGATGTTCCGATGTCGAATAATGATTCGATATAGAAGGCAATTGTTGCAATGCGGGATTTCGATATTGATCGGAAGTTCTGACAGATTGGAAGTTCTGGTGCCAGATCGAAAGTTCTGACCCAAGCGATTTTGAAAAACCGAGCTTGCTGACCCGGGTTTTTTAGATCTAGAATCCAGTCATTTGCAGATTGCTCGCCTAACTTTGTTTTGTAGAGAATGTCGTGATTGGCATGGCCTTGGTTAAAATGTGATGTATGAAATGCATGCAATGAATGTAAATTAAATATGGCCTGCATGTCATGGTTATTTACAGCCCAAGGCTGATGAAAAATTTATTACGACTTGCATGTCGTTTCCACGGTGCTTCGGCCCATGTAATTAGTATAGCCTATGCGAGATGGACTAGTACTCTTCATGGAGGCTGGGAGCACGCACTCGATGACGGGAGCGATGGAGATGGAGAACACCATGTGAAGAAGGCCATGCTATGTCACAGTTAATATGATTGCTTGTGATGCTTTCTTATGTTCATGTTATTCTATTCTTACATGTTTCGTGTATGCTAGGGACGTTACGATGCTAGAGTATTTTTCCCTCAGAAAATTAAGTGTTGATTCTCTTCCCAATAGCTGCACCCACCACGGTTCGTACTCATCGATAGTGGGTCTGCCAAAGCAGGGTGCTATCTTTTATCTCGACTAGTTGGGGTGGAAGTTGAACTTCTACACGCATAGTGTTGGTTCACTTGACAAGGCTATCAAAACGGATTTGGTCCTTGGAGCATAGGAGTTGGGGTCAAGCATTGGATGCTTCTCCAATGACAAGAGTCACATACGATGTGATTAGCAAGGAGTTGTTTACCTATGTCAACTAGCTTCTAGCAGTGATGCCAAAGCTCACTAGGAGATAGCGTGACCATGGATCTTGCGCCACTATTAGTCAGGAGAGGGAAAGTGACTGGTTTAGATAGTGGAACATCTTTTATTGGATAGAAGATAAACATAGCATAGTGCTAAACCTCACATTTAATATTTTGTAGATCATGGCACCGACTGTTATGAACATTGTACTATTTATTTTGCGATCGATTCTTTTTGGAACAATTTTTATTGATTGGTTTAGAAACTTGAGAAGTGTTCTCGAGCGAAAGGAAAATGTTCTAGAGGAATCCAATAGTGATGAACTAGTTGACCAAAGGGCTTGTGAGAAGCACTCGAATGATTCACTTAATGTAAGTTGCCTCCTACCTGCCAGTTTGTCCTTTGAGCTTTGGAAGAAAGATGAGAACAAGAATGTCCATAATATGATTATGGCACACCAAGGCATTTTTGAGATCCAAGCTCAGGCTAAGAGGTATGGTACCTCAGTGTCCTTGGTTGCCTACAAAACTGGTCAATGGTTTAGGAATTGCAAATTGGACTTGGAAGAATTAAAATAGATTGGATATGTTTCTGTTTGCAGAACTTCGAAAGTTCCGATACCTGATCGGAAGTTCTGATATTTGTTGGATTGGAAGTTCCAATGGTTAATCGGAGGTTCTGATGCCAGACAAAATTTGCGACGGAGAAGTCAGATTGGAATTTCTGATGCCAGATCAGAAGTTCCGATCCAGACAAATTAGAAGCAGAAGAGAGGTAGGACTTCCGCGTCTACTTCAAGTATAAATGTTATTGAAATTAATCTTGTGACTCATCCAAGTGATTCATGGGTATTTGATACCTATTCGATGATTCACACTTGCAAATCGTTGCAAGGACTAAGTAGGTCAAGAAAGTGTGCAGTAGTGAACTAGATATTCGCATCGACAATGGTGCAAAGGTTGCAGCGTTGGCCGTTGGCATTTATTCTTTGTCACTAACCTCAGGATTAGTTCTGGAATTGAATAATTTGTTGGGGAATAGGGGAGCTACGCTAGCCAGCAAATTAAAAATTTTCATCTTATGGCCCTAGGCTCATGCGCGTGTGAGATCATAGATCGGTACCTTCTAGCACAAGACGCGCTAGGTGTAGCGAAAGAAGATGTTGGAGCAGTGCGTCTAGCCTCTCCTTGCTTCTTCCTTGCCATCCTTCACTGATCCGATCGATGAAGACAATGTAGTCGTTCGCATGTAGACGTTCACGAGCGTCGCTATTGGAGCAACGCCTCCACGGAGTCCACACGTACAGGGATGGAGTACCTCCCACGGCAGCGTGCTAGCACCACACGTGAGAGAAGAGGATCCTTGACCTCAATGTTTGAGATCAAGAAGGGGAGGAGAGAACTCTTGGGTGGCTAGGTCTAATCTAGGTGTTGATAGAAAAAAATGGCATTATTTGTCAAGATTGTCAAAATATCAATTTTGGTAATTTGGGCCAGAAATACATAAGTCCCGGCACAGGCCGAAGCCTTATAGTGCTGAAGGCCCATCTTCATTAGGCCTCGGAGGCCTTTTAGCGGCCTGCTAGCTTCGGCCCAAAGTCTCTTCAGAGGCCTGCCCCGTAGAAGCTTCGGCCCAAGGAGCAGGCTTCGATGAGCTTGCTGAAGGCCCACTTCGGGCGAGCTTCGGAGATAGAGTTTGATACATATTCTGGTTGTTTTATCCCTAAACTTGATTAGGCTGAATCATATCAAATTAGAATTAGAGATAAGAAGACTAGCCCCTATAAATACAGGGGTGAGGATGGTTAATAGGATCCCCCAACACAAATCAATCACAAATCCCTAGCTTTGAACCATACCTTTACTTTCTTTACTTTTCCGTACACCTTCGTGGGTTTGCACTGGAAGCCCTCTGTCGGCCACGCCGTAACAGTGGTAAGCCTTGTTGGTTCGCATGTGAATCATCCGTTAATCTACATAACAGATTGCTATTTCCTTGTTGGCTCACTTGTGAACCTTCCGTTAATCTACGTAATAGATTGCTACCTTCGTTTATCTACTGCAAAACATAACAACTCGGTCTCCAGGCCGAATTGGCACTTGATCTTAACTTTGTTGCAGGTTTCACATTCGTAGCCCCCTTTCCCCGAAGGTTTCCGAAGCTAGGAAGCTAGTTTCGGAGGCTGACAGAGCACCCTTCGGCGAGTCCCTGCTTTGTCCGTCCATGCCAGATCCGTCACGTTATTGTCGGTCTGGTCAAGTACCGCGTACCGAAGCCACTTCGCATCGGGATCGCTTCGCACCAGGGTCATGCCATAACGGACTGCACCGTATTTGACTTCGTCACATCAGTACTCTGTCTCGGACTCCGTCGCGCCAGCGCGCCGCGTTGGATTTTGTCATATCAAAAGATTTCGCACCGAACTCTGTCGTTTGGAGGTGATCGCGAGTCACGATCTATCTAGAGCCTGTCTTCGACCAGATCAGTCTGAATGCCGCAGGCTACCTTCAACGTACCCTTCGCACCAGACACCGAAGGACCTCTTCGGTGACACTTCGCGCGATATAGTATGTACCAATCAGGCTCCGTTCGGACGATTGGATTATTTTATCTATATATTTCAGCTAATTGGATTATTTCTATGTGATCTGATTACTTGGCGACTCCACCCCCCTTGCCACCGTTAAGGGTAGTCGGAACGCGACGTCAGTGTTGTTTTACGCTTAGGCTCATACCTAAGTATCCACACTCTTTTGGATCATCGAACTGACCCAAGTACGGGGGCATGTTTTTGTGTCAACACACTTTTTGGTGACTCCGCTAGGGATGGCTACGCAAACATGACAAGTACATCTACATCAGCTGCAAGTTCCTCTACAACGACAACTACGTTTACATCGCTGATGGATCCCATGGGGGGCGCAGAAATCGACAACCACAACATCATGACGCCCACCCTGGCAGACATCCTAGAAGAAGGTCAGACAGAGATCGAGGCAAAGATGAAAGAACTACAAGATCTCATGCTTGGGAGCTACGTCAAGACACGCGCGGGCTTCATCAAGCGCGACGTCCACATCCTCGAACTCGCCCGAACTCAGGTAACACAAGTGTTGCCTCCTTTATCAGCTTTAGAAATTGAGCAAAAAATAGCTGCATCTGTAGATTAGGTCATTAGCGCTTCGCTAGCCAATCGTCTAGATTCGGCAGTTAGCTATGAGGTAGAGGCAATGTTTAGAAGGTTCGGCTTTACCGAGGCCGTTCCTCTGACTCCAATCACTAGTGTACCCTCGGTAAATCGCATTTATAGCAGAACTAACAGTAGTACCGGCAAAGCTATCACATCTCCGGCCTCAACGTCTATGGCCGAGACCAGTCACTATACTTACGACCAAGCTAACTCCGCTTATTATGCGCCAGCTTTTCCCGCACTGCCTGCGCCGCATGCTCCTACACAGACACATAGGCCCAAGCATGTCGTACATCCCAAGCCAGCATGTGAGGAAGAACCCCACGGCTGAAACGCTGACATACCGCCATGTGTCATGCACCCCCATGAGAGACAGCACACAGACAAGAAGCCAGGATGACATTGAGGAGCGTATCCCCGCACTATTTAGAGAGTGCACCAGCTTCACGCCTAGAGATCAGCCTAGGGTTTACCGAAAGCCTTACCCCGATCACTTCGACACCATACCCTACCCTTGCAGCTATGGAGTCCCTGAATTCACCAAATTCGATGGTGAGGGTAACAAAACCACACTAGAGCATATCAGCTAGTTCTTAGCACAGCGTGGAGAAGCTAGTGGGTCAGATGCATTAAAACTTAGACTGTTTTCTCTTTCACTATCCGGCACCGCTTTCACTTGGTTTTCGGTGCTCTCGCCGAATTCCGTCCAAACATGGGCCTAGTTAGAACAAAAGTTCCATGACTATTTTTATACGGGTGAGACAAAACTTAGACTTTCACACTTGACATCAGTCAAACAGAAATCTAGCGAGAGTGTCTCTGAGTGCGTCAAATGCTTTAGAGATACCAGAAACCGATGTTTTAGCCTCAATATTTTAGAAAGGGATTTGGTGGTTCTAGCTTTTAATAGGTTGCGTTCTGAGATTAAAGAGAGGCTAGACAACTAGAACTTTTTAGAGGTTAGCCAAGTCCTGCAGCAGGCTCTGGTCCAAGAAAGCTGAGCCAAGGATAAAAAATTCATTAAAACATTCAACAAGCCTAGGGCTGAAGTGCACATCATGGAACACTCCGACGAGGAAGACTCAAAGGAAGAGGAAGATTCGGCTGACATGTACGCGGTCGAATGGGTTTGTAACGCTAAGAACAACCTGTCACTTGTTCTGAGCTATGACTGTCTCCCACTAACAATCGGCCCAGCGAAGTTAAATACTCTTTTGATGTGACTAAATGCGATAAAATATTTGATTTCCTCTTGAAGAGCCTGCTTCTCAGGTTGCATGAGGGCCAAGTCATCCCGATCACCGACGATCTAAAGAAATGCCCCTAATGTAAGAGGCATGATTCGCATTCTCATTATAGTAATTACTGCAATGTTTTTCATTGGTAGGTTCAATCGGCCATAGAAGAAGGACGATTGAAAATAGATTCTAGTCCGAAGATGAAGCTGGACAAAGACCCCTTTCCCATGAACCCCATCGACCTCGACAAGAAGAAGGTGCTGATTCAGTCAGAACAGGTCGAGTCATCTAAAGGGAAAGCGGTCGTTATTGGAGAATCACGCACACGGACACTCATACCAAAGAACCCTGAAGTAGGAGTGTGGAAAAAGAACATCAACACGTCTCCTTCGGCTAGGGCTCACAAGAAGCCAAAAGTGACATATCAGATGTTGTTGAGCAAACACCAGAAGAAAGCTAAGGAAATAGGCCACCGACCAAAAAAGCTAACACATCCAAAGGGGCCAAGACAGCCAGACCCTTCGAAGGGTGAGTTTGGACCCCAATAGCCGAACCCCCCGAAGGGTGAGTTCGGACCCTAGTGACCGAACCCCACGAAGGGTGAGTTCGGACCCCAGTGGCCAAACCCTTCGCACAGTGGGTTCAGACCCCAATGGCTGAACCCTCCGCATAATGAGTTCGGGCCCCAATGGCCAAAAACTCCGCTAGGCGAGTTCGGACCCCACTGGCCAAGCACACCTCCGCTCTAGGCGAACCCCCCGGTGGGGGACTTTGGTCCGCAATGGCCGAACATACCTCCAGTCTGGCAGGATCCTTCGCTGATATGGTCTGAAATACCTTCGACGTGGTCGAACCCCCCTTCGGACAATGGGTTCGGCTCACAGTGGGCGAAGCAACTAGAGCCTCCAATGCCTTCACAGTATAACGCTGCCCCCTGTTTTCCTTCAAAGTATTATGGTTGGCAGGGACAAACAGACACGGTGAAGGGGACGTCTTCCATCACAGGCTATCCGGGGTACCTCCGAATCGACTCACATAGGACGAAGCCAAGGAATATGGGCACGAAGATGCGAGGGAGAGGGAGTCCAAAGCCATCACAGTCAAGGTAGGGTCTCAGGAAGTCCCAATCCCGAAGGCCCCCTAGCCGAAGCCTGACAGAGGTAAGTCCCCTAGTCCGTCCGAAGCCAATGCCAAAGCCTGGTCCGATCGGCCTAACGAGGCCGATCCGACCGACAGGTTCCGTAGAAAGGTCCCTACCAAGCATAAAAAATTTGAGGCCGACCCGGGTGATACCCATTCGGCCAAAAATCACAGAGACAAATTGGTGGCGCATGGTACCAAGCCACAACCATCTTGGCACCTCCTGGTATGTACAAATCACAGAAGAGGCGCCTGCAATGCCTACAGTCACAGGAGATGTGTGAGAGGAAGGCCGAGGATGAGCGGGATGCCATATTCGAGGAAATCCGCCCTCGGCCAATTGTGAAACAAGTATGGATCCATGCCGGTTAAGATGAGCAACCCGGCTCCTGTTCCGACTGACGACGATGACAACATGCTCGATGACGACTACACGCCCATTTCCAAGGGGCCCGCACCTCAGGCCATGGACATCAACGTCGTCATGCTTCCTACCGAGTTCGTGTAACACCCCAAATTTTCAGATAAAAAAAATGCATTTTATTATAATTTTCAAGAAAAGATTATTTATGAAATTCCTTTAATGCTCTTTATGCCCAAATGAACTAAAACCTAGAGGAGATGTCCAAACCAGAGGCTAAGAAAATTTGTATATGATCCCAAGGCCAAGATATATTTTTGAGAATTTTTACAAATTTTTATCAATCATGGAAGCAACCCAAATAATTTAAACCAATTTCAGTAATTATTTTTATTCAAAAAAGGATTTAAACAGTAACGGGCCCCTTCCCCCTCTTCTCCCTCTACAAGCCGGCCCAGCCCACTCAACCCCACGCCCCCTGCTGCTAAGTGGGCCCCGCTCGTCAGCAACCCCTCACTCTCTCTCCGCGCGCCCGCTCGGGTCAGGCCCACCTGTCAGTGCCAACTCCCCCTCTCGACCGAGCCCGACCCCACCCATCAGTCATGCCCCGTTGCCACGCCCGCGTCCCCGTGCTGCTGACCGGTAGCCCCCACCTATCGGATCTGTCTTCCCCACAAGATCCACCTCCAAACCCCCCCTCGCCGGCCGAAGCCCTAACTCCCCTCGGATCCGCCTCGCCGGCCCCTCCCCCATTCAATTGACGCCATTAAGCTGTCCCCCAAGCCCCGCCGACCGTTTCCCCGCATTAACCCACGCTTTTAAGCCACGGGATCAGCGCTCGCATGCATGGCAGACCTCACCGGCGCCATTGAAGACCCCCAATCAGCTTTAGTTGTATTCGCTGCCCGTTTTCCCCGCCGGCGCCCCTATATAAACCCCAGGCCTCCACCGCGTCTAGCCCGCATGCCCATTTGCATTGAGAACGAGCAGAGCGCCCGTAATCCAAGTTTTAGCGCCACATCGCCGCCCTCGCTCTAGTCGCTGCTCGTCGTCGCCGGAGTCCTCCTTCCCACTCGGCGACCGCACCATTGTAACTGCCGACACCTCCCCGACCTCGGCCACCGCTCCATCGACGATGAAACTCGCCGGAACCCCACCGCCGACGAAGGACCCGAACACCTCCGCCGCCCCTGCTCGTCACCGGCCACACCCCGTTGACCTCAGACCACCGCAGCGGTACCTTCGTGTTCCCCTCATCGCCCTCTTTCCATTTATAGGCTCGGATAGGACCACTGTCGCTCGCCGTGGCCTCTAGCCCACTCGCCGTCGCTGGAGAAGATGACCGGCATGGGTAAAATACCCGTGCCGTGTCGGATTCGACCACGACAGTGCGATCCATATCTGACGGTGGTGATTAGATCGTTCGCGCAGTTTAATCAGATCTGTCCGATCTCGGCGAAGCGGTATGCTTTAATCCTATGCGTCCGTTAGTACTTAAAGTCCCGGTTCAATCTAACCCATCAGATCATAGCGAAGGGGTACGTTTTAATCCGGATCATTCATCACAACTTAAAACCTGCGTTTAATCTAGGCCAACCAATGCGTACCGGTTCGACGTTTTAATCGTGGCCGTCCGCGTCCACTTAACGCCCCCGCCTCGCCCATAGCCGCCCGATCACGATCCAATGGCCGATCCACGATCCGGCGCATGCGCACAGTGTGCGGGTTCACGGTGGATCCGGTTCACCGTGGACCGGCGACTATTTTGGATTTAATTTAAATTCCTGAAATAGTTTTAAACTTCTAAAATTCATATCTTGCTCATTTTAACTCCGAATTTAACCATATCAATTCCAAAAAATTCATAATTTTATTCTCTACATGTTTATGCAATAAAAACAGTAGATTTACTTTGAGTATTTTATTTTTAATTAATAAATTATTTAAAGGCACTTTAGGGTAAATTCATAATTCCTTTTAGAAAATTCTTAACTCCATCAAAATTTACCTTTAAAATTTAGATAATGATTTCAGAAGATTAATAACTTGATTTCCCTTAATTTAATCCAATCAAAAACATACATGCTTTGTTGTGTGATTTTGGGTTGTTTAATTGAATGTTATGTTTCGTATCGAGAAGACTACGACGCCATCGAAGAATCGGAATACTTCCTGGAAGTTCCTCCCTCGCCCTTCGCTGAACAAGGCAAGTCACCAAACCAAACTTTTGAGCATATTGAACCCAGTTTTGCTAAACCATCGCTAAAACACATAGGTTATATGTGCATTAGTCAAATGGAAGCCTTACGTTATATTTATTTAGACCCCCTACCTTGATTTGCAACCCAAGCCATGCTATCTATCCTAAAATCCTTGTCACCATATTATTAGTACTATTAGATAGTGTCCGATGTATTGACACAATTACTATAGGTTAAAAATGAGTCGTAGCAAATTGGAATCTACTATATGATCCCCGTTATTCTTATCTCTGGAATTCTGTTGGTGATAGAGTTATGGTTAAGTGTATGCATGGTGGGTTCCAGGTGCAAGCTAGGGCATTGGTCGGTAGCACCCGAGGCACTATAAGGACCGGTCTGCGGGATCTGTTGCAAAGCATTTCCGTACTAACCACAAGTCTAGTGGGTAAGTCCTTACTAAGGTATGGAGTGTTTCAATCCGAGGCACCAATTGGAGATGGGTCAAGCAACACCTGCGGGTGGCTTGTACCGACGTGGCGCAAAAGGGGGTGCGACGTTAGCCGGGATGCAGCTCGGCGCACCGGCGAAACCTAGAGCGGCTGATTATCGCTTGGAGCATTTCATGCTGAGGTTTTGGCACGAGTTCCCATGGTATGGGTCATCTCGTTACACTTTGGTGTTTGGGATGAGTGCATGCCTTGTGGGTATAGTGGTACACCTCTGATCAGATTCTAAATCTTTTCAAAAAGCCGAGCCCGCAGTCAAGGGCGGGTTGCGCGACTACTCGCAGTTAGTTTACTTTTATGAGTGTGCACGATGACTTGGCATGTAAGGACTGTTGAGCGAGGAGGGAAAATATACTCCTCGAGTTAGATGGTATTATGTTGTTCATGTTTAATATTCTGCATGATTAAATTTGACTACACTAAATGCTATACCTGAAAAATGTACTTTTCCGCACTCTTAGCCATTATCATTCCTTTGTTATTACCCCGCATTATTATTGCATTTTCGGTGGCTTGTTGAGTACTTTTGTAATCATACCCGTTGGACAAACACTTCAGAGGCTGCCTACTATGAGTAAGATGATTTGGAGTAGCGACCCAGTCAAGAAGAAGATCCTGAAGAAGACGTTCGTCAAGCCGTATTGTTTTTATAGTTTCTTTTAATTTTACACTTATGTAATAATGTGGTCTACGAACCACGAATGTTTGACCATATGTACATTGTCGCATGATGAAACTCTTGTTATTATTGTTTTTCTATGGAAATCCAATAATGTTCCGATTTGGTAAATTAGGGCATCACAGTTCGCTCCACCACAAGACAAGGCTGAGGTCGCTTAGTAGAACCTCATCCCATGAGATGCTATTTTCGAGAAGCCCGAGGATACGACTCATCACCTAAAGCCCCTCTACGTCAAGGGGCACATTGACGGGAAGCCAATCTCCAGGATGCTTGTCGACGGTGGCACCACTGCCAATTTAATGTCATACTCTCCTTTGAAGAAACGTGGCAGAGGCGAGGAAGACTTTAAGAAAATGAACCTAATGCTCAACAACTTCAATGGTGAGAGCTCCGAAGCAAAAAGCGTACTCTCCCTAGAGTTGACAGTGGATAACAAGATGTTGCCAACAACATTCTTCGTCGTTGATGTGCAAGGTAACTATAGTGTACTACTTGGGCGTGATTGGATTCACGCAAATTGTTGTATCCCTTCTACTTTGCACCAATGACTAATGCAATGTGATGGCGATGATGTGGAGGTTGTACCAACAGATACTTCAGCCCAAGTAGCATTGGCCGATGTATCCATCGACGCCGTCCATGACAAAGTAGAGTGTCTATCAGGTAGAGACGTCTCGAATTACGAGTTCATTAGCTTATCCGGGGGACGTTTTGTACCCGTGTCTGTAAAATCGGCTGGTGTAGCACAGCTATTTCTAAATTAGTAGTCATGTCTAGTAAAAGTAATCTTGATTGGCTGAAGCCTCACGTAGAGCAATATAAGTCTTCTAAAGACGGTATTGTCGAAGCCATTGAAGACTTTAGCGAAGTAGAAAAGTTAGGACAAGGTTTCGCGCCAGTCGACCCCCAAGAAGAGGTCGATATAGGCAATGGTAAGACCCCAAGGCTGACTTTTGTAAACCAAAATTTACAGGCTGACAAAAAGGCCGAAGTAATAAAATTGCTTAGGTCGTACGTCGATTGTTTTGTATGGGAGTATAGCGAGATGCCTGGACTAAGCCGTGAGCTCATGGATCATCGGCTACCTATTAAACCGGGGTTTAGGCCTTATAAACAGCCCCCTCATCGCTTTAATTCGGTCGTGTATGACCGAGTTAAAGAAGAGGTAGAACGATTACTCAAGGCTGAATTTATTAGGCCATGCAGGCATGCTGAATGGGTTGCTAACATTGTGCCTGTAGAGAAGAAGGGGAGCGGCAAAATATGAGTTTGTATTGATTTCGGGGATCTGAACAAGGCCACTCCGAAGGATGAATATCCCATCTTGATAGCCGACATGTTGATCAACGATGCTTCAGGACACAAGGCACTAAGTTTTCATGATGGCAACACTAGTTATAATCAAATTTTTATGGACGAAGAGGACGTCTATAAGACAGCCTTTCGATGGCCTGGTTTTGTCAGTTTGTTTGAGTGGGTTGTTATGACTTTTGGTTTAAAGAATGCTTGCGCTACATATCAACATGCTATGAATTTGATCTTTCATGACTTTCTAGGAGTAGGTCTACATAGATGATGTTGTAGTCAAATCGGATGCTATGGGAAACCATCTAGCCGATTTGAGAGTTGATTTTGATAGGATGAGTCAATATGGCTTAAAAATGAACCCGCTCAAATGTGCTTTCGGCATGTCAGCAGGCAAGTTTTTAGGATTCATGATTCATGAAAAGAGGTATTGAAATTGATCCTAATAGGCTTGAAAAGATTAGAAACTTTGAAAGGACGACATGGAATAAAGATGTGCAAAAGCTGCCGGGCAAGATGAATTATTTGCGTCGCTTTATATCTAACTTGTCTAGCAAGATCGATGCTTTTGTACATATACTCCGGCTAAAGAATGAAGCCAAGTTCACTTGGGGGGCAAGTCAGCAATACGCCTTTGAGAAGATTAAAGAGTGCTTGTCATCGCCACCCATGGTAAGAGCACCAAAAGTCGAAATTCCATTTCGGTTGTACGTTGCCACAGAAGATAGTGTAATAGGAGGCGTGCTAACTCAGGAGATGGAGGGAAAATAGTACAACATCACATTCTTGAGCCACCGCCTACTGGACGCCGAGACAAGTACATGTTGCAAAAGCCAATTCTAAGTGGTAGAATCGGAAAGTGGACTTATGCTTTGATTGAGTACGATTTGGCTTATGAACCTCTAAGGGCCATGAAAGGCCAAATCGTCACTAACTTTATAGTTGATCACCACGTAGATATCAATTGGAGTAACAATGTTGCTCTAATTGAAGTAGTGCCATGGAAACTTTATTTTGATGGTTCGGTTTGCAGAAATGGCCAAGGTATTGGAGTGGTTCTCGTATCACCTAGTGGCATGCGCTTTGAGATCTCGGCCTGTTTAGAGTTTCCTTCTACTAATAATCAAACCGAATATGAAGCTTTATTGCTAGGACTTGAATTGCTAGATTCCATGAGTGTTAAACATATTCATGCGCACGACGATTCTCTATTAGTGGTTTAATAAATAGCTAAAAGGGCTCAATGTTTTAATGGCTTGCTAAACAGTTACTTGGATAAATGTTTAGACATTGTTGCTACTTTTGATGACTTCAAAATCTCTCATGTGTCTAGATAAGCTAATTCAATTGCAAATGATTTGGCTCAGCAAGCATCTGGCTATCAAGTCAAGAGAGGAAAATTTTCCGTACAGGAAAAACAAGTGCTTGAACTCCCTGCCAAAGCTAGAGGCCTCAGGCGGACGTGAGGTCCGTCGGGCCCTCCGGACCGAACCCCCTCATCCACCTGAGGGTATTGCATGCCGGAGCCCTCGTGCTGGAGCCCTTCATTCGTTGAAGGACCCTGCACGCCGGACCCCTCACGTCGAAGCCTTCTAGGTGACGGAGGCCTTCACACGCAGGACCCATCCAGCGGAGGACTTCGGTCCAATCGGCTCCGCACAGCTAATCTGACCAGCCTTCGGTAGAAACAGGAAAGGCCCAGGGGACACTCCGAAATTAGAAATTTAGACATCACTCTGGGAAAAGAGTTAGAAAACTCACCAGATATCCATGAGGATGATTGGAGAATTCCAATCGTCCAGTATTTAAAAAATCCCAATCAAAGAATTGATCGGAAAGTTCGACGACAAGCATTTAAGTTTGTGTTGCTTGACGATGTATTATTCCGTCAAAATATTGATGGAGTACTTCTAAAGTGCTTAAATGTCGATCAGTCCAAAGTGGCTATAGGAGAGGTCCATGAGGGGCATTGTGGAACTCATCAGTCAGCCCAAAAATGAGTTGGATGCTGAAGAGAGCAGGTTTTTATTGGCCGACTATGACTGCGGATTGTTTTAAGTATTATAGAGGGTGTGAAGCATGTCAAAAGTTTGGTAATATTCAGTTGGCTCCTGTGTCGCTACTTAACCCTATTATCAAACAATGGTCGTTCCGAGGTTGGGGTTTAGACTTCATTGGCCAAATTCATCCTCCCTCTTCAAAAGGGCATCGGTTCGTGCTGATGACGATAGACTACTTCACCAAATGGACTGAAGTTATGCCTCTCAAGAACATGACTCACAATGAGGTAACCGATTTCATCTTGAAGCACATTATACATAGATTTGGTATTCCCTAAACTCTCACTATAGATCAAGGTACTTCATTTGTTGCTAAAGAGGTGAAAGACTTTGCCGAATTTTATGGTATTAAGTTCAAAAACTCTTCGCCATAGTATGCTCAGGCTAATGGACCAGCCGAGTCTAGTAATAAAACTATTATTAAGCTCATTAAAAAGAAAATTGAAGAGTTCCCTAAAAGGTGGCATGAAGTGCTTTCTAAGCCAGTATGGGCTTGTAGAGTTGCAAAGCATGGTGCTACCAAAGTTAGTCCATATGAAGCATGCTGCTACCAAAGTTAGTCCATATGAGTTAGTATATTGACAAGAAGCCGTTCTGCCGGTGGAGGTAGATCTTGGCTCAATAAGATTTCTTAAGCAAGATGGTGTATCGGTCGATGAGTGTGAAACTCTTTTAAAGGATAATTTGGAAGAAGTAACCAATAAGAGGTTGAGGGCTCTAGAATCTATAGAAAAAAACAAAAGGCGAGTAGCTAGAGCCTACAACAAAAGAGTCAAACCAAAATCATTTCAAGTTGGTGACTTGGTTTTGAAGATGATTTTGCCCTTAGGCACTAAGAGCCCCAGATTTGGTAAATGGTCGCCTAGTTGGGAAGGTCTTTTCAAAGTGGTTGAAATCGCTTAAGATAATGCATACTTGTTAGAGTCTCTACAAGGAGAGCGATTTAGAAGAGCTTTAAATAGCAGGTATTTGAAAAAATATTTCCCAAGTGTGTGGCAAAGCGCTTAGAGTGTTGAAAGGACGATATGAAAGATATTGTTCTTAGCCCGTTGTACTTTTAGCTCACTTAGTGTGCTAAAATACAGGGAGCATGTGTTCATCGCAAAAAATGGCATTAATGGTCAAGATTATCAAAATATCAATTTTGGTATTTTGAACCGGAAATACACAAGTCCTGGTACAGGCCGAAGCCTTATAGTGCCGGAGGCCTTTTAGTGGCCTACTGGCTTCAGCCCAAAGGCCCTTCAGAGGCCCGCCCCACTGAAGCTTCAACCCAAGGGGCAGGCTTCGATGGGCCTGCCAAAGGCCTACTTCAGGCGAGCTTAAAAGATAGAGTTTGATACAGATTCTGGTTTTTTTATCCCTAAACTTGATTAGGTCGAATCTTATCAGATTAGTATTAGAGATAAGAAGACTAGCCCCTATAAATATATGGGTGAGGCCGGTTCATAAGAACCCTCCGACACAAATAAATCACAAAGCCCTAGCTTTGAACCGTACCTTTACTTTCTTTACTTTTCCGTACACCTTCGTGGGTTTGCGCTGGAAGCCCTCCGCCGGCCACGCCGTAACAGTGGTAAGCCTTGTTGGTTCGCGTGTGAATCATCCTTTAATCTATGTAACAGATTGCTATCTCCTTGTTGGATCAATTGTGACCCTTCCGATAATCTACGTAACAGTTTGCTACCTTCATTTATCTACTGCAACACTTAGCAACTCGGTCTCCAGGCTGAATTGGCACTTGATCTTAACTTTGCTGCAGGTTTCATGTTCGGAGCCCCTTCGTCAAAGGTTTTCGGAGCTAGGAAGCTGGTTTTGGAGGCTGCCAGAGCACCCTTCGGTGAGTCCCTACTTCGTCCATCCGTGCCGGATCCATCACGCTGTTGTCGATCTTGTCAGGTACTGCGCACCAGAGCCACTTCACATCGAGGTCGCTTCGCACCGAGGTCACGCCAAAACGGACCGCGCCGCATCTGGCTTCGTCGCATCAGTACTCCATCGTGCCAGCGCTCTGCATTGAATTTTGTCGTATAAGAAGGCTTCGCACCGAACTCTGTCGTTCGGATGCGATCACGCGTCACCATCTGTTCGGAGCCAGTCTTCGGCCAGATCAGTCCAAATGTCACAGGCTACCTTCAGTGCACCCTTCGCACCAGACGCCGAAGGCCCTCTTCAGTGACCCTTCGCATGTTATACTCTGTACCAATCATGCTCCGTTCGGCCGATTGGATTATTTTATCTATATATTTCCGCTAATTGGATTATTTTTGTGTGATCTGATTACCTAGTGACTCCACCCCCTTGCAACTATTAAGGGTAGTCGGAACACGACATCATAGTTGTGTTACGCTTAGGCTCATACCTAAGTATCCACATGCTTTTGGATCGTCGAACTGACCCAAGTGTGGGGCACGTTTTCGTGTCAACACTAGGTTTATTGTTGTACCCAAGACATCCTCCTCCTCTCCTTATATAGGACTGAGAGCCCCTTGGTCGTGCTTATCCCGAAACCCTAAAAATCGTAACAGATCCAATCTATTTACCAACGTCGGAACTTCCAATCTTGTATCGGAACTTCCGACAAGGTATTTTAGGTCTCCTGATACAGTATGACAAGCAACATATCCAATCTATTTTCTCCCACCTTGGAACTTCCAATAC
This sequence comes from Zizania palustris, assembly GCA_019279435.1. Classification (NCBI taxonomy): domain Eukaryota; kingdom Viridiplantae; phylum Streptophyta; class Magnoliopsida; order Poales; family Poaceae; genus Zizania; species Zizania palustris. The sequence goes on along the minus strand of JAAALK010000287.1, from coordinate 13,813,755 downwards.
CATATTGAAACTTATGATAAGTACAAAATTCTCTAATTCCGAATCGGAACTTCTAGCTTGTCGGAACTTCCGATACCATATCGGAACTTCCGAAGCAACAATTTCTCTCTGTATTGAGACCAGAAATTAACCGGAACTTCCGATCCATTGAATTTTCTTGGGCATAACCTTCATAATTGTTATTATATTCCAGCGTTGGGCAGAAACATTATCTCTTCCTCATGTTTGGAGGAAGAAGGTTATGAGGTAAGTCCATATGAGTTGGTGTATGGACAAGAAACGGTTTTACCCATTGAGGTGAATCTTGGATCTTTGAGGTTGCTTAAGCAAGATGACTTATTGGTCGGTGATTATGAAGTTCTCTTGAAGGAGAATTTGGAAGAAGTGACCGATGAGAGATTAATAGCTCTGGAGGTAACAGAAAGAGACAAGAGAAGAGTGGCTAGAGCTTACAATAAGAAGGTGAAAGAAAAATTGTTTCAAGTTGGTGACTTGGTTTGGAAGACGATTTTGCCTTTAGGAACTAAAAGCCTAAAGTTTGGTAAATGGTCGCCTAGTTAGGAAGGTCCTTTTAGAGTTGTTAAAATCACTCCAGGTAATGCATATTTGTTAGAGTCTCTGCAAGGAAAGCGATTTTGTAGAGCTTTGAATGGTAGGTATATCTCCCTCAACTCGTTGTGCTTTTGGTCGAAATTGTCAAAATATCAATGGTAATTTTGGGCCGAAAATATGCCAGACCTAGCAAAGGCCGGTCCAACCGGCCATGTAGGCCCAATCAGACTGGCCCAATCTGAGTCCGATTCAGATTTGCTGATATCGGTTAGATTTTAACCCTAATTAATTCTTAATGATTTGGGCTCATGCCTAAGTAAAATTATAGTAGGGATTAAGCCCGGGTACGTCATGTTCAATCCCTATAAATATAGGAGCAAGGACGATTCAAGGACCCCAAAAAAACCCTAATAGATCCAATGTATTATTTACCTTGAATCGTACCTTTACTTTTCAATCTACTTTGTTGCCCTAGGATTAGTTTAACATGTCCATCTTTTTTGGTTTGTGTTGTAAACCATCCATCCACCGCATCGTAATCACAATAAGCCTTGTTGATCGCCCTCTTTCCATTTATAGGCTCGGATAGGACCGCCGTCGCTCGCCGTGGCCTATGGCCCATTCGCCGTCGCCGGAGAAGATGACTGGCACGGGTAAAATACCTGTGCCGTGTCGGATTCGACCACGACCGTGCGATCTGGATCTGATGGTGGCGATTAGATCGTTCGCGCAGTTTAATCTAATCCGTCCGATCTCGGCGAAGCGGTATGCTTTAATCCTATGCGTCCGTTAGTACTTAAAGTCTCGGTTCAATCTAACCCGTCAGATCATAGTGAAGGGGTACGTTTTAATCTGGATCGTTCATCACAACTTAAAACTTGCGTTTAATCTGGGCCAACCAATGCGTACCGGTTCGGCGTTTTAATCGTGGTCGTCCACGTCCACATAACGCCCCCGCCTCGCCCGTGGCCGCCCGATCACGATCCAATGGCCGATCCATGATCTGGCGCACGCGCACAGTTTGCGGGTTCACGGTGGATCCGGTTCACCGTGGACCGGCGACTATTTTGGATTTAATATAAATTCCAGAAATAGGTTTAAACTTCTAAAATTCATATCTTGCTCATTTTAACTCCAAATTTAACCATTTCAATTCCAGAAAATTCATAATTTTATTATCTACATGTTTGTGTAATAAAAACAGTAGATTTACTTTGAGTATTTTTTTTATTTAATAAATTATTTAAAGGCACTTTAGGGTAAATTCATAATTCCATTTAGAAAATTCTTAACTCCATCAAAATTTACCTTAAAAATTTAGATAATGATTTCAGAAGATTAATAACTTGATTTCCCTTAATTTAATCCAATCAAAAACATACATGCTTGTTGTGTGATTTTGGGTTGTTTAATTGAATGTTATGTTTCGTATCGAGAAGACTACGACGCCGTCGAAGAATCGGAATACTTCCCGGAAGTTCCTCCCTCGCCCTTCGCTGAACAAGGCAAGTCACCAAACCAAACTTTTGAGCATATTGAACCCAATTTTGCTAAACTATCGATAAAACACATAGGTTATATGTGCATTAGTCAAATGGAAGCCTTACGTTATATTTATTCAGACCCCCCTACCTTGATGTGCAACCCAAGCCATGCTATCTAGCCTAAACTCCTTGTCACCATATTATTAGTACTATTAGGTAGTGTCCGATGTATTGACACAATTACTATAGGTTAAAAATGAGTCGTAGCAAATTGGAATCTACTATATGATCCCCGTTATTCTTATCTCTGGAATTCTGTTGGTGATAGAGTTATGGTTAAGTGTATGCATGGTGGGTTTCAGGTAGCACCGGCGTTAGAGCAGTGGCAGACTGGATGCCCGCCACTACAGGTCGGATTTGCCCGCCGCTACAGTATCGCTTTGTAGTAGTGAGCAGAAAGGAGCACGACAAAGGTGATAGTGGCGGTGGGAGTCTAGGGTTTGGATCGCGCAAAATGAAAGTGTGTCGATTCAGTTCGAGGCCTTCATCTATTTATAAGAGTGAGTCATCAGTGACGGATGATAGTTACCACATATCACTAATGATTAGTAGCACAACAGTGAGAGGGAGTTCTTTAGTGACAGATCATACCATGACCCGTCACTAATGGGGGTGCCTCATCTTTAGTGATGGGCATACTTAGACCCGTCACTAATAATGTAGCATTACTGATGTGTGTGAAATAGTCTGTCACTACATATGTATTAGTGATGCACGTATTTTGTGTGTCACTAAAGCTACGTCACTAAAAATCATTTCTGTGATAGTGCATTACATATATGGATACAACTTTGCTGGGACAGTGGTTGATGAAATTGGAGAATGCATGAAGACAGTTTGTGGCAAGATATATCTATTAAAGGGAAAAACATGTAAGTACCAAGATTCTAATTTAGTAGACATACAGATGATTCTCTCTTTTGAGGTGGACAAGTGGAGATAAAGCAAACATTTTTATCATTGTCATAAGAATCTTTATATTACTTTAAGTAAAGTTGTGACTGTAGCCAAACTCATGGTTGTAGCTAGTTGTTGGGGGAAAATATCTCATCTTCGGGGTTATTGCTAAAGCAGCATGAAGACAGCCAACTAGTTCGAAGACCTTCTTCGAAGTTACTCGGAACCTGGTTCGAAGCCCGAAGGCAGGCATTGGTTCGAAGTATGTCTTCGAACCAAAGCCCTTCAGGATCTTTTCTGCCAGTTAAGATGGAAGACTTATCTTCTATCCTATTAGATTAGTCTTTTACCATTTTAGCCCTATTAAGGAAACCGAATAGTTTCCTTAATGACGGTTGTAATAGAGGGGTAAATAGGTCTTTTCCTTAATGTTTGGGCCTATAAATACCCCCCATTTCACCCTGTAATAGGGACCGATTACAAGGGATTCAATACACACTTTCAAACTATTCTAAGCTATTATCCTTTCGGAGGCTTAGAACAGTTTGCTTCACAAACACTTCGTTTGTTAGTTTCTTTTCTACAGAAACCTGTTAGCGTAATCTTTTACGCCAACAGTTGGCGCCGTCCGTGGGGAACCTAGTTCAAAAAACTTCGTTCTCTACCAATTTCTTGCATCATGCCTCCTAAGCGGAGCGCACCTCGCAATCCCACTCGGAGGTCCTCTCGGATCTCCGGAGAGATACCCTTCGACACAGTTGAAGTCGGAGGGTCTTCGACTATTCCTCCACCTCAAACTCCGCAAGGGGCTTCTATCCCTCGAGGATACGAAACTTCTCCTCCAACCCCTTCCATACTCCGACCGCCCGGAGCCACTCTGCCACCCTCCATTCCGATTCGAACTGATCATACCAGTTCTCAAGACCCGGAAGGTCCTTCCGGAGGAGATGAAGATAGCCTTGGAGACATGGCCACTCAAATGGCCAATCTTCAAGCCGAGGTAGCGAGGTGGCGACAAGAGGCTGCGAACAGGCTTCGCCCTCAAGCCACCCCAGCTATCCCCGAAGTGCACGAAGACGACGATCTTGATTATCCCGAAGCCCCGGAGAACGCCTCTTATGACAATGAATCTCCGCTGCATCCCGAGCTTCAGAAGGTTCGCTTCGATCCGAAGTTCAAAGCTTCGAAGCTCTGCAAGTATGCCGGAGACGAAGATCCTAGTGAGTTTGCACGTTCTTATGCCCTAGCGATTGAGGCTAGTGGCGGAGACAGAGAAACTATGGCGAAGTGCTTCCCGTTAGCCCTTCAAGGAGTGGCGTTGAGATGGTTCTGGTCTTTAAAGCCAGGATCAATCGCTTCATGGTCACAGTTGAAGAAGAAGTTTATAAGTAACTTTCAGGGCACCTTCGTGCCCCCCATGTCGACAGGAAGCCTTTTCCAAGTGAAACAGCTCCCCGGAGAAACATTGAGGCAGTACTTCAAGCGCTTCGCTCACACGAAGTCGCAAATTCGGGGGCTGTCCACATCCTCGGTGGTTGATGCGGCTCGAGAAGGCGTCAGTCATAAAGGCCTTCTGGATAAACTGCATCGGAAGAGCATCACCACAGTATCACAGCTGATGTCGTACTTCGAGGAGTACTCGAAGTCAGAAGAAGGTTGGCTTCGGAGGACTACTGCTACTTCGACAGTATTGACAGAAGTTAAAGCAGAGGTGAAGACTTCGGCACCGCCGCAAGAACCAGTCTCCGAAGTGCAACATGATAGAAGAAGAGGGCAAAAGCACCCTCGCTCTGAAGTCTTAAACATTGCACCCCCGCAGAAGTTTGCACCAAGAGCTCCACAGTCTGCGGGGAACAAGTCCAGCGGTTGGAGGCCGCCAGGGAAAACGGCTGGCAAGGGCCAGACCCTTTTTTGTTGTATTCATGGAGAAAACCGAAGCCATGCAACTGACACCTGCAAGGCTATTCTTACCCTTCGGGGAGAGTACTTGGAAAGAACTTCGGGTCGAGGTAGTACCGACCGAAGTCCAGCAGCAGCAGTGCGCCCGGAGCCGGTCCAGGCTGTGGCGCGGATAGAAAATTTCGACGCTGCAAGACATCCTCCGGTGGCCAATGTTATGCCACCTCCGAAGCAAGAAGAAGGGCAAGATAGAGGGAAGAGAGTAGTTCTCCCTATCTCCGGAGGAGGTACCCTCGGAAGCATGTCCAAGAGACAGCGGAGAGAGTACGTTCGAGAAGTAGGCCACATTGGGACTTCGTCATCTGCAGCTGCAATGCCGGAGTGGTCTCATGTTCCAATATCTTTCTCTGCGGAGGATGCAGCTGGTATCAAGTTCCCGCATGCAGATCCATTGGTTATTACTGCTGATATTGCAGGGACTGAAGTCCGAAGGGTGCTAATTGACAGAGGTAGCTCGGCAGATATCATATTTGTACAAGCCTTCGATCAGTTATGCATTTCCCGGAAGCATCTCCTCCCAGCGGCTCGTCCTCTGCAAGGCTTCGCAGGACCTCCGCTAGATGCACTTGGCCAGATAGGCCTGGAAGTAACCTTCGGAGAAGGTTTACTAGCCCGAACTGAAGAAGTTATCTTTGATGTGGTAGATGCCCCGTATGCTTATAATGTCATCTTCGGCCGAGGCATGTTGAATCAGTTCGGAGCAGTGGCGCATCACAACTACTTGTGCATGAAGATGCCCACACAGTCGGGAGTTCTGACAATCTTCGGAGATCAAGCCATGGCTCGGAGGGCAGAATATGGTCACGGTCCTCCTCTTGATCCGAGGCAAGTAAACAGTGTTCAAAATGACGAAGAAATTTTTTCAGCCTCTTCCGAAGCTTCGAAGAAGTCATTTCCAAGACCAAGTCCCGAAGGAGAGATTGCAACGAAGATCATTGTCAAAGATGGTAAAGAATACACCTTTCAATTTGGTAAAGATTTACCTCCCGAAGTTGCAACTTCCTTGGAAAAGGTCATAGAAGAAAATTTGGATGTCTTCGCCTGGTCTGACGAAGATATCACCGGAGTCGATCGGGATATTATCGAGCACAGTTTGCTTGTAAACCCGAAGGCCCGGCCTGTTCGACAAGGGCTCCGGAAGATGTCCGCAGAGAGAGCTGCTCTAGCTAAGGACGAAGTTGAAAAACTGTTGAAGGCTGGGATTATCAGAGAAGTGGCCCATACAGAATGGCTAGCCAACCCAGTCTTCGTCAGGAAGAAGTCCTCCGGAAAGTGGCGCATGTGCATTGATTTCACATCTTTGAATAAAGCGTGCCCACGTGACCCCTACCCCATGCCCCGAATTGATCAGCTAGTTGACTCCACTGCAGGTTCGGAGTTATTAAGCTTCCTCGACGCGTATTCTGGTTATCATCAAATATGGTTGAAGCGCGAAGATGAAATCAAGACGAGCTTTGTAACTCCTTCGGGAGTCTTCTGCTATGTAAGAATGCCCTTCGGCCTAAGAAATGCCGGTGCTACTTTTTCGAGATTAGTTGCTAAGGCTCTAGGTCATCAACTAGGTCGCAATGTGGAGGCCTATATGGATGATATTGTAATAAAGAGTGCTTTAAAGCACCAACATAGCCTAGACTTAGCAGAAACATTTAATAGCCTTCTGGCATGTGGGATCCGCCTTAACCCCGAAAAATGTATATTCGGAGCTAAGGCTGGAAAGTTGTTAGGGTACTTAGTTTCAAGCAGGGGAATTGAAGCTAGCCCTACTCAGATAAATGCGCTGCAGAAGATGGCTCCTCCGGAGAATTTAAAGCAAGTGCAAAAGCTGACTGGACGTCTAGCCGCACTTAGCAGGTTTTTATCAAGGTCTGCGGAGAGGAGCTTGCCAATATTTAAAGCTTTGAAAGGGTCCGAAGATTTTGCATGGACACCGGAGTGTCAGAAAAGCTTCGAAGATATTAAAGATTATCTCAGTAATCTTGCTACACTTACGGTGCCTATTGCGGACGAAACCCTACTCCTGTATCTTGCAGCTATAGGTTCGGCTGTCAGCGCAGTCCTTGTCAGAGAAGTGGATATCAAGGGGAAGTTGGTCCAAAACCCTGTTTATTTTGTATCCGAAGCATTGTCAGGAGCGAAGACAAGATACTCCGAACTTGAGAAGTTCGTTTATGCTCTGATAATGGCTTCGAGGAAGCTAAGACATTATTTTTTGGCTCATAATGTAATTGTACCAACTTCGTATCCTTTAGGAGATATGCTCCGAAGCAAAGATTCCACTGGAAGGATTGGAAAGTGGGCAGTAGAGCTAGCACCCTTCGGCATATCTTTCCTGGCAAGGACAGCTATCAAATCTCAAGTCCTAGCAGACTTCGTAGCAGAGTGGACTCCACCTGCGAAGTTGATTCCGGAGAAATTAGATGACGGAGTTTGGACTATTTACTCCGATGGGGCTTTTCAAGCATCCGGAGCAGGCATTGGGGCATTATTGATTTCACCATCAGGGCAAAGAGCAATGTATTCCGCAAGACTCAACTTTAAGTCTACCAATAATATAGCGGAGTACGAAGGAATTTTATTGGGACTCCGGAAAGCACGTGCTCTAGGGGCTACAAGGATAATTATAAAAACAGATTCTCAGATAGTAGCAGGGCACGTAGACAAAAGTTTCCAAGTCCGACATCCGCAGCTTGCAAAGTATTTGGAAGAAATCCGCAAGATCGAAGCACATTTCAAGGGTATTTCCATTCGGAGTATACCAAGAACTGAAAATGTGCAAGCGGACATTTTAGCAAAGGCTGCTACCGGAGCTGTGGATGTGCCTGACGAAGCTTTCTACGAGGAGCTCAATGTACCTTCAGTGCCACAAGTTGCTTCTGCAGAGATTCTATGCATTCCTAGTGCAGATTGGAAAAATTCGATCATAGAACTCTTGCAAGGAGGAACAAATTTGCCCGAAGAGCCCCAATTGTCAAGATTAAAGCTCAGAGCAAGAAATTATCAGTTAATCAACGGTATATTATACAAGGCCGGAGTATGTTCCCCTCTACTCCGATGTATATCTCAAGCCGAAGGCCAAGAAATTCTCCGAGAAATTCACGAAGGCCTTTGTGGAAGTCATTTAGCCCCTAGAGCTCTGGCAGGAAAAACACTTCGCCAGGGGCTTTATTGGCCCACAATAACAGCTGATGCGGAGAGCTTGGTCCGCACTTGTCAAGGATGCCAGTGGATGGGTCGACGGAATCATCGCCCACCAACAGCTCTTCAAGTCATTGCTCCGGTTTGGCCTATGGCCAGATGGGGTATGGATTTAATTGGTCCCTTTCCGTTAGCAAAGGGAAATCTGAAGTTCGCAGTGGTAGCCATTGAATATTTTTCTAAGTGGGTAGAAGCAGAACCCTTAACAGCTATCACTTCGAATAATGTACAGAAATTTTTCTGGAAAAACATTATTTGCCGGTTCGGAGTGCCTAGATATCTCACAGTTGATAATGGAACACAGTTCGACGCAGAACCCTTCAGGAAGTTTTGCGAAGACCTAGGCATTCAACTGTGTTTTGCTGCAGTAAGACATCCTCAGTCAAATGGAGCCGTTGAGCGAGCCAATGGAAATATCTTATCAGGGCTAAATCGAAGAATAGTAGGACTATCAAAGGGACTGTGGACCGAAGAGCTTCCGAAGATTCTGTGGTCCATTCGGACTACGCAAACAAGGTCCACAGGTTTTACTCCGTTCAGACTGCTATTCGGAGATGAAGCTATGACTCCAACGGAGCTCAAAGGGGGATCATTTCGCAGCACCGAACCAGACATCGAAGAAGAAAGACAAGCTTCGTTAGATTTGTCAGAAGAAACAAGGCTTCGAGCTGTAGCCAATTTATCAAAGTATCATCAGCAGACGAAGACTTGGTATGACCCGAAGGTTAAGCTCAGCGAGTTAAGGCCGGGTCATCTTGTTCTACGAAGCATTATAGCACCAGGGAAATTAGGCAATAAATGGGAAGGTCCATATCTAATCGTCCGCTCAGGGCGCCCTGGTTCATTTAAATTAGCTAATTTAGAAGGTGAAGAGTTAGCACATACTTGGCATGCGGAGCACCTAAAGCGATACTTCGCATAAGGGCTCCTTGTAATTCGCTTGTAATCACCTCTAAATTAATAAAGCATACACCCTGATGGTTGCCTTCCCCTTGACACTCCTAGTTTCCCGAGCGGACGCGCTGGGACAGAAGTCGATCGAGAGGGAAGTGTCATTAAGCTGGGTTGTATTTCCGGACTTCGTACCCATAAAGTCGAAGCCTCCGGTGTGGTGGCTGAAATCCATCCGGAGCCCAAGCTGATACCTTGTAGGCATCCGTAAAAGAGCCAATACCACATTCTACGGAGTCCAAGCTTCGGCTGGTAGACTTCCGTAAAAAGAGCCGAAGGTGGCCAAAATCTGCGGAGTCCAAGCTGCAGCTTGCAGACATCCGTAAAAAGAGCCGAAGGTGGCCAAATTCTGCGAAGTCCAAGCTCCGGCTGGTAGACTTCTGCAAAAAAGAGCCCAAGTTGGCCAAATTCTGCGAAGTCCAAGCTCCGGCTGGTAGACTTCTGCAAAAAAGAGCCCAAGTTGGCCAAATTCTGCGAAGTCCAAGCTCCGGCTGGTAGACTTCTGCAAAAAAGAGCCCAAGTTGGCCAAATTCTGCGAAGTCCAAGCTCCGGCTGGTAGACTTCTGCAAAAAAGAGCCCAAGTTGGCCAAATTCTGCGAAGTCCAAGCTCCGGCTGGTAGACTTCTGCAAAAAAGAGCCCAAGTTGGCCAAATTCTGCGAAGTCCAAGCTCCGGCTGGTAGACTTCTGCAAAAATAGCCGAAGGTGGCTACAATTTCTGCGAAATCCAAGCTCCGGCTGGTAGATTTCTGCAAAAAACAGCCGAAGGTGGCTAAAGCAAAACAACATTTGAGCCATGAGCTTCGAATGTCTGTTCATATAAGTCCAAAGTGACAAATTTTTTAAAAGACACTAAAGTGTCCTCGAAGTTATCTTAATTGATTTCTTTCGTAAAGCAAACAAAGGTACCAAGTTACCATTCTTCTGACTACAAAGGTCGAAGACATTTTATAAGATTTCAAAAGATCTTTAAAATGACAGAGGGGCTCCGAACCCCCAAAAAATTGTACTCCGAAGTTTTTTCTTTGCGCATAACCATCTTTGAATATAGTTCGAAGTTGCTTATACCCAAAGAGGGGCTAGTAAATATGGAGACAATTTTAAATCGGCATTCATTATTAAAACAAATGTGTTTACAGTTTACATTATGAAAAATTGGTATCTATACCAAGAAGGAATCGGAGACCTCTTCGGTCCCGAGAGCTAGGGGTGGAACGACTAGTTCCAACATCGGAAGTTCTAAGAACTTTACGTTTAACTCTCTTCCTCCCCTTCGAAGCTCTAAAATCCTTTTGCTCTTGTTGAAGCTCGGCCCAAGTTCGAAGTCGCTCGGGGCTTCTTTCCCAGCTTCTAAGATCTTCAGATCTTTTATTTTGGGCTTCACCTTCGTCTTCGGACCAGTTAGTGTCTTCAGAAGACGAGGTGTTTGCGTCAATCTCTTTGTCTTCCTCTTTGATATAAGACAATACGTCTTTGATTACTTCAGGCGCAATAACGCCGGAGTCATCTCGAGGAATAAGAAATCGAGGACGCTTATAACTCTTTAGAAGTTCGAAGGTGTTCCACAATGAACGAAGTTCGCTGTTAAGTTCTAACACTTCGATATCTTCCATAAGAGGCAAAGCCTAAAAATATGATAAACAAGATTTTTCATTGATAAATGTTTACAAGCATAAAGCTTTACATGATTAGAAATCCTAAAATACTTCTAAACCTGCGGGTTCGAAGGAGGTTGACTGCTCGAAGCTTGGTTTCGAACTTGCTTCTGGCGTTGGCCTTCATCAATCCAAGCTTTGATCGCAGAACGACCTTCGGCTCTCCATGAAGTTTGGAAGGCTCGCCAAGCAGCAGCTACACCTTCGGAAGGTTTGAGAAGTCGGTCGTCGTCGAAGGTGATTGGACCTCTTCCTGCGTCCGGAGTTATTGATCAGCCCAAATCCTCGTAATAGCGAAGTAGACCAACAGCAGACACTTGTCCGGAGAGTTCTCCGTATCTAATGCCCGCTGTCTTCATCTGCTTCGCCACCCCTTGGATTCTTTTTAACCGGCGCAAAAGGCTGATATTATCATCAGAAGGGAGAATTCCGGTAGTACCAAAGTACTCCAGGACTTCTAACAACTGATTCATAACCTCCGTAGCCACCTTCTCAGACTTCAACTTATCTTCGTTCAGCGCATCCTTCGTCGAAGTAACTTCGTCCAAAACCCCAGAAAGCCTAGCATTCTCAGTGGTCAAAATGTTTTTCTGTGTTAACAATTGGCTAGCTTCCTCTTCAAGCCGGACGAGCCTAGACCCCGCAGTAACATGCTCCGCCCGCAGTTTTTCAATCTCTGCTCGAAGCACAATCCTTTCCGCTTCGAGCTCTTTCTTTACAGCTTCCAAGCTTTGCCTGGCCCTTCGCTCTGTTGATATTATATTGTCCATTTGAGTTACTCGACTTTCAGAGATGTTAAAATTCCTTTGAAGAGTACTATTTTCTTCCCGAAGCCGAGCGATTTCTTCGTCATTGCATAGACTTGCAGCTCGGGCCAAAACAGTTTGCTGTCAAAATAAAAACTAAAGTAAATATTCATTCGAAGATAAATTCTATAATAATTCACAGTTGCTTCGTACCTGATAGGCTGTACGTTCAATAATGGCATTAAGCTCCGTCCTGTCAGCCTTGCGCAGGATGGCCACTAATTTGGTCTCCCCTATGTCACGACTAGCTCGATCCAAAGGTTCGAGCAAAGTCCGAAGACCAGTTGTTTGCCCTAAGAAAGGAGCTAGCAAGGGGAGCATGCTTATTGCCTCTTGGTCATCTTCGTTCAACGAAGGACCGGAGCTTTGGCCTATGGTCTTCGGAGCCACTGGAGTTTGAGCTTCCCTGGAAGATTGGCTCTCGTCTGTTGAATCAGACGGAGTTGATTCGGAGCTTATAGCAGGCAGGGGCTCTATTTGTCTTTTGCCTCTTCCAGGCCCCGGTAGAGTGACCTCTGGTCGTGGCTCCGAAGTTGTCGAAGGTCTTTGAATTGTATCTTCGTGAGATGCTTCGACAACAGGAGGCTCTGCAAAAACAGAAATATTATACATTGTATAATTTTGCAAAAAATTAATAAAAATTATGCAAAATTTACCTTCGACATTCTCTGGAATATCGAGTACCGGACTGATCGGAGGATCAAAAGTGTAGTCCTCATCCGAATCAGCCGTTAAATCTTGGACTGCAGGAGCATCGTCCTGGGGAGCCCTCGTTACTTCTTCGGGAATCGAAGCCATAGTGACTTCGACCCCACCTTCGTCCACAGGAACTCCGGCTTGAGTTGTATCTTCTTGAACTACCGAAGGCATTGGTTGATCAGCATTATCTCCAGACTCCGGTACGTTCGCAGGCACTTCGGCCTCATCTACACCCATAGGGGCTTCGATTTGTTCTTCTTGGGTATCCGGAGCTCTTACTTCTTCGATGTTGGCTTGGGGCTCCAGAATACCTGCAGTATCTTCAATATGAATACTTCGTTGAGCTGCATCTTCCTCAATCAATTTCATTAAAAGTATACCTTCGTCTTCTTTAGAGCTAGAAACCGAAGCTCTTGAGCTCGAAGGTGCGAGGTTCTTCGGCTTCCGAGCCACTCTCTTCACCGGAGTTTTTGCTGAACTTGAAGTTCCAGCTTCGGCTTTCCTTTTCTGAGGCCCTTTCTCCAAAGGTGCCCAATCCATCAGAGGGGGAGGAGTGAGTTTCAGCATTCCCCATACTCTGTTAAATCTCTCCCAACTCCCAACCAGTTTAATTCGCCACTCTTTCTCAGTCGGAGTTGGAGCACCCAAGATCTTTTCCGAAGCCCTTGTAATTTGTTCTGAAGTAACAGGGGCTGAAGATTCTACAAAATAAATAATTCAAGTCAGTTTTTCTTCGAAGTAAATATGTTTAATGCATGTTGTTTTCGAAGTTACCTGTAGGACTTGAAGTCAAATTAATTCTGCGAAGACCACCTTCGGAGTCATCTTCGAAGATAATAGGCCAGTCGGCCATCAGTGGAGGAATTTGGAGACCGATGAATTCTTCAGCCAAATCTCGCATACTGAGCCTTCGGCTAACTTTTTCAAGCAGATTCAGACGAGCTTCGAATTGGCCTTCGTCGGGACGCACCAAAGCTTCTTTTCGGAATTGGATTTTTCTAAGGGGTCCGGCCAGAGGATTGCTTGCCCCAACTTCGGCATAGAACCATTTCAAAATCCAGTCGGTATACCATCTGGCGTTGATAGCTTTAGCAGGAAAGCGAAGGGCATACTCATCCCGAAGTCTAAAGTTGATACTGCCAAAAGATGTTACTACTTTTTCACCTCCGGGAGTTACGAAGGTTTTTGGTTGGCAGGTTGCTCTATGTAATGCAGCGAAGATTTCCGCCCTTCCTTCACATCCTTCGGCTCTTAAGGCCCGCTCAAAGATAGCTAATCTAGCTACCGCATTCGGAGATAGTTGGGGGAGAGTTATATGGAACAGGTCGAGTACCTCTGCCAAAAAATCCACTGCAGGAAGACCCAAACCAGCTTCGAAAAAAGCTTCGAACACTACTACTTCTCCGGGTCTTGGCATTGGAATCACTTCTTTCCCTGGTTTCCGAATCATAACTCCCGCACCAATATTCCCTCCTACTGCGATTGCCAAGGACTCTCTTTTGCAGGTTGAAGGCCCTAATTCAAAGGATTGATCCAAATATTTGGTCGATGGAGGGCACAGACCTTGGTCATCGGCGGTTTGGAGATTTCTTCCCCCTGCCGCCATGGAAATCGTCGCTTGCGTCGAAGATGTCGCCGCCAATGTCGCCGCCGCTGCTGCTGCGGCTACCTGCTGTCGAGCCAAAGCTGAAGGAGGCGCAGATCCTTTGGTCTTCGCCATTATAGCCGCTCGGTTGCTCAAGAACTCAAGGGACTCAGGAACTCAAAGGTTAGGGCTCAAGAACTCAAGAGGCTCACAAAGCTTTTGATTGAGAAGAACGGTGAAAAGGTAATCGGGTAAGTTGTGGGCTCTTTATTTATAGCCTAAATTTTCCGTTTGTTACCGTTTGAGTTCTGCCCTTTCGTATTCTTGCCCGTTATTCTCCTCCGAAAATAATGCCTCGTATAAACTCCGTTAGAAACAGAAACTAACGGCTATATTTTCTAAGTCTAAAAAGACTTTCGAACTTCCTGAGTCAGTTCTAAGATAGTTCGAAAAGTAATTACCTTATGACTGATTCGAAGTTCATATCTTCATGCATTTCGGAGATAAAACGAAAATCAATAACCCCTATGATTGGTTATCTTTTCTTTCCGTATACTGCTCTCCTAACGTTACAGGTCGAACGGAGAAGCGTATTCGAGGGGCTACTGTTGGGGGAAAATATCTCATCTTCGGGGTTATTGCTAAAGCAGCATGAAGACAGCCAACTAGTTCGAAGACCTTCTTCGAAGTTACTCGGAACCTGGTTCGAAGCCCGAAGGCAGGCATTGGTTCGAAGTATGTCTTCGAACCAAAGCCCTTCAGGATCTTTTCTGCCAGTTAAGATGGAAGACTTATCTTCTATCCTATTAGATTAGTCTTTTACCATTTTAGCCCTATTAAGGAAACCGAATAGTTTCCTTAATGACGGTTGTAATAGAGGGGTAAATAGGTCTTTTCCTTAATGTTTGGGCCTATAAATACCCCCCATTTCACCCTGTAATAGGGACCGATTACAAGGGATTCAATACACACTTTCAAACTATTCTAAGCTATTATCCTTTCGGAGGCTTAGAACAGTTTGCTTCACAAACACTTCGTTTGTTAGTTTCTTTTCTACAGAAACCTGTTAGCGTAATCTTTTACGCCAACACTAGTTCTATTCAATTTAGAAGAACATTAATATGTTGGGAGAGATATTATAATTGTTCCATAAATTACAAATGGAAACCATGACATTTAGTTTACTGACCAGAAAGATACATAGGATTATTTGGACTGTCAATAAAGTGGGAAGATTTCAGAAAAATCCTTTTATAGAGCTCTGAAAACCCAAGATTGTTCATAGATTTCCAAAACAAATTGGAAATACAAGTTGCCCCTCAAAAGTAAGAAGTTTCTTTAATTTGGCTGCTTACTATAAGATATGGGCAAAGAGTATATTTTGGCAAGAGGGTATGGCAATTGAGGAGGAGAGAAATAAATGTCAGTTTTGTGGTGGGGTAGAAACTGTCTTTTAGCATGGTTTATTTGGAATATGGTTAAGTCTGCGTTTGATATTGTTCCTGTTCATAGTATGTATGAACTGTTTCGGGCCCATGTCAGAACAGATTTAGTAAGACTAGTAGTCGGCCTGTGCTACACAACACTAAAAATCAAAAGACAAATATTTGTTAGACAGTTAAATCAAAAAACACAAAAGTTGCCAAAGAAATAGTTTATTTCTGCTCAATCATAAAAAGATCAATTACATAATCAAGAATGAAAGGTGGTACCCTGGTGATGCCGATAACAATACAATGCCACAACAAAAATATAAATAGAAAAATAGAAAATGTCTACAATTTGTTTTCGGTTGTCTCAAAATTTGTCAGCATCTCCCCATGTCCACGGTGCTGCTGCAAGAAGCACTTCACAAAATTTGAATACCGCTGCGTGAGCTTACGGGCAGTGTGCTCTAGGTTGCTCCGGGCAGTGTCAAGCGCCCGCTCCTACACCTGGCTTGATGCCACACTGGATTGATAGACAACATTTGTCACCTGGAAGTGGTATCTGAACGTGGTTTCATAAGACACCAAATCCTTCAAAGTCGGGTCAGCAGATGCGCGGCCGAGGCGCCGGCGGTATAGATGGCTCAGGAATTTCGATAGACTCCAGCGCCGGCCATGGTGAGTCGACATAGAGGCGGACCTTCTTATAGGGGAAGACCTCGCGGTCATCTCGGGGCAGCTTGTAGTAGGCAAGATGGTTGGTGCCGTTGAGTAAGGTGTTGCCACAGAGGAGGAGCTGGTCGGCGGACGGGATGCCGCACAGGCACTCAATAGAGCGTTGGATTGCTTCCACGGCCGTCCCGCCGCCGCACTCGAACTCGAAGTTGTGTTCGTTCTCTGCTAGGTGCACTAGCAGCTTCTGCCCCAATGGAACTGCCATGTCCTACGCGCTTGCGCTTCCGCCGACGCGGAACTCATCTCCTCGGCAAAGTATCCCACAATTTTGTCAACCAAAAACTCGATCTTTTCCTTACGCCTCACGGCCGCCTCCGGTCAATCCCACCCAATTCCTTATCCCTCCGGCGATAAGCGATCGAAAGGCGGAGGCTTTTCTTATAGCTCTGGCAAGGGGCGTGGACTCCGAGGAGGGGATCGACGTTTCTTGGCGTAATTCGTCCGGTGTGGTCATAGTACCCGCCGTCCAGAGCCCCAACCGCCCGAAGCCCCCGCCGCCCAGAGCCGCTGAGCTGCCTAGCCCTACCGCCTGGAGCAACCCTCTGTCGCCCGGATCCACCCTGAGCTGCCACGCCACCTGAAGCCCCTCGAGCCGCTGGGAGCCCCCCACCCCCGAGCTGCCCAGAGCCAACCCGCCCGGAGCCCCCCAAGCCAACCCGAGCCACCCCACCGCCCGGAAATAGTTTATTTCTTAGACAGTTAAATCAAAAAACACAAAAAGTTGCCAAAGAAAAAATTTATTTCTGCTCAATCATAAAAAGAGCAATTAAAGAATCAAGAAAATAAAAAGGTGGCACCCTATTGCCTCCGATAACAATGCAATGCCACGACAAGAACATAAATTAAAAATAGAAAGTGTCCATAAATGATGTAGATGAACATGTCAATTTTTGGCATCATCTATTATGCTCTTCTTTACTCTGAGTTGATCTGATCACGTTCTTCATGTCGATGTAACCATTTGCTCGCGTGTGTTTAGGTGGATTCTTTATTTATGGTTTCACAATTTGTTTTCATTTGTATGTTATAACATGGAAATGTAGCAAACACAATTTGTTAGGTACATTATTGTTGTTTATTTGGGCAATTAGAAAAAATGCCTTGCATAGAATGCATGCATGCATGCAACGGATTGAATGGCTTAAATAAAAGGCAGTGTATCTACGCTATAGATGGCAGGTGCAGCAAATAAATAGCAATCGATATCAATTGACTCCATGCAAGGCAAAATATTCATGCAAGGCAAGGAGTGTAATCAGGCATTAAGTGAGCGATAAACGATCCAGATCTTACCAATGAGTATTTGCACATAAAACAGTGTGTGTCAATTCAATTTATGTTGAGTTTCATTTTTTCGACTAAAATTTGTGGTATTTTCTTTTGGCCAAAATGATATTCACCGTAGTGCCAAAATGATTAATTATAGTCTCCAAGTAACCTAAAATTAATTAGGTGCATTTAGAAAGGAATTAAGTATAGAAAGTGATTAGATATTACAATAAATGGTCATATATTTCCAATTTTAATCAAACAAAATATTACATACGGTGTGTACTTGTGCATCGATTAAAAAATACAATATGGAAAGTCAATGACGAATTGAATTAAGGAATATATTAAGAAAGTTAACAAAAACGTGAAACTTATACAGTATATATAGAACCCAAATTAAATTTGGTAGGCATAGTGTGCATTAGTTATAGGTGCACGCCATGCCATGCAAAATTTTACATATATATGGCATGTGTCCATGTATTTAAGTAAGAAAAAAAATAAGGAATGTAAATAAAACTTCCTACGTGGTATGTTTGTAAATTTTAAAAAGACACAAAAATGTGAAACTTATATGTGTATATATGGCATCCAAATATACTTGCCATGTATAAGTCACTATTAATTATAGTTGTATGGTAAGTCTGAATTTGCATGGCATTGTTATGAAATATGAAACAACATATGGAAAGAAAATAATCTTATACCCGGTATATTTGCATTTTTTTTAAAAAAGTAATGTAGTCATATACGGTAATTAACACAGACGTCCTGTGTAACATGCAAAGATGACTTCTGCTGATTTTACTTTCTTTTTTGATTTATAAGCCGTGCATTTATAGAATTTGTAGATATGATTACACGTTGATATACCATTTCTTATACAGGTATATGATGTTTTCATATTAGGAGACCACATCATATTCAGACAATTTTTAAGATTACATTATTTTCATATTTTATTTCATCATAATTTCTATTTATGTATGAATGCATGTGTAGGGATGGCAACGGGGACACTCCCCGACGGGGAGAGGTCTCCGTCCCCGTCCCACATGAGAGGAGATTTCCCCGTTCCCCGTCCCCGGTCCCCGTCGGGTTGACAGGTACCCGATGAGATGAGGAGTAAATCCCCGCAAACAAGATAAATAAGGCAACAAATTACAGATCTCCACTTCATAAGTAATATATGTCCAGTTTGTCCACTCCATCCAGTAGCACAAGTACACAATACAGTAGCACAAGTACACAAATAATCCTAGAAATCAACATTGTCTTACAAGTTACAAATTACAAGTTCTAATTATACAAATTTAAGGTCTAAATATTCATGGTACACAACATATGACAGAACTTGATAGCTTGATATTTGTAATTTTTAAGAAAAGTAAGGATAGCTATATACGGTAATTAACACATATATTATTATACCTCAATTGATACCATCCTCAATTAACACATATAATTTTTATGCAGGGCTTCGGGACGGGGTGGGGCTATCGTCTTGCTGTTCTTGATACCATCCCATGTGAAGTCAGAAGCAACAGATGGTGCATTATTGGGAGCAAAATACAGGAGATTCAGCACAGTGCAACAAACTCTACGGAATTGGGGAGGCTTCTTGATTATTCTTATCCCTCAATTGAATAATAAATTGATCAACACTATCTACCAGCTATGGATGTAGGTCCGTATATGATAATAATAGCTATTGCTAACAAGATGTTAATACAGTTCCATGTAACAAGGACAAAAATTATGAACATGAAATTGGTGTTCAGTAACTTTTTTCTCTGAAGTCATAGATTCATATAGATCGTAGGATTTTTTGAAAGAAAATCTGGAACATTGGATGACACGTGTTTCATAGGACAAGATCCGACTCCCACACGAATATATCAGGCAAAAACTGGATAGCTAGAATCACATCAAAGTTCAGCTTCGGATCACTCAATACATGACGCGCGCGGCCGTACATATGCAGGACGTGCGCGGCCTTGTCACGGTGGGACCGGCGGACGATAGCCTGCCGAAGAAGCTAGACGAGGAACATGTCGCCACCGGGTTTCGCAGCGTTGGAAGCGCGCCATGCCGACATTCACTACAACAATCTAGGAAATTTCCGTCGGCCAAAGCCGACGGAAGTTAGCCCTTTCCCGACGGAAGAAGCTAACTTCCGTCGGCAAAAGGCTAACTTCCGTCGGCTTTTGGCCGACGGAAGCGGGTAGACGGAAGTTAGCTAACTTCCGTCGGCCGCCGACGGAAGTTAGCTAACTTCCGTCGGCTTCACATGGCCGACGGAAGTTATCGGAGTATTTTTCCACGTCAGCAAAAACACACTTAACTTCCGTCGGCTAATGTATGGCCGACGGAAGTTAACGAAAAACAGAAAAAAAAACGAAAAAAGTAACTTCCGTCGGCTAATGTGTGGCCGACGGAAGTTAATTTTTCCTTTTAAAAAATAGTTTGTCATACAGTGCCACATGATGCACATTCTGAACAAAACATGCCTCAAATTTTACAACGACATGACACGGTCACGGCCAACGACACGGTCCAGGTCCTGTTGTGTCCATTCCAGCAGTGATCATGTCCTGAAGATGAGAAACAAAACAGGGATGGTAAGAACTCACAGACCCAATGGTAAGAACTCCAATGCCCATTAAACATTTTCCAGCTTTTTCCTTGAGGGCGTCCATCAATCCATTATGGCTTCAGGCTAACAGACAGAATAATATTGCTTAAATAGCATAGTATTGCTTCAACTAGCACAATACAAGAAGATTACATGTAGAGTGCTTATGATATGAGTGGCTCAAATAGCCTACTAAGTTACTAACAATAGCAGACAACAGAGCAAACTTATGTACCAACAAGTGAATAGTGCAATTCTAGTTCACTAGAAGTGCCTTAATGAATAATGATGCAGAAAGCACCAAACTGTCTTCACGCAAAGGCTAAATGGCATGTCGAATCAAGATTACCAACCCAATGTATAGTAAAATTCATGTGATCTAGTTGACATAGACTATGGGTGATAAAAATGGGCCAAATTCTCTTAGAAATCAGCACACTACAGATGACCAAAGGTGATCACTACTGGTTTTCATTGCACCTACATTTCTAATTTAGTAAAATGTTATCCTTATCTATCCTGCGCTCTAACAACGTACTCACCATGTGAGGGTCAGTCTCAGGAAAATGCATCCGCTCAAGGCAGTTCAGTTTATCTTATTTGGTCAAGCCACACAGGGTAAACATAAAAATAATAACAGACTGTATAACCACGTAACTTGCTAAACACAGGCAAAGAATAGTAAGCACACCTCCTCTAATCCTTGAATCCTCTCTATCTCCATTCTAGACAGAATAATTTTCTTTTTCTTAGCAAAGAACAGTAAGCACACCTCCTCTGATCCTTGAATCCTATCCATCTCCATCTCCATTCTTTTTCGTCAATTTCCCTGTAAGTCAGAACATAGCATGTGTAACACAACACTAAACTGCAATTGAGGCTCACTGTTTGGATTCTTGAGAAAAAGGCATAACTGTCTAACATGATAACATCCTCCCAGTGCCAAGAACAAGTACTATTGGTAGGGAACAGATCTTTAACAATGTGACCAAAGCAAGAGCCAGCAAGAGCATTAAAATCAGGAACATCAAACATGATGTGGTTATTTAAGTGTGTACAATCCTATGGAAACCTAAAATGAAATTTAAGAACTGGCTACTCATAGCATCGTAAACTGGAAGGCAAGGAGAAACTAACAGAGTCGTGGGTCAGGTAGGTGTCGCAGTAGTCACAATAGTACCTGCAACAAAGAAGTTAAAACAAGATTAACATGTTGTAGATTAACAGAACGGCAGTCGCCGTAGGCAAAACGGACAGGAGCTTTCCAAGGTTCTCTACCTCAAAGGCCCAAACCCAACCTTCAGTACAACCCACCTACGCGATGTACGACGTAACCAAAAACATCGCAAAGGCCTAAGCTAGGGTTTCGAATTCCTGCCGATGGTTCGAACCAGCAGCAATCTACCCACTGTGGCCACCGCCCTGAACAAAGAGAGATCGAGGAGCTCGCATGCGCGCGGCAGCGACATCGACGCCCTTGAGGCGGGCGCTAAGGCAACGGAGACCGGAGATCTGGTGACTGTCTCTACTGCTGTACACTACAGGGCCGGTAGGACGGAGGCGGCGAGTGGGACGGCGGAGGCGGCGCGTGGGGCGGCTGTGGCGGCGGGGAGGAGGTGCACATGGGAGATTTGGGGAAAGTGAGAAGGCACCCGCGTGTGGGAGAGCTAATCGATGGTGGTGGTCGGAGGCGGCGGCGGCGACGACGGTGGTGGAGGCGATGGCTGGGTGTCCGGCGGCTGGCCGAGTGGTCGGAGGCAGCGACCGGTCGGCGCGGAGGCTGCGGCGGAGAGATGTGGAGGCGGCCGCGTGTGAGGAAATGTGTGGCGGCGACTGGAAGGGTTTGGGTGTTAGGGTAAGGCGTGCGATGGAATTATTGGGCCTGCAACTTCCGTCGGTCAAATACAGGGCCGACGGAAGTTAAGCTAACTTCCGTCGGCTGATCAGTAGGCTGACGAAAATTATATTATCTTCCGTCGGTTCACCTGAGCCGACGAAAATTATGTTTCTTCCGTCAGCTTTTACTAAAACCGACGAAAGTTATTAAAGCCGACGAAAATATCTCATTTTCCTGTAGTGATTCCGTACTCCGCTACCGTCAGTACGCCGCCCCCGTCGTCTCCGACCCATGCACGAACATGATCGAATCTTGTGGGCGTCTTGCACTTTCTCCTCACCTCGTTTCCGTTATATGTAAAATTATACAAAGTAGCGTAGCTATGTTATATATGGTACGTGAAACAAATAAATGGTGGCGTGATCAGGTAGATTCCATGTAAGGCAAGAATCTCCATGCAAGGCAATGACAGTTTAATAAGGCAATACGGGAGATTGATTGTTTCATGAAAAGTATAGATCAACATGCATGCAGGTTTTTCTATGGAAAGTATGGCTAAAATATATTGTCTTAATTATTTTTTGCCATTAGATGGCAGGTGAGCTAAATAGATGACAGTCTGTGGAGATTACGGGAGGTTGTCTGCGGGATCGGATGGATGGATGAACGGTCTAGATGCTTCCAATGATGACAGATGAGAGATGAACGGTCCAGATGCCCCCAATGATGATAGATGAGGGACGAACGAGCCAGATGCTTCCAATAATAACAGACGAGAGATGAATGGTCTGGATGCTTTCAATGATAAAAAAGCTTAAACTCTTTATATAGTAGGGTAGATTGCAGGCTTTGATTTTGATAGGTATCTCTGCTATCTACTGGACTACATGGAAAGCTCGAAATTTGGTACGTGCGTGTAATGTTAATTTGCTGTATCTTGTGATAGTTGTTGCAATTGTGGAACCTAAATTGTGATAGGATGGCATCACAGATGCATTCGTTGTCTTTTGTCTGTTAGAAAGTGCTACTTGACGACTACTTCGTACTGCCTCCGTTTCATTTTGCAAATCGTTTGACTATCTGAAGTTAAAATTCTTCAAATTTAATGGAGTTTCAATAAAAATATATTAATACTTGCAATATCAAAAAATACATTATTAAAATATATTTAATAAAACTAATTTGGTGTTGTAATCGTTGATATATTTTTAATAAAACTGGTCAAAATTTAAAAAGTTTGATTTAAAAAATTAAATAACTTATAATATTTAATCAAGGAAGTAGTAATTTATTTCTGCTGGTGGAAACTTGAGGGGCTCCCTCTTGCTTACAAAAAAGGTCAGTGATATGTCCACGTAACTTAAATTTGTGATATATTGCTTTGTCTCTCGTCATTTTTTTCAAGGTAATGGAAGGAAGTTATAGCTTTTACATTATTTATGCGTGCACACAACCAACCTTTTGCGATGTGGAATGCCACTATTAAAAAGCGCAACATGTAATTTTGAATTATTTGATCTTTTTAGGCACAATTTTTTTTTGTAAATTTCTTTTCTCATATGCACACACGGTTGTGCGCCGTAAGTTAGAAGACAGTTTTTTTTTCATAAAACATGCCTATATATGTGGTTCATAGGACTTGAAATTGAGACGTCTCTCTCCGTACATATAACGCTAAGATTTGGTAAGCCCAAAGTCCATCAAAAATGTCGTACGGTCAATGAAAGTCAAGAAAAGTCTTATCAAAGATGGTCAAGGAAGCACGTCCATATTGTTACAACATGACCGGATGCAGAGGAACCGATAGAGATAAAAATAAAAAAGAAGATAAAGATTATCGAGAATCAGTTAAGATAAAGTACTTAGACGGCAAGTCTTTGGACTATAAATATGTACCCTTAGTTAGCTTAGAAACACACATCTCTGTCAAACAACTACTCGGCATATCGCCACCCTTTGTTCCCAAGGTTTATCACGGCGGAGTTTGGCACTCGGAGCTGGGCTGCATCGTTTCGATCTCTAGCGAAGAGGTGAGTCCCACCACCCCCGACGATCGTATCGACTAGGTCAATAGCCTCACGGTTGCATCAGATTGATCTCTTCAGGTGAACGTCAAAAAAGTATGGTCGCTAGTTCTCGGTGTATTGGCTAGGTCTAAGCCTGCATCAAATTGATTTCTTAGATGGATGTTGTTGGCGTAAAAGTTACACCAACAGGTTCTCGGTAATCAAGAACGGACAAACAAGAAGTTTGTGCTTTTAGGACGAACTCGAGCCTCCGTAAAGGATAATAACTCAAGAGGTCCGAATGCGGGTGTTTGAACAACTGGTTCTGGATCTTTTTTACAAGGTACAATGGGGGGTATTTATAGGGAAAAAGGCATAAGGAATAGACCTATTTACCCCTACATTACAACTGACATAGTAGAATTTATTCGATATTATAAACAAGGTTATACACGGTAAAGTGCCGTAGGGTAGATGGATAAGCTGGACATCCAATCAATCACGTCTTCCTGCTTCGAGGCCTCCTTCCTCCCTTCGGAGGGTCCTCTGTGACTTCGCATCGTGACACCCTCCGGCCGTGTTGACGTATGCTTCGAACATCAGTCCGCCACCTTCGGGATCTTCCCGGAGCCCACGGAGGGTTAGTCTTTAAGTCTTGGAAATAAAGTAATTTCCCCCAACAGTAGCCCCTCGAATACGCCTTTCTGTAGATAACCTGTTTTTAGAAAGAAGGCAGTATACGAAAGGAACATTTCTAGTTTCTGAGGCTTAAAGGGAATTCGAAGATGTTATGACTTAGCTCAGGATTTTGGGCCCAATATTTTAGAACCTTCGTCCCCGAGTTTTGGCACAGTGAGAGAACTCCCTGGGAACAGAACGGTTTCAGAGCGTGAGCGTCGCGAAAGCGGTTACAGAGTGCCCTTTGTCGTGGAGACGGTTACGGAGTGCGAACATCGTGGGGTACCGTCAATACGACCGTTACGGCGCAGATAGCCGTTACCCTCTGTAAAAAAGGTAACGGTCGATTTCTTCAGCGGTTCATACGCCGTTCCAGTGACCGAGCCCACTTGTCGGTGACGGAAGCAGGACCTGCAAAGTGAAACTACCCGAAGAGTAGTACTGATCGTACGGTTATAAAAAGGGGAAAACGGAGATTAACCGAGAGTTTTTACCGCATTCACCACCTGCAATTCCCCTTTCTCTCAATCTTCCCATTCCTTGAGCGCTTGAGAGCGATGGCGAGAACTAGCCACACCACTCCCGCGGCGGCCAACACATTGGCGCAGAGACAGGCGTGGGCTGCTTCGGCAGCGGCGGTAATGGCGGGAGGTCCGAGCGGTGCTTGGCCTAGGAACCCTCGGGCGCTCCGCCCGCCTTCCAAGAAGAAAAATTGCGCAAAGCTTCCTCATCGGCCAGTCGTTGAGCACTGCTGAATCAATAGAAGAGGCAGTGGAAGGAAAGCTGGGGACGGGAATGAGGACTCGAGTTCCTGGTACAGAGTCAACCCCACGACCTCGAAGCGGAGAGGTGGTGGTCTTCGAAGCCTTTTTCGAGGCAGGTTTGGGACTACCGGCTGTGGATTTCTTGGCAGAGGTACTGGACTTGTTCCACATAACCCTGCCTCAACTGTCTCCCAACGCGATCGTCCGCCTGGCTGTCTTTGAATGGGCGCTTCGGGCCGAAGGATGCGAAGGCCGCTCCGAAATCTTCGCGGCGACTCACGAGGCCATCTGCCAACCGAAGCCTCAAGACGGGCCGGGGGATTCCAAGGTGACGATAGCCTTCGGTAGCGTTAACTTCCAGCTGCGGAGGGAGCATGCTCTTCATTTCCCTGCCAAAGCCATAAACGACCGATGGTACACAAACTGGATACTTCGGTGGTTCTACACCGAAGTTGGAGAGGACTCCCCTCTCTCGGGCCCTCTGCAAGAGATCTGGTTTCGGAAGGAGGCCGACATCTCCCCGAACCCTAGCTTGCTCACGACAAGGCTAGGGTTGCTCGCTTCGATGGCTCACCGCATGAGCATGCGCGATCTGGCCGAAGAGTTCGTAGGTCTTCGGATTCCTCCCCTCGGAGCCAACTGGCCGATCGTGATCCCACAAGCCTCGGAGGGGGACCTCCGAAACTTAGGTACATCTTTTCCCTGCTGCATTGTATTATATGAACAGATTAGTTATACTCATACTTCTATACCTCTTCCTTTCAGCGGCGCCTCTGGCATTGGGTCCGGAAGACATAGTTCGGGCCACCGAACGAATTCTCGGAGCCCCTTCGGTGGCCGAGAGGCAGAGAAGGCTGGAGTTGGTGGGGAGTTGGGAGCGCTCGAATAGGGTGTGGAGAGCCCTCGGCATGGAGCCCCCGCAGCTTCCCGACTTCGCCCCAGCCGGAGCGGCTGGCCGCAAGAGGAAAGCAGCGGCCGAGCCCTCCAAGAAAGCTGGCAAGCAACCGCTTCAGAAGAAGGCAGCGAAGCAACCTCCCCACTTGACGCCAGCTTCATCTTCTTCGTCGCTGGACGAGCGGAGCCCGACTCCCGAAGAGGTAGAAGACTCCGAGGGTGCTACGGCGAAGGCTTTCGAAGCCTACCTCCTGATTGACGAAGATATGGGGGAGGTCCCCCCAAACCTCTCCGTCAGGGAGGGTGTTAGTGTAACTCCATCGACTCCTCCTGCACCCGTCGTCGTGCCGGTGGAGTCGGACTCTACTCCCGTCTCGCCCTCACTCGAAGCGGTCCCTGCAGAGACTTCAACTCCGATGGAGGATACCGAGGGCAGGACCTCGGGGGATGAATTTGCCAATATCCTCCGGATGTACGAAGTATTAGAGGATCCGGCGATCCTTCCTCAAGAAGCTCTCAGAGGTATTCTTCCGGAGCTCCTCCTTCTTTGTCGACATTCGCATGCTCTCTGTAAAACAGGCTTATTAATTTTGTTATTGAAGCAGTTACCTCTTCGGGTACCGAAGCTTTGGTGGCGCCGGAAGTCCCTGCTTCCTCGGAGACGGTTATCCGAGCGGACCCTTCTGCTCCTTTGGGGGCTCCGAGCCTGGTGGCAGAGAACGTGTCCTTCGGGGCGGACGACGTGCTTCCCAGGACGGAGTTGGCTCCGGCCGCGGCTACATCGACCACCGAAGTCGCCTCCGATAATGTGGTTCCAGCCGGAGAAGTGGCGGCCGGGGGTCTGAGTGCTCTTGCTTCTCCTCCCTTCGTGCCTGGGAGGGGTAAGAGCATTTCTAGCCTCGGCCTTCGTCCTGGCCAAACCGCACCTTCCGTCGGTAATTCGGAGGACGAAGCCGCAGTAGACGACGCCCAGGCTTTGTCTTGGCTTCCTCTACTGGCTCCTTTCTTGGAGCACCGGAGCGGCCTTCGAGGACTCCTGGAGCCCCTGGCTGAGAAAAGCCAGGATATTGCTAACTCGGAGTTGGTCTCCGCCTTGAGCGAGACTAGGGCTTCGACCCTCAACACGGCCCTCGAAAGGGCTGCCCTTCAGGTATGAAAAAGGACACCACAGTTGCTATATTTTAATGGTTAAAAACTTCTTTAGCGCTTACCTAGTTTTTCTTGCAGCAATTTGCCCTGGCTAGAGCGGCAGCGACTTCCATCGAGGTCGAAATTAATCGACTCAACCGGAAGGTCACCACCCTTCAGACGGCCCTCAATGACTCCACCAGGAGGTCCCTCAGACTGGAGGAAGAAGTTTTGGAGGAGAGGAAGGTTAGGGCAGCATCTGACAAAGCCCTTGAAGCCCTCCGTTCGTCAGCCCAGGAAGCCGAAGCTGAACGTGTTGTCCTCCGCGCGGAGGTCGAAAAGCTTCGTCAGGACGCAGCTACCTCGAACGCACAGTTGGTGGAGCTTCGAGGGGCTCTTAGCCAAGCAATGGCTCAGAAGAGTTCTTTGATGCTCCGGGTGGCCGCAGTGGAGGCGACTGTTGCGAACCTGGAAGCGACAGAGAGGAAAAATTCCAGTACTGCTGACCGTACCTTGGAAGCTCTTCAGGGTACGTTGGAGTACTTCGGCACTATGTGCCCTTCGTCTTCTGCCGCAGCCTACGAGCCACTCGACCGAAAGCTGACGAGGATTCAAGTTTCTTCGTCGCTGATGATGAACTCCGGCGTTCAGTATGGGGAGATCTCCGGACAGTGTGCTGGCATCGGGGTTCTTCGTCACCTTGAATCTCTTCGGATTCCTCTTGGCTCGGTTGGAAGCTCATCCCCTAGAGGCTTCGCGGATGATGACTTGCTGCGGCCATCTTCGGAGGTGGCTTCGGCTTGGGAAGCCTTCCGAGCAGCCTGGAAGACGGACCACAAGGTCGTTGCTAAGGCCTGGATCGACGAGGCCCGCCGGCAGAAGCAAGCTCAAGCGAAGCCACCACTCCCAACTTCGCCAGCCCCTCCGGTTCCAGCTCCGCCAGCCGACCCGCAGGTCTAGCCGCTTAGGACCGCTGTGTACCTGTGACCTTGTAAACCTTGTTTTATTAATGAAAAAGTTATAAACAGTACTTGTCTTGGGTGTTCTGCTCTTTTTTAGGTTTTGTCATGCCCTTCGAGCGCTGATTTCGAACTTCTGGAAACTACTGCCGAGCTTCGAAAGGAGTGGGCAGTCCTTGAGAGTTTGAGACCTTACCGCCGCTCCCGCTTCTCTGTTCCTCGCGGAGACAGGGGGAGGTTACCCTTGAAGTACGAAGGGACATTTTGTCTTATATTAAAGAGGAAGAGAAGACGGAGGGGTCTTCATCTTCTGAACCTATTGACTGGTCCGACTCGGAGTACCAAGCCGAAGACCTTGCCGAGGCAGGCTCCGAAAGGCTCTTGACATGGGCTGAACTTCAGGAGGAGCAGAAGAAACTGCGAGCTTCGAGAAAAAAGTGAAGTGCCCGGCCTAAAAAGACGACTTCAAGCTCCGAAGAGCAAAGTAGCCGTAGGGGTAGCTCTAGGGGTCGAAAAGGTCTCCGTTTCTATTTGGGTTTAGATAACAATTTTTCTTGATGTATGAGTATAATATTTTAATGTGGGATGCTTCGACAGTATGCCGTGTGACTCCTATCCTCTCCTACCCCCCTTGTGGGTGGCGGAGCCTTTATCATACAAAAAGGGTTTGCTAGGCACAATGATGGTCTGAACGACTGCATGCTTCGAACTTGTACATCTCGTCATAAAAGTTTTTATTTGTACGTATCCTAACAAGCCAGAACCTGGAATCTTTATTGTGGCCACCTTCGGATCTTTTACGGACACTTCGCACCCGGAGGCTTGAAATTCTGTTTTATTTAAAGTCCTTAGACTCTTCTACGGATCCTAACAAGCCGGAGCCTGTAATCCGTAGGTTGGCCACCTTCGGCTCTTTTACAGATACTTCGCACCCGGAGGCTTGAAATTCTGTTTTATTTAAAGTCCTTAGACTCTTCTACGGATCCTAACAAGCCGGAGCCTGGAATCCGTAGGTTGGCCACCTTCGGCTCTTTTACAGATACTTCGCACCCGGAGGCTTGAAATTCTGTTTTATTTAAAGTCCTTAGACTCTTCTACGGATCCTAACAAGCCAGAGCCTGGAACCCATAGGTTGGCCACCTTCGGCTCTTTTACAGATACTTCGCACTCGGAGGCTTGAAATTCTGTTTTATTTAAAGTCCTTAGACTCTTCTACGGATCCTAACAAGCCGGAGCCTGGAACCCGTAGGTTGGCCACCTTCGGCTCTTTTACAGATACTTCGCACCCGGAGGCTTGAAATTCTGTTTTATTTAAAGTCCTTAGACTCTTCTACGGATCCTAACAAGCCGGAGCCTGGAACCCGTAGGTTGGCCACCTTCGGCTCTTTTACAGATACTTCGCACCCGGAGGCTTGAAATTCTGTTTTATTTAAAGTCCTTAGACTCTTCTACGGATCCTAACAAGCCGGAGCCTGGAACCCGTAGGTTGGCCACCTTCGGCTCTTTTACAGATACTTCGCACCCGGAGGCTTGAAATTCTGTTTTATTTAAAGTCCTTAGACTCTTCTATGGATCCTAAGAAGCCGGAGCCTGGAATCCGTAGGTTGGCGGAGCCACTGAACCAATGGTTCGTAGTCAGCCCCTTGGGTTTTTGCGAAAAATGCTTGGCTCTACTATCATCACCGACCTCCTAATGCGTCCATCAGGAGGATGGGATGTTCGAAGGGCGAAACAAATTTCAACCCTTATCTTTATTTATAAAAGAAGTGTTACAAGTGATTACAAGGAAGCCTTAAGCGTAATATCTCTTAAGGTGCTCCGCATGCCACGCATGTTTCAACTCTTCTCCTTCTAAATTAGCTAATTTAAACGATCCGGGGCGTCCTGAGCGTAAGATAACATATGGTCCTTCCCATTTGTTTCCTAGCTTCCCCGGAGCTATTACACTTCGCAATACTAGATGACCTGGTTTTAACTCACTTAATCTGACTTTCGGGTCATACCACGTTTTTGTGTGCTCTTGGTACTTAGTCAGGTTGGCGACAGCTCGAAGCCTTGTCTCTTCTGACAAGTCTATTGAAGTACTCCGATCATCTTCGTCTTCGTGTTGAATTACGCGAAGTGACTCCCCTTTGAGCTCCGTAGGGGTCATGACTTCGTCTCCGAAGAGCAATCTGAATGGCGTGAAACTGGTTGATCTAGTTTGCGTGGTTCGGATAGACCATAAAATTTTAGGTAGCTCTTCGACCCATAGGCCCTTGGCCAATCCCACAATTCGGCGATTTAACCCGGAGAGGATATTCCCGTTGGCTCGTTCGACGGCCCCGTTGGATTGCGGATGTCGCACTGCTGCGAAGCATAGCTTAATGCCCAGTTCTTCACAAAATGTTTGAAAGGTATCAGCTTCGAACTGGGTTCCATTATCTACCGTTAATTCTCTGGGGACTCCGAACCTGCATATAATATTTTGCCAGAAGAATCTTTGTACGTTCTTCGAGGTGATGGTTGTTAGTGGCTCCGCTTCCACCCATTTTGAGAAGTATTCGATTGCTACCACCGCAAATTTCAACCCGCCTTTTGCTGGTGGGAAAGGGCCTATGAGGTCCATGCCCCATCTAGCCATCGGCCATACCGGGGCAATAACCTGAAGCTGAGCTGGCGGGCGATGGCTCCTTCTGCCCATCCATTGGCAGCCTTGGCATGCTCGAACCAGGTCTTCAGCGTCTCTGACGATTGTTGGCCAATAAAACCCTTGCCGGAGCGTCTTGCCTGCTAGTGCTCGAGGGGCAAGATGACCTCCGCACAGCCCTTCGTGGATGCCTCGAAGTATGTCTTGACCTTCAGGCTGGGAGATGCATCGAAGCAGTGGTGAGCACACTCCGGCTTTGTACAGCACTTCCCCAATAAGTTTGTAATTTCGAGCTCTTGATTGCAATCTTCGAGCTTCTGGGCCTTCCGGAGGGTCATTGCTACTTTGCAACATAGTTATTATCGGAGTTCGCCAATCCTTAGCTGGAATACACATTACTTCTGACGAGGGTATTTGGTCAGCTGCTGGCTGCTCTAATTCTTCATAGAAAGCGCCCTCCGGGAGGTCTACTGCTCCTGCTGCAGCTTTTGCAAGAATATCTGCAAGTTGATTATCTGCCCGAGGTATGCTTCGAACTGTAAATCCTTTGAATGCTGCTTCGGCCTTGCGGATTTCTTGAAGGTATTGCGCGAGATGTGGGTTTTTTGCTTGGAAGCTTTTGTCAATATGCCCCGCGACGACTTGGGAATCTGTTTTGATCACTATTCTTGTAGCTCCGAGTGCTTTAGCCTTCCTGAGGCCTAGCAAGATTCCTTCATACTCGGCAACGTTATTAGTGGTTCGGAAGTTGAGTCTTGCGGAATACATTGCCTTTTGCCCTGATGGTGACAGGATGACTGCCCCTGCCCCGGCACCTGATGCTTGATAGGCTCCGTCGGAGAATATTGTCCAGAAACCGTCGGAGGGTTCCTCCGGGGTCCATACTGCAGATGGAGTCCACTCTGCTACAAAATCTGCTATAATTTGAGATTTAACAGCCGTCCTCGCTGTGAAGGAGATTTCGAAGGGTGCCAGCTCGACTGCCCATTTTCCAACCCTGCCTGTGGAATCTTTGTTTTGGAGCATATCTCCAAGAGGATACGATGTAGGGACGATGAGGTTATGCGCCAAGAAATAATGTCTTAGCTTCTGCGAGGCCATTACTATGGCATAAGCAAATTTTTCGAGCTCGGAGTATCTGATCTTGGCTCCGGATAATGCCTCCGACACAAAATAAATTGGGTTTTGTACCAGCTTCTCTTTAAGCTCGACTTCTCGGACCAGCACTGCGCTTACTGCTGAACCTGTTGCTGCAAGGTAAAGAAGCAGTGTTTCCCCTGGAAGTGGAACAGTTAAGGTTGATAATTTTCCGAGGTATGCTTTTATCTCTTCGAAGCTCTTCTGGCACTCCGGCGTCCAGCTGAAGCTTTCGGAGCCCTTGAGCGCCTTGAAAATTGGGAGGCTTCTCTCTGCCGATCTGGACAGGAACCTGCTGAGTGCTGCTAGCCTTCCTGCTAGTTTTTGTACTTGCTTCAAATTCTCTGGTGGAGTCATTCTTTGCAGCGCACTTATTTGTGTTGGGCTGGCTTCGATCCCCCTGCTCGAAACTAAGTACCCTAGCAGTTTCCCTGCTTGCGCCCCGAATATACATTTTTCGGGGTTGAGGCGTACTCCACATGCTCGGAGGCTCTCGAAAGTTTCAGCTAGATCTAGGCTATGCTGGTGCTTTTGTACACTTTTTATTACAATATCGTCCATGTAGGCCTCGACATTGCGGCCTATCTGGTGACCTAAAGCCTTAGCTATTAAGCGAGAAAATGTGGCTCCGGCATTCCGCAAACCAAAAGGCATTCTTACATAGCAGAATACTCCAGAAGGAGTTATAAAACTTGTCTTTGCTTCGTCTTCGCGTTTCAGCCACACTTGATGGTACCCGGAATGAGGTGAAGTCGATACACATGCGCCATTTGCTCGAGTCCTTTTTCTTTACAAAAACAGGGTTGGCCAACCACTCAGTATGGGCCACCTCCCTGATAATGCCAGCTTTTAACAATTTTTCTACTTCGGCCTTGGCTAAGCTTGCTCTTTCTGCTGATAGCTTTCGGAGCCCCTGGCGCACCGGCCTGGCCTTCGGGTTGACGAGCAGACTATGCTCGATGATGCTTCGGTCAACCCCGGTGATATCTTCGTCGGTCCAGGCAAACATGTCTAGATTTTTCTTGACGACTTCTTCTAACGAGGCGGTTATTTCTGGAGATAGCCCCTTGCCAAATTTCATTGGGTACTCTTTGCCGTTTTCTGAGATTATTCTTGTCTCAACATCACCCTCCGGGCTTGGCTTAAGCGAAGATCCCTTCGGAGGGCTCAATACCTCCGGTACTTCCTCGGCGCTTTTCGCCACATTATGCACTTGTCGGGGGTCCAATGGCTGTCCGTGGCCATACTCTGTCCTTCTGGCTACAGCCCGGTCTCCTGAAATAGTGAGCACCCCACCTTGCGTGGGCATTTTGAGACAAAGGTAATTGTGATGTGCTATAGCCCCGAATTGGTTCAACATCCCTCGACCGAAGATAGCATTATAAGCGTAAGGGGCATCCACCACATCGAAAATCACCTCTTCTACTCGGGCCAGCGGCCCCTCTCCGAAGGCAACCTCGAGGCCTATTTGGCCGAGGGCATCGAGAGGCGGTCCTGAGAACCCTTGAAGCGGCCGAGCTGCTGGAAGCAGATGCTTCCGAGGTATACACATCTAGTCGAAGGCCTGGACGAAGAGTATGTCTGCGGAGCTCCCGCCATCTACCAGAATCCTTCGAACATCTGCCCCTGCTATATCGGCAGAGATGACTAATGGGTCAGCATGGGGAAACTTCACCCCTACCGCATCGCTGGCTGTGAACGAGATGGGCATACGGGACCATTCTGGCATCCCTTCAGCGGAACTTGAAGTCCCAATGTACCCAACCTCGCGGACGTACTCGCGGCGCTGTCTCTTGGACATGCTGCCGAGGGTCCCCCCTCCGGAGATGGGCAGGACCACTCTCTTGCCGCGGTATTGCGGATCTTCTTGCTTTGGTGGTGGCATAATACTGGCCACCGGTAGCCGTATGGGGGCTTCGAGGGCACTAGCTCGGGCCACAGCTTGAACAGGCTCCGATCGTGTCGTCGGTGGAGCCCGATCCGAAGTACCTCGCCTGGTATTTCGCTCGAGGTATTCACCTCGAAGGGTTAACACTGTCTTGCAGTCCTTTGTGTCATGGCTTCTATTGTCGCCATGCACGCAACAAAAATGACTCTGGCGCCTACCAAGCACCCTTTCTTGAGGTCCTGGAGGCCCAGCCTTGAAACTTTTTCCCAGCTGGAAATTGGCAGGTGCCTTCGAAGCTGAAGGTGTAATGTTTAGCACTTCCGAACGGAAATGCTTCTTCCCTCGCCTGTACTCGCTGGGGCGGCTGTCTTGTGGAGGTTGCGGTGTAGCGGCGGCTTCTGGCTCTCCTTTGACTTCCCGGAGGGTGGGTAGTGTTGCTTCAACTCGCCGCAGACATCCTTCCTCTGCCTTGGCATACTGTTCGAAGTATGCCATGAGCTGCGCCATGGACGTTACCGGCTTCCGATGGAGTTTGCTGAGGAGGTCGGGGTTCAGCACCCCTTCGCGGGCAGCATCAACTACTGAGGAGGTAGAGAGGCCCTTGATTTGTGACTTGGTGTGGGCGAAGCGTGTGAAGTACTCCCGGAGGGTTTCTCCCACCCGCTGCTTTACTTGAAACAAACTTCCTGTGGACATTGGGGCCACGAAGGTACCTTGGAAGTTGCTCACGAATTTCTTTTTGAGCTGCTCCCATGAACTGATCGATCCTGGCTTTAAGGACCAGAACCAGCGGAGCGCCACGCCTTCGAGAGCGAGGGGGAAGCATTTTGCCATGGTGCTTCGCACCCCTCCGCTTGCTTCTATAGCCAGGGCGTAAGAGCGGGCGAATTCTCCGGGATCCGACCCCCCGGAGTATTTGTGCAGCTTCGAGGCCTTGAACTTGGGGTCGAAAGGCACTCTCTGCAGATCAGGGTGCAACGGAGACTCATTATCGAAGGAGGCATTCTCGGCCTCCTCTTGGACTTGTATAACTTCTGGGGGATTGCGGGCTCCATCGTCTTGAGGCCCCCTTGGAGTTTCGGTGGAAGCTTGAGTGCGGAGTCGGTCGGCGGCCTCTTGCCTCCATCCGGATACCTCCTCCTGAAGCCTGGCTAGCTGCGTAGTCGGTCTGAAGCGTTGTAGGAGGAGGCAGAGGGCCCCGGGATGCTCGACGCCCAGTGACCTCTGCGGGAATCGCCGGATTAGCCGAGGGTCCGGCTCCGTTGGTCCGAGGGGACCTTCGAAGGGGACCCGAAGCTTGACCACGCTTCGGAGGCATGGCTAGCCGTTGAGATGTCTTGGAGATGGAGGACTTCGAACGACTCGAGGGGTCGAGGGAAGGCCTTCGAGCTGCACTAAGAAGCCCTCAACTGAAGGGTGCGCGGAGTCTCTGGACTCCGAGGCTCCCTCCGTAAGTGCTCTTCAGAGTGCAGTCAGCGGTAGGGAACAAGCTTTTAGAACTTGGATCCCCACGGACGGCGCCAACTGTTGGCGTAAAAGTTACACCAACAGGTTCTCGGTAATCAAGAACGGACAAACGAGAAATTTGTGCTTTTAGGACGAACTCGAGCCTCCGTAAAGGATAATAACTCAAGAGGTCCGAATGCGGGTGTTTGAACAACTGGTTCTGGATCTTTCTTACAAGGTACAATGGGGGGTATTTATAGGGAAAAAGGCATAAGGAATAGACCTATTTACCCCTACATTACAACTGACATAGTAGAATTTATTCGATATTATAAACAAGGTTATACACGGTAAAGTGCCGTAGGGTAGATGGATAAGCTGGACATCCAATCAATCACGTCTTCCTGCTTCGAGGCCTCCTTCCTCCCTTCGGAGGGTCCTCTGTGACTTCGCATCGTGACACCCTCCGGCCGTGTTGACGTATGCTTCGAACATCAGTCCGCCACCTTCGGGATCTTCCCGGAGCCCACGGAGGGTTAGTCTTTAAGTCTTGGAAATAAAGTAATTTCCCCCAACAGATGTGATCTAGGTGTGATAGTTTAAGGCTTCATCGGTTTAGTCCAACATCTCTTGCTATTGTATCATTTTCATGTTGTATATCGTTCATCTAAATAAAGCATACCTGGAACGTTTCTATATTATTAAGATCATAATGATTAGCTACTGCTTTGGTTAGGTCCGATCTAGTTATTGTGATGATTTTTATGATATAGACATGTTATTTGGCACATTTTATTTATTTCTGTCGGGGTACAAGTCGATGGATTATCTTCAATTCAACGCCACATCTTATCCGCCATCGGAAAAGCGCTCATCAACCTATATGGTAAAATTGTCTATCTTATTGGTCGATGGCACGCTCGTCTGATTGCTTCATCCCTGGTCATTGGCCCTATGGCCAATCGGCATGATATTCCACGAATATCCCATCCTCACCATGGTCATCGGCTCGATATCCGATAGGCTATGTTATTGATCATATTTTCTTGTTTGCTTATCAGTTGTAGGATCAAACTGATTGGCACGCCTTGAACCCCTTTTTTCTAAGAATGTAGTACCTGCACTGGAGTTAAGCAGATCTCCCAAGCCATGCGTGTGTCCAAGTGTGACAAAAAATGCACCAACAATAACATATCATTCACCAATTACTATGGAGAAGTATTGAGAAGGGAGACACAACCACAAAAATGGTATTTAGTGACACAACTTTAGTGATGGGCAAAATACGCACGTCAATAATACACTTTTAGCGATGGGTTGTTTCACACGCGTTAGTAATGTTGCCTTATTAGTGACGTGTGGTGGTATGATCCATCACTAAAAAAGGGCACCCCCATTTGTGACGGGTTATGGTATGACTCATCACTAAATATCTCTCCTATAGTGATGGGTTATATTTTTACCTATCACTAAAGAAGTTTATCACCTATCACTGATGACTCCCACTAATAAATAGGCAGAGCACGAAGTGAATCATCACGCTTTCATTTCGCGCAACTCTAACCCTATACTCCTGCCGTCGTGGTCGCCTTCGTCGTGCTCCTCGCTGCTCCGTCACCCGTGCACTCCACACCTCGGTTGCATTCTCATTCTCGTAAGTTTGTTCATCCTTACTATTAAATTTAAGTTTATAAAATCATTTATCCAAAATTTGTTTATTGAATTTGTGAATTAGGGATATGGCAAGGATACCAAATGATCTACAATTACCAACCTATGTTCTTTATAGTTGCTTAATAAAGATAAAGCATGTAGTTAGCAGCGGGTGTCACTAGGTTTAATTATAGTTTTTTGTATATTGCATGTCCTATTTATTGTGTTAACAAACTAAAGCACATATGTTACTGTTGTAGCATTTATCAAAAAAAATTTGTGAGGTCAATAACATTCGTGCTAGTGACACCCTCTAAATAATGACAAGAGATGGGTGCGCCACTGAGGTTGAGGTTGTGAGCTGTGCGGGCGGATGTAGGATATGTCTCCACAAACGATGGCCTGAATTTAGCCAAAGAGGTGGCCTAACACAAGGGGACTATTTGGTAATAAGAATGGGATAGGCCCCATTGACTGTTATGGCAAAATTCTACACTAACTTTGGTGATGAGTAGACCCCAACGACCATCAAAGTGGAGGATAATGACGATAGTGGTATACAAAGAGATGTGACATTACTACACATACACATATTTTGTTTATGTTCTTATCATGGTTTCTTATAATATCAGGGGAGGGTCCTAGCAATGCTGCAGATAGGAAGGGGAAGGGGATAGCCAGGGAGGTCGACACCTCCCAAATGGACCAATTAAATCACATATGTTATTTTGGCAATCCAATAGATGTAACTCCAGCAAGGAAGACTCTCTTACAAGACATCTCGGCAGGTTTATCATCCGAGAGTCAGTTATATGTCTACACAATAAATAACACGATCATCAACAAGAAGTCGGTGGTAAATTATTTGCACATGTAGTTGGTCTATACACATAGCCTTCCCTTATAGATTTGTTTAAATTTTATTTTATAATACTTTCCAATGCAGTACTGTGAAAAGTATATCACACCTCACATACACCACTAGACCACCGAGATTCAGGTGGACACAGCAGGGTCTAACGCAGTCCTAATTGCAGTGCATAAAACGATGGATGGACGGTGCTATATAACTAAAGGTTTTAGCCAATTTCTTAGCGACAACTCGTTAGAAGTTGGCACAGTGTGCGCCTTCTATTTCAACATCAATAATGATGCAATTGAGGTTGTAATGTATGTACCGTAAACCTGGGGTATGATACAATATTAGGTTATAAATCTTTTGTGATGAATTATCTGTATTCCATGATAAATTATCTGTGATATGTTGGCTACCAAATCCTGGCTTTGTTTCAAGTTGTAGCCTAAAAATTGTCCGTGATGTGTTTTTGAATGTTGGCTGCCAAATCTTGGATTTGATTCATGTTGTAGCATACAAAATATTATTTTTTCTAAAAGACCATAACATTAGTGATGAGTAATAATAATCGACCATCACTAATAGATAGTTTAGTGACGGGTGAACATGGTTACCCGTCATTAAAGGTTGATCTTGTAGTGACGGGTTTTAGCTATACCCATCACTAAAGGCCCATACATCATCAGTGATGGATGATAATTACAATCTGTCACTGATAACTCCTCCTACTTATAAATAGGCGGGGAACCAAAGTGAATCATCGAGCTTTCCTTTCACGCAACTCTAACCCAAACTCCCACCGCCACCATTGCCTTTATCATGCTCTTTGCCGCTCCTAGCCACATGTACCATCGGTCGTGGCACCCACACCGTCGGCACGTGTGACCGCCCTACTTACCGCCACCTTGGTTTTATCCTCCTCATCCTCCTCCTAAGATCGTCATCCTCCTCTTCCTCGTATGAATGCATTGTCTATTGTTGCTAACTTTGTTTTAATTTTATTGTTACAGGGTAAACTGACCTACTGCTTTTAGCCAATTTTTTCGAGATAATTGATGGACTTAGCCAATTTATTCGAGATAATGCACTCAATGTTGGCATGACTATTCACGGTGGTGCTCCTACCCAAACACTGCCATGGTGCTCCTGCTACTACCCACTAGGCTTCTGTTCATGCTATCCATGGTGGTGGTGGTGCAAGCTTGGATAGTGATAAGATACTATCCAAGCTGTTGATATCTCTATAGGTTAGATATTAGCTAGTCAAAAGCCTTGAAACCATCTTGTATTTATCTTTGTTTTAGCCATGTTCTTCGAGATAACGAATTAGAAGTTAATATATGTTATACTAATTTGGTAATGAATCTTCTATGATGAATTTTCTATGATGTGCTTTGGATGTTGCATATATTGGCTTCCAAATCCTGGCTGTGATTCAAGATGAAACCTATTTTTTTGAAAATGACGATATCATTAGTGATGGGTGATACACCCATCAGTAAAGATCACATTAGTGATAGGTGTAAAGTACTCCCTGTCAAGAAAGATGACCTTTAGTGACGGGTAACTATGTTCACCCGTCACTAAAAGGGGGCATACTGGATGCGGCGTGGACCTGGAGGGAGCCTTTAGTGACGGATATTTACTCATCATTAATGATAGGGCTTTACTGATGCGATAAGAGCGACGGGGGACATTCCCATCACTAATGTATGTTATGACCCGTCACTAATGTATCTTTCTATAGCAGTGAGAGGGACATCAACAAAGGTGACTAATGAGAGTTCCAAGACAATGCCTCAATTATGTTTCAAGACAATGCTTCGAGGAGATCACAAATCATGCGCAAAGCACCTTAGGGCATGGACAATGCTCAATCAGTATACTGCTAACTACAAAGCTAGAAATATATTGTATATTGGCCTGAGTAGAAATGAGTTTGATAGGGTGCAACACCACTAGACTTCTAGGGAGATTTGGTCCACACTCACTGTGTTTCATGAGGGCAAAACTCAGATCAAGTACAAGTGCCAAAGCACTTACAATCAGCAATATCAAATGTTTGTGCAGAGCCCTAGTGAATCTATTGATGCCATGTTTGCTATATTTGATAGCATTATGAGCAATTTGTGTTCCATTAGGACTTTGGCTTATTCTGATCATGCACGTGGTATCAAGCTTCTCTATGTCCTTGACCGTGGCATATGGTAAGTAAAGATTTCTAGCATTGAGGAGTCTGCAAGTTATGACACACTAACTCGCGATGAACTCTTTAGCAAGCTTAAGTCTACTGAGATTGCAAAGGCATCTCGCCAAGGACTTGTGTTGTAGCAATTGTGTTAGCTACAAACAGGTTTCTATGTAAATGTGTAGAATATTTGGTATGAACCTCGAAGGGTTCTTTCAGAGAGAGAGGGTTTTATACTGGTTTGGGCCTCCCAAGAGGGACAATAACTCTACGTCCAATTTATAGTGGATATGGCATAATTTTGCCTCTATTTTCCTTGTGTCGATTACAAGGGCAGTGCCTTGCTTTTATAGGCTCACAAGCCAAAGTAAAAGACCCTTTTGCCCCCTACATGCCATAGAGTTTGTAGTAATAAGAGGGGAAAAAGGCTAGACTACTGTACATATAACTTTACAGACATGGTAGATATACATCATTTTAAGGGCAGGTATACGGCATACCAGCGGTTGGGACCCCTGGTACTGAAATATTTCTTTATCTTCTAGGCCAGAGCACCTATCAAAGGGTGTAAGAGGGAGATTATTGAGGGGGCTTCGAGGGGGTCTCGGAGGGGACTCTGAAGAGGGCTCCAAAGAGGGCTCCGATGAGGCTCCGGAGAAAGACAGGAGGGAGCTCGGAGGCTTGGTTCTGGAGGGGGCCCAGATGGGTCCCGGAGCACTTGGTTACGGAGGGGTCCCGGAGGCTCTCCGGAGCACCTGGCTATAGAGGGAGCCCGGAGGCTTGGCCTTCAGCCGTGCGATTCTTTGTTGCACTTGGAGTAATCTGAGATGGATGGGGCCGGAGTCTGTCTTTAGGCTTTGTTAGCCTAGCGAGCTCCGAGTCCAAGGCCTTCAGAGGCTGACGTCATTTGACCCCTATTTAAGGGAAAATACATTTCCCCAACAGTAGCCCCTCGCACGTAGCCCTTTGCAGCGAAGGGGTGCGTGCGCCCTGGGGCAAATAATGCTGATAAAATGATGCTTCGTGGTTAGCAAGCCTTCGAAGCTTGGGCCCAAAGGCCAGCTTCGAATCACGCAAACAATAAATGCCTGTACGGAGCAGATGGGATGCCCTCGGGGAGTCCAAGCGGCTCCGCAATGATCAAAATTCGATCCGTTAATGTGTGGGGTGCGACGGTTCACTTCAGAAACTACCTTGGCCCCAACGGTCAAAGACTGCAGGGGTTGGTTTCCTGGTTACAAAATCTTATCTACGGGGCGTGCAAATACTTTTTACCGCCTATAAAAGGCCTTGGAGAAACGTTGCGCCGCTCATGCCTTTCATTTGCTTCCTTCTTGAGTCCCTAGCAACCTTCGTTCTTTGCCTCCTTCTTGAGCTTCGTGCATACTTCGCTCCGGAGCCCCTTAGAACCCTTCGTGTCGGAGCCCCTCGCGAAATGCCAAAGAAGATTTCCTCAAAGAAGGCTTCGGCCTTGGGCGGGTGGTCGAGCTTCATTCAAGCCCAAGCAGCGGCTGCAGCCACGATAAAGCCTGCAGCGAGGCATCTCGAGCCGACCGACCTCCGGTCGCCCTCAGATAAGTTTCAGTAGACCTTGGAGTTGCGGGCTTCGGGTTCCACGGAGGAGCCTATCTGACGGATCTGCGAAGGGAAGATTTCCGAAGACATCCGCCTTCGGGTACTTACGAAGACCGAGATCATCCCGAGGCCTCGGACCGACGAAGCGTGGTCTTTGAGGCCTTCTTCGAGGCAGGGCTCGGGCTTCCTGCAGTGGACATGCTGAGCGAAGTACTGAAGGCTTATAATTTCGAACTCCCTCACCTATCCCTGAACATCGTGGCGAGGTTCGCAATCTTCGAATGGGCCATGAGAGCCGAAGGATGTGAAGGGCGAGCAGACATCTTCGTCGCCCTCCATGATGCCAGCTACCAACCGAAGCAAAGGGAGGGGCCGGTTGGCGTCGAGAGAGCTTTGGCCTTCGGGAGCGCCAACTTCCAGCTCCGCATGGAGTTCTTGAATGACTTCCCAGCGAGGGCTGTAAACAACCGGTGGTACTCGAGGTGGGACTAGGAGTGGTTCTATGCTTCGGTGGGTGCGCACTCCCCCTTTCGGAGTACCAACACACTCATTTCATACCGACACCAATCCGAAGTGGCGTCGGACTCCGAGATGCTTCAATCGAGGATTTGTTGCTATGAAGGGTGGCGACGAAGTTGAGTATGCAAGACTTGGTAGTGGAGTTCATCACCCTTCAGCTCAGCCCCCTCGCACGCTCCTTGCCAGAAAACTTATTTCTGGCTTTGGCAGTCCGATCGATGTATCAGCGGAGTGCCTTGGTAAGGCTTCGAGCTCTTTGTCTTTGCACTTGTTGAAATTTTGCTTGTGCTAACTTAGATTTTCTGATGAAGCTGCGCGTGACGTACGACGTCCGGAGGAGGCCATAGTAGCGGTCAAACGTGTCGTGGGACCTCCGACACCAGACGAGCAGACCCGGAGGCTCGCCTTGGTAGGGTCTTGGGTAAGGTGGAACAGAGTATGGACCTGGCTCGACGCCGAGAGGGTCTAAACACTTCAAGACTTCACCGACTCAGCCCCTTCGGCGAGCGATTCGAAGAGGAAGAGGGCGGACGATGAGGAGCCCGAGGCCTCAAAGTCTGCGGAGTCTTCAAGGGTTCACTTGGATCCCTCAGCGGTCGAAGCCCTTGGCACGACGAATCAAGTATCTCCGTACCTCGCTCTCGAAGGGGATCTAGAGATCGCGCCCGCTGCCTCGACCGAAGCGCTGGCGCCGAAGGCTATGGAGACGACCGAAGTACTGGAGACAGAGGTTGTGGCGATGACAATGACGGTGGAGGCTTCGGAAGCGGCCCCTTTGAATGTGGAGCCTGGGACCCAGCCAATCTAGCAGAGGGACTAGGGGAGGCACATCGCTCCTGCGTCATACCAAGACATTTCTTCCAACGAGGAGGAGGTTGGTAGAGGTAAATGCTTGGATCATGCTCCTTCTTATACTTGTATGTATTGACTTGTATTTTTTTCTCAAGTGTCGGTGATGATGTAAGGCCTACAGTTGCAGATGCAGAGGGGACCTCCAATAGCAACGGAGGCAGTGATGGTAGTAGTAGTTTAGGGTCCAAAGAGGACTCTTCGTCCGGAGAATACGAGGGTGGCAACCATGGCGGAGGTACCCCTCGAGAGCACCCGGACGAAGAGGTGAATGTAGTAGACCGGAGCCTTGCTCCGGAGGTGCTCACGAACCAGGCGCCCTTGATACAACCCCTGCTCCTGAGGGGGCCTTCGACGGATGTGGCCTTCGACATCTTTTATGACGGCGGGGTGGCTCTAGCGACATGGGACTTGGTGGCGCAGCTTAGCCGCAATCACCATAGTGACATCTTTATAAACGCTAGCGAAGCCATCCTTCAGGTGAGCGAGGCTTCACATAGGGTTCATGCAATACTTAGCTCTTCTTAAT
Organism: Zizania palustris; assembly: GCA_019279435.1. NCBI lineage: Eukaryota > Viridiplantae > Streptophyta > Magnoliopsida > Poales > Poaceae > Zizania > Zizania palustris. The sequence continues at coordinate 13,770,310 of JAAALK010000287.1, read as the reverse complement.
ATTAAAGACTTCTTGAATCTTTCCAGGCCTTCGCGTTAACTCATGTGGCAGCAACCTCTATGGGCCGTCGGGAAAACTTCCTAGCGGAGAGATATGAAACCCTTCGACGCTAGGCTTCGGAGGCCATCGAAAGGCAGAAGCAGGACGAGGTAGCGACTGAGGTGGTGAAGTCCAAGGCAGCCAGGGCCAACGAAGCCCTCGAGAAAATGGCTTCAGAGACGAAGAGGCTTCGGGAAGCGCTTCGGTATTTGGAGGAGGCCAACGCAAAGATGGCGGCGGAGAATTCTGATCTTCACACCACCAGCCAAGCTCTGGAAGGCTTCATGGTACGAGGGGTTGATAATGCCACCTCGACTCTGACCAAAGACTTGGAGCACTTGGGGATCCAGTGCCAGGCTCTGTACTTCAGTACTCAAATTTCTTCAGACGACCACGGTGACGATGGAGGTGACAATGATGGGCTTCACATTGATGGATGGACGGGTGGCTGGCCAAGGGTTGTTGCAGCTGCTCCACGAAGTGGGGTGCAATCACCTTGAAGCAACGACCTCAACCACGCCAGTGATGTTTAGAGGCCCTCGTCTGACTTTGCCTGCCCCTGTAGTCCATGGAGCGTGGCACCAACTTCAAGAACCTTGGAAGGCTCAAGGGTGCGAAGCAGTCCTCGGGCTCCAAGAGGCCACTCGCTTATGCCGAGCTGGGGCATGGGCCACGCCCCGCTCGGCCTTCGGCATCGAACCCTCCACCGCCTAAGGTGTAGATCTTCTTAGGATTCTTTGTAATTCTCAGGCGTAGGCCTGTAAATTAACTTGTCAATTTATTAATAGAAATGTGGAGGTATTTTGTACCTGCCCAAGCTCAGCCTTCGAATGTTGACTTTGAAGTCGTCGAGGATTCAGAAGCGTTTCATCAACATTTGGTAGTGCTCGAGGTAGCTAGGTCCGAAGGCCCCCTCTGTTCAAACTTCTGAGGGGTCCTAGGGGCGAAATTATTCCCGAAGTAGCCCAAGAGTTGTTAGCCTCCGTGAAGACGGAGCCCCTTCGGAGTCCTTTGTCCTCATATGACTTAAGCTGCTTTGAGGTAGACTTTAGTGGCGAAGGGGTCCAGTCTTCGGGCACAGCTTTACAAGGTGACGAAGCCTTATACTTTTCTGCCTTTGATCTGGAGCCGTCTGCACTTTGGACTTGGGCCAACCTGCAAGAAGAAAGGCGAGTTCTGCGGGCTTCGAAGCGTGGACGGTATGGTCGTGGGAGGTCTAGCTCCGACGAGGCTTCGTCCAGCCGAGGGGGCCCTGCCTGAAAGAAGAGCAAGCGGGGGTCAAATCTGTCGGGGCCTCGGGCCTGCTTTTTCTTAGGTATAGATATGGATTATTCGTAGTATTTTGTTTTTGAAGTGTACTTGTAAGTGTACTTAGTATTTGTACTTGGCATTCGATGAATGGAATTTGTCTTGCTTGTACTTTGTATAAGTAAACCTCCTTGTATACGCATACTTCGTTCGTACACTTTGCACACATAGCATGTTTCGTACGGTCCATTCGTACGCTTCGCATGCATCACACGCTTCGTTCGTACACTCCGCATGCATATACCTCGGTCCCCCCTTTGCATGTGGCGGCTAGGGACTTGGGCATTGCCGGTGCGTGCAATCATAAAATGTGGAGGGGTGCGTCTCAGGCGGCTTCGAATACACTTGTCGTATCGTTCGGAGGCCTCGCTCGGGCTTCGAACGCTCAAAATCGAAATACTTATTTAAGTTAAGCGAAGCAAGGCTTCGAAATACTTAACTTGCAAAGGATCTTGAATTTATGGTACATGAAGCAAGGCTTTGGAGTGTGTTTAGATGGTGAAGCAGGGCTTCTGAGCTTGATTTTGGAATGAGAATGGTGTGGATTCACCGAACCTGTGATAGTTTGAGCAACCTTCGGCTCTGAGCCACATTTGGCTCGGGGTCACCTACGACCCTGGGATACTCCGAGTACAAAACTCGAGATCCCTGGACGCATCAGGCCGGTGACCCGGAGTTCTTGGATGCATCAAGCCGGTGGTTCGGAGTCCTTTATCCCACTGCTACGGGCCCGGAGGCACTGTGTAGCCTTCGAAGCAGTGCTTCGGTTTTAAATAGAATGAAGCAGTGATTGGTTCTTAATAGAACGAAGTCGTGAACTCAGTTTATAATAGATCGAAGCAAGGCTTCGGTTTTAAATAGAACGGAGCAAGGCTTCGGTTTTAAATAGAACGAAGCAAGGCTTCGATTTTAAATAGAATGGAGCAAGGCTTCAGTTTTAAATAGAATGAAGCAAGGCTTCATTTTTTAATAGAACGAAGCAAGGCTTCAGTTTTAAATAGAACAAAGCAAGGCTTCGGTTTTTAATAGAACGAAGCAAGGCTTTGGTTTTTAAAATAGAACGAAGCAAGGCTTCGGTTTTTAATAGAATGAAGCAAGGCTTCATTTTTTAAATAGTACGAAGCAAGGCTTCAGTTTTTAATAGAATGAAGCAAGGCTTCGGGTAGTGTGTATACCTTTGGAAATTGTATTGGGTCTTCGCGTGGTTGAAGGGAACTTGCCTCGTAGCCCCTAGGGATCCCGAGGCCTTCGACTAGCGGCCGGATCCCCTTGTCAAAGAGTGCGCGAAAGGCTATCGGGGCCTGCCGCTTTCTTCCTAGGCGTACTCCGAGACGCGAGTGGTGGCAAAGACACTAGCTTTTAGTACTAGGGTCCCCACGGACTGCGCCAACTATTGTAGCAACTACGTTAGCTAAAAAAGGTTTCTATGTAAAGGTGTAGAATATTTGGTATGAACCTCAAAGGGTTATTTCAGAGATAGAGAGAAGGTTTTATACTGATTTGGGCCTCCCAAGAGAGATAATATCCCTATGTCCAGTTTACAGTGGATTTGGTAATTTTGCCTCTATCTTCCTTGTGTCCATTACAAGGGCAGAGCCCTTCTTTTATAGGCTCACATGCCATAGGAAAAGACACTTTTGCCCCCTACATGCCATAGACTTTGTAGGGATAAGAGGGGAAAAGGCTAGGCTACTATACAAATAACTTTACAGATGTGTTAGATATACATCATTTCAGGGGCGGGTATATGGCATACCATCGGCCGGGGCCCCTAGTATGGCTTTTACACTGTAGCAGTACTGAGATATTTCTTTATCTTCTGAGCCAGAGCACCTATCAGAGGGTCTTAGAGGGAGCTTTTTGAGGGGGCTTCGAGGGGGTCCCAGAGGGGACTTCGAAGAGGACTCCGAATAGGGCTCCGAAGAGGCTAAGGATAAAGCTAGGAGGGAGCCCGGAGTCTTGGTTCTGGAGGGGGGCTGGAGGGGCCCGGAGGGGCCCGGAGGGGTCCCGTAGCACTTGGTTCCAGAGGGGTCCCAGAGGCGCTCTGGATCACCTGGCTCCAGAGGGAGCCCAGATGCTTAGCCTTCAGCCGTGCGATTCTTTGCAACACTTGGAGTAATCTGAGATGGAGGGGGCCGGAGTCCGTCTTTAGGCTTCATTATCCTAGCGGGCTCCAAGTCCGAGGCCTTCGGAGGATGACGTCATTTGACCAATATTTAAGGGAAAAGCCATTTCCCCAACAACTTAGAAACTCTTTGCCACCATCCATGGCACTAGTTTCTGGTTCTGGCAGTGACATCTCATCTAGAGGTATTGCATCTGGTTCTTCTGGGTCTTGTGTCTTTACTTGTGGTTTTTCCTTGTCTTCTCTGGTCTCTATCAGAAAAGAGCAGATGGACACTCTGGATGATGAGGAGCTTGCTCTCATTGTCAACAAGTTCACCTGATTCTATAATGATAGATGAGACCAGAGGAGAAGAGGCTCTCGAGGGTGTTTTGAATGCGGAGATCTTTCTCACATTAAAGCTAATAGCCATAAATTGAAAAAGAAAGATGAGAATGAGTACATGTACTAGAAGAAGGACAAGAAGACTTTCTTCAAAAAGAACCGAGACAAGCTTGCCAAGAGAGCAGCCAAGGCTGCCTCCAGAGCTTTCATGGCTTCTTTGAGCGACATTGACACTTCTTCAAGTGAAGAGACAAGCTCTGATGAGGATGAACCACAACATAAGGAGGAGAAGAATGCGAAGTACTTCACCGGCCTTTGTTTCACGGCCAACGGCATCCACAACAACGATGAGCTAGACTCATCAGAGATAACTTTATCCCATGACCAACTTTTGATTAAAGTTGATGAATTGAATGATGCTTTAATTGGTCAGGATAGGTTACTTGTGAAAGTTTCTAGAGAACGCAAAGAACTTAGACTTGATTTTATTTCCACTGAGTATGCTTTGCTTAAGTCTAAGTTAGATGATGCTGAGTGAGAGTCATGTTGTGTTGTCATGAGTGAGCTTTTCGATTTATGTTCTATGCATGCTCAAACCATTGATAAGCTTGAGATTGCATAGAAAGAACTCACTATGGTGGAGTCTAGACCTCTTGTTTCTGATGCTTGTTCAAATTGTCCATTACTCATTGAAAGCATTGAACTTAGGGACAAGCATGTTAAAGAACTAGAGGCTAGATTGGAGAGTGATGAGAGTTCTAAGAATGTGCAGCCAGACTGTTCCACCTGCATCACCCTAAATGACCAACTTAGCTTTGTTAAAGGGCAAGTTGACAAACTCATGATTGAAAATGATTACCTTCTCTCTATGGTGGATAAATGCACTGAAGGGAAGGATAGGATGGATTTTCTCTTGGCCAAGACTAAGATGTGTGCTGACAGGGCAGGGCTAGCTTTAGGGTTGGGTTTTGAGAGAACCACTTTAGACATTGAGAGCAAAATAGTGTTTACTTCACCCACTACCCTAGAGCAAGGGAGAGCCCAGTTAGACACTCCATAAAAGACAAGAAACCCATCCACCCTACAAAGAAAACACCTCCCTCACCCAAGAAAGCCCTTGAGCAGAAACCAAGAGAACCCGTCAGGATTTCTCCTAATACCCATGCACCTATCCCCAAAAATATTTTTCATTGCTCATATTGCTAGAGGGTGGGACATTTGGTTGGTTTCTGTTTTCGCCGCATGAAGGATGAGCGGCGTTCTTGGGAGATGAGGACACAGGACATGTATCTTCTACTTGTTGGTATACACGAGTCTGTCTCTCATTCTCATTCTCGCTTTCTTCAAGCTCCTCGTGCTCACATGAGAGGATTTGCCCACCGTGGGATACACCATGACTCATATAGTGCTAGACCACGTGTTAGTGATTTTGATCCTCGACAGGTTAGGAGACCTCGTCGTTTTTATGGTTCTCTCCACTTAGGTAGACCTCACACTTTTTATCATTATTCATATCCTATGCATAGACAGTCTACTACTACTTTGCTTGCAGCTGGAGTCTCTCAGTGTTGGATACCACGTCAGTTTTTTACTCACCCCAACACTGAGCACTCGAGATTTTCTTAATTTGTGTAGGCAGCGGACGAAGGCCTGGAGAACAAGTAGATCATTTATTCTGGTTGTTCGCACCACATGATCGGGAAGACATTATGGTTCTCCAGCCTCACCTCAACCCAGCGACGTGAGTACATCACCTTCGGCAATAATCGGAGTAGCATAGTGATAGGCACAGGTATGATTAGAATTAATGAAAATTTCATTCTCAAAGATGTCGCTTTGGTTGAGGATTTAGGATACAATTTTATTTCTATATCTCAGTTGCTTGATGAGGGCTTGGAAGTGTGTTTCAGATGTGATACTTCACAAGTTCTCGATTCTTCTAACGCTTTGGTTTGTAAGATTTCAAGAATAGGGAGGGGTCTTTGGAGCTGACTTTTCTGAGCATTTTGGTTCTTCTCATTACCTTACTGCTAAACCTTCTTCTGAGCTTTGGATGTGGCATAGGAGACTAGGTCATATGAGTTTTGAATTGCTCGCTCGACTGAGTGCTATAGGTCTAATCCGAGAATTTCCCAAGCTCAAGTTTGAGAAGAATCTTATTTGTGCTCCTTGTCGACATGGAAAGATGGTGGTTGCCTCTCATTCACCAATCAATGTGGTGATGATAGAACAACCCTAAAAAGTTCTCCATATGGACACTGTAGGTCCTTCTCGGGTTAATTCTTTAGGTGGCAAATGGTATGTCCTTGTCGTGGTGGATGAGTACTCCCGATATTCTTGGGTCTTCCTTCTTGCAAGTAAGGATGAAGTGTTTTCATATTTTTGGTGCTTAGCTTTGATACTATTCACTGAACTCACCAATGCATTGAAAGCAATCAGAAGTGATAATGACATCGAGTTCACATGTATGATCCCCTACCTCCTACTACAGCAGCCCCTGAAGCGGACCCGGCATCGACTACTTCAGCGAGAGGTCCCAAAGAATCTGCTTCGACTTCAGTCATCTTCGACCACACTCCGGCAAGTGTTGAGGGGGAGTCTGCATCTCATCGAGAAGCTCTGCAGCATATTCAGAAGATGCATCCTCTAAAGCAGATCGTCAGTGAGCTAGATGAAAGGGTAACTCGATCTCATGCTCATTTTGTTGATTCTGCATTTGTTGCCTCCTTTGATCCCTTAGATGTTAGTCATTCTTTATCTGATTCAAGTTGTATTAATGCCATGCATGAGGAGTTAGAAAACTTTGATAGAAACGAAGTTTGGGTTCTCGTAGATCCACCCCCTAACATTAATATTATTGGCACAAAATGGATTTTCAAAAACAAACAGGGGGAGGATGGGTCTGTTGTGAGAAATAAGGCTAGGCTTGTTGCTCAGGGTTTCTCTCAAGTCGAGGGGGTGATTTTGGAGAGACTTTTGCTCTAGTAGCTCGACTTGAAGCCATTAGGATTTTGCTTGCTTTTGCATCTTCTCGTGATTTCAAGCTTTATCAAATGGATGTTAAAAGTCCTTTTCTTAATGGTTTCACAGGAGAGGATGTTTATGCTAGACAACCCCCAAGCTTTGAACATCCCAAGTACCCCCATAGAGTCTTTCAACTTTACACAGCTTTGTTTGGGCTCAAGCAAGCTCCTAGGGCCTAATATGACCGACTTAGGAACTTTTTACTTGAGCATGGGTACAAAATGGGCTCTATTAACAAAACCATGTTTACCCTGAAGCATGGCAAAGATTTCCTCCTTGTTTAGATATATGTTGATGATATTATTTTTGGTGGCTCTTCTCATACACTTGTGGTCGAGTTTGCTAATTCTATGAGCATGGAGTTTGAGATGTCAATAATGGGCGAGCTGACCTTCTTCCTTGGTTTACAAATCAAGAAAAGCAAACAAGGTACTTTCGTGCATTAGATGAAGTACACAAAGAACTTGATGAGGCGCTTTGACATGAGCGATGCGAAGCTGCTTGCCACTCCGATGGCTACCTCAGTAGCACTTGACCCATATGAAGATGGAGAAGAAGTGGATCAGAAGGAGTTTCAGAGCATGATCGGATCCCTCCTCTACTTGACGGCCACGAGGTCAGACATACACTTCGTTGTATGTCTATGCGCTCGTTTTTAGGCTTTTTCAAGGGCTTCACATCGTCAAGTGGTAAAAACGCATACTGAGGTACCTAAAACACACTCTTGAATTTGGCATTTGGTATTCGGCATTATTATCTTTATACTTCCGAGGTTTTTCTGATGCTGATTTTGCTAGTTTTAAAATTGATAGGAAGAAAACCTCTAGTACTTGCCATTTTCTAGGTTCCTCTCTTGTTTGTTGGTCTTCTCACAAACAGTCCAGCGTTGCGCAGTCTATAGTTGAGGCTGAATATGTAGCTGCTGCTAGCTGTAGTTCACAGATTTTGTGGATGGTTTCTACTTTGCGGGATTTTGGGTTAGATTTTAAGGGTGTTCCACTTTTCTGTGATAATACTAGTGCCATTAATTTAGCTAACAACCCAATTCAACATTCTAGAACCAAACACATTGATGTGCGTTATCACTTTTTTAGAGACCACAATGAGAAGGGTGATAGTCAATTGAGATATGTTGACACTCATAATCAGCTTCCTGACATTTTTACCAAGCCTCTTGATACTTCTCGCTTTGTTTTTTTTTTTTGAGGATAACCAGCAGGAGAGGCTCCTACTGAGGTTATGTATATTAAAAAGGGATAGTATCCAGATAGGTTACAGCGACAATAAAGAGGGAGGAGCAGAAGAAGAGTGGAAAAACAACTTAGCAAGTTACAAAAGACTAATCCAGGAGTGGATGGAGTCTTTTAAATTTTGGGGGCAGCGCAAGGTTTGAAGTAAAAGCGTAGAACGGAAGGAGGAAAGCCAAGCACTAATGTTCGCCTCTTGCTGTCGGAAGATGGCATTGTTGCGTTGCAGCCAAAGAGTCCAGCATCCAACCAAAATAATTTCCATACTGAACGGCCACCCAAGCTGGGACCGACAACTGGCAATCATGTCATGGGGTAGTTGCTGGGAGGACCAGTTGATTCCAATACGGTGCCAGCACGAGGTGCTAAAAGAGCAGCCGAAGAACAGGTGATGGGAGGTTTCCACCAGCCCCGATTCACAGAGATGACAGAGACCATCATCATCGTCAGGAGTGAAGTGCTTTCGCCTAAGGAGGTCTTTAGTGTTGAGGCGATCTTGGATGAGGAGCCAGAAGAAGATCTTGATTTTGTTGACACACTTACATTTCCAGATCCAAGAGTATACCGGGTGAGCATGCAATGTAGCAAAAGGGCGAGAGTAGTAGAGCTTCGGCCTGAAGGTGGTGGACCCCAGATGTAGGACCATTCATCAGGGAGGCTAGGATTCCAATGTTGTTTGGCAATAATCTCGTCCAGAAGCTGCAACTCGGTGAAAGCCTGGGCTGACAGTGGAAGAAAGAAGTGGCGAGCCGGATCGGGTTGCTGGATATAGGAGGCCAACCTTGCTTTCTTGTTTTTTGCGAAAGAAAAGAGCCTCGGAAATTGATGTTCAAGAGTATCCTGGTGCCACAGGTCAAACCAGAGTGAAATTGAAGACCCATCTCCCAACTTAGGTTTAGCAATTGCTAAGAAGAAAGGGATGATCTGCTGAATGCCGTTCCACCAGGGAGAACAGCGCTTCCGAGATAAATGGGGCAGCTGGCGCGTCCTGTAGTAGGCAGACCATATGAGATTTACCCAGGGCACATTTCTCTTGTTATAAAACTTATCCAAGTGCTTCATAAGAAAGGCAAGGTTATGGTTCCTGAGATTAATGATGCCAAGTCCCCCACCCTTTTTGGGCTTGCAGATCGTGTGCCAAGCCACTAGAGGTTTTTGAGAAGTGCCTAGATGGAACTTCCGCCACAGGCAGTGTCTACGAGCTCTGTCAATTACTTTAACCACCTTGGCGGGAAGACGGAACATGCTCATGGTATAGGCAAGCAGGGCCGATAAGACTGAATTAACTATTTGAAGCTTCCCAGCAAAAGACAACCAATATGAGGTTGCAACAAGACACCGTTCGATTCTGGAGATGATGGAGCTAAAGTCCTGAAAACGTAGAGACTTGAGCCCAAGCGGAAGACCGAGGTAGGGGAGAGGGAATTGTCCAAGAGGGCAGCCAAAGGTGCTAGCCAGAATGTCTGCTTGGTCACTGTCGAGATTAATTGGAATGAGACAAGATTTAGCCAAGTTTACTGTCAGGCCTGTTGCTGCCGAGAATGAGTTAAGGAATATCTTCAAATTGAATAAGTTTCTTTGAGTAGCCTCAACATAGATTATTGTGTCGTCTGCATATTGAATGACCGGGAAATCGTCCTGCGGGAGACAGGGGGGAGCCTGAAGAGCTCCAATAGCTGAGGCGTTATTGAGAATGAATTGGAGGAGTTCGCCCACAATAACAAACAGGAGAGGGGAGAGAGGGTCCCCTTGACGAACTCCCCTGTTACACTGAAAGTACTTGCCGACCGAGCCATTAAGGACAATAGCTGAATGAGTGGACTGCAGAATTAGTCTGATCCAAGTAATCCAAGCCGAAGGGAAGCCCAAGGCCGTAAGCATTGCAAGAATGGCAGCATGTTCGACCCGATCGAAAGCTTGGGTAAAATCAAGCTTGAGAAGAGCTACGGGTTTCTTGGCACGATGACATTGATGTGTGTAGTCAAACACCCAGGCCAGACAATCTTGAATAGAGCGACCTTTGATAAAGCCATACTGATTTTGATGCATAAATTTTCCCATAAATGGTTGTAACCTATTAGCAAGGATTTTGGTGATAATCTTGATTGCAGAATTGACTAGAGAGATTGGCCTGAAGTCCTTTACCGTTGTTGGACAATCCGTTTTAGGAATAGGAATGATGAAAGAATTGTTGAGAGGTTGAAGATTAACCTTTCCTTGGTAGAAAGCATCATAGAGCCGGTAAAAGTCATTTTTAATTATGACCCAACATTTCTTTAAAAAGAAACCATTGAAACCATTCGGTCCTGGGGCCTTGTCAGGTGGAAGATTTCGGATGACATTGTCAATTTCTGAGACGGAAAACGAAGCATCCAGAGAAGAGAGACCGGGAATCGGAGTAATAAGGTTGTAGATTTGGGACAAGGTTACCGGCCTAAGCGAGAATCCCACTCTATCTAGGAAATTGTCCAGGAAGCAACCAGCCTTCTCCTCGTGCGACGTGACCACATGACCATTAGGTAGTAGGAGAGAAGAAATTGTGTTATGTCTTTTGCGGTCTGTGGCAGCGGCATGAAAAAACTTCGAGTTTTCGTCGCCCAACCGTGTCCAACGAACCGTATAGCGTTGCTTCCAATAAACTTGTCTTAATTTGATGATGAATTCAATTTGATTTTTCAAGAGGATCCTGAAATTTACTTCTGGCAAAGTCAGCGACCGAAAATCCTCCGAGGAATCCAATGCCACCAGAACGACCCGACAAGCTTTGAGGCAACGGTCCAATGATCCGAGACGAGATACCCAAGAGCGCAGGAACTTGAGAAGCTTAGAGAACTTAGAGGCAAGGCTTTTGGCAGGATCAAGAGTGTTAGGGTAGCCAGCCCAGCAGACAGAAACTGTGTCAAAAAAGCCAGGCAGAGAAGCCCAATAGTTTTCAAATCTCGTAACGGACGACCGCGGGATGTTGGAGCCGATTTTGATTAGACAGGGAACGTGGTCAGAGGTGCATCGATCCAATGCTGTGAACGAGGTGCTGGGGTATTGGGAAATCCAATTGGCAGAGGTTAAGCACCAATCTAATTGAATGAGTAGGGGATCACTTTGCATGTTACTCCATGTAAAGCGGCGACCTGACAGGGGAATTTCCAGAAGCCCTTGGTTGTTAATGCAATCATTGAATGAATGACAATGCTGAAGATCACTGCTCGGCTTATTCCGGTTATGGGGAAAACGATACAGGTTGAAGTCACCTAAAAACATCCAATTGATCTGCGGGCTGATATCAACAGTGGAGAGCCAATTAATAAAAGTTGAGCGGGCCGGCTGACGGCAAGGGCCGTAAATATTAGATAGAATCCAGGATTGGCCGTTATGCAATGAGGTGAAATCCATGGTGATCTGAAAAGAGTCTTAAGAAACAACTCGACCGGAGAAGCGAGAACCAACCCAACCAACCAGGAGACCACCAGACGCGCCTTGGGAAGGAGTAAAAGCAAACTTGTCAAATCTCTTAGGGGCAATGCAGCGGATGAACGAGTGGTCTATCCTGGCAAGTTTAGTTTCTTGAAGACAGAAAATGGAGTAAGCCTTATCGAGGAGAATGCTTTTAACAGCCTGTTTCTTTTTCTCCGAGTTGAGCCCTCGAATATTCCAGTCTAGAACATGTCAGATGGTTAATTTCCCCATGAAATAACTGATTGCGTTGAACAACTCCACAACACAGTTGCAGAGCAAGATATGATTAAGTTCAGAGCACGATTAACAAAATAAGACGTTAGACTACAAAAGGTGAACTTGCTGACATATTCGACCAACCACAGAGGCCCAAGAGAGATCATACGACTGTCAGTCTGACACATAAAATTAACAAAGTAGCAGTGAAGAGCTAGGAGGCTGTCACGAGGTAAACCAAAAGCAAAGGCCGGTCGAGCTCGTTGATTAGGCAGTGTCCGCATTCTGGCCTTGGGAAGTTTCTGTCACCTTCGCGAGCTGAATCTCCAACGATGGCCCCGTGGTGAGCTTATCCTCAGTGACTTGCTCTGCAAGTAAACCACATATATGTACTGCAGTGTGATGGATTTGTCCAATAGAGAGTGGAGCCAGGGCCATACCGGAGGAGGAGGCATTGGCGAAGTCCTGCACCGAGGGAAGCCGCGGGAGAACCACCTCTTTTCCTTTGGAAATGCCCTGAGCACTAGACTGAGAAGAAGCCGAAGCCATCTGCCGAGAAATGTCAAGTAATCTGAGACCTTGTGATTTCATTTGCAAACGAACGTTGTGTCGAAGACCAACCTCCGAAATAGCCCTGCTAACATTGAGAGGTTGATTGTCCAGAAGAGGTTGGATTTCTCCCCGGGGTGAGGATGGGCCGGGAGAGGAGTTGTGGCGACGCCTTTTATAGACCGGAGAAGCCTACTGGGGAAGTAAAGAAGTCGAAGCATTTAATTGAGCGTCCGTCGACGTAATTATACCTTCCATGTTGGGTTCCCCTCCCGAGAGCGTGGACGGTTGGACCTGAGTAGAGGGAGATTCCGCTGTAATCACCAGGGCCGACGGAGAGGACTGAACAGCACCAGTGGAGTTGCTAGGGTTTGAAATCGCTGATAATTCCATACTGATCTCTTCCTGAGGCTGGACATCCAGCAGTGGTTGGGGCAGCTGAACTGGCCCCTGCGGCCAGTGGTCCCAATGCTCACCAACAACAGCACCATTGAGGTCAGGTATATTATCCGGAAAGGGATCAACATCAAGGTTGTCCGGCTAAAAGGCCCCGTTGATCATCTGATCATCCACCCACTGTTGAACCCATGCTGGCTCGCCCGGAAAAACTTGGCCATTGAAGGGGTGGGGATTGCTACCATCTGGGGGTAGATTGTCCTCATCAGCAGGAAAACCATCTGCAAGCTCATTGTTGAGGATAAAAACTGGGAAAGTCCAAGACCTGCCCTCACCGCTCATCGAGTGACAAGCCTTAACCGTGATACTACGAGGGATGTGAATGGAGCTATCGAAGAGAACCTTCAGCAGAACCCTTGACAAGTTAGAGTCCTCCGAATGCCAGTATAGAATCTTCCCAAAAGATGCCACCACCTGCTCTAGAAAGTTAATATCCTTGAAGTCTAGAGGAAAGGCCAGAAACATGATCCAACCAATGCGAGAAGCAGGAGAGTTCCTATGATTCACCGCCCCATCGTGCTTAACAAACCGAACTAAACGTTCCCCAATCCAGAACGGTCCCGCCGAAAGAAGCCAGTCCCGCTGAAAGATGCCAGAAAGCTTGAAAATGCCAATGCCTAGAGGGTAGATACTGTACCTTAGGACCTGCTGCCTCAGGTTTTGGGTAAGGTACTGATGGATGTGTTGTAAGAACTCTTGCTGCTCCAGGGGGTTGAGCACAACATCACACTCAGCGATTGTCGTATCCTCATTCCTTCTAATATGCTGGCCAGAAAGAGTGATGAAGCGATGCCGTTTGCGCAGCTCGCCACCACCATCCGAGAGCACCCCACCCCGGGGGATGAAAGGGAACGGATCCACCGGGAAGTTTGCCATCGCAGCAGGGGAGCTGAGACCTTCAGGAGAGTTGTTGGAAACCACCAGGCTAAGAGAGGTGGAGCTAGAGTTACTGACAAGAGGAGGAAGAAGAGGGGGTTGGGGAAGCTTAGGAGCCCAGCGACGAGACCGAGAAGAGAGCTGCTTCTTGCAAAGCGAGGCCTGATGACCAGAGAGGAAGCAGTAGGAACATTTAGGGGGTAGCTTAGAAAAGCACCATGAGTGAGCTTTGTGCCCACCATTAATGCAGGATGACGCCGACGGGAAAGGCACAACCTTCCGAGGCCTGTCTCGCGTAGGGGAGCCATGATGAGCAGTAGGAAGTGACCGCTTGAGCGTATTAAAAACCCTTTTAATTGGGACGGCCGAGCCCAACGTGGCAGGGGCCAAATGAGGGTTCACATCCACCGCATGGGAAGTGGAGATCTTCTGCCGCATGGAATGACCAGTGAACGGACCCAAGATGGACGGAGCACATTTGCAACTTAACAGAAGAGAGGCCCTAGACGGCGGGACAAAGAGAGGAGAAGGGGGGACAGGGACCTCAATGCCGCCCACAAAGAACGAGGAAGGAACAGTGGGAGAATTCAAATTTGAATTGGAACAAGCAGCCACAGGATCCTCCGAACAAAACCTAAAAACTTTGGGCTTCGACGCGAACGAGACCTTCTTCACCAGCGCAGCAGGAGAACGGTGCAGTCGACGAGACGACCGGGGGAGAGACCAGCTAGCAAGTTCCTCCGCTTCTCATTGAGGCCATTCACGGCGCCAGTTGGCACCACCGTCCCTCCAGAGATGGAAGGAGGCGTCGAAATGAGCCGAGAGGAAACGCTTCTGATGGTAAATGAGCATGCCAACTTGCTTAGAGGCAACAGAAACGCGAAACTGCCTATCTTTGATGAATTTGACATGGAAACCTGCAGGGGAGCCGCCCAGACAAGCGAGCAAAGCCAAGCTAACAGACGTCTCTATTAACCAGAAGGTGAAACGACGAAAAACCACAAGAAGAAAGAAGGAATTTACCGGGGAGGAAGAAGGGTGTTGAACCGAGGAGCCCAACAGGGAGAGGACCCTGTTTTGAAAGGCCTGTCCAGCAGAGAAATCCCAGGAAGCAACCAGCTGGCCGAGGGGAGCGTCCTGCTCAAGCTCGAGCAGGGGAAAGGGAGGACCCACCATGGAGAGCGCTCCGCAGAGGCCGCCTTAGAGGAAGCCATTAGCGGACGCGAAGCCAAGCACGGAGGGGGCGGGCGGGAGCAGCGGGTGGAAGGAGCGAGCCATTCGCTTTGTATTTTTGAGAGGATAACTTGGTGTTTGTCATTCTTATGGCATCTTGTGAGGGGGAGTTGTGTGTCATTGCATAAGCTTCTATCATATGATTAAACTGCTTTTACATGCACTTGCTTGTATATGCCTTTGAATTATTGTCTTTAATCATGATGATTTTCCTCTGTTGAATATGTCTGATATATGTCATGAGCATGACTTTTAATTCTGAAAATTAAAACATGTTCACTGCTTAGTCTAGTACCTAGCATTAGTAGGTTGAATGCTTTTGCTATCTTATATATGTCTGGTAGCTAAGTCCTTTCTACTTGGATGCAAACATGCAACTTGATCATTTTAATGCTTTTCATGGAAATCTTTATTGCAAATTGATAAAATTGAAATTGATATACATGTCTTTTGTGCTGATATTGACAAGATCCAGGTGGGTTTGCTTTGTCGCACTGCATTGTTCTAGACTGCTTACCATAGCACTTTTGTATGAATTGGGACATTGTAGTGTATGCCATGACTAATGCTTTAAGCTTTTGATGGTCTTTGCTTGACCTAGACTTGGCTTAGTCGGTTAGCATAAGGTTGACATGCAATTAACCCTTGGCATTAAAATAAAAAAAAAAGAAACAAAAAGCTTGAAAATATTGCATAATTACAAGTTTGTTGAAGTTCCATGTTATTTGACTATGCATGTCTGGATAGTTTTTGCTAGCTTTTGCATTTCATGCCTTACCATGCCTAGTATGCTAGTCTGAGTGGTGATGCTTTTGTTTGATAAATCCTGAAAATGCCTGCTCTTGCTTTTCCTTGGATATGATTCATATGAGCTTATCATGTCGTACTTTTAGACAATATTCAAGGCAAATGCTTGTTGTGTATTGTAACTGCTGCTAATCATGTTTTAGACGCTTGCATATGCACTTCCCTCACATTTCTCTTTGCATCATTTTTATCACCTTGATGTCTGCATTGCCAAAGGGGGAGAAATAGTGTCTTGCTTCCGTCAAAGGGAGGGTCATGTGTCAAGGGGGAGAATTTTTAAATCAAGTGACATGCTTTTGCTCTTTTCTGAGTTTTTATTGTCACTTGTGTGCTGAACTTCAACATTCATCTTTGTTTATTTTGGGAGTTGTCAATGCACTCATCAAGGGAGAGTTGAGAAACCAGTTGAAGTTTGCACTGTGATTTTATCTTAGTGATGAGTGATTGACAAAGTTTGCCTGATTTAATGGTTTGGATTTGTCATTGGCTGTTTGAGTTCACTGATGGGATCAGTGTGTGCTTTGCGTGGAGATTCGTGTTTTTCTTGTCTCATGTTGTGTAGGGTTGAGATGTGAGTCAACTGTCAACGGCAGGTGATCGTGGTCAAGCAGGGATCTTGATGCCAGACGGTCAAGGATGCCGGGTGAAGTTGAGGAAGATCTCAGGCGTACACGTGGAGATAGAGCAAGACATGGACGGATGGATGATCGGGACAGTGTGTTGACCAAGTTGCAAAAGGGAGGCCAGTGCAAGTGACAAGGTGGCTCGATGGATCGAGAGTGGGAGAGACTTGATGGCGATCGAGTTCGCAGATTGGTGACACGTATCGGCGATTCGGTGGGCTTTATCGGTTTCGGCTCAAAACCGTCAGATCAAGATAGGATTTTACATTTCGGTGATTCGAAGCGTCCTGAAGTGGAGCCGTGATCTCTACCAAATCTTTGAATTTGGACAAACTACCTTTAGATAGGATTTTACATTTTTAGTCTTGTGGGCCTTCAAGTCTGTAAAAAACCCTATGGGTATTTGTGTCTTTTCCTGTTTCAGAATTACCTATAAAATGCCCATTAGCCCTAGGCTACCAACTAATTCCTATGAAAATATGAGTTCATTTTTCTTTTTGGCTTTATATTCCAACGAGCTCCTGTTCATCCGGGTTTCAGTAGCGTCACCGCAAGGAAGTTTTCGAGCGCAGCCACTAGCATCCGTTTTTCTACGCCGATCGCCGTCATCCATCGAAGCCCGTGGGATTCTCCGTCGTGACTACTTCCAATTTTCTCAGCACTATGAGTGCAGAGGTTGGTTTTCTCTGGTTTTCCCTTGTGCATGTCTCGGCTGAGCCAGGAAAACAACACCTTGGTTTTTCGTCTAGGAGGGATTTCACACGCCATCTGTGTAGCTAGTGTTTTCTTACTGTAGCGCATGGACTGAAGCTACTTCCGCCTAGTTTCTCCATCTTCATGTACTGCGCCGGAAAAGGACTGCAATCTGATCGACTGAATCTGTAGGGAGGTAGGTGCAGGTATTACATTGCTTCTCCCTTATGCAATTCTATTATTTTAATTAAATACATTGAAATATTTTTCTGTCGTAAATCAGAATTTGTATAACTATCATACATCTGAATATTTTGTGTTTTATTTAATTTCTGCAATTGCTTTATTTTCAGGTTGCACAATGATTAGTCATTGATTTATCACTGTTTCCTTAGTGCATTATGAATCATATGTGAGCACATTTAATCATCTGCATTTATTTTATCTGATTAAATACCTGAGTATTGTTGATGATTATACTTGTGCTGTTTGAAATGCCTATGAGTTAAATAATTTTTAATATGCCTTGGAATACTGTGGTGGTGTCTTTGTGTAGGACACTAGTCATTTTTAGGCTACATTGTTTTTAGTGCTTATGATCTCTCAGGCTGTTACATCTAATCATATATGAGAGGAGAGTGATAACACTAGCTCTTTCTGGGATTTCACAGTGTTAACTTTGTTTCTTCTGCTTGTTCCTTTAGAGGTGTGTTGGGTGTTTTGAAAAGACCATCAATTTGAAAGAATTTGTTGAGGCGTCTATTCACCCCCCTCTAGTCACATGTTTCAGTCCTACATAGGTTTTCATCTAGAATTTGATAGAGCCCCAAGAAGGGAAACATGAAGCTAGAAGACATCATTGTTATCAGCTCAATAAGGTTGGGCTAAGCTCTTTGACTTGTAGCTTCCTCTCTCTGACGTGATAAAGTCATCCACATGCCTTATTAAACAAATCAACCTCTACCAGAACATAGGCATGTCGATCAACCCTGGTTCAACCATATGGCCTTTTGCTCCTCCCGAAGGAAATATAGCCAAGAGAATTATGGAGTACCCAGAAGTTTTGTCCTAGGGATAGAAGTTCTAGGTTTTGGAGCATTCGGAAGTTTCGGTTCGACCAGAAGTTCTAGGCCAGTCCTAGATTTGGTTTTCTGAAGGAACCGGAAGTTCTAGGTTCTGTATGAACCAGAAGTTCTAGATATGATCTAGATGTTTTGGGTCAAAATTAATTCGATACAGAACGTTGTTTTTGGAAGTTTTGGGTCTAGAAGTTCCGGTTGGATCAGAAGTTCTGGACAAAAATAAATTCTGAATGGAAGGCACTGCTCGAATAGCAGTACTCATCTTCTTCTTCCTGTGGAGATCACTGGATCGTCAGACTATGTCGACCCTAGCCACCACCCCTCCTTTCTCCTTGGTCTCAATCATTCAGATCGTTTCTCCTCAGATCTCACGAGTGGAGCTAGCATGCTAATGTGAGGTGATCCCATCTCTATATATGTGGATACCATAGAGACATTGCTTGAATAGCAGTACTCATCATCTTCTTCCTATGGAAATCACTAGATCATCAGACTATTTTGACTTGATCACCGACGAATGGGTGGAGCAAGGTGGAGTTGACCGAGGACGCGATTCCCTAAATTCTTCTTCCACTGCAGTAGCACGTCTTGTGTTAAAAGGATATGATCCATGATTCCATTATATGCATAGTTCTTGGGCGAATGGGGTTAAAAATTAAAATTGTAGGATAGCGTAGCCTAGCTTCCCCCATAACCCAACACCTCCTTCCACCATCCATGCCAACACCCTTCGTTGGCACCTTGATCCAACACACCGACAATAGCTTAGTACGAGATTGCATCCTCATAAGACAAGGCCCTACCCTTATTGTGGATCTCCCCATGACTAAAAAAGAAATCTGATCATACTAGGGAAGGAGCCCCTTGAATAGAGGGAACTAGAGAGGATAATATGTCTGTCACCACATGCAATTACCACCACCATCCTCATCATTCGCTGCTGCTAAGGACACCCATTGTTGCCTTCTATAGGTTAGGAAAAAGTATACTTTATCTCCCTAAGTATTACCCTATAAATGAATATTGTCCTCCACTAAAAAATCAGACTCTTAATCCCTCGAACTAATCTATATCGAACAAATAATCCCTGGGGAGGTTT
Source organism: Zizania palustris (assembly GCA_019279435.1). Lineage (NCBI taxonomy): Eukaryota > Viridiplantae > Streptophyta > Magnoliopsida > Poales > Poaceae > Zizania > Zizania palustris. The sequence goes on along the minus strand of JAAALK010000287.1, from coordinate 13,751,156 downwards.
ACTGTAGTTATTTTGTTGATGTAGCGGTCCACGTGGACACATGGTTGCTGATTTATCTTGGTTTTACTTACTTACAAGCAGGACCCACTCCTTTTTCGTTCTTTTTTATTCCTCTCTCTCCTCCTCATAGCCCCGTGTGCGTGCCTTGTCGTCGCTCGCTGCTGAGAAACCATGTTGAAGAACATGGGTCTTATGCTCCAGATGTGATGAGTGATTGTCAACGGAAGTCAAGAAGAGACATGAAGACCTGTCGTGTCTGGGGCGCGTGTGACTTAGATACACGGGCAGCGAGCGACAGTCGGGCAGAGGAGCCACGGAATCGGGCTGGCCCAATCCGGGTACATGGGCTAGGAGCGGCAGAGGATCCACTGGTCTGTTGACTGGGGTTTGACTCAGGTACACGGGCGGTGAGCAATTGCCGGGCTGAGGAAGCTGTGGGATCGGGTCGGTCCAATCCGGGTACCCGGTGCGAATACGGTGGACGCTTTGTCAGTTTCGGCGCAAAACTGATAACCGATGATTATTTTGTTTTTAGGATATTAATATTTAGTTTTTAAGTCCAAAATATTATTTATTTGAGTCAGTTGATTTTTCTAAGGGTATTTTAGTAATTTCGAATTTTATTTTAGAGTCAGTGTAATTTACCCTAGGGGTAAATTAGTCTTTTCATGTATAATGGGTCGCCTATAAATAGGCCCCTACCCCCTTAGGGATAGGGTGACTGTTATTTTTTCAGAGATCAATCTACAGTCCATTATTTTCTCTTCGGGCGCAAGTATTTTTGATCTGCAAGTTTTTTCGTCGCCGATCGAATCAATCGGGTAGAGCCTGCGGTGCGGCAGCTTTACTACAGCAGTGCGCGGCTCATCACGCAGGGCTCGTCACGTAGAACAGCGCAAGCTTTCCTGCCATCAGCTACATGCATGCAGACATGAGATAGACATAGGCTGCAGCCTAGGGTGGATTCCTACTCACGGCACGGTCCACGACATTTGATGCTGCTGCGTCTGAAAGGAAAATGGAAGTTTTTTTCGGTGGAGACTGTAGCAGGCACGCGTTTCGGTGAAAGTTTCTCCACGCGGAGCTCGGCGCGAAATCGTCATGAGCATCCCGGTAGCTCGGCGATTCATGGCAGCATGCGGAAGTTTTGGAAAGAGAAAAGGCACTGCGGCGCACGGTGATCAGATCGGCTCGGCGACGTCAATGAAGATGCAGGTAAGTAGTTTTGTTTATCTCCTAATTTTTAGTTAGATTAAATCTGTTAGTTATTTCGTAGTTAATTTTATCTGCTAGATTTTATTAGTGTTCGCATATTTTCATTTAAGTTTTTTTCTGCTCACATAAATAAGAAAAATTATTATTTTTAGTGGCAGTAATATTTTTATTCTAGTTTTTACGTACAATATTTTAGGTTTATTTCTGAATTAATTTTTGAATGATCCATGCTTTATTCATTTGATTAGTAGTTTATTTCTATACTGCAATATAAATATTTCGTGATATATCTATGTGTTTTTATTTACTACAGTATTTTTATTTAGTTTATCTTTAATATCATTTTAATTAGGACACCGGTCATTTTTAGGCTAGACAACTTTAGTTTTTGTGATCTACTTTGTTAGTGTTATTTGTCTATCGAGGTGCGTTGGGTATTGGGATTAGGTTATTGACTCGTAAGAATTTTTAGGCGCCCATTCACCCCTTCTCTGGTCGCTACTTTCGGTCTTACAAGTGGTATCAGAGCAAGGTTAGGGTTTTTCCCATACCTTAACCGGTTCTAAACCCAGGTAGTGATCATGACTTCTTCTGGTAAAATCACGTCTCTTGAAGCTTTTGGCTACAATTATTGGAAGACTCACATGCGAGCTTATCTTATGAGCCAGAGCTCGGACATTTGGGATATTTGTGTTCACCCTACTTTCACCATAGTGCCTATTGCTGAGGGTACTTCTCCTGATATAATTTCCCAGCATCAGAACAATAGCAAAGCGGTGAACATATTATTTTCTGGTCTAGGTCCCAATGAGTTTGAGCGCGTTAGCCATCTCAACACTGCTCGAGAGATCTGGGCTACTCTCCAGGCACACCATGAGGGGACAACTCAGGTCAAGGCTAGGCTCTATCAGACCTACCGGCGTGAGTATGAAAATTTCTCACAGAAGCCGAGTGAGACTATTGAGTCTTTGTTTGATCGTTTTCAAACGATCATTAACAAGCTTCGGGCCAACAAGGCCGAGCGTGATCAGCTGGTCTCAGATCATGAACAGGTGCTCAAGGTTCTTCATACCTTGGACCCTAAGATCTGGGAGATCAAGGTTTCTTCTATCGTTGAGAGTGCTTCCTATGATACTCTAACTGTCACAGAGCTTTTTAGTAAGCTCAAGGCCTTAGAGGTCGATATCCAGTTGAGATCAAATCTCATTGGTTCTGGCCCAAAGACTCTGGCCCTTGCGACACCATCTGCTGATCCTATTGCCTTGACTTGTACTGCATTTTCTTTGATGTGTATCTCTGAGGAATAGCTTGATTTGCTAGGACATGATGATCTGTGTTTGTTTAACAATTGGGTGTGATGTGTCTATGATAAATGAATGTTTAAAAGACACGGCATAAAATCCGGATGCTTTGAGTGTGGTGATCCATGTCATTTCATCGCTGACTGCCCCAAGCGGAAGAGCTACAAGAAGGGAATCGGCGGTAACTCCTACGACCCCGGCAAGTAAGACAACTCCACTTCCACAAAGGGCAAGCCCAAGACAAGATTCTTCCGAAAGGCTCTAAAGGACTACAGGCGTGAGAACAAGAAGCGAGACAAGGCCTTCTTCGCCGAGATGGAGAAAAGCTACTCCAAGAGATCTTCGTCTTCTTCCTCATCGTCAAGTTCAAGTGATGAAGAGATCGTGATCAGGAAGGGGAAGGACAGGGACGATCCGGCGGGCCTCTGCTTCATGGCCTTCGGGGACAAGCCGAAGAGTCACTCGCGTCACAGCCGAAGACCTCGCAAGAGCTTCTGTTCAATGGCTCTTGGGGATAAGAAAGAAAAGGGCTCCTCCGACGACTCCGACGATGACGACGATGAAAATGTATCCTCCTATGAACAAGAAGTTGTTAATTTACTAGAACGGAATCGTCAGGAGTTGAAGTATCAGGAGAAACTGCTTAGAGGGGCTAAGAAGAGGATAGATGAGCATGAGAGTAAGCTTGCCATGGCAAATGGCAAGATTGAGAGTTTGTCATCTTCCCCTTGCTTGGGTGATAGGAGTGAGTGCCCTATCTGTGAGGTGTTGTTGTGTGACCTAACGACTCTGAAGTCCAGGTACACAGAGAGAGTAGATGAGAGATATGCTATGGCCACTGAGCTTGAGAGCACTTAGCAGGAGCTGAAATATGCTCATGCCACTGTCGCCGTGCCCTGTGTAGACTGCCCATCCCATTTAGCTAGTATAGCTGAGCTGAGAGCCAAGAGTGATGAGCAGTTGGGCGAGTTAGCTGGAGTGAGAGCTGAGCTAGAGCAGACTAAGCTAGAGCTTGAGATCTTGTCAGTTCCACCCACTGTTTGTGAGAACTTCTTGTCCATGAGAATGGAGTTGATCAAGCTAAAAGCTGAGAAGTCTGTCGAAGTTGATAGAGAGTGTGAGATCTGTTTGTCTCAGGTGGAGGTGTTAGCTTCCTTGAGAGAGGATCTAGCTGATGTTCAGAACGAGAACTTTTAGCTCCATCAGATCCTGAGTTGGATTAGTGCCAGAGAGCCACAGCTTGGCATAATGATCCAGCAGTTCAAGAGACAATATGGGTTTGGGGTAGGTTACACCTATACCAAGACTGATTTTGAGAGTGCCATTAGCCGAGCAGTGGAGTGGAGTAAGATGACTCTTGAACAGAGATATCCCAAGACTCACTCCATTGAGTCCTTTAAGGATAGTCAGCCCAAGGATGGAGTGTTTCAAGAACAACCTAAAGCTCCACCCATGAAGCAAATCTAGGTTCCAAAGCCTAAACCTCTCCACACTTCTCTTAATTCTTTGTCTAGATCCTCTCACACCAAAGATACTACACCCAACACCACCAAGCCTAAGAATCACAAGCCTCAACCACATCCCAAGAAGCCTACCTATCACTGTGAGTTTTATCAGAGAGACGGGCATCTTGAGGAGTTTTGCTTAAGGAGGAAGCGGGTTGAGAGAGCAGAGAGAGTTCGAGGTGGGCAAGAGCAGTTCTACCAGCAGGGTGGTAGACAGAGAGTTCCTCGACGTAGAGAGAGGCTAGAGGCCAGGCCACGTCGTGTAGGTGGTGGTAGAGGAGACGGTTTTCATGACCGTGCTCCGGAGGGCGGTTTTCGTTCCGGCAGAGCTCTAGATTGTTATGGATACGGTTTTGGACCTCGTGGCCGTGATTTTAGGCAGAACAGAGGACCGCGCTTTGAGTCGCGTTTTGGTCCAGACTCATATGATTCCTTCTGCTTTCCTACTTATGATCAGATGGCTCAACACAGGTTTAGCACCTTTGTTAAACCTAGTGTTCGACCGGTTGCTCCCCCTCATGACCATTGATCTTGTAGGATCGAGGACTGGAGGACGTGTGGATCATGGATTCTGGATGTTCTCACCATATGACGGGACACCGCAGATGGTTCTCCAACCTCTCTCCCCCGAACTCCAAGGAATACATCACTTTCGGGAACAGTGGTCAAGGGAAGGTACAAGGTATTGGGTCGATTCGCATCTCTGATTATTTCTCTTTGAAGAATGTTTCTTTGGTCAGAAACTTAAATTTTAATCTAATTTCTGTTTCACAACTTCTTTAGGATGGTTTAGAGGTTCGCTTTAAGAAGGGCATGTCTTCTGTTGTTGATTCTAGAGGATCTTTAGTTTGCCGGATCTTACCTTTCGGTAAGGTTTTTCGTATTGATTTCTCTAGTTCTTCTAGCCCTTCTCGTTGTCTGATGGCTGGATCCTCCTCTGAGCTCAAGAAGTGGCATCGAAGGTTAGGCCATTTGAGCTTTGATCTGCTTGTCAGATTGAGTTCTATGGACCTTATCCTAGGATTACCCAAGCTTAAGATAGAGAAGGATCTAGTTTGCCATCCCTATCATCATGGGAAAATGGTTGACGCTTCTCACGCACCTGTGACTCTGGTGATGACTTCATACCCGGGAGAGCTGTTGCACATGGATACAGTAGGTCCAGCTCGAGTACGCTTAGTCGGTGGGAAGTGGTACGCCCTTGTTATAGTTGATGATTTTTCTTGATTCTCGTGGGTTTACTTTCTAGAGTCTAAGGATGATACTTTTCAGTATGTTAATGACCTGATTTTGAAGCTTAAGAATGAGAACAATGGTCAGATGCGAGCAATTCGCTCAGACAATGGCTCTGAGTTTAAGAACTCTCAGTTCGTCAGCTTCTGTAGTGATTAGGGTCTTGACCATCAGTTCTCGGCCCCTTACACTCCCCCACAAAACGGCGTTGTGGAAAGAAAGAACCGCACGCTAGTCGAGATGGCCAGGATGATGCTTGATGAGCATAGGACTCCTAGGCGCTTTTGGGCTGAAGCAATGAACACAGCTTGCTATCTAGCCAACCACATTTTTCTTAGAGCTTACTTAGGTAAGACGTCATATGAGTTGCGGTTTGGTAGACAGCCCAAGGTGAGCCACTTGCGAGCATTTGGATGCAAGTGCTTTGTGCTCAAGAAGGGAGGGCATTTGGACAAGTTTGAGTCTCGTTGCTGGGATGAAGTTTCTTGGTTATGCTTTGCATTCTCGAGGCTTTTGTGTTTGGAATCTAGATTCTCAGCTGCTTGTCGAGACTTGTGAGGTTTCTTTTGATGAGTCCATGCCTTCGCTGACTCCTTTTGAGCTTTCTGGAGATGATGAGCTTGGAGAGTCCATCTTCGAGGAAGATGATGACACTCCTGATGGTGATGAGGGTGGGCCCTCTGCATAGCCTGCAGACCCCACACCTTTTGAGACTTCGACTGAGGATGAGGACGGACCTCTGATCACTCCTTCTACTTCGATCGAGCCTCCTCAGCCGAGTCCAGAGGTGCCAGTCGCTGACTCCGGTGAGATGACTTCTCAGCCGAGTCCAGAGGTGCCAGTTGCTGACTCTGGTGAGGTGACTTCAGATCTCCTAGGATCCCAAGCAGTTCAGCGTGACCACCCCTCAGAGCTCATCATCGGTGATCTTACTGAGAGATCCTTACGTTCTTCAGTTGGTTCTCTTGTTGTGTTTGCTGAGTCTACGTTTGTCTCTACTTTTGAGCCTAGAGTCGTTTCTCATGCTCTTTCTGATTCAAATTGGATAAACGCCATGTAAGAAGAGCTTGAAAATTTTGTTCGCAATCGGGTTTGGACACTAGTTGAGCTGCCACCTGGATGCAACACCATAGGCACCAAGTGGGTGTTTAAGAACAAACAAGGTGAAGATGGGGTTGTGGTGTGCAACAAAGCTCGATTAGTGGCATAGGGTTTTTGCCAGAAAGAAGGTATTGATTTTGAGGAGACCTTCGCCCCTGTTGCCCGTCTTGAGTCCATTTGTATTCTTTTGCCCTTTGCTGCTTCTAAAGGTTTTAAGCTTTTTTAAATGGATGTCAAGAGTGCTTTTCTGAACGGGTATATAGAGGAAGAGGTCTATGTCAAGCAGCCCCCCGGTTTTGAGAACCCTAAGTTTCCTCGACATGTTTTCAAGCTGCAGAAAGTTTTATACGGTCTGAAGCAAAGCCCCCAGGGCCTGGTATGACCGGTTGAAGCAGTTTTTGTTGGGGAAGGGTTTTGTGATGGGTTCTGTGGACAAAACACTTTTCTTTTTCAGAGATAGCTCAGACTTATTAGTTGCTCAGATTTACGTGGATGATATTATTTTTGGTGGTTCTACTAATAAGCTTGTGTCCATGTTTTCTGAACAGATGCACAGCGAGTTTGAGATGAGTCTTATGGGCGAACTCAAGTACTTTTTAGGTCTCCAGATCAAGCAGACCAAGGACGACATTTTCATCCACCAGGGTAAGTACACACGGGACATGCTAAAGAAACTAGATTTTGGTGGAGAGCTAAAGCCTCAGATGACCCCAATGGGCACATCTGGCGGTCTGGACAAGGATGAGAATGGCATCAAGGTCAACGAGAGAGAGTATCGAGGGATGATCGGATCAGTTTGCCGTGGGTGTTTGCGCGCGTTTTCAGTCTTCACCACGCACAACTCACCGGCAGGATGTCAAGCGTATTATCAGGTATCTTACTTATGCTCCTGATTTAAGTCTTTACTATTCAGCATCATCATCTCTTGATTTATCTGGCTTTTCGGACGCTGATTTCGGTGGGTGCTGGCCGGATCGCAAGTCGACTTCCGGTACTTGCTAGCTTCTTGGTTCTTCACTTGTATCTTGGTCTTCTCGAAAACAATCTAGAGTTGCGCTTTCTACTACTGAGGCTGAGTATGTAGCTGCTGCTAGCTGCTGCTCACAGTTGGTTTGGATGATCTCTACTTTGCAGGATTTTGGGTTGTTCTTCCCTTCCAGATTTCCTTTGTTTTGTGATAGCACTAGTGCAATTAGTGTAGGGAAAAACTCATGTCTTCATTCAAAAACCAAACATATTGATGTGTATTTTCACTTTCCGAGGGATCAATATGAGAAAGGGGTCATTGATCTTGTTCATGTTGATACCCATCAGCAGTTGGCTGACATTTTTACCAAACCCCTAGATCAATCTTGTTTTGAGCATTTGCGAGGGGATTTGGGAGTCGTGTATCCTTTGTAGGATATCTTGAGTCAGTTTCTCTTTCTTCTTTAATTCTTTATTGAGTCTTTTTGTGTGCGTTCATATCATGCATAATCATATATCACATTTTGAGCTTGCTTCTATGATATGATTGATCTGCTTTACTTGCTCTAGATAGTATATGCTTTTGATTACTTGTCGATGATCATGTTCTGTTTCAGTTCACATGATATATCTGATATTTGTCATATGCATGGCTTTTATGCTTTAAAATTGAAAAATGATCACCATTGCTTCTAGTAACTAGCATATGTGTAGGATGAATGCTTTAGCTATCTTTTACATGTCTGGTAGCTAGATCCTTACTTAGATGCAGATATGCAACTTGAACATCTATATGCTTTAAACATAAAAAAATGTGCTAAAAAATGATAAAAAATTCAGAAAAATGAAAAATTCATGCATTCTTATGGTGATTTGAAAAGATCCAGGTGGATTTGCTTTGTCGCATTGTATTGTTCTGGACTGCTTACTATAGCACTTTGGTATGAACTAGGACGGTGTAATGTATGCCAAGACCAATGTCTTAAGCTTTTGATGGTCCAGTTCTGGCCTAGGCTTGACTTGGTCGGTTAGCATAAGGTTTGACATGCAAATAACCCCTGGCAGAAATGAAAAATAAAAAGGAAAAATAAAAAGTCTGAAAAATTTAAAAAGATGACAAGTTTGTTGAAGCACTTTGTTCTGGACAATGCTTATCTTGGTAGATATCAGTTAGCTTTTGCATCTCATGCTTTACTTTGCTTGCCAACTAGAAAATGTGGTGATGCTTTTGTTTGCAAAAATCGAAAAATGTGTGCTAATGACTCTTTTTAGATATCATATGTACACTGATCAAGTCATGTATCTTAGATAGTATATCTTTTGCTATACCTGTTAGATGTTGTAATTGCAGTTAATCATATCTAAGAAGCATGCTTTTTACACTCCGCCTGCACCCCATTTGCATTCATGGCATATTTTGAGGGGGAACTGCATTTCAGGGGGAGTTTGTATCTATGTCTCTTTAGAGTTCATTTAGTCTCACTTGATGAGTCCAATTGTCAACAAGGGGGAGAAATTTTGGAGTTTAGGGGACATTTTTGGCTTTCTCAATTTATCCTTGTTGGTAGTTCTGAGATTGCACTTGTTTTTAAGTCTTTATTTTTGGTTAACCATAATGACCGTTTTCTTGCTTCTGGTTGGCTTTTGGTCATTAGGGTTAAACTTTTATTTTCTTCCTTCTGTTTCTTTTGTTTTTGTTTTCGTGTTTCCACATGTTTTGCAGGTTCTGAAGGATTCCTGAAGAGGGTGTTGACAATGCACTCATCAAGGGGGAGATTGAGAAACCATGTTGAAGAACATGGGTCTTATGCTCCAGATGTGATGAGTGATTGTCAACAGAAGTCAAGAAGAGACATGAAGATCTGCCGTGTCTAGGGCGCGTGTGACTCAGGTACACGGGCAGCGAGCGACAGCCCAGCAGAGGAGCCGCGGAGTCGGGCTGGCCCAATCTGAGTACATGGGCTAGGAGCGGCAGAGGATCCACTGGTCTGTTGACCGGGGTTTGACTCAAGTACACGGGCGGTGAGCGATTGCCGGGCTGAGGAAGCTGTGGGATCGGGTCGGTCCAATCCGGGTACCCGGTGCGAATACGGTGGACGCTTTGTCAGTTTCGGCGCAAAACTCACAACCGATGATTATTTTGTTTTTAGGATATTAATATTTAGTTTTTAAGTCTAGAATATTTTTTATTTGAGTCAGTTGATTTTTCTAAGGGTATTTTAGTAATTTCGAATTTTATTTTAGAGTCAGTGTAATTTACCCTAGGGGTCAATTAGTCTTTTTCATGTATAATGGGTCGCCTATAAATAGGCCCCTACCCCCTTAGGGATAGGGTGACTGTTATTTTTTCTGAGATCAATCTACAGTCCATTATTTTCTCTCCGGGCACAAGTATTTTTGATCTGCAAGTTTTTTCGTCGCCGATCCAATCAATCGGGCAGAGCCTGCAGTGCGGCAGCTTTGCTACACCAGCGCGCGGCTTGTCACGCAGGGCTCATCACGCAGAACGGCGCAAGCTTTCCCGCTAGTAGCTACGTGCATGCAGACATGAGATAGGCATAGGCTGCAGCCTAGGGTGGATGCCTACTCACGGCACGGTCCTTGACTTTTGATGTTGCTGTGTCTGAAAGGAAAACAAAAGTTTTTTTTGGTGGAGACTGCAGCAGGCATGCGTTTCGGTGAAAGTTTCTCCATGCGGAGCTCGGCGCGAGTTCGTCATGAGCATCCCGGCAGCTCGGCGATTCATGGCGGCATGCGGAAGTTTTGGCAAGGGAAAAGGCACTGCGGTGCACGGCGATCAGATCGGCTCGGCGACGTCAACGAAGATGCAGGTAAGTAGTTTTGTTTATCTCCTAATTTTTAGTTAGATTAAATTTGTTAGTTATTTCATAGTTAATTTTATCTGCTAGATTTTATTAGTGTTCGCATATTTTCATTTAAGTTTTTTTTGCTCACATAAATAAGAAAAATTATTATTTTTAGTCGCAGTAATATTTTTATTCTAGTTTTTATGTACAATATTTTAGGTTTATTTCTGAATTAATTTTTGAATGATCCATGCTTTATTCATTTGATTAGTAGTTTATTTCTAGACTACAATATAAATATTTCATGATATATCTAGGTGTTTTTATTTACTGCAGTATTTTTATTTAGTTTATCTTTAATATCATTTTAATTAGGACATCGGTCATTTTTAGGCTAGACAACTTTAGTTTTTGTGATCTACTTTGTTTGTGTTATTTATCTGTCGAGGTGCGTTGGGTATTGGGATTAGGTTATTGACTCGTAAGAATTTTTAGGCGCCCATTCACCCCCCTCTGGTCGCTACTTTTAGTCCTACAGCTACACCTTGGCGTGGCCACGCCCTACTTCTGCTTGCCCATGCATGCCTCACATGCCATCACTGCTCGGGCTCCCTACCACTACCTGCTTGAATGTGCCTCGCCTACCCCCACCACATGCACCCCCCATGTAGGCCTCACCCCTGCCCCTCGAGTGCCCCGGTCCACCATGGTAACCCTGCTACCATGGCACCACTACCCCTCAAGCACCCCCACATAGGTCATGCCTAGCCTGAGCCGTTATGCCCCTGCCTCATCGTGCTCACACTCGTGCCTCGCCGCATCATATGGTGCCCCTGCTCCCTCGTGCCACCAAGCTGCACCTCCGCGCCTTTGCCTCACCACCATACCCTCGTAGCACTCGGGCTATAGCTTCAGCCAGGAAAAAAGAAGGAAAGAAGAAAAGAAGAAAGAAAATAAGAAAAATAAAGAAAAAATATAAAATATAAAAAATATATTTCACTCACAAGTAGGTACGGTCTCACTATTTAGGTGTTAGCGTATAGCCATGTGGACCGACACTGATACATCAATATTGATTCCAACCAAGAACTTACACTACAGTAGAGGCCTTATAAGTACTAGTTCTTAGCACCAACCAACGTGCAACAGTGCCAAGTTGGTTCAAGTTTAGAAAATTTAATGGATTTTATTTTTTAAACCGGTAGAAATACAACTTCAATGTTGGCTTTAAGATAACTTGCACGTACTGTCCCCACATAGGTCATGCACAGCCTAAGCCGTTATGCCCCTGCCTCATCGTGCTCGCACTCGTGTCTCGCCGCATCATATGGTGCCCCTGCTCCCTCGTGCCACCAAGCTGCACCTCCGTGCCTTTGCCTCACCACCATACCCTCGTAGCAGGCGGGCTATAGTTTCAGCCAGGAAAAAAGAAGGAAAGAAGAAAAGAAGAAAGAAAAGAAGAAAAATAAAGAAAAAAGAAAAAATAGAAAATATATATGTCACTCACAAGTAGGTACGGTCTCACTATTTAGGTGTTAGCGTATAGCCATGTGGACCGACACTGATACATCAATATTGATTCAAACCAAGAACGTACACTACAGTAGAGGCCTTATAAGTACTAGTTCTTAGCACCAACCGACGTGCAACAGTGCCAAGTTGGTTCAAGTTTGGAAAATTTAACGGATTTTACTTTTTAAACTGGTAGAAATACAACTTCAATGTTGGCTTTAAGATAACTTGCACGTACTGATGATATGACGTTATTTTTAAGTGGTTATGTGTAGTGGTAGTCTCTTAATATGACCATGTATAAAAATGCATTTCTACGCTTCCAGACAAACTGTGAAAATGCAACATTTCCGGATGCATAATGCACTACGGGAGAAAAGTACTTTGCCGAGTGCTAGAGGAAATCGGCGAAGTCGTATTTACACTTGGCGAATGGTTTGTCGAGTGTTGCACTCGGCAAACCACACTCGGCAAATAAGCTCTTGGCTTAGACCGGTTCGCTGAGTGTATTTTATCGGGCACTCGACGAACACTTCGTTGAGTGCCAAAAACAACACTCGGCAAAAAAGTAACAAAACGGTGTGCAAACGGCTATGACGGTGGGTTTGCCGAGTGTCAAAATTTTACACTCGGCAAAAGAAAATAAAAATAGGATGTCGGTGCGAGGTGCGATGCGGGGCGTTGTGCTCCGTGCCACACCGTGTGGCACTAGGGGCAGGGCAGGGCGCGGCACGGCGGGCATGGTGGAGCTCGGGGCGGTGACCGGTCGGTGAGGCGTGGTGCCGCAGCGGGGCTCGGGGCAGCAATCAGATGGCGACGGCGGTGGGGCTCAGGGCGGCGATCAGGTGGCGCCAAGGCGACAATGGAACGGAGCCGAGGCGGCGACGGAGCGACGACGGCGGGATGTCAGGGAAGGAGAGGGAACAGGAATGGATGGAGGAGGGAAGGGGAAAGAATAGGGTATTTAAAGAAAATTTGTGAAAATTTTCAAGAAAAAAAGTGCGTCAAGACCGAAATTTCGTGGGAAAATTGTGAGGGAAAGCGAATTTTTTGTTTGCCGAGTGCCTCAAATTTGGCACTCAGCAAACATTTTTTATTTTTAAAAAACATTGTCAGATATGTTTTTCATTCTTTTCCTTAACAAAATTTACGCAATAGTAGCGGGTAATACATAAAAATAGAATAAAACATGAATATGATTTTTTCGATAATTTAGTTTATTATTTCATGCTCTTGCAGTTTAAATTTGACACGTTTCAATTTAAATACCTAGAGAAATACCAAAACATTTTATGGTATAAATACATCGTATTTTGATTGCAAAAAAATCAAGTTCAAATAAATATTTAATTATTAATTTGCTTTCAAACCTATCTCATTTTTTCTCTATACTCGAATTTCTCCTCTCAAAATCTCTAATTTCTAAACACTATATATGACAACTTTATCAAAATATTTTCAAATTTTTATCACAGTATCTATGTATCATATCATAACACTATGATAAGTCTTATGTTTTTTGGACTTCATTTCATTTTTATAATTAAAAAACTATTAAGGTCTACATTGATGATAGAGTGTCACAACCTAGTTTTTCAAAATTTATTTCAATTTAGTTCATAAGAAGTCAAACTATACTAAAAAAATATGAATATGATTTTTCTATAATTTTTGGTTCATTATTTTAGACACTTGTAGTTCAAATTTCACCTATTTTAATTTAAATCCTAGAAACATACTTAATGAATTACAAATAGCAAATTGAACTAACAAAATATAAAAATTTTACATGGGATAATATCCGTCGTATTTTGATTGCAAAAAAATTCAAGTTCAAACAAAGATTTAATCATTAATTTGCTTTCAAATCTATCTCATTTCTTCTCTAAACTCTAATTCCTCCTCTCAAAATCTCCAATTTCTAAATACTATATGTGACAACTTTATCAAACATTTTTAAATTTTTATCACAGTATATATGTATCATATCATAACACCATGATAAGTCTCATGTTTTTTGGATTTCATTTGATTTTTTATAATTAAAAAACTATTAAGATCTACATTGCCGATAGAGTGTCGCAAACTAGTTTTTTTCAAAATTTATTTCAATTTAGTTCATAATAACTCAAAATATACTAATAAATATGAATATTATTTTTCTATAATTTTTGGTTCATTATTTTAGGCACTTGTAGTTCAAATTTCACCTATTTCAATTTAAATCCTAGAGACATACTTAATGAATTAAAAATAGCAAACTGAACTAAAAAAATATGAAATTTTTATATGAAATAATATATGTTGTATTTGGGTGCAGAAACAAATTCAAGATAAAATCAAATAGGAAATATCACATACGATCGAAACATGGCTCAGACACAAAAAAATAGTGGGTTTGCCGATTGTTTTTCAAAAAGCACTCGGCAAACCCGAAAAAAAAACATTTCTCCGCTCAACACACGTCGTCGCGACAACCGTTACTATCCAGCTTTGCTGAGTGTAATTTGTTAGGGGCACTCGGCAAAGGATTTATTCGCTGAGTATTTAAAGTTTGTCAAGTATTTTTTAAAAAACACTAGCAAATTATCCCTGAGTGCCTAAGATATTGTACTTGGCAAAGTCTCGGACACTTGGCGAACAAGCAGTTTCCGATAGTGATGCGTTAGATCACATGAGACTGACAAAACTTACGTAGATCGAAAACTGTTGGACCGGAAACGTCGATCAGAGGAGGGGTGAATGGGAGCTTTTAAAATTTCAGGCTAAAAACTAGCCTTCGGTTTCAGTTCTGTCTTCTGCGGAACAGGCTTCGAACACTACTTTCGGAGGTCTGGTTCGAAGGTGCTTTGACAGCTCCGAACACAGCCTTCGCAGGTCCAAAAGTTCGAAGTCAAGAAGACTTCGCTCCACTTACAACCCTCGAAAATCTACTCTGCTAAGTCAGTGCAGGTTCCGCACACAGGGTGCTTCGAGCAGTCTTCGCACTTCACCCTTCGCAAGAGTGGACACCCCACTGAGGACTTCGACCAAGTACTTGGCAGCAGCAACTGGTGCTGGGCTTCGTACACGAAGTTCTAAACACACACTAACAGACTTCGCTAGGTACACAGACACGATAAAATCACGGGCTTCGATCAGGGCTTCGCTAGTAAGCAGCGAGGTCTCGCCTCCTGTTACACAGAGCGACAGCACACTGAAAAACACGCTTCGCACAAAACACCCTTCGCCTAGACAGGCTTCGGTGCACTATAACTAGCGAGGTATGTAACACGAGCTCAAGCAAAAAGCACACAGAAGCAGGGCTTCGCTGCTTGAACAAGGAACACAGAAAATGAACTCTCTGGATGAAATACAACGAAGTGTGTGGCTACATGAGCTCAACAGTAAATGCTCAAAGTGTTAAATGTTAACTACCGAGCCCCCATATTTATAGCCCACAGTTCACCCAAAGGAATTGACTACTTTACCCCTAGGGTTTACAAAGGTTTTGTCTCTAGAAAACTGAGGGGTACAAAAGGTAGTCAAGTTTATTGGAGGCTTCTCTGTCAGCCTTTGCAGAGGGGACAGCGCTAGCTTTTTGCAGAGCAGACACTGTCAGACTTGCAGCCTTTGACCTTTCCGAAGCCCCCCTTCGCACGCGAGGGGTGCGGTAGCTTCGGTGAGAAGCCTTGAGCCAGATGGCCTTTGCTTCACCGAAGTCAGCCTTCGATACAGTGACGGTTTTGAGCCTAAGCCGTCAAAGCCCTTGGGCCTTCGCACTAACACCTCCGGAGTGGACCACCACGGCTTCGCAGCTTCCGCCCAGCTCGAACTCCGTCAGTCCGTGTACCGAAGCTATGCATGGCCGAAGTAACACAAGACAACCACACTCTGAAGCCCCACCTTCGGAGTAACACCCTTCGAAGTCCCTCCTTCGTCCAAGGCCTCCGCACGAAGCATTCCATGAGCCCTTCGTCGCAGTGTCTCACTTCGAGCACACTCCTCGACGAGCCTCACCTGGACCCTGCCTTCGATGCACCTCGACTTCTGAGACCTTCGTCGGGTACCTTCGAATGTCTCCCTCCGGAGCACTCTTCGAACTCCTTGCCTTCGCAGAGGACTTGATCCATCCAACTCCGAAGTCAATCCATTCGGAGTACCTTCGAAGTGCCTCACCTCCAAGGACTTTGTCTCGGAGTACCTTCAACCGGAGCCACGCTCCGCACTTACTGCCTTCACCTAGCACGCCTCGACCCGAGGACCGACCTGGACCCCTTCACAGCCACCGTGACGGAGCTCCCCGCTCCCCTGGCATCAAGCCTCCCGCTTGACCCAGGTTCACCTGCCGCGAACCTGTCTGTCGCCTCCGAAGTCCCTGCACACCACCGACAAACAGACAAGTGTGTCCAGTACTCCGTAGACCTCTCCGGGTTAGCAACCTCCGGCACACACTCTGGTGTACCGCCCAAAGTACCGAAGCCTTCGGTACACACCCAGTCATCGTGTACTGTCGGACCCCTCCGATAGGCACACTCCGCTGCCACAGCTGCAGCAACCAACCACCGAACACCCTTCGGTGAAACCACCTCCGAGCACCCTTCGGAGATCCAATTCGGAGGTACCCCTTCGAACCTTGGGGTAAAAGCATGTCAATCACTCATCACAAATACTGAAACCAACCCTTGGTTTCTCAATCTCCCCCTTGATGAGTGCATTGACAACCAAATTCGAGTTCAAGAAAATATAAAAACTTTCAGCACACAAGTGACCATAAAAACTCAGAAAAGAGCCAAATCATGTCACTTGACAAAAGAATTTTCCTCCCCCATTTTCAAAAGAGTAAAAGCCCCTTTGGCAATAAAAACTCCCCCTGAGTTAAGTTTTCCTCCTTTGGCAACAAAGAACCTTCTCCCCCTTTGGAAATTATACCCCCTTGCGGCAGAGAACGTAGCAAGTCTCTCCCCCTTTGGCAATGCAAGCATCAAGGAGCATGAAAAAGATGCATAGCGAGGAAATTAGCAGAATTGCAAAGACATATAAAGCAAAAATATGCCAATGTAATACCAAGTATCATGTGCTCAGCTCAAATTAACATTCTCTAAAAGCATGATGAAGCATGGGATTTGATCATTTTTGAAATAGAAGCATCACCACTTAGGCAAGAAAACTAGACAAGTAAAAGAAGGGACTACGTAAAGCTAGTCAAATTCCACTCTAGACAGACAAGTCCAGTTCAAATGAAGCATGAAAGCAAACTTGATGATCAAAGAATTTTGTTGTTCTTTTCTTAGTGCCAGGGGTTATTTGTTTGTCCACCTTATACTTTCCAATCAGGCCAAGCCTAGGCATGAAAACCATAATAAGCTTAAAGCAATGATTTTGGCATACACTACACTATTCCAGTTCAGACCAATGTGCAATGGAAAGCAGTCTAGAATAGAGTAGTGCGACAAACAAACCCACCTGGATCTTTTCACTTAAAGCATGCAAATCATGGAGTTTTTGATTTTAACTAAGTGAACCAATTGTTTGGCACTTTATGAATATCCATGAAAATCGAGAACAATTTTTCAAGTTGCAATTTTTAGCATCCAATGAACAGTGTCTTGCTATCAAGCAGATAAAAGACAGCTAAAGCAGTCCTGCCTAAACATGCTAGATTCAAGATTAAGCAGTGAGCACGACTTGATTTTGAAAAGAAAAACATCATGCACATGAATGTTTCAGATAAATTAAAAGGAGCTGAGCTGACATGATGTCATGGATTATAAGCAAGCATATAAGTGCAAAAGATGTAAATGCAATTTCAACACAATTAGCAAATGCACATCCATTTAAAACTGCTCCCCCTCACAAAATGTCGTAAGGGTGACAAATACCAAGTTCCCCACGCAAGTAAGCAAATCGAGAAGCATCGAGGGGTTTTGTAAAAATGTCGGCAAGCTGGTGTTGGGTATCAACATATTGAAGTTCAATATCACCCTTCTCATTGTGATCTCTGAGAAAATGATATCGCACATCAATGTGTTTGGTTCTGGAGTGCTGAACCGGGTTGTTCGCAATACAAATAGCGCTAGTGTTATCACAGAAAAGTGGAACACTCTTATAATCTAACCCGAAATCCCGCAAAGTGGAAACCATCCACAAAATCTGAGAGCAACAGCTAGCTGCAGCAACATATTCGGCCTCAGCCGTCGATTGTGCAACACTAGACTATTTGCGGGAAGACCAGCAAACCAGAGAAGTACCCAAAAAATGACAAGTACCAGAGGTACTCTTCCTATCAATCCTACACCCAGCAAAGTCCGCATCGGAATAACCTCGAAGACATAAAGATGAAGATGCTGAATACCATATGCCAAATTCGAGGGTATGTTTGAGATACCTGAGTATGTGTTTTACCGCTTGGCGGTGCGAAGCTCGTGGTGAAGCCTGAAAACGAGCGCATAGACACACCGCGAAGTGTATGTCCGGCCTCGTAACAGTCAAGTAGAGGAGGGAGCCGATCATGCTTCAGAACTCCTTCTGATCTACGGCTTATCCATCTTCGTCAGGGTCCAATGCTACAGATGTAGCCATTGGAGTGGCGAGGGGCTTCGCATCGGACATGTCAAACTTCTTGAGCAGGTCCTTGGTGTACTTTGTCTGGTGGACAAAAGTACCTTGTTTGCTTTGCTTGATTTGCAAACCAAGGAAAAAGGTGAGTTCACCCATCATCGACATTTCAAATTCCCTGCTCATGGTATCTGCAAACTCGACAACCAAAGCATGAGAAGAGCCACCAAAGATGATATCATCCACATAAATCTGCACTAGGAGGAAATCTTTGCCATGCTTGAGAGTAAACAGTGTTTTATCAACAGAGCCCATCAAATACCCTCGCTCAAGCAGAAAATACTTAAGTCTATCATACCAAGCCCGAGGGGCCTGCTTGAGTCCATAAAGAGCCTTATGAAGTTTAAGTACTTTATGTGGGTACTTGGGGTTTTCAAAACCAGGGGTTGTTTTACATAAACATCTTCACCTATGAAGCCATTAAGAAAAGCACTTTTGACATCCATTTGATAGAGTTTGAATCCTCGAGATGTCGCAAAAGCAAGTAAAATCCTAATGGCCTCAAGGCGAGGAACAGGTGCAAAAGTTTCAGTAAAATCAATCCCTTCTAGTTGAGAAAAGCCCTGAGCTACAAGTCTAGCCTTGTTTCTAACTATAGTCCCATCCTCCCCTTGTTTGTTTTTGAAAATCCATTTTGTTCCAATGAAATGAACATTTGGTGGAGGATCAACTAAAGTCCAGACTTGGTTTCTCTCAAAATTTTCAAGTTCCTCATGCATGGCATTGATACAACTAGAATCAGAAAGTGCATGACTAACATCTAAGGGCTCGAAAGAAGCAACAAAAGCGGAATCAATGAAATGAGCATGCGAACGTGTTACCCTTTGATCAAGCTCACCAATGATCTGCTCGGGAGGGTGCATCCTCTGAACATGGTGTGGAGCCTCGCGGCGGGATGCAGTCTCCCCCTCAACTTGTGCGTTGGAGTGGTCCAAGATGACCGATGTTGAGGTAGTCGCTTCGAGACCTCGTGCCGAAGTGGTTGAAGCGGGGTCAGCTTCGGGGGTTGATGTCGAGGGAAGTAGGGGTTCATCCTCGAATTCTCCGGGATCTTCTTCTTCGAATAAGGTCTGTTCCATGTCGTGTTCATTTGCCTGTTCAAAAGCAGAACTAACAGAGGGGGTTGATTCATCAAAAGTCACATCACATGACTCGATGATAGTGTTAGTCTCCAAGTTATAAACACGATAAGAATGACCATGTGTAGTGTAACCCAAAAAGATCCCGTCAGAAGATCGCGACTCAAATTTATCCAAGTTACCACGTTTTAGGATAAAGCAGCGACAGCCAAAAACTCGAAGATGAGTAACCTTGGGCTGTCTCCCAAAACGTAGCTCATAAGATGTCAAGTTTAAAATTGAGCGCAAGAAGATTCGGTTTGAGATGTAACAAGCTGTGTTCATGGCCTCAGCCTAGAATTTCCTAGGAGTCCTATGCTCATCAAACATCGTCCTAGCCATCTCAACCAAAGTGCGGTTCTTCCTCTCAAAAACACCGTTCTGTTGAGGAACCCGCGGAGCAGAGAATTGATGTTCTATGCCATGCTCCATGCAAAAGTCAACAAAGAGACTATTTTTGAACTCAGTGCCATTATCACTTCGAATGAATTTCAATGCACTAGGGAGTTCAGTAAAAAGTCTCAAAGCCAAGCTCCGAAAGTGTGAGAACACTTTATCCTTGCTGGCAAGAAAGAATACCCAAGAGTAGCGAGAGAAATCGTCGACAATAACTAGTACATACCACTTGCCGCCTAAAGAACTAACCCGAGAAGGACCTACAGTGTCTATATGGAGAAGTTCTCCGGGTTGTTCAGTCATCACTGTGGTGACTGGCGAATGCGAAGCGGCAATCATTTTTCCATGTCGACAAGGAGCGCAAACTAAATTCTTCTCAAACTTGAGCTTGGGCAATCCTCGGATCAGACCTAGGGTGCTCAGATGAGCGAGCAACTCAAAGCTCATATGCCCTAGTCTCCTATGTCACTTCCAAAGCTCAGAAGTCGAATGTGCAACAAGACAATGAGAAGAACCAGACGACTCTGAAAAATCAGCTCCAAAAACTCTCCCAACTCTAAAAATCTTACACACCATAACGCCATCAGAATTGAGCACTTGCGAAGTATCGCGATGGAATCGCACTTCAAAGCCCTCATCAAGCAACTGAGATACAGACAGCAAATTGTATCCCAGGTTCTCAACCAAAGCAACATCTTTGAGAGTGAAATTCGAATTAATTCTTACCACACCTTTACCTTTCACTCTACTCCTTCGATTGTTTCCGAAGGTGATATGTTCCCTTTGCTTGGTTGTAGTGAGGCTGGAGAACCATGCTGCATCTCCGGTCATGTGGCGCGAACAACCGGAGTCCATGATCCACGTGCCCTCCAAGCCTCGATCTGTCGCCTACACATGATAAGAATATCTCGATCGCTCAGTGCTGGGGTGAGTTAAAAAATGACGAGGCATCCAGCACTGAGTGACACGAGTAGTAGGCGCAGTAAAAGTAGACGGTCTACGCACATGATAATCTGAATGATGCAAAGTGCGAGGTCTACCTACATGCAGTGATCGAAAAGCATGACGAGGTCTCCTACTCTGACGAGGTACAAAGCTACTCGCCCGAGGTCTACCACCATATGGAACATGGTGAACACCTCGAGGAGCAAAACCTCTCCGAGAAGCACGAGGAGCCTCAAAAGCAGGACGATAGTACAACTCAGACTCATGCATACCTAAAGATGGGTAATGCATGTCCTGGTAACTCATCGCCTGAGCGCGTCGCTCATCCTTGATGCGACGAAAACAGAACCCAACCAAATGACCCGCCCGCTGACAGTAGGAACAGTGAAAAACTCTCCTGGGGGCACTCTCATGGGTCACAGGAGCAACTCTCACAGGCTCCTTGGGCTTCTTCTGAGTGGTTTTCTTGGGAGGATTTTTCTTGGCAGGAGGAGTGGTTTTCTTTGGTGGTCGGGAAGGCTTTTTGGCTGAAAGGGTGTTTAACAGAGCTCTCTCTTTCTCTAGGGTAGTGGGAGAGGTAAAAATAGTTTTGGTCTTACTGTCTGAAGAAATCCTCTCAAAACCCAAACCTAGAGCTACCCCTGCTCTGTCAGCACACAACTTGGTCTTGGCCAAGAGCAAATCCATCCTACCCTTTCCCTCAGTGCATTTATTGACCACGGAAAGAAGGTATTCATTTTCTGACATGAGGTTTTCAGCTCGCTCTCTAACAGTGCCTAGCTGGTCCTTAAGGGTAATGCAAGTGTCACAAACAGGTTGCACATCCTTAGAACTACCGGCTCTCTCCAATCTAGCCTCTAAATCATGAACATGTTTATCACGTAAATTAATGCTCTCGCGTAATAAAGAACAGTTCATGCATTCAGTAATATCATGAGGTCTAGAATCCACCTCCAAAGTTGCTTCTGTGTAGTCTCAAGCTCAGATAGAGTTTGAGCATGAACAGAACGCAACTGAGCAAGCTCACCCATGACAGTGGTACAAGAATCACATTCAGCATCATTAACTTTAGACTTAAGCATGGCATATTTAGTAGAAACAGATTCTAGCCTAAGTCTAAGGCATTTTCTTTCTCTAGCGGCTTGCACAAGTAATCTATCCTGACCAAGAACTACTTCATTCAGCTCATCTAATTTAGTCAATAGCTGGTCAGATGATAGAGTTACCTCAGATGAGTCAAGCTCATCGCCGCTGTGATCGCTGTCGGCCATGAAGCAAAGGCCGGTGAAGTCTCGTCCCTTCTTGTCCTTCTTGTCCTCCTTCCTTGGGGACTCCTCCTCCTCAGAGCTCGACTCCTCAGTTGAGGACGTGTCGATGTCGCTGAGAGCATCAACAAATGCTCTGGAAGCGGCTTTGGCTACTTTCTTAGCCACCTTGCTGTGCTTGCCTTTCACAAAAGGCTTCCTCTCCTTTTTGTGGTATTTGGGGCGCTCACTCTCATCTCTCTTTTTGAGCTTAGGACAATTGGCCTTAATGTGAGAGGTGTCGCCACATTCAAAACAACCACTAAAACCACTTCTCCTCTGATCCCGTCTCTCATGATGAAAACGGGTGAACCTCCGGGCAATGAGAGCAAGCTCATCATCATCTAGGTGTCCACCTGCTCCTTTGTGACGGAGACCAGGGAGGACAAAGCAAAACCATCTGCAAAAACACAAGTGCCAGATGTGCTTGGTTCTGCAATGGTGCCACGACTAGTGCTGGAAACCAATGCCAATGGTTGTGGCAAAGAGCTTCTGTGCACTGCAAGAGATGCCTTGGCAATCTCTGTGGACTTCAGCTTGCTGAAGAGCTCATCACAGGTCAATGTGTCATAACCTGCAGACTCCTCAATGCTGGATATCTTCACTTCCCATATGCTACGGTCAAGAGCATAGAGGAGCTTGATAGCCCTATCATGGTCATTGTAAGCAAGCGTCCCGTTGGATCGCAAGTTACTCACTATCGCATCAAAGCAAGAAAACATGGCATCTATAGATTCACCAGGTGCCTGCACAAACAGCTGATACTGTTGATTGTATGTGCTTTGGCGCCTGGCCTTAATCTGCGTAGAGCCCTCATGAAAAATAGTGAGTGTTGTCCAGATTTCCCTAGCAGTCCTAAGGTGTTGCACCCTATCAAACTCACTCCGGCTCAAACCAATGAACAGTATATTCCTAGCCTTGGAGTTGGCATTATACTGATCTTTTTCTGTTTGAGTGGTGCGAGTATCAGGGATGGAGTATTGTGAGTCCACAATCTCCCAAATTGCATTTCCTTGGCTTAACAAGTAAGCCTCCATGCGCACCTTCCAGTATGCAAAATCTGTCCCATCGAACAGAGGAATTTTACTGCCTCTATCCATGTCGCCAACAGATCACAAAACCGGTTAAGGTCAACTGGTGATCTTAACTTGATCTGATACCAATTGTTGGACCGGAAACGGCGACCAGAGGGGGGGTGAATGGGAGCTTTTAAAATTTCGGGCTAAAAACTAGCCTTCGGTTTCAGTTCTGTCTTCTGCAGAACAGGCTTCGAACACTACCTTCGGAGGTCTGGTTCGAAGGTGCTTTGACAGCTCCGAACACAGCCTTCGCAGGTCCAAAAGTTCGAAGTCAAGAAGACTTCGCTCCACTTACAACCCTCGAAAATCTACTCTGCTAAGTCAGTGCAGGTTCCGCACACAGGGTGCTTCGAGCAGTCTTCGCACTTCACCCTTCGCAAGAGTGGACACCCCACTGAGGACTTCGACCAAGTACTTGGCAGCAGCAACTGGTGATGGGCTTCGTACACGAAGTTCTAAACACACACTAACAGACTTCGCTAGGTACACAGACACGATAAAATCACGGGCTTCGATCAGGGCTTCGCTAGTAAGCAGCGAGGTCTCGCCTCCTGTTACACAGAGCGACAGCACACTGAAAAACACGCTTCGCACAAAACACCCTTCGCCTAGACAGGCTTCGGTGCACTATAACTAGCGAGGTATGTAACACGAGCTCAAGCAAAAAGCACACAGAAGCAGGGCTTCGCTGCTTGAACAAGGAACACAGAAAATGAACTCTCTGGATGAAATACAACGAAGTGTGTGGCTAAAGGAGCTCAACAGTAAATGCTCAAAGTGTTAAATGTTACCTACCGAGCCCCCATATTTATAGCCCACAGTTCACCCAAAGGAATTGACTACTTTACCCCTAGGGTTTACAAAGGTTTTGTCTCTACAGAACTGAGGGGTACAAAAGGTAGTCAACTTTATTGGAGGCTTCTCTGTCAGCCTTTGCAGAGGGGACAGCGCCAGCTTTTTGCAGAGCAGACACTGTCAGACTTGCAGCCTTTGACCTTTCCGAAGCCCCCCTTCGCACGCGAGGGGTGCGGTAGCTTCGGTGAGAAGCCTTGAGCCAGATGGCCTTCGCTTCACCGAAGTCAGCCTTCGATACAGTGATGGTTTTGAGCCGAAGCCGTCAAAGCCCTTGGGCCTTCGCACCAACACCTCCGGAGTGGACCACCACGGCTTCGCAGCTTCCGCCCAGCTCGAACTCCGTCAGTCCGTGTACCGAAGCCATGCATGGCCGAAGTACCACAAGACAACCACACTCCGAAGCCCCACCTTCGGAGTACCACCCTTCGAAGTCCCTCCTTCGTCCAAGGCCTCCGCACGAAGCATTCCATGAGCCCTTTGTCGCAGTGTCTCTCCCCGAGCACACTCCTCGATGAGCCTCACCCGGACCATGCCTTCGATGCGCCTCGACTTCTGAGACCTTCGTCGGGTACCTTCGAATGTCTCCCTCCGGAGCACTCTTCGAACTCCTTGCCTCCGCAGAGGACTTGATCCATCCAACTCCGAAGTCACTCCATTCGGAGTACCTTCGAAGTGCCTCACCTCCGAGGACTTTGTCTCGGAGTACCTTCAACCGGAGCCACGCTCCGCACTTACTGCCTTCACCTGGCACGCCTCGACCCGAGGACCGACCTGGACCCCTTCGCAGCCACCATGACGGAGCTCCCCGCTCCCCTGGCATCAAGCCTCCCGCTTGACCCAGGTTCACCTGCCGCGAACCTGTCCGTCGCCTCCGAAGTCCCTGCGCACCACCGACAAACAGACAAGTGTGTCCAGTACTCCGGATACCTCTCCGGGTTAGCAACCTCCGGCACACACTCCGGTGTACCGCCCAAAGTACCGAAGCCTTCGGTACACACCCAATCATCGTGTACTGTCGGACCCCTCCGACAGGCACACTCCGCTGCCACAGCTGCAGCAACCAACCACCGAACACCCTTCGGTGAAACCACCTCCGAGCACCCTTCGGAGGTCCAATTCGGAGGTACCCCTTCGAACCTTGGGGTAAAAGCCTGTCAATCACTCATCACAAATACTGAAACCAACCCTTGGTTTCTCAAAAACCGAACTGACCATCTGTAAGAATTATTTTTGTATCAGTGCTATAAGCATCATATCCTTTTAAATGGTGTTTATAGTATCACATGCCAAGAGCTAAAGGGTTCCTGCAGGATAAGTTTTGTGATTGAATTTTGAAAGTGACGAAAGGTGCATGATACATTTAGTGTTAAAGTTAACGATTTGATTGGACCATATATACTTTCAAACTCACACTTGCAATAATGGGGTTCGACATGGAGATCCATTTTCGCCGCCTTTTGCTATTTGGTTAGGCTGCAGATGCACTTTCAAGTTGAAATTTAATTATTGCAAACAGCTTAACAAAATATGAGCTAAATGAATGGATGGGGTCTGAGTATGTAGACGATATTTCTATTTTGCAATATGTTGACAACATGTTTGTAATTACAAGACAATTTGGAATATATATACAAAAAACTCAAATTTATGCAATGCATTTTCGAAGAAATGTCTGGCTAAGAAAATCAATTTCTATGTATATGTAAAAGTAAAGTTTCCAACTTGTGATTTTTTTTGCTATCAAAGTTATATATTATTTTATATATAACTAAAGCAATAACAAAACATTGTCTTAGAGTATGAGACTCATTATCTTATATTTTATTTGCTAGTGTCTAGTTGTTAATCATTTACTTGCTATTATAAATTTATTATTATGCATATATAATTATCGTATAAAAGTATGAAACAAATAATATGTATGATGAATTTGATGTAATCGTAGAAATAGTGATGGAACTACGGATGTTTAATTTTTGAAATCTTATGTATTATATTTATTTTATATTTTGATGTTTGATATGTGATTATTTGAATACTTATTATTTAATTACCTTTTAAATAGTTGGCTCGTGAGCTAAACAATCTAGCTCGCGAGCTAGACCGAGCCGAGCTAAACTAGCTCGTTAACATAATGAGCTATAACGAGCCGAGCTAAATAAGTCGAGCTTGTTCATTATCCAACACTAGTTCTATATTATTTTTTTAACTATGTTTTTTATAAAAAAAATGTTTTAAAAATAATCTATCTATTTTACAATGTAAGTTGTTTGTCTTTTTTCAAAGTCAAACTTTGACTAATATTATATAAAGATATACTAGCAATTACAACATCAAATTAGTTTCATTAAATCACCCATTATATATATTAATAGTATATTTATTTGATATTATCAATATTAATATATTTTTATTTAAACTTAGCTAATGTTAAATTAGTTTGACTTTGAAAAAAATCAAACAACTTACACAGGAAACAAGAAACAGAGGTAGTATATATAATCATCTGAAAGTATTTTTATTTTTCAGGACAAATTTATTAGTATCACTTTTTATATATGAAATTGTAATGTTTTTAATCTATTAATTATTTAATATTTTAATATTTGCATACAACAATTTTAAAACATATTTGAGAAAGGTACAAATTTGCATCGACGAGCGTGATGTATAAGTGGCCATTTCTTTCATCCAAACTCCTACTGACTTGGAATCTAATCGAGATCGGTTCGCGCGTTGGGCTCTCCTGTCTGTGCAGGTGCCGCCTGCCGCGGAGAGGGACGACGTGCTCACGTGCGTCGGTGGGATGGGGAACGCCGGCGAGATATACGACGCGTTGGGCGACCGCAGCCGGCGGCGGGAGGGCGCGGCGGCGTGGTCGTCGGCAGCCGGCAGCGAGTTCTCGCGGACGTCTTCGTCGAGGGAGAACGAGGAGGAGGAGCTACGGCGGGCGGCGCTGGAGAAGCTGCCGACCTACGATCGCGCCAGGACGGCGGTGCTGGCCATGCCGGACGGCGAGCTG
This sequence comes from Zizania palustris, assembly GCA_019279435.1. Taxonomy (NCBI): domain Eukaryota; kingdom Viridiplantae; phylum Streptophyta; class Magnoliopsida; order Poales; family Poaceae; genus Zizania; species Zizania palustris. The sequence goes on along the minus strand of JAAALK010000287.1, from coordinate 13,724,200 downwards.
CGGGATGTGAACTTGGAGCGGCTGGGCGCCGAGGAGAAGCGCGCGCTTCTGCAGCGCATCGCCGGCGCCGTCGGTGACGACCACACGCGCTTCCTCGCCAAGTTCAAGGAGCGTGTCGATCGGTAAGAAAGACAATCCGAAACTGAAAATTATCATGGCCGTTGCTACAGTAAGTGAGACTGTGAGAGTAGTGTGCTCTCATCTCCGTGTACACGTTTCTATTTTTTCCTTAAAATAAACTCTTTTGTTTAAATTTCAAAAACAAACATTTGGAGGGAGACAGGGATTTGGATCCTGCATGACAAGGTGCATGAACATCAGAATTTTTCAGCCATATATATGACTTTGTGGTGTGCACTACGGGAATCACCCTGTTTGCCGAGTGCCTAGGGCACTCGGCGAAGCCCAGAATGCACTCGGCAAAGGCTTCGTCGAGTGCCACACTCGGCGAACCCCACTCGGCACTAGCCGTGTCGGCGACGTGAGGGTTCGCCGAGTGCTTTTTATCGGGCACTCGGCGAAGTCTTTGCCGAGTGCAATATAGACTTCGCCGAGTGCCACGTATAGCACTCGGCGAAGTCCACGGTTGACGGCCGGGGCGGCCGTTAACGGGTCTTCGCCGAGTGCCCCACGTGGCACTCGGTGAAGGGGGTGTGCCGAGTGCCACGGGGGGCACTCGGCAAAGGTGGCTCGGGGGGGCACGTGGCGCGTGGGGGCTTCGCCGAGTGCCCCACGTGGCACTCGGCGAAGGGGGTGTGCCGAGTGCGACGGGGGGCACTCGGCGAAGGTGGCTCGGGGGGGGCACGTGGCACGTGGGGGCTTCGCCGAGTGCCCCCGTGGCACTCGGCATACCCCCTTCGCCGAGTGCCACGTGGAGGCACTCGGCAAAGCTTCCCCAGAGTGCACAGAAACGTGCCACGTGGCACGTTTCTGTGCACTGCAGGTGGCTTTGCCGAGTGTAACACTCGGCAAAAGTTTTTTAAATTTTTTTTTCATTTATTTCCTGCATATTTCATCCAAAAAACACATTCAATCACAAAATTCATCACAAATTCACATTTATTCACAAAATTTGCCCCAAAATTCACATTGAATCACAAATATTCACAGAAATCACATAGACATCACCAAAATCACATTTACATCACAAATTTCACGATCACATCACAAATTCACGTTCACGTCACAATCACAAGTTCAAATTGATACACAAGTTCAAGTTCGCGTTAACGGTGACAAGTTTAAGTTAACTAACAATTTCATCACAGCAACTCACACCACGCCTCACAAATTATCATTACCGCTATGGCCAGTGTGTGGAGATGGCTGCGTGTTTGATCCTGCTGCCGATGGATGAAACTGAAAAAAAAAGAAAAATAGTTAGAACACTTGTATATAACAAAACCGACAATAACAATATTAGAAACTCACATTGCCACTCTGTGGAGTCCGTGGAGATTGTTGAGGTTGAGGAGGAAGTACAGGCAGACCCATATGACCTGAGAAAGATCCACCCATCTGCGCAAACCACTGTTGCATCTGGGTCTGCATCTCGGCTTGCATCTGAGCTTGCATCTGAGCCTGCAACCGAGCCTCCATCTGGGTCTGCCACTCGGTCCTTTGTGATCTTTCTTCATTTAGTTGGGCCTACAAAACATTATTTCAGAGTTAATGTTCTCAAACAAACAATGTGAAGTGTTCGATGATTGATGAAAATGAACTAACCTGTAGATCAGCAATCAGACCCATAGATATTTGTATTTGTGGACTATGCTCCGTTTTCCTGCTTTAGTTTTCCGGTAGTGGTGTCTAGCTGGATATTTACATTTTTTATATATGGTTATTTGTATTTGTGGACTATGCTCCGTTTTCCTGCTTTAGTAATATATACAAGGAAAATCCACTGGCTTCTTTGAAGAAAAACTTTCAAATAACTTATTTTCAATAAATAAACCTTCTGGACATCGGTATTGTATTGTATTGTATGATAATCAGCCTCAATTAGGTTCGTCAAACGGTTTGAATTATCGAACTAGCAAATTACTTAAACAATTACAATATCCAATAATAAAATTATATTATAATTCTGATTATTTTAAGTATACCAATTATAGTCTATGTTGTTGAGAAAAATTTATGCTAACAGGTTTGTTTATTCTCGAAAGGCTACTGACTAAGAAGTGATTTTATACTAGTTCAGACCTCTAATTATCGAATAATAACCTTATATTCAGTGTGTAATATTATCTTAGATTACAACATGTGATCATGACATGTCTCCTTCTCTTATAGAGAAGAGAGGTATTTATAGACAAAAATACAACGGGAAAATACCAATTTGCTCTCTAGTTACAACTGTTATTGTTGACTCTATATATACATCAGACTTTGTATGGGCAAATTAGTAAATCCTAGTGTGAAGCCTTTGGTTTTGGTACTTAGTTTTAGTTTTGGCCCTTACTCTAGAGTGGTTTCAGCGCCTTCGAGTTTACTTGGTGAACATGATTTGGAGGGGCTCCGAACGTGATGAAGCGGGGCTCCAAAGCTGGTGAAGAGGGGCCTCCAAACATGGGGAAGGGACTCTGAACCAACTAAAGAGGGCTTCAAACCTAGTAAACAGAGCCTCTGAACTTGGAGAAGGGGTTTTAAAACCTAGTGAAAGGGGCTCCAAACATAGTGAAAGGGACTTTGAACTTGGTAAAGGGGGCCTCCGAACCTGGTGAAAGGGGGCCAGACATCTGAACCTAGTGAAGGGTGCTTCGAAATTCGATGTCTCTTGATCAGCTCTTGGTCAATCCTTAAATATAGTGGGAGTTATTTTCCCCCAACAGTAGCCCCTCGCATATGGCCCTTCGGATGTAGGAGTGAGATGCGCTCTAAATCCAGTTGTACTTTATGTGTGGGCAAACCTGCACTTCATGCATTAGTGTTATTTATTTAGATGGGAAGCAATGCTTCGAAATTCTACAAGACATGAAGTAATGTTTCGGTTTTGTAGCAATCAAAATCATGCTTCAATTTATAGCAAACAAAACCATGCTTCGATTTTGTAGTGGTCAAAAGTATGCTTCAGTTTTGTAGTAAGAAAAACCATGCTTTGGATTTTTAGAAGTCAAAACCCTACGTTGATTTTGTAGCAGGCAAAACTATCTGTTCGTTTTGTAGCAGGCAAAACCATGCTTTGGTTTTGTAGCAAGAAAAACCATGCTTCAGTTTTAAACCATCCAAAACCATGTTTTGGTTTTGTAGTAGGAAAAACCATGTGTCGGTTTTATAGCAGGCAAAACTATGATTCGGTTTTCTAACAGGCAAAACCATGCTTTGGGTTCTAAGCAGGCAAAACCATGCATCAATTTTGACAAAATAGCCCTTTGGTTTTTTATAATAGACGAAGCAAGTTGTTGTTGTATTTTTTGGTCACACGCGTAGCCTGAGAGATCTGCTTAACTCTAGTGCAGGTCCTATAATCTTAGAAAAAAGAAGGTTCTGAGCGTGCTAATCAGTTTGATCCTACAACTGATAAGGAATCATAAAGGACAACGTTAGTAGCAACGCCGATTGACTATCGAGCCGATGACTGTGGTGAGAATATAATAAACAAGAATAAACGCGCCTATCGGCCATGAGGCCGATGACCACGCCCATGCTATCGGGCTGAACACATTATCGTCCGATAAGGTGGAATGCATCAAGGCCGATAAGTGTCTCCCAGACACAGATGAAATATAGCACAGAAACAAAGATAACCTATCGGCTTTTACTCTGATATAAACTAAACTCACCATACCAAATAACATATTCATATCATTAAAGTACTACAACTACAAGATCGGACCTAACCGAGACAGTCGCTAATCACGATAAATTAATAACACTTCAACGCATCAAGCATATTTTATTTAGATGAATGACATATAGCATGAACAGGATACAATAGATCAAGATGTCGGACTTAACCGATGAAGCCTCAAACTATGACACCTAATTCACATCAATCTAAGAGATCGAAACTAATGCAGCCAAAGACCTAGCAAAATATACCAAGATAAACTCGACGATCACGCCGATCAGGACAATACCTTAAGATATCAATATGATGCAGCCTCGAAGAACATGAACCTAATTGATGAGACTGTCGAGGTGGCGAGATTCACCTCTTCACTAGAGATCGAGACGATGCAGCCTAGTTCCAAATGCCAAGTTCTATCGGGATTAACTGTAGGACCGAAAGTAGCGACCAGAGGGGGGGTGAATGGGCGCCAAAAAAATTCTTACGAATCAATGACCTAATCCCAACACCCAACGCACCTCGACAGATAAATAACTGCAGCAAAGCAAATCACACGTACTAAAGTTGTCTAGCCTAAAAATGACCGGTATCCTAAATAAAATGATATTTAAAACTAAACTAAAATAAAAAATAAATGCAATAAATAAAAATGTGTTCTAAAAATTATTTAATGACATAGGGAAAAGTACATAAATATATCAATAAATATTCAGATTACAGTCTAAAAATAAAATACTAATCAAATGAATAAATCCTAGATCTTTCAGAAATAAAACTGATATATTGCACGTAAATCAAAAAAAATATTATTATTGCGACTGTTTTTTTCTTTTTATACGAGCAGACTAAAAATTCTTAAATAAAAATTATGCGAGTACTAATAAGATTCTAGCAGATAAAAATTAACTATGAAATTACTAAATAGATTTGTAGCTAATTAAGAATGGATAATTATTGATCTAATTAATATGACTGAAAAATAGTAGATTAGATCAGAAAACTTACATGTGTCCGTCGTTCCGCTGTTGCGCGTTGAAGTTTCCGGCTGGTCATCGAAGAACCCAGGCTGCGCCTGTGCGGTTTTCCACAAAAAACTTCTCCCTCGTGACGTGAGCTTGCTGTGGGCTTTCACGCGCTGCACGCTGTGCGCTGGCCGCTATGCTGTTGAAGCAAGCTGCACCGGCGGGTCACATGCGAGAGAGTGGACAGCTGGGCGGGCGCCTGCGGCTAGTGCTTAGACCTGCACTTGCGGCTGCACACCTACGCACGCCTAGGCTGCCGCCTAGAAGGCCTGCGCCCGAGAATCGCCTGCGCTGGATTGCCGTGCCGGAGTGCTGCATGTGCTGTGGGCCCCACGCTGCCGCTCGTTGCTGCTTCCGATGCGCAGACTGCCGGCGTGCGCTTCGGTGGCTACAGCTGCTGTGTGCCTTGCCGGCCGAAGAACACAACACGCACGTACGAAAAACACGAACACCGTCGCACGATGGCGGAGGAAAAAGATTGACAGATGAAAAACAATTGTGATGGACTGTAGATCAATCTCGAAAAAAAATAACAGTCAACCCTAACCCTAAGGGTTGGGGCCTATTTATAGGCAGCCCACTAACAAAAGGAAAATACTAATTCACCCCTAGGGTAAATTACACTGACTCTAAACATAAAATTTGAAATTACTAAAATACCCTTAGAATATTCAAATGAGTCGAATTACAAATACTGAATATTAAAATCCTAAATAAAGATAATCATCGGTTGTCAGTTTTGCACCGAAACTGACAAAGCGTCCACCATCTTCGCACCGGGTACCCAGATTGGGTCGATCCGATTCCATAGCTCCCTCAGCCCAGCAATCGCTCGTCGCCCGTGTACCTGAGTCAAAACCCGGTCAACAGACCAGTAGATCCTCTGCCGCTCCTAGCCCATGTACTCGGATTGGGCCAGCCTAACTCCACGACTCCTCTGCCCGGCTGTCGCTCGCTGCCCGAGTACCTGAGTCACATGCGCCCCAGACACGGCAGGTCTTCACGTCTTTTCTTTGACTTCTGTTGACAATCACTCATCACATCTGGAGCCATAAGACCCATGCTCTTCAATATGGTTCCTCAATCTCCACCTTGATGAGTGCATTGTCAACACCCTCTTCAGCAATTCTTCAGAACCTGCAAAACATGTGGTTCTGCATGCTGTATAGAGGGCCCACCCTCATCAATAGCAGGAGTGTCATCATCTTCCTCAAAGATGGACTCTCCAAGCTCATCATCTCCAGAAAGCTCAAAAGAAGGAGTCAGTGAAGGCATGGACTCATCGAAAGAAACCTCACACGTTTTGACAAGCAGCTGAGAGTCGAGGTTCCAAACACGAAAGCCTCGAGAGTGCAAAGCATAACCAAGAAAAACTCCATCCCAACAACGAGACTCGAACTTGTCCAAATGCCCTCCCTTTTTGAGCACAAAGCACTTGCATCCAAAAGCTCGCAACTGACTCACCTTGGGTTGTCTACCAAACCGCAACTCATATGACGTCTTACCTAAGTAAGCTCTAAGAAAAATGCGGTTGGCTAGATGGCAAGTTGTGCTCATAGCTTCAGCCCAAAAGCGCCTAGGAGTCCTATGCTCATCGAGCATCGTCCTAGACATCTTGACTAGCGTGCGGTTCTTTCGTTCCACAACATCGTTCTGTGGGAGAGTGTAAGGGGCAGAGAACTGATGATCAAGACCCTGATCACTACAGAAGCTGACGAACTGAGAGTTCTTAAACTCAGAGTCATTGTCCGAATGAATTGCTTGCATCTGACCATTGTTCTCATTCCTCAGCTTCAAAATCAGGTCATGAACAAACTGAAAAGCCTCATTCTTAGACTCTAGAAAGTAAACCCACGAGAATCGAGAAAAATCGTCAACTATCACAAGCGCATACCACTTCCCACCGACTGAGCGTACTCGAGATGGACCAATTGTATCCATGTGTAACAGCTCTCCTGGGTACGAAGACATCACCTGAGTCACAAGTGCGTGAGAAGCGGTAACCATTTTCCCATGACAACAGGGATGGCAAACTAGATCCTTCTCCATCTTAAGCTTGGGCAATCCTCAGATAAGGTCCATCGAACTCAATCTGATAAGCAGTTCAAAGCTCAAATGGCATAACCTCCTATGCCACTTCCAGAGCTCAGAGGAGGATCCAGCAATCAGACAGCGAGAAGGGCCAGAAGAACTAGAGAAATCAATACAAAAAACCTTATCGAAGGGTAAGATCCGACAAACTAAATCTCCTCTAGAATCAACAACAGAAGATATGCCCTTCTTAAAGTGAACCTCTAAACCATCCTCAAGAAGTTGCGAAACATAAATTAAATTAAAATTTAAGTTTCCAACCAAAGCAACATTCTTCAAAGATAAATCAGAGATGTGAATCGACCCAATACCTTGTACCTTCCCTTGACCACTGTTCCCGAAAGTGATGTATTCCTTGTAGCTCGGGGGAGAGAGGCTGGAGAACCATCTGCGTTGTCCCGTCATATGGCAAGAACATCCTGAATCCATGATCCACACGTCCTCCAGTCCTCGATCCTGCAAGATCAATGGTCATGAGTGGGAGCAAACGGTCCGACGCCATATTTAGCAAAGGAGCTAAACCAGTGTCGAGCCATCTACTCGTAAGTAGGAAAGTAGAAGGAATCATATGAGTCTGGACCAAAATGTGGCTCAAAGTGTGGTCCTCGTTTCTTCCTAAAGTCTTGGCCATGAGGTCCAAAGTCGTATCCAAAATGACCTGGAGCTCTACCGGAACGAAATCCATCCTCCTGAGCACGATCATGAAAACTGTCTCCTCTACCACCACCTACACGACGTGGCCAAGCCTCTAGCCTCTCTCCACGTCGAGGGACTCTCTGTCTACCACCTTGTTGGTAGAACTGCTCCTGCCCACCTCGAGCTCTCTCTTCTCTCTCAACCCGCTTCCTCCTGAAGCAAAACTCCTCAAGATGCTTGTCTCTCTGACAAAACTCACAGTGATAGGTAGGCTTCTTGGGATGTGGTTGAGGTTTGGGATTCTTAGGCTTGGTGGTGTTGGGTGTAGAATCTTTGGTGTGAGAGGGTCTAGGTAAGGAGTCAAGAGAAGTGTGGAGAGGCTTAGGCTTTAGGACCTAGATTTGCTTCTTGGGTGGAACTTTAGGTTGTTATTTGAACACTCCATCATTGGGATGACTAACCTGAAAAGACTCAGTGGAGTGAGTCTTGGGATATCTCTACTTTGGAGTCATCTTGCTCCACTCCACTACACGACTAATGGCACTCTCAAAGTCTGCCTTGGTATAGGTGTAACCTACCCCAAACCCATCCTACCTCTTGAACTGTTGGATCATCATGCCAAGCTATGGCTCTCTGGCACTAATCCAACTCTGGATCTAACGGAGGTAAAAGTTCTCGTTCTGAACATCAGCTAGCTCCTCTCTCAAGGAAGCTAGTACCTCCACCTGAGACAAGCAGATCTCACACTCTCTATCAACTTCGACAGACTTCTCAGCTTTTAGCTTGATCAGCTCCAATCTCAGAGACAAGCAGTTCTCACAAACAGTGGATGGAACTGACAAGGTCTCAAGCTCTAGCTTAGCCTGCTCCAGCTCAGCTCTCAATCCAGCTAACTCGCCCACCTGTTCATCACTAAAAAGCTCCGCGACAGTCAAGGTATCATAGGAAGCGCTCTCAACAATAGAAGAAACCTTGATCTCCTAGATCTTAGGGTCCAAGGTATGAAGAACCTTGAGCGCCTGTTCATGATCTGAAACCAGCTGATCACGCTCGGCCTTGTTGGCCCGAAGCTTGTTAATGATCAATTGAAAACGACCAAACAAAGCCTCAATAGTCTCACCCGGCTTCTATGAGAAATTTTCATACTCACGTCGGTAGGTCTGATAGAGCCTAGCCTTGAACTGAGTTGTCTCCTCATGGTGTGCCTAGAGAGTAGCCCAGATCTCTCGAGCAATGTCGAGATGGATAACACACTCAAACTCAAATGGACCTAAACCAGAGAATAAAATGTTCACTGCTTTGGTATTGTTCTGATGTTGGGCGATTATATCAGGAGAATTGCGCTCAGCAATAGGAAGAATAGTAAAAGTAGCGTGAACACAAATATCCCAAATATCCGAGCTTTGGCTCATAGATAGGCTCGCATGCGAGTCTTCCAATAAGTGTAGCTAAAAGCTTAAAGGGATGAGACCTTACCAAAGGAAGTCATGATCACTACCTGGGTTTAGAACCGGTTAAGGTATGGGAAACTCCTAACCTCGCTCTGATACCACTTGTAGGACCGAAAGTTGCGACCAGAGGGGGGTGAATGGGCGCCAAAAAAATCTTACGAATCAATGACCTAATCCCAACACCCAACGCACCTCGACAGATAAATAACTATAGCAAAACAGATCAAAGGTACTAAAGTTGTCTAGCCTAAAAATGACTGGTATCCTAAATAAAATTATATTTAAAACTAAACTAAACTAAAAAATAATTGCAGTAAATAAAATGTGTTCTAAAAATTATTTAATGACATAGGGAAAAGTACCTAAATATATCAATAAATATTCAGATTGTCGTCTAAAAATAAAATACTAATCAAATGAATAAATCCTAGATCTTTCAGAAATAAAACTGATATATTGCACGTAAATAAAAAAAAATATTATTACCGTGACTATTTTTTTCTTTTTATATGAGCAGACTAAAAATTCTTAAATAAAAATTATGCGAGTACTAATAAGATTCTAGCAGATAAAAAGTAACTACAAAGTTACTAAATATATTTGTAGCTAATTAAGAATGGATAATTATTGATCTAATTAATATGACTGAAAAATAATAGATTAGATCAGAAAACTTACCTGCGTCCGTCGTTCCGCTGTTGCGTGTTGAAGTTTTCGGCTGGTCATCGAAGAACCCAGGCTGCGCCTGTGCGGTTTTCCACAAAAAAACTTCTCCCTCGTGACGTGAGCTTGTCGTGGGCTTTCACGCACTGCACGCTGTGCGCTGGCCGCTGCGCTGTTGAAGCAAGCTGCACCGGCGGGTCCCACGCGAGAGAGTGGACCGCCGTGTGGGCTCCTGCGGCTAGTGCTTAGACCTGCACTTGCGGCTGCACACCTACGCACGCCTAGGCTGCCGCCTGGAAGGCCTTTGCCCAGGAATCACCTGCGGTGGATTGCTGTGCCGGAGTGCTGCATGTGTCGTGGGCTCCACGCTGCCGCTCGTTGCTGCTTCCTACGTGTAGACTGTCGGCGCGTGCTTCGGTGGCTACGGCTGCTGTGCACCTTGCCGGCCGAAGAACACAACACGCATGTAGGAAAAACACGAATGTCATCGCACGATGGCGGAGGAAAAAGATTGACAGATGAAAAACAATTGCGGTGGACTATAGATCAATCTCAGAAAAAAATAACAATCAACCCTAACCCTAGGGGGTTGGGGCCTATTTATAGGCATCCCACTAACAAAAGGAAAAGGCTAATTTACCCCTAGGGTAAATTACACTGACTCTAAACATAAAATTCAAAATTACTAAAATACCCTTAGAATATTCAACTGACTCGAATAACAAATACTGAATATTAAAATCCTAAATAAAGATAATCATCGGTTGTCAGTTTTGCGCCGAAACTGACAAAGCGTCCACCGTCTTTGCACCGGGTACCCGGGTTGGGCCGACCCGATTCCGCAGCTCCCTCAGCCCGTCAATCGCTCGCCGCCCATGTACCTGAGTCAAAACCCGTTCAACAGACCAATGGATCATTTACCGCTCCTAGCCCATGTACTCGGATTGGGCTAGCCCGACTCCACGACTCCTCTGCCCGGCTGTCGCTCGCTGCCCAAGTACCTGAGTCACACGTGCCCCAGACACGACAGGTCTTCACGTCTTCTCTTTGACTTCCGTTGACAATCACTCATCACATATGAAGCCATAAGACCCATGCTCTTCAACATGGTTCCTCATTAATCTTGGGAATCTAAGGGTGGCGTTGCGCCGAAAGTAGTAGTTTGTTGTGGTTGATTGTGTGTGTCCTCTAAACCTAGCTAATTAGATAAATATTTTTAGTCCAGAGACTTACCGCCCAAGTAACCCACATTGTAACCGATTATGGGTCATCTTTATCTTCTCTCAACTTCATCGGCTCCTGCATGTCCGGTCATATTGTAACAATATGGATGGGCTTCTTTGACCACCTTTGACCGGATCCCCTTTGACTTATGTTGACCATGCGACATCCTTGGTGGACATGGGCTCTACTAAATCTTGGTGTCGACACAAGCTTTGGGTTTTATTTTTTTAAGGGACGAAGCGATGCTTCAATTTTTATAACAAACAAAGTGGTTCTTTTGTTTTTCTTTCTTTTTTAATAGAGCGATGCTTTGGTTTTATTTTGTAAATGATGAAGCGACGCTTCAGTTTTGTAAGACGCGAAGCAATGCTTCAAGCCAAGGGGCGCTTGGGACCTAGAGACACGTATCAAGGTAGGCTTGAGATACATTAGTCTTGATTTATATTACTTTGGGCTCGAAGACGCTGGGAAGCAATAAAGGTGGAGCGGATCAAACCGAAAATTTGTTTCTAAAGTTCAAAGTCTAGGCCTCAAGTTTTTTGTTGTCACCTTCGAGTCTTTTGGACACTTTGAGCTATAGCTCGAGGTCTTGGTTTTTACCGCTGTGAGCCTGAAGGCGCTGTGTAACGATAAGGGTGGAGTTGATCATATGAAATTTTTAGGGTCTTTTGACATAACTCAAAGTTAGTACCTTTGACGATACTCAAGGAAAGACTCTCAGCAGCGGGCTTTGGGTTTCACACTAGAGTGGAGTGCACTCTTACGCATGTTAGACTTTATTTGTCTCGCACCGAGACCACCTTCGAGTTCGGGTAGCGGAAATGAGTATGCACACTACCTTTGATTGTAACGGACATTGTCTCACGAGGTGTTTTGGAGGAATCTCTTGATGTTCGATGGCCTTAGGCTAAAGGAAGGCCTTTGGAGGGCGTCATAACCCCTAGGAATCCATAGGCCGAATGGGGCTTCCTAGGTTAAAGGGAGTCTTGCAGCTCTTGTGAATCCCTAGGCCAAAGGGGGATTCCCATACTGAAGAAAGGCCTACAGACCCTAGGTAGCCCTAGGATGAAGGGGGTTTCACATGTTGAAGAGAGGCCTACAACCCTTGGGAAGCTTATAGGAAGCCCCAAGCCAAAGGGGGCTTCCTAGGTTCAGAGGCCTGCTTCGAAGTTGATTGTGTTGGTTATGGTAGAGAGGCTAATATAGATTTAGGATCCCCACAGATGACGCCAATTGTTGTTGCGTAAAATTTACGCTAATAGGTTTATTTAGCCTCGAAGGGATACTAACTACGGAGTGATTTTGTACTTGTGTAATATTATGTTAGATTATAACATGTGATTCTGACCCGTCTCCTACTCCTGTAGAGAAGGGAGATATTTATAGGAAAAAATACAATACAGAAATACATATTTGCCCTCTAGTTATAACAGTCATTGTTGATTATATACACAAAACTTCGTAGGGACAAAATAGTAAACCATCATGTGAAGCCTCAGGATTCAGTACTTAGTTTTGGCCCTTAGTATATAGTGGTTTCAAAACCTTCGATTCTACCTGGTGAACATGGTTCGGAGAGGGCTCTAAACGTGGTGAAGGGGGCCTTCGAACCTAGTGAAGAGGCACTTCAAAGCTGGTGAAGGGGGCCCTCCGAACATGGGAAAGGGGTGTCGAATCAAGTAAAGAGTCTTCGAACCTGGTGAAGTGAGCCTCCGAACCTAGTAAAAGTGGCTTCGAACCTAGTGAAGAGGGCTTTGAAGCTGATGAAGAGAGCTCTAAACCTAGTTAAGAGGGCTTCGAACATCATGAAGGGAGACTCCGAACCAGATGAAGGGGGCCTCCAGACTAGGTGAAGGGGGGTTCCGAACTAGGTGAAAGGGCCTCTAAACCTGATGAAGAGGGCTTCAAAATTTGATGTCTCTTAATCCGCTCTTGATCAATCCTTAAATACATTGGGAGTTATTTTTCCCCCAACGACATATATTAAGAGTTCCACTCTACCTCAGTCACTGATTTGTCATCTATGCATAGATTCGCCCTATGCTTATCCCTTTTTGTGAGCAAGAACAATTATATAAATGCTTATAGGTATAAGTAGATTGATAGTGGTCTGACTACTAATGTTTCATGGATATATAATCTTTGGGTCATGTGGACATTTTCCGCTTTATCAAGAAATGGTCATCATGCTTCTTTGGTGTTCATTTTTGTGCAGGGTTGGAATTGAGCTGCCGACGATTGAAGTACGGTATGAGAACCTGACTGTGGAAGCGGAGTCATATGTTGGCAGCAGGGGTTATCCAACCCTTCTCACTACCTATGCCAACATATTGGAGGTATCTATATTACAAAATGAATTTGAGAACAAAATATATATGGCCACCATATCCATAATTATAATTCCGAACAGAAAATAGTTATCGCAATTTTTTGTTGGTGTGAACTACAAAGGTTTGTATGAAAACGAGAACTTCAACCAATGTTTTAGTGAATTTAGGTTCTAGTGAATTTTTCTACATATAAAAAGTTGAAAGAAAATTTTCCAAGAATTATCAAATAGATCAGTATACGTAGTCGTAAAGACACATTTGGAATTGATAATTCTTAAGCATAAAATGATTAATTTGGAGAATAGTGTTACACGGGTTCCTATATCAATTCAGTTTCCTATTTCATCTTGGAATCTTGGGTGAGTATCACGAGGGTATGATAGAAAAAGGCTCACTGGTTCGTAAGAGCATCTCCAAAAGAGTGGCTATTTGGCTCTCCAAGCCAAATTTTAGCCATCCAAGCAAAGAAACACACTCCAAAAGAATGGCCAACCCGATGGCCAAGCCATCCGGCTGGCCAAATTGAAGTTTCGGCTGGCCAAATTTGGCCAGCCATTTTGGCTGGCTACTTGTGGGCCCCATTGGCTGGTAGCATTCAATGCAAGGAAACGGTGCACAACAACGGCAACGAAAAAGAAAGAAAGGGAGAAAAGAGAAGGAAAAAAAGAAAAAAATAAAAATAAAAAAATAAATTTTATAAAAATGTATACAATTTGCAAATTTTAAAATTTTATAAATGATATTTTTTAAAATAAGAAATCAAATATTTGAAAATATTTTGAAATTTTAAAAGAGGGAATAAATTGTTTAGAGAGTTGAGAATAGAGAGTCTTTTAGAGTATATAGTAGATTTGGAGAGGAATCTTTTTGAAGAGTTGGCTAAATGGACAAATGGAGAGGCAAAAATGGAGAGTCTTTTGGAGATGCTCTAAGAAAACTGCTTATTTTTACATAGTCGACGTGCATCCTCAGATTTAGAACATGGCATTGGTACGTAGAAATGTTCAGATGCCACGAGGTTGATATATTTGCAACATTGGACTTCTTACTTGTGCAGATGACGAATCTGTACATTTCTTTGACCGAAGTCGGTGACCATTAGGCTTGCATCTGTAAAAGATGACATTAGGCTTGCATCGTCCAGGGTTTCCATTTCATTATCTGAAAAGATGATAAATATGCTATACTTTGTTCACTGTATTCCATTTCATTACACTGTGGCAATCTCCTCCAAACAGGATCTGGCAAACGCTCTTCACATAACAACAAAAAGGAAGCAGAAAATACCCATCCTCCACAATGTGAGTGGGATCATCAAGCCTCACAGGTAACTTGTCAGCAAATTGTCAGTTTTTGAATCATCGGCATGCTGTAGATAACATTATCCCAGCTGTTTTTCAGAATGACATTGCTTTTAGGTCCTCCTGGAGCTGGAAAAACATCACTGCTTTTGGCCTTGGCTGGAGCGCTGCCATCAAGTCTAAAGGTACTTTCCGTTGAGTTGTTCTGTTTGTCATTATGGTACTTGCTTCACATATGTACATCTGTTCTTCAGTACATTGTTATCTGATTGAAGTACTATAATAAAAAGAAACACTGCAATTATAAAAGGTATCGGGGGAAATAACTTACAACGGGCATACAATGGATGAATTTGTTCCCCAAAGATCAGCAGCTTATGTTAGCCAACATGATCTGCATATGGCTGAACTGACAGTTCGTGAGACGGTCAATTTCTCTGCAAAGTGTCAAGGAATTGGCTACCACTATGGTAAGCCATAAAAGTGGACAAGACTTTGAAACTCATCATAGTGTCATATCACTTTTAAAAACTAACATTTTCGGCAAAATGCTCAGATCTGCTACTGGAACTATTGAGGAGAGAAAAGGAAGCAAATATCAAACCTGATCCAGAAATAGATGTATATTTGAAGGTACCGTGCACTTCTTAAATCACAAGTCACCTCATCCAGTGTTCAGCTATCTCTAGTTGTTTTTATGATCAATGGATGTTCCAATATAAGGTTTGATGCATATCAATTTCACATTTTTCTTATGCAGGCTGCTGCTACAGGAGAACAGAAAGCTGAGGTGGTCACTAATCACATACTAAAGGTGCACCAACACTATCTACTTATATACAGTTACTTATTAATTTACTCTAAATTTCACAGTTAAATCTTAAGTTTGCAGGTATGCATGATAATAATTCTTGGTTTTATGGTTTTTTTAACTGTTGAAGATATTGGGCCTGGATATCTGTGCTGACACAATCATAGGCAATCATATGGTGAGAGGCATATCAGGAGGACAAAAAAAGAGAGTAACTACAGGTAATAATGTATATTTGTTGTTCACAAAGATCCAAATGCTTACATATTACAGAATTAAATTGTACTCTGATCCATCCACTGAAATGGGTACTGCAGCTGAGATGCTTGTTACACCAGGACGAGCTCTTTTCATGGACGAGATATCAACTGGACTTGACAGCTCAACAACGTTCCAAATAGTGAACTCCATCCGACAGACCATTCACATTCTTGGTGGAACATCAGTTATGGCTTTGCTACAACCTGCACCAGAGACATATGAATTGTTTGATGATATAATTCTCCTTTCAGATGGTCAGGTTGTCTACAATGGCCCTCGTGATCATGTGCTTCAATTCTTTGAATCAGTGGGATTCAAATGCCCTGAGCGAAAAGGCGTAGCTGACTTTTTGCAGGAAGTGAGTTTCCTCAGCATGTTCAATCATGGTAGGATTACATTCTTTCTCATTGCTTAAGTGTGACTATAAGTAATATGTGATAGGTTACATCAAGAAAAGATCAGAAACAATACTGGATATATGGCGATGACACATACCGTTATGCTCCTGTCAAGGAGATTGCAGAAGCATTTCAGTCTTACCACGTTTGCCAGGCAATAAGAAGTGTGCTGGCAGTACCATTTGACAAAAGCAGGAGCCATCATGCTGCACTGAAAACATCAAAGTATGGTGTCAGCATGAAAGGACTACTTAAAGCTAACATGAACAGAGAGATATTGCTCTTGAAAAGAAACTCCTTTGTGTATATATTCAAGACAACTCAGGTGATTCTAAAAACCAAAACATATTTTCACTATATACTACTGACAACCAATAAATTTTAACTGACTAGTCTCCTTGTTTCTACTAAGAAAATAATATAAAAAATAGCACCTCTTATTGGGTTGTTTTTCTCTACTGTTCAGTTAATACTCTTGGCAATAATCGCAATGACCGTCTTTATCCGTACTAATATGCATCACGACTCGATAGCAAATGGAGGTTATACATGGGTGCAATGTTCTATGGAATTCTGATGATCATGTTTAATGGGTTGGCAGAAGTGAGCCTAACTATTGCAAGGCTCCCAGTTTTCTTCAAACAAAGGGATCTCCTCTTCTATCCAGCATGGACATACTCCTTACCATCATGGATTATTAAGATACCCCTATCGTTCCTCAATATAACAGTGTGGGTCTTCCTAACATACCATGTCATTGGATTTGATCCTAACATACAGAGGTAAGGAAAACAAAATTCTACCCTGCATGAACTATTGTCATGAATGTATTGCAGAGATTAATGAAAACAATGCAATGCTACAGATTTTTCAGACAGTTCCTTCTGCTTTTATTCATGAATGAAACAACATCTGGACTTTACCGCTTCATTGCTGCACTTACAAGATATCAGGTCATTGCAAACACCATGGGCTCATCCTGCATGCTAATATTTATTCTGCTGGGTGGATTCGTCCTGGCAAGAGGTATGCAATAATGTCAAACCAAACATCACAAGATTTCTTCCTAAGTTCTGGTTTTATTTACTCACTGGATGTGGTACATATATAAATATTACATGTTCGTTTGATTTAACAGGTAATGTTAATAAAGGGTGGATGTGGGGATCCTGGATATCACCCCTAATGTATGCACAAAGTGCCATATCAGTAAATGAATTCCTGGGTCACAGCTGGGATAAGGTAAAGAAATCCTTAAAGAGATTGATTAACAAGAATTTATAATAATATATCTGGTTAAAGTATATTGTTACTGCTATGCTATAGATAATAACTGGCTTCAGAGAACCACTCGGAAGACAAATTCTAGAATCTCAAGGAATTTTCCCTGAGGAAAAATGGTATTGGATTGGTGTTGGTGCCTTGCTCGGATATGTGCTTCTATTCAATATCCTCTACACCATCTGTCTGACAATTCTCAAGCGTGAGTCAGAAAAGAACCTGAATTTCTTAATATCAGTAAGAAAATGTTCTTGCAAATGGAACTCTAAATTATAATGTTATAAGTGTTCTCAATGCAGCATTTAACAGAAACCAGCCAACAATATCTCAGGAAATATTGCAGATAAAACAAGCTAATCTAACCAGTGAAGTTTTGGAAGTATCATCTGGAAGAGGGCCTACCAATGATACAAGATGTAAATATTGTTTTATTCACCAATCTAAACACGATATAGCATAATGAGATGCCATTTAACAATTACCTTGCACATGTGTTATTTCAACCAGACACTGAGAATGATAGCAATGATGAAGCAACTTCTAACATTGCAACATGGAAATCTAGTCCAGGTCAGAAAGGAATGGTTCTCCCTTTTGTACCTCTCACCATCACATTTGAAGATATCAGATACAGCGTAGATGTGCCAGAGGTACAAAAATTTTGCTATATCTGCAAAGTGGCCTATATTTGCACCATTTAAGATCAAACTCTGTATATAAATGGTTTTACACAACAAAACTTGTAGGCACTGAAAGCACAGGGTATGACAGAAAGTCGGTTGGAACTACTGAAGGATCTGAGTGGTTCATTTAGGCCAGGAGTACTTACAGCTCTTATGGGTGTCAGTGGTGCCGGCAAAACAACACTGCTGGATGTGTTGGCTGGGAGGAAGACCAGTGGATACATAAGTGGCAGCATTAACATCTCAGGCTATCCAAAGAACCAAGAAACTTTTGCTCGTGTTACAGGATACTGTGAACAGAATGACATTCATTCACCAAATGTAACTGTCTATGAATCCCTTGTATTCTCTGGGTGGCTCAGATTACCTGCTGAAATTGATTCCATGACAACAAAGGTTAGACACTTTCTCTGAAAGCAAATAGTACACAAGCATATACTCTAATCCATATGCAATATGATAAAATTGAGAACGCAAAATTCTCACTACAAATTTGTTGGCACAAATATGAGGCACTGAGCTGGTCATGTTTTTATCTTGGACCAATGTCTTTGACAGGAATGTTCATGTATACTTTGACATGGTATGCAGATGTTTATTGATGAGGTCATGGAGCTTGTGGAACTTTTACCCTTAAAAAATGCATTGGTTGGATTGCCTGGTGTTAGTGGATTATCCACTGAGCAAAGGAAAAGGCTAACAATAGCAGTGGAGCTTGTTGCTAACCCTTCTATCATTTTCATGGATGAACCAACATCTGGACTTGATGCACGAGCAGCAGCCATTGTCATGAGGGCAATAAGGAATACTGTGGACACAGGACGAACAGTTGTTTGCACTATTCACCAACCAAGCATCGACATATTTGAATCTTTTGACGAGGTGAAAGAAACTATACCAATATAGTGCATTTCTTCTTACACGGATTTAGCAGGAAAATAAAAATAAAAGAAACATATTGTTAACATTATTTGCAGACTAATTCAAATCCTTCCAATATTGTTCATACTTGCAGCTCTTCCTGATAAAAAGAGGAGGTGAAGAGATTTATGTAGGTCCACTAGGACAACATTCATGTGAATTGATAAGATATTTTGAGGTGAGATAAAAGAAGAGACAACAATATATACTTCCATCAATTTGTATTTTTGCTCTGAGAAATGTGTTACTGACCTGTCTTCATTTTCTCAAGGTTATTGAAGGTGTCAGCAAGATAAAACATGGCTGCAATCCTTCAACATGGATGCTGGAAGTGACTAGTACAGTGCAGGAACAGAAAACTGGGGTTAATTTCACTCAAGTATACAAGAATTCTGAACTATATAGGTAGGTATCGGGTTGCCCTGTAGTTGATAGTCTGACTATAGAACAACTGGTTTGGACGGAAAATACCCCATAATTTACAGTGAAAATAGAAAAGCAACAACAATGTCTTTTATGTCTAAACGATTTCATAAAGAGAACTTTTGTTTTTTCCACTAATTAACAAAATTGAAATGATGACACAAGGGACAAAAGGACAAAAGCATCATATTTTCTATATAAATTCCAGGCAGTGCTGAAACCATACATTTCCAATTGCCAATGCTTCAAATCAGTATATGTGCCATGATTTATTCTTTGGCAATTGATGTTTCAATTTTCTGAAAAAGGCAATTGGCAATGTTATAGTTCAATAATATCAGTATATTTTTCCATTACAGGAGAAACAAAATTTTGATAAAAGAGCTAAGCACATCCCATGAAGGTTCAAGTGACCTATCATTTCCAACTCAATATTCACAGACCTTCATTACACAATGTTTGGCTTGCCTGTGGAAGCAACGTCTGTCATATTGGAGAAATCCTCCATATACTTCTGTGAAATACTTCTTCACCATTGTAGTCGCACTGTTGTTCGGAACGATGTTCTGGGGTGTTGGCAGGAAAAGGTAACAATATGTAATAAAAGGCTTTTAAATAATATATATGTAAATTTCAACAGATATAAAGGCACCTATAGAGCCATCTCTTGCAATTCACCAGAGGTATTCTACTCACGCAGGCATAGTCGACAGGATTTGTTCAACGCCATGGGTTCCATGTATGCCGCAGTTATGTTTATGGGAGTTCAGAACTCTTCTTCAGTTCAGCCTGTTGTTGCTGTTGAACGCACAGTCTTTTACAGGGAAAGAGCTGCTCAGATGTATTCGCCCTTGCCATATGCCTTGGGACAGGTAAAATTCTTTGGCACCAGCATTGTTCTCTACAATTGTATCAGTATATCATAAATACAAGAACGAATTAAAAAATAAAGGACAGTGAAATTAATATCATGCAAAACATCATAATAATATGGATATAGATATGTGGTTTGGTATTATGTTTAAGATACTATTCAATTTCATCCATAAAAGGATAATAAGTCTAGTTAAACCAATGCCCTCAGTAATTGGAATTTGGAAACAAACAGTAAAACAATAAGCCTTTTAACATCTAATTGCATTTGCAGGTTGCAATTGAACTTCCATACATCTTTGTTCAGACCTTAATATATGGCGTGCTAGTGTATGCTATGATAGGATACGAGTGGACAGCTGCCAAGTTCATTTGGTACCTGTTTTTCATGTACTTCACTCTATCGTACTTCACATTTTATGGCATGATGGCAGTGGGCCTGTGTCCAAACTACACCATGTCTGCTGTTATTTCCACATCATTCTATACAGTGTGGAACCTTTTCTCGGGATTTATAATTCCACGAACTGTAAGTATACCAGTTTCTCAAATATAGGCTTCCACAGAAAAAAATGAAACAGAGCACCAAACTTCACTCCTACTTTTCCTAATATGGCTAACTTTTATCTACAGAGAATTCCAGTATGGTGGAGATGGTACTATTGGATTTGCCCTGTTTCATGGACACTCAATGGGTTGGTAACTTCACAATTTGGGGATATGACTGACAAGTTTGATGACGGCGAGCGTATATCTGACTTTGTCGAGAACTACTTTGGTTTCCATCATGACTTGTTGTGGCTTGTTGCTGTGGTGGTTGTCTCATTTGCTGTTCTTTTCGCCTTCCTTTTCGGATTCTCAATCAAGCATTTCAACTTCCAGAAGAGATAATTAAGGAAGATACATATGAGTTTGTAACTAAGGAAGATATTCATGAGTTTGATCAGAGCCCAGCTAACACACGATACATGTCTACGAGAACTAGGTGCCTAGATAAATTTAGTCTTGCAGGTTGTGTAATCGATTTTGCCATACCGGGTACCGGCTGTTTGCTCCAGAAACTGAAAGTTGTTTTAAAAAACAATGGCATGGCAGATTAAATCCCGTTAATTTCAATGTTGTGCTGTCCAATTCAATTGACGCAAACAGAAAGGAAGTCTATGAGCCCTCTAGAAAGAAAATCGGAAGCCCACGAGCCATCCCAAACAACATTCTGATTAAATCCCGCTGATTTCAATGGTCTGCTGTCCAGTTCAATTGATGCAAAGAAATGAAGTATATGGCCCCTCGAGAAAAATAAATCGGATGCCTACGAGCCACCCCAAACAACCTACTGAACCTGAAATGTGGCTAGAAATTCCTCAACAGCGGAGCATCCAGGAAGAACGGCCACCAACCCTGCTCCCAGCGCGTGGAGGAGACCAGTCGCGGCGGGCATGCCAGGCTGCAACAGAATCAAGAAGAAATCATGTACGGGGAGCACGAGGAACGCCTGAGGCAGATATAGAGAGATGAGGTGGGATCTCGCAGGAGATCGTCGAGGACTAGAGGGAGAGCGTGAGCAGCTAACCAGCAAAAGGCGGACGACGGCATGGGTGCTCGACGGAATGCTCGTGAGAAGACGCGAACATTTATTTTTTATTTTACCTTTTTACGAATTTATAAAAAAGACAGAGATTTGATATGGAAACGGAGGATTTACCTCAAATTTCACTTACACGTGAATCCTTTCGTATCAACAACGTATAGGCTAGAATTTTAATGTTAATCATTATTTTTATCTAAATGAAAAATATATGATTAAATTTAAAAAAAATAGATTTTGTTCATACAAATTTTTGAAAACTACATAATAGATTTTTTAATGCAAGTTAGGAAAATTTGCACACGGTTTAGGGTCCTTTGGCTTTCAGAAGTAATTTTATTTTATAGAAACCAAAAACTAACTAAAGAACCTAAAACTATATATGGTCATATAGGTTGGGACATATGGATCAACACGAGGCATGGGATTTTTGGTCCAGCTCAGATTTGACATGACCCGTCTTTCATTGGACCAAGTCGGCTCAGCACGAAGCATTGGGTTGTGCTTGGGCTAAGGAGCAAGCCCATGGGTGATGAGGACATCATTTCACATGATATACACATGGAGCCTCCACCTACAATTCAATTACAAGGACCAATCACACGCGCCCGTGCCCGTCGCTTGAACCATGAGGTTAATTCTTTCCTTAGCAACTATGTTAATATTTGTTTGGACGGGATGCTACTGAATACTAGTGATATTTTGTTGCTTAGGAACATGGGAGATGGAATAGAAGAGTTGGAGTTGAAGACGGAGTCGCACGGATGTTTTGAAGTCAAGATTTCGCTGGTTCGGACTACATCGACTACCATGCACCAAAATGGGCATAACTTCCTCATACGAAGTCCGATTGGCGCGTTCTTGGACTTTTTGGAAAGCTGAGGAGAAGACGGATCGTTTGCCATTGGTTTCATCTCTTTTGGAGTCTCGAGTCGAACTGTGTGTTTAAAACAGTCCTGCGTGACAAAACTGGGCCGTGTTGGCCCATAGTCCAAGTTTGTACGTCTTCTAGCCCACAGCCCAAGTCTGTTCACCTTCCACAGGCTGCCCACGCCCTATATATTCACTCCAGCCGCCTTTAGGGTTAGGTTTTGCTTTGTTTGCATCTACACTGTTGTGTTTAGATCCCGCCCCTTGCACCGGACCGATTGGCTGGTGCATAGGCGTTTGTGAAACCTCACCTTTCATCGTTTGTCTGTGATTTGGCATTCGATTTGTATCCTTCCTGTTCTTGCTTGTGTTCTTGGGTTCGCTTGCAGGAATTAGCCTTCGTGGCGAGGTCAATCGCGTCCTGCGTGGTTGATAACCAACGGAGACAGTGGTGTAACGATTGCAAGGTTTTGATCCGCCGGACCAGAGCCTTGGATTGCCAACGTCGAGATTCTCCACCAACCCAAGTTATCCTTTACCTAACGGAAGATCGGGACCAGTCCCCCATCAGTTGGTATCAGAGCTAAGATTTCCCGTTAGGTAATCTCGATCTGCTTTTGTTTTTACCTAGAGTCCAGAAGACCGCACCAAAAAAATTTCCCACCGAGAACCCCTTTGTGCCTTGCGATTTTAATTTTAGTTTTAACTTTGTTGAGTTCGTGTTCTTGGTCGAGTCTTGTTGCTGGTTTAGTAATCCTTTTGTGTCGTTTGAGTAGTAGTGTTCTTGTGTCTCAAAAATTTCCCCACCCGAAACCCCCCCTTCCGCAACCTTATTCGTTTTCCACATCGAGTCTTTGTGACCCCCCTTCAGTAAAACAGGCATAACTTTTCGCTCGTTTGGCAGAAAAATCTAAAATTTTTTGAGCGTGTTCCTGACCCAATTTGGGTGGGTTTCGCCTGTTAGCCCTCACCAAAATCGCCAAAAAAATCAGGAAGATAAAAAAATTAGTCAAAGATTTTGCTCGCCGGTCAGCGAACTTGTTGAATTTTTGTGAGCCACATCCCACCTCAGTTGTAGGTGCCAATTTTTGTGGTTGCATCTCTGGTCATCCTTGTTCAAAAAAAATAGAGTGAAAAAAAGAAGAGAAAAAAATCAAAAAAAGAAGAGAAAAAAATCAAAAAAAGAGAAGAAGCGGTAGTAACAGAAGTATCGGCGGCAGTAACAAATTCTGCTTGTCCGATCTCTTGTCCGAACTCTTGTCCGGTCAGCGGAAGTAACAGAATTCTCAGCGGTAGTAACAGTTTCTGCTTGTCCGATTCCTTGTCCGATCTCTTGTCCGATCCCTTGTCCGATCTGCAGAGAGCTGATTTTGGCCTGTGTTGCTTCCATTTGAGTTTTGGGCACATAGTTTTCCCTCTATTGCTTGAATTTTCACATTGGGAGAACTAAGGCCAGCAACTTTGACGAGTACTAGGGAATACTTATTGAACTTGGTTTAACTGTTCTTATTATCGCTAATCCTTGCTACTCACTTTGCCTTCCAAGCTACACCTTTCTCTTGGTCAGGACAGGTTCATTTCTTGCAATTGCACACCACCCTCCACTTGGTTCATCACCTGTAGGCCGGTGACCTCACTGCGGTGTGGTAAGAACACTTGCAAGCGCGGGTAAGGCGCTTGACGGATTGCTTCCACCACACACCTACCTAGCTGTTTTCCATAAGGATTATTCTTTTCACTAACATGGCAGCACTTATTGTACAACGTGACTTGAGCACTCACATGGACCAGGACGATCAGGCACAACGGAACAATCTATTTCAGACCTTCTTCATCGTCAATGACCGCCGTGTACGTGTCATCATCGACAGCGGTAGTTGCAACAATTTGGTGAGCCTCGACATGGTAACTAAGCTTCAACTTCCCACACGTTCACATCCACACCCTTACCATGTGCAATGGTTCAACGATAGCGGTAAAGTAAAGGTAACACAAACTGCTCACATCGAATTTTCCATTGGTACATACTTCGGAGTTGCTGATTTTGATGTAGTACCAATGCAATCATGTTCTCTATTACTTGGTAGACCTTGGGTATATGATACTGATGCTACACACCATGGTAGGAGCAATAAGTACACATTTATGTATAAAGGAAAGAAAGTTACATTGCTTCCTATGACTCCTGCTGAAATTGTGAAATTTGAACGAGAAAAACATGCTAGGGACGCACAAAAGAGCAAACAACCTTCTGAAAATCAGCAAGTAGCTAAAACACTTTCGAGGCAACAAAAAGATAAAGTTGCTTCTCCATCTTCATCACAAGTTATTAATCTGAAAGGACGTGTCATGCTTGCAACTAAAACTAACCTTGCAGTACGTAGTTTTCTTGGTCCTGCAGGTTTCTACCGGCGATTTGTGAAAGATTTCAGTACCATAGCCGCTCCTTTACCTGAGTTGACCAAGAAGGGAGTTACTTCTACTTGGGAGCCAGCACAAGAACAAGTTTTTGCCACACTAAAGGATCGCCTTACATATGCACCTCTACTTCAGCTACCCGACTTCAGTAAGCCTGTTGAGTTAGAATGTGATGCTAGTGGTGTTGGAATAGGAGGTGTGCTGCTACAAGGAGGTAAACCCGTGACCTATTCCAGTGAGAAATTGCATGGTCCACAATTGAATTATTTTACCTATGATAAGGAATTATATGCCTTAGTGCGTGTGCTTGAAACTTGGCAATATTACCTTTTGCCTAAGGAGTTTATTATACATTCTGATCATGAAGCACTAAAATATTTGAGAGGGCAAGCTAAACTGAACCGTAGACATGTTAAATGGGTTGAATTTATTGAACCTTTCCCATACATTGTGAAATACAAGAATGGCAAAGGAAATGTGGCTGCTGATGCATTGTCTCGCAGGGTTGTTCTTTTATCTCAACTTGATATTAACGTTCCAGATTTGGAAAGTTTGAAAGATTTGTATGTTATAGATAAAGAATTTGATGAACCATACACTAAATGTAATGATGGGAAAGGCTGGAAAAAATTTCATGTTTATGACGGGTTCTTGTTCCATGCTAACAAGCTATGTGTTCCAGATTCGTCCGTACGTTTGCTGTTGTTGCAGGAATCACATGGCGGTGGTTTAATGGAACATTTTGGGAGAGAAAAGACTTTGGCCCTGCTGTCCAATAATTTTTATAGGCTAAAGATGCGGAGAAATGTTGAACGATTTGTGCAGCGTTGTGCCACATACCATAAAGCTAAGTCCAAACTTAACCCATATGGTTTGTATACTCCACTTCCTGTTTCTAGTGCACCTTGGGAAGATATTAGCATGGACTTTATTGTGGGATTGCCTAGGACAAAGAGGGGGAGAGACTCCATATTTGTAAGAGTGGATAGGTTTTCTAAAATGGCACACTTTATTCCCTGTCACAAGACCAACGATGCTTCACATATTGCTGATTTATTTTTCAGGGAAATTGTGAGATTGCACGGGATGCCTAGAGCCATTGTTTCAGATCGTGATGTGAAGTTTATGAGTTACTTTTGGAAGACAATGTGGGTCAAGCTTGGCACAAAATTGCTATTTTCAACAACTTGTCACCCGCAAACTGATGGTCAAACAGAGGTGGTAAACCGTACACTCTCCATGTTGCTGCGAACAATGATTAAGAAGAACTTGAAGGAATGGGAGGACTGCCTTCCACATGTTGAATTTGCATACAATAGAGTTGTTCACTCAACAACACAATTGTGCCCGTCTAAAGTGGTGTATGGTTTTAAGCCAATCACACCACTTGATTTGCTGCCACTTCCTTTTCAAGAGAGAGCAAACATGGAGGCAACTAAGCGTGCAGAGTTTGTGAAAGCTATGCATCTGAAGACCAAGGAAGTTATAGAAAAGAAGGCATGCTATTTTGCTCAAAAGACAAATAAAGGAAGAAAGAAGATGTTTTTCAAACCAGGAGATCTTGTTTGGTTGTACTTGCGCAAGGATCGTTTTCCTGATTTGAGAAAGTTTAAATTGATGCCCCGTGCTGATGATTTAAAACCCTATTTGGGAGCTGACGATGAGCTTGAGTCGAGGACGACTCCAATTCAAGAGGGGGAGGATGATGAGGACATCATTTCACATGATACACACATGGAGCCTCCACCTACAATTCAATTACAAGGACCAATCACACGCGCCCGTGCCCGTCGCTTGAACCGTCAGGTTAATTTTTTCCTTAGCAACTATGTTAATATTTGTTTGGACGGGATGCTACTAAATACTAGTGATATTTTGTTGCTTAGGAACATGGGAGATGGAATAGAAGAGTTGGAGTTGAAGACGGAGTCGCACGGATGTTTTGAAGTCAAGATTTCGCTGGTTCGGACTACATCGACCACCATGCACCAAAATGGGCATAACTTCCTCATACGAAGTCCGATTGGTGCGTTCTTGGACTTTTTGGAAAGCTGAGGAGAAGACGGATCGTTTGCCGTTGGTTTAATCTCTTTTGGAGTCTCGAGTCGACCCGTGTGTTTAAAACAGTCCTGCATGACAGAACTGGGCCGTGTTGGCCCATAGTCCAAGTCTGTACGTCTTCTAGCCCACAGCCCAAGTCTGTTCACCTTCCACAGGCTGTCCACGCCCTATATATTCACTCCAGCCGCCTTTAGGGTTAGGTTTTGCTTTGTTTGCATCTACATTGTTGTGTTTAGATCCCGCCCCTTGCACCGGACCGATTGGTTGGTGCATAGGCGTTTGTGAAACCTCACCTTTCATCGTTTGTCTGTGATTTGGCATTCGATTTGTATCCTTCCTGTTCTTGCTTGTGTTCTTGGGTTCACTTGCAGGAATTAGCCTTCGTGGCGAGGTCAATCGCGTCCTGCGTGGTTGATAACCAACGGAGACAGTGGTGTAACGATTGCAAGGTTTTGATCCGCCGGACCGGAGCCTTGGATCGCCAACGTCGAGATTCTCCACCAACCCAAGTTATCCTTTACCTAACGGAAGATCGGGACCAAAACACCCATCAATGGGCTAGCACGACACTGCCCGATGTTCAGCGTGCACGACTTTAGCTCGATGCTAAGAACAGCACAACAAAAAATCACAAGATCCCATGTGTTTTCCTGCCATTGGTCTTGGGAAAGGCGACTTGTTTTTTGATGAGCACATCACCGATCAGGATATAACCATAATAAAAACAAAGGTGCATGTTTTCAATATTGGATTTATAGATTATATATTTGAGAAAAGGTTGCTACACCATGAGTTGTTGCTCTCAATTACAAAAATTCTTACACGGATCAAGCGTCGCATTGTTAATAGATCAAGGGCATGGAACATCATGAAAGTTAATTGGGGACCAATTCAAGGTCATCCATCACTTTTGTGCCAAGAAAAAGGGAGATAAAGTTCTACACGTTTTCAATTTGGACTCGGACTGTTGAGACAATACTAGATTCAAACATGTATAACTATTACATGGAAGCTCTAATTTGGATGATCTTGGACTTTTTGGAAAGCTTGAGAAGTTCTCTTTCCAACCAATCCAGCCACACATCCAGATTCTATCCGAGGAGATCACAATCATCAAAACAATGTGTGTTCCTTTTCCAGTCTGAACCATTTAAGCTCACAAGCCTTGCAAACCGAATTGTATTCATCTAGGTCTCCCTTTGGTGGATCTCCACATGTCCCAAGCCTTATAAATACCCCCTGGCCACCACTTTTAGATTGAGTTTTGTTTAGATCAAAGTTTAGCCTCGCTACTTTGCCGTGTAATCATGTGATCGTCTAGTTTGTCAAATACACGTTACAGAACTCCACCATGTTATTAATCTGAGTTGCTTGTTTATCTTGTTCTTACTTGTTATTTGATTGTTTGCAGGAACAAATACCCTCGTGGTTGGGTTGATCGTACTGTTGCAAGGACATGGGAACCTTCGGAATTGGTGTATTGATCGCTAAGGCGCAACACAAACGTCTCATACAGTTGTAGTCAGATCGTCAATGTCATCTCCTTCTAATTGAACTTATCTTATCCTTTCATCTAAAGATTGGGACACCCTCGCCCTCATCAAGTGGTATCAGAGCTTTCGTTGCTCGGTGAGAGATCTCTATATCGTAATATTTTTTTCCTACGGTCCAAAAAAGAGCCAAATATATATATATATATATATATATATATTAGTTTCCCCTTCATCCAAGATAAATTTGTGCCTTTTACTAGTACTACTTAGTTATGGTTTGTTGAGTTTTCGGTTGCATCAGTCGCGTTAGATTGCTGGTCTGTTTATTAAGTGTTTAGGGTATTTGTGTCCCTTAGTTTTCTGGTATAAATCAATTGGAGTCGGTTTTGTTTATTGGAATTCGAGTAGGATTTGGGCAGGCTGTGCAGGTGCTAATAAAACTATCATATCTCGCACATGCAAACTCGGATTGAAGAGTTTTGATACTTTTTGGAAATCTTACAACAAGATCTTTAATTCTCCTTTTCTAGTTAACTTCAGATTCAGTTGTTTCCGTTCTGTTTTGTATCGTACAAGTTTAGGAGTCTTGAAGTGAGATTTTGTATATACTATGACTTTGTCATTTGCTATTATAAAAAAGAGAAGAAAATGGCAGAAAGGTGCTCAAAAAAGCTGCACCAAAAAAGTGAAAAAAAAAGTGGAGAAAGAGGAAAGCTAGTTCTACCTTTGCTGGTTTGGTGGTATCATTTGTGTCTAGGTTCGTGTCTCTAGTATGTTCTAGCCTAGGACCAGCACAGTACCGACTTTGAACGATTATTCAACTTATATTGACTAATGTGATTCTAGTATTTCCTTTGTTAGTATCTTTGCCCACCTATAGCTCCACATACTCGGCTATTACTCTACATGGCTAGCAATAAAGAATTGATACACCTTTCTCCAAAAGTTGTTTGTGTTTGCGGGTGTCGTCACCTCCTGTCTTGCTTGGTAAGAACTTGTAAGAGCTTGGTAAAAAGCTTGAATGTGTATTTCCTTTTATCCTCCATAACGTAGTAGTTGATAGGAACATGCATATTCTTGTGTATGTTTCTTGTTCACTACTAATCATGACAGGATTAAGCAAGGAGATAAAAGATGATCATGCTCAAATACAACTTCCTAGTCAGATTTGCCACAACATGAAGGATGTGATATATTGAAATATTATCTAGCAAAGGTAGAATCATCCCTACCTTTGTTTGATGGTAAGTTCGATTCTGAAGTGTATGTCAATTGGGAGTTAGCAGTAGATAAAGAATTCAATAAATATGATTTTTCTAATGCTCAATTGATTAGTGCTACTAGCAAAACATTTACTGGTTCTGCTTCTTTTTGGTGGACATATACAAACAATAGACCTGAAACATGGCATGAATGCAAAATAATGATGAGAAGGAGATTTGTGTTTTATTATTACAAGTGTGCTCTTCGTGAGAAAATAGAAAAATTGAAACAAGCTAATAGAACTGTTAGAGAGTACTACCATGAATTTAAAATCTGCATCCGGTACAGTGGTTTAAAAGAATGCCATGAAAAACAATGACTAGATTTTTGAAATGGCTTAATTTAGAAATACAAGTTTTGTTAGCTAATACCACATATAATCATTTATACCACTTGTTTTTGCTTGCTTGCAATGTTGAGAGTCAGATTTTGCGTGAGTTGTTATGTAATGGTAGGAAGCAAGAGCAATGTGAATTATTTGATGATGAAGCTTCTGAATATCTAATTTTGTTATGCAAAGATGATATGAAATCAAAGAAGAAGCAATCCTTTGTGCCTCCTATTACTAAAGTTGTGCAGGATATGCATAGCACAAGCCTAAATAAGGAAAACAAGATAGTTATTGTGCTGATTCCATCACTTGAGTAGGTAGACACCCCATTAGTTTTTGAGGCTGCTAAAGATAATAATGAGATGAACCAAGGTGAGTCTGCTTATTTTGAACCACATTTATCCACTTATCATGCTAATTTAAATCAAACATTGGTGGAACCTATTTCTGAAATTCCTTTGTCACAATATGATTTTGATGCTATTCCTTATGATAAAGATGAGTTGTGTGATGCTTCACTTATATCCATGACACAACTATTGAATGAAGATGTTGCTGTTGAACCATTAAGTGATTTGAAACATGTAGTTCATATTACTGGTGAAAATGAAGAACTTGAATTGTTGTCTTCATTACATACTTGAGGTTACATTGAATTTGATGATCTTTGTGAACTTAGTGCTTTAAATGATAAATTACTCACTAGAACTGACTTTCCATGTCCTACTCAAATGAGGTTTCATGTAATTGGCAAATATAATGATCAAGGAGTGTACTTTGTGCATAGAGTTTATATATGTTTCAGATTTGAAACTATATGTAAAGTCTAAAAATAATAGTCTCGAGTAAGGTGTTTTAACTAATCCTATTATCTCTAGAGTCTCTTGTTTTGATTTAAATACACAGGTTTGTTTTCAATAAGGAGAGCCTTGTGGGATGCTTAGCAATGCCACAATTCCTACTGCAATATCTAAAAGTACAGATTCGATGTCATTAGTTCAAAAGGTTTTGGTGAGTTGGTTTTCTCCAATTCCCCACATGCTTAAAGAATAAGAGATACTGCACAATAATGGTTCTTTTTCTAGGAGTTTCATTGATCATGAACACAAGAACAAATCGAGGATGGTTTGAAGGTTATGCCCAAAAAAATTCAATGGATCGGAAGTTCCGATAGGAAGCATTGGAAGTTCTGGTTAATTTCCAATCTCGATATAGACAACAATTGTTGCTTCGGAAGTTCCGATATGGTATCGGAAGTTCCGACGAGACAGAAGTTCCGACTCGGAATCGGGGAATTTTGTATTGATCGGAAGTTCCGAGGTGGGCGATAACAGATTGGATCTGTTGCGTGTCGTATTGTATCAGAAGACCTAAAATACCCTGTCAGAAGTTCTGACACAGGATCAGAAGTTCCGACGTGGGCAAACAGATTGGATCTATTACGGTTTCAGAATTAGCACGACCCAGGGGCTCTCAACTCTATATAAAGGAAGGAGAAGGATGTCTTGAAATAGCAATAAACCTAGATTAGACCTAGCCACCCAAGAGTTCTCTCTTTCCTTTCTTGATCTCAAACGTTGAGGTCAGGGATCCCCATATCTCACGTGCAGTGCTAGCACGCTGTCGTGGGAGGTACTCCATTGTAGCGCCCCGATTTATCCAATCGAGACATTATTGAATTTCAGAAGAAAAACAATAACACAAGAGGTTCATCATGCGACAACGTACATACGACAACATCCATGGTACGCAGACCATATTTATTACATCAAAGTTTTAGTAAAAACAGTAAAAAAAATAATTAGAAAGAGGCATGACGAACATCTCCTTCAGGATCTTTCTTCTCGACTGGGTCGCTACTCCAGACCGTCTTCATAGTAAGCATCCTCTGTGGGGTCCAACGGGTATGAGTACAAAAAGTACTCAACAAGCCACCGCAAATGCAAGTAGTAATGCAGGATAATAAACAAGGAAGGGTAATGGCTAACATTGCAGAAAAGTGCAGTTTCAGTTATTGCATTTAGTGTAATCACATTTTAATCATGCGGAAAAGTAAACATGAATATCAACAACATCAACTAACTCGAGGAGTACGTTTTACCTCCTCGCACGACAGTCCTTACATGTCAATCCATCATGCACATACATATCCAAAGTAATCTAACTGGGGGATGTCACGCAACCCGCCCTTGACCGTGAGCTCGGCTTTTCGAAAAGATTTAAGACTCTGATCAGAGATGTACTACTGTACCCACAAGGCACGCACTCATCCCAAACGAGATGACCCATACCACGGGAACTCGTGCCAAAACCTCGGCATGAAATGTTCCAAGCGATAACCACCCGCTCTAGGTTTCGCCGGCGCGCCGGGCCGCATCCCGGCTAACGTCGCACCCCCTTTTGCGCCACATTGGTACAAGTCACCCGCAGGTGCAACTTGACCCATCTCCAAATGGTGGCCTCGGTTTGGAACAACCCATACCTTAGTTAGGACTAACCCACTAGACTTGTGGTTAGTACGTAAGTGTATTGCAACGGATCCCTCAGACCGGTCCTTATAGTGCCCCGGGTGCTACCGACCAATGCCCTAGCTTGCACCCGGAACCCACCATGCATTCACTCACAACCACAACTCCAACAACGACAGAATTCCATAGATAAGAAACAATGGGGATCATATAGTAGAACCATGTAGTACGACTCATTTTTATCCTATAGCGATCGTGTCGATACATTGGACACTAGCTAATAACATTTATCATATGGTGACAAGGAGTTTAGGCTAGAGAGCATGGCTTGGGTTGCACATCAAGGTCAGGGGATCCTAAATAAATATATTGTAAGGGTTCATTTGACTAATGCATATATAACCTATGTGTTTTAGCGATAGTTTAATCAAACGTGGGTTCAATATGCTCAAAAGATTGTGTTGGTGACTTGCCTTGTTCAGCAAAGGGAGAGGGAGGGACTTCGGGGAAGTACTCCGGCTCCTCAGCGGCGTTGTAGTCTTTTTGATATAGTAAAGTAAAATAAAAAGAACACAACATTCAAATCAAACAATATAACATTACATTATAAGCACATAAGTTAAAGTTGGTTTGATTAAAAATAAAATGAATTCAATTGTTAAGGTTCTGTGGTCTACTTCATAAATAAATTTTAAAGGAATTAAAAAGTTGTCCTTTTTAGAAAGGGGTGTTTAAATGTGATTATTGTCATATTAAGTTCTCAAATAAATTTGAAATGAAAAGTTCATGTTACTTTAATGGTTTTCAGTAAATGGACAGAAAGGAAATAAATCTAAATTTTTCTAAAGTTTAAACATTTGAATTTACATTTTAATCCTAAAGGCATTTGAATACTTATTTGAATAAACATGAAATGTCCAAAGTAAACCTACTGTTTTTATTGCATAAACATGTAGAGAATAATATTATGAATTTTCTAAAATTGGAATGGCAATTTTTAGAGTTCAAATGCGCCAGATATGAATTTTACAAGTTTAAAAGTATTTCTGAAATTCATTTTCAATTTTTAAACCCCTCGGGTCCACGGTGAGCCAGGCCCACGGTGAACCCGCGCACTGTGTGCGTGCACCGGGTCGATCTGGACCGTCGGATCCAGATCCAACGCGTGCAGGCGAGGCGGGGCGCGTAAGTTGACGTGGACGGCTGAGATTAAAACATCGAACCGGTACGCGATGGACGACTTAGATGCGATGCGGGGTTTTAAAACTAACGGACGCACGAGATTAAAACGTACCCCTTCGCACAGATCCAACGGCGCCGATTAAACCGCACGAGGGATTAAATCAGTACCGTTAGATCCAGATCACACGGCGCGGATCGAATCCGACACGGCACGGGTACTCGACCCGTGCCGGTCGTCTTCTCTGGCGACGGCGAGCGGGCCAGGGGCCACGGCGAGCTATGGCGGTCGAAGCTAAGGCCTAAAATGGAAAGAGGGTGCTACGGCGGTCGCGATGGTACCTTAGGCGAGGCGAGGGGTCGACGGGAAGTGGTCGGCGGCGAGGGTAGACGACGAAGTTGTTCGGGCTCCTCGTCGGCGATGTTGTTTCGGCGGGGTTCGACGTCGGTGGAGGGGTGGCCGAGGTCGAGGTCGTCCTTGCGGTCACGACGGTGGGGAGGGTGTGGACGGAGGTGGTCTGAGGTGACGGCGAATGGCGGTCGGAGACGAAGCAGAAGGGGAGCACTAAAATGCGAATCGCAGGTGTTCTGTTCGTTCTCGAAGCGAGTGGGCGTGGGGGTCGAACGCGGCGTAGGCCGGGGGTTTAAATAGGGCGTCGGAGGGGGCTCGCATGCAAGGAAAGCCGAGGGAGGGCTTTAAGTCGCCGGTGAGGGCTCGGCCATGCACGGCGCTGCATTCCCGGGGGCTTAAACGCGTGCCTTTATGCGTTTAAATGGTCGGTGGGCCTCAGGGAGTTAATTGCCGGCGTCGGTTTAACGGGAGGGGGAGCCGGCGAGCGGATCCGAGGCGAGGTCGTCGGCCGGCGCGATTAGGGGGGGTTGGCGCGAGGTTGATGACGAAGCTGACAGGCGGGGGCCACTGGCCAGCGGGCGTGGGTGCGCGAGGGAGAGAGCTGACGGGTGGGGCCGAGGCGTCGGGTGCGCGCGTGAAGAGAGGAGGGGTCGCTGATAGGCGGGGCCCGGTTGTCAGTTCGAGCGCGCTGGAGGGAGTGGGCTGGGCCGGCCGGGAGAGAGAGAAAGGAGGGAGGGGAGCCCATTACTGTTTCAAAGCATTTCTGAATAAAAATAATTCCAGAAAATAGATTAAAATCTTAGGGCTACTTCCAAGGTTGGTAAAAATTTATAAAAATTCTCAAAAATATACTTTGGTCTTAGGATCATATACAAAAGGTTTCACCTCCTAGTTTGGCCACCTAATCTATGTTGTAGTTCAAAAGGGTATAAAAGGGTATTAAAAGTATTTTCAGAAATATAAATTCCAAGAAATTGAATTTAATGATATCTTTATTGTTTTGTAAATTTGGGGTGTTACATCCATCCCTGTACGTGTGGACTCCGTGGATGCATTGCTCGAATAGCGACGCTCGTAAACATCTACATGTGAACGACTACATCATCTTCATCGATTGGATCGACGAAGGATGGCAAGGACGAAGTGAGGAGAGGCTTGATGCACTGCTGCAACATTTTCTTCCACTGCACCTAGCGCGTCTTGTGATAGAAGGTACCAATCTATGATCTCACACGTGCATGAGCCTAGGGCCATAGGGCGGAAATTTTGAATTTGCCGGCTAGCGTAGCTCCACTATTCCCAAACAATGGTATCAAAGCCTACGTGCGTAGTGTTCGATCTGGATCCCTCATATATGGAGATACATGGTGGAAAACAGATTAGATATGTTTCTGTCCACGGCAGATCGGAAGTTCCGATGGCGGATCAGAAGTTCTGATATTGATCGGATGTTCCGATGTCGAATAATGATTCGATAAAGAAGGCAATTGTTGCGATGCGGGATTCCGATATTAATTGGAAGTTCTGAAAGATCGGAAGTTCTGATGCCAGATCGGAAGTTCTGACCCACATGAATTTGAAAAACCGAGCTTGCTGAACCATGTTTTTCAGATCTAGAATCCAGTCATTTGTAGATTACTTGCCTAACTTTATTTTGCAGAGAATGTCGTGACTGGCATGGCTTGGTTAAATGTGATGTATGAGATGCATGCAATGAATGTAAATTAAATATGGCCTGTGTGTCATGGTTATTTGCAGCCCAAGGCTGATGTAAAATTCATTATGGCTTGCATGTCATTCCCACGGTGCTTCGGCCTATGTAATTAGTATAGCTTATGCGAGATGTACTAGTACTCTTCATGGAGGCCGGGAACATGCACTCGATATGAGAGCCATGGAGATATAGATCACCATGTGAAGAAGGTCATACTATATTATAGTTAATATGATTGTGTGTGATTCTATTCTTACATGTTTCATGTGCGCTAGGGACGTTATGATGCTAGAGTAGTTTTCCCTCAGAAAATTAAGTGTTGATGCTCTTCCTAATCGATGCACCCACCAGGGTTCGTGCTCATTGATAGTGGGTGTGCCAAAGCAGGGTGCTATCTTTTATCTCGACCAGTTGGGGCGGAAGTCGGACTTCTGCACACATAGTGTTGGTTCACTTGACGAGGCTACCAAAACGGTTTTTGGCCTTGGAGCATAGGAGTTGGGGCTGAGCATTGGATGCTTCTCCAACGACAAGAGTCACATACGAAGTGATTAGCAAAGAGTTGCTTACCTATGTCAACTAGCTTTTAGCAGTGGTGCCAAAGCTCACTAGGAGATAGTGTGACCATGGATCTTGCGCCACTATTAGTCATAAGAGGGAAAGTGACTGGTTTAGATAGGGGAACATCTTTTATTGGATAGAAGATAAACATTGCATAGTGCTTATCCTCGCATTTAATCTTTTGTAGATCATGACACCTACTACATCTACTGTTAAGAGCACTCCAGTTTTTAATTTGCGATCTATTCTTGAACGAGATAAATTGTTTGGAACAAACTTTATGGATTGGTATCAAAACTTGAGAATTGTTCTCAAACAAGAGAAAAAGGATTATGTTCTAGAGGAACCTCACTCTGATGAACAAGGAGAGGATGCTTCTGTAGCAGATAAGCGTGCTTATGAGAAGCATGCTAGTGATTCCATGGATGTCAGCTGCCTGATGCTTGCCTGCATGTCCTCTTAGTTTCAGAAACAATATGAAGAACATGATGCTTCCGATATGATCGTAGGGCTTAAGGGTATGTTTCAGGACCAAGCAAGGGAAGAAAGATACAATGTGTCTAAATGCTTGTTTGGTAGTAGGCTGGTTGAAGGGAGCCCCGTGAGACATGACATGATCAAGAAGATTGCTTGCGTAGAAACTCTAGAGAGACTAGGCACTCCACTGGATCCATACCTCACTATTGATGTTATGACGTGGGCAAACAGATTGGATCTATTATGGTTTCGGGATGAGCACGACCCAAGGGCTCTCAGTTCTATATAAAGGAAGGAGGATGGCGTCTTGGAAAAAGCAATAAGCCTAGATTAGACCTAGCCACCCAAGAGTTCTCTCCTTCCTTTCTTGATCTCAAATCTTGAGGTCAAGGATACCCGTCTCTCACGTGCAGTGCTAGCACACTACCATGGGAGGTACTCCATCTCTGTACGTGTGGACTCCGTGGAGTAGTTGCTCGAATAGTGACGCTCGTGAACATCTACTTGCGAACGACTACGTCGTCTTCATCGATTGGATCGGCGAAGGACGATAAGGATGAAGCGAGGAGAGGCTTGACGCGCTGCTCCAACATCTTCTTCCGCTGCACCTAGCGCGTCTTGTGTTAGAAGGTACCGATCTATGATCTCACACGCGCATGAGCCTAGGGCCATAGGGCAGAAATTTTGAATTTACTGGCTAGCGTAGCTCCCCTATTCCCCAACACGGTTTGCAGCCAAGAAGGAGAGAATGATGGGGATATCACCGACTGGGATATAAACATAATAAAAACAAAGGCTCATGCTTTATATATTGAGAACAGGTTGCTACACCATGAGTTGTTGCCCTCAATTACAGAAATTCTTACACGGATCAAGCGTCGTGTTGTGAGTAGATCAAGGGCATTGAACATCATGGAAGTTGATTGGGGACCAATTCAAAGCCATCCAAAGATAATATATAAGTTTGGGATGTCACTTTTGTGCCAAAAGAAGGGGAATATAAAGTTCTACATGTTTTCAATTCGGACTCGGACTCGGACTACTAAGACAACACCAGATTCAAACATGCATAACTATTACATGGAAGCTCCAATTTATATGATCTTGGACTTTTTTGGAAAGCTTGAGAAGTCCTCTTTCCAACCAATCCAGCCACACCTCCAGATTCTATCGTATTGGGGAATATGGGAGCTACGCTAGCCGACAAATTTAAAATTTTCGCCCTAAGCCCAAGATTCATGCGCGTGCGAGATCATGGATCGTTACCTTCTAGCACGAGACGCACTAGGTGCAGCGGAAGAAGATGTTAGAGTAGCGCATCAAGTCTATCCTCGCTTCATCATTTTCGTCCCTCGCCGATTTGATCGATGAAGATGACATAGTCGTTCGCATGAAGATGTCCACGAACGTCACTATTGGAGAAATGCCTCCACGGAGTCCACACGTACAGGGATGGAGTACCTCCCACGGCAGCATGCTAGCACCGCACGTGAGAGATGGGATCCTTGACCTCAACGGTTGAGATCAAGAAAGGGAGGAGAAGAGTCTATGGTAGAGTAGGACCGAGAGTAGCGACCAGAGAGGGTGAATGGGCGCCTAAAAAATTCTTGCTAAACTAAGATCTAATCCCAACGCCCAAACAAACATAACCAGACAAATAGTATTAGCAAAGCAAATTACTGGAATTAAAGTTGTTTAGCCTAAAAATGATCAGTACCTTAATTTAACTGATATTAAAGATAAACTAAATAAAAATACTGCAGTAAATAAAAACACCTAAATAAATCATGAGATATTTATATTTCAGTCTAGAAATAAAATACTAATCAAATGAATAAAACATAGATCATTCAAAAATTAATTCTGAAATAACCCTAAAATATTGCACGTGAAAACTAGAATAAAAATATTACTGCGACTAATAAATT
Source organism: Zizania palustris (assembly GCA_019279435.1). NCBI lineage: Eukaryota > Viridiplantae > Streptophyta > Magnoliopsida > Poales > Poaceae > Zizania > Zizania palustris. Next base: position 13,685,341 of record JAAALK010000287.1, on the reverse strand, counting down.
TTTTCTTTTCTTTTTATATGAGCAGTTTAAACAAACATATTTAAATAAATAATACGAGATAACGAATAAGCAGATTAAAGATTAATATCTAGCAGATAAAAAATATCTACAAAAATACTAAAAGCAAATTTACTGCTAATTAAAATAGATCAATATTTAGTTAATTAACTAGCTAAAAATTATTTAAATAAAGATATGCGGGCACCAATAATATTTTAGCAGATAAAAATTAACCACATAACTAATAATCAGATTTTTAGGCGTTTAATGATTTAATTATCCTAACCGAAAAAATCGTAGATTAGATCAAGGAAAAACTTACCTGCGCTGTTTCCATCGTCGCGCGGTGTAGAAAAATCCGACGCTTGCTTCGTTTCCTGGCGCCGAATGCCGCGGCTGTAGTGAAGCCCACGCGTCGCCGCTCCTAGGCTCTACCGGCTGACAGCCTGCGTTGGACCCGCGCTAAAAGCTGTTGATTTGACGCGACCAAGCAACAGTAAAAGAAAACGTGGGTCCCGCCGAGAGCTGTTTGCATGTGCTCGCCGTGGGACTACTCCGTCGTGGGAACCACGTAGACGCCTGGGGGAAAGATTTCACCGCTGTCGTGTGCTTTTTCTTGCTCACGTCACCTGCCGCTTTAGCTTCGCACGTAGATTGAGAACAGCGTGGCGACGGAGATGAGAGCGCAGGACGACGATAGGAGGAAAACGATGGCGAAAAAGTAGTAGATGAAAACTGGCAACTGAAAAATTTGTGGACTGTATATTACTTCTGTGAAAAACAATCATCTATCCCCGGGGGTATAGGGGCCTATTTATAGGCGACTCCTAATACATGAAAAGACTATTTTACCCCTAAGGTAAATTAACACTGACTCTAAAATAAATTCCAAAACCTACTAAAATATTCTTAGAAAAATCACCTCACTCAAATAAAAATATCCTGAACTTAAAAACTAAATATTAATACCCTAAAAACAAAATAATTATAGGTTGTCAGTTTTGCGCCGAAACTGACAAAGCGTCCACCGTCTTCGCACCGAGTACCCGAATTGGGCCGACCCGACCCCGCAGCTTCCTCAGCCCGGCAATCGCTCGCCGCCCGTGTACCTGAGTCAAACCTAGTCAATAGGCTAGTGGATCATCTGCCGCTCCTAGCCCATGTACTCGGATTGGGCCAGCCTGACTCCGTGGCTCCTCTGCCCGGTCGTCGCTCGCTGCCCGTGTACCTGAGTCACACGCGCCTCAGACTCGGTAGGTCTTCATTTTTCTTCCTTTGACTTCCGTTGATAATCACTCATCATATCTGAAGTATCAAACCCATGTTCTTCAACATGGTTTCTCAATCTCCCCCTTGATGAGTGAATTGTCAACACCCTCTTCAGCTCATCTTCAGAACCTGCAAAACATGTGGAAACAGGAAAACAAAGACAAAAAAATAGAAGAAAGAAAATAAAAGTTTAACCCTAATGACCAAAAGCTAAACAGAAGCAAGAAAATGGTCATTATGGTTAACCAAAAATAAAGACTCAAAAACAAGTGCAAATCTTAGAATTACCAACAAGGAACTCCCCTTGAAAAAAATCCCAGAGAAAGCTAAAAAATGTTCCCTAAACACCAAAATTTCTCCCCCTTGTTGACAATTGGACTCATCAAGTGAGACTAAATTCACTCTAAAGAGACAATGACACAAACTCCCCCTAAAATGCAGCTCCCCCTCAAAATATGCCATGAATGCATATGGAGTGTAGGTGGAGTGTGAAAAACATGCTTCTTAGATATGATTAACTGCAATTACAACATCTAACAGGTATAGCAAAAGATATATTGTCTAAGATACATGAGATGATCAGTGCAACAGATGATATCTAAAGAGAGTCATTAACACATTTTTTGTTTTTTGTAAAAACAAAAGCATCACCACATTTTCTAGTAGACAAGCAAAGTAAAGCATGAGATGCAAAAGCTAACTGATATCTACCGAGATAAGCATTGTCCAAAACAAAGTGCTTCAGCAAACTTGTCATCTTTTTAAATTTTTCAGATTTTTTCTTTTTCCTTTTATTTTTTCATTTATGCCAGGAGTTATTTGCATGTCAAACCTTATGCTAACCGACCAAGTCAAGCCTAGGCCAAAAATGGACCATCAGAAGCTTAAGATATTGGTCTTGGCATACATTACACCGTCCTAGTTCATACCAAAGTGCTATGGTAAGCAGTCCAGAACAATGCAATGCAACAAAGCAAACCCACCTGAATCTTTTCTAATAATCATAAAAATGCATAAATTTTTCATTTTTCAGAATTTTTTATCATTTTTATAACACACTTTTCATATTTAAAGCATATAAATGTCCAAGTTGCATATCTGCATCTAAGTAAGGATCTAGCTACAAGGCATGTAAAAGATAGCAAACACATTCAGCTTACACATGCTAGTTACCAGAAGAAATGGTGATCATTTTTTCAATTTTAAAACATAAAAACCATGCATATGACAAATATCAGATATATCATGTGAACTGAAACAGAACATGATCATCGACAAGTAATCAAAAGCATATACTAGCCAGAGAAAGTAAAGCAGATTAATCATATAATAGAAGCAAGCTCAAAATGTGATTGATGATTATGCATAATATGAACGCACACAAAAAGACTCAATAAAATAAAGAAGAAAAGAAAAACTGACTCAAAGTATCCTAAAAAGGACACACAACTCCCAAATCCCCTCGTAAACGCTCAAAAGTAGACTGATCTAGGGGTTTAGTAAAAATATCAGCCAACTGCTGATGAGTATCAACATGAATAAGATCTATGACTCCTTTCTCATATTGATCCCTCAGAAAGTGAAAGCGCACATCAATATGTTTGGTTTTTGAATAAAGACATGGGTTTTTCCCTACACTAATTGCACTGGTGCTATCACAAAACAAAGAAACTCTTGAAGGGAAGAACAACCCAAAATCCCGCAAAGTAGAAATCATCCAAACCAATTGAGAATAGCAGCTAGCAGCAGCTACATACTCAGCCTCAGTAGTAGAAAACGCAACTCCAGATTGTTTTCGAGAAGACCATGAAACAGGTGAAGAACCAAGAAGCTGGCAAGTACCGGAAGTCGACTTGCGATCCAGCCGGCATCCATCAAAATCAGCGTCCGAAAAACCAGCTAAATCAAGAGACGATGATGCAGAATAATAAAGACCTAAATCAGGGGCATATGTAAGATACCTGAAAATACGCTTCACAGCCTGCCGGTGAGATGCGCGTGGTGAAGACTGAAAACGCGTGCACACATCCACGGCAAACTGAATGTCCGGTCTCGTCGCAGTCAAGTATAATAGAGAACCGATCATCCCTCGATACTCTCTCTCGTTTACCTTGACGTCGTTCTCGTCCTTGTCCAGACCTCCAAATGTACCCATTGGGGTATCTGTGGCTTTAGCTCTCCACCAAAGTCAAATTTCTTTAGCATGTCCCGTGTATACTTACCCTGGTGGATGAAAATGTCGTCCTTGGTCTGCTTGATCTGGAGCCCTAAAAAGTACTTGAGTTCTCCCATGAGACTCATCTCAAACTCGCTATGCATCTGCTCAGAAAACTTGGACACAAGCTCATTAGTAGAACCACCAAAAATAATATCGTCCACGTAAATCTGAGCGACTAATAAGTCTGAGCCATCTCTAAGCAAGAAAAGAGTCTTGTCCACAGAACCCATCACAAAACATTTTTGCAACAAGAACTTCTTTAGGCGATCATACCAAACCCTGGGGGCTTGCTTTAGACCGTATAAAGCCTTCTGCAACTTGAAAACATGTCGAGGAAACTTAGGGTTCTCAAAAACGGGGAGCTGCTTAACTTAGACCTCCTCCTCTATATACCCGTTTAGAAAAGCACTCTTGACATCCATTTGAAAAAGCTTAAAACCTTTAGAAGCAGCAAAGGCCAATAGAATACGAATGGACTCAAGACGGGCAACAGGGGCGAAGGTCTCCTCAAAATAAATACCTTCTTTTTGGCAAAAACCCTGTGCCACTAATCGAGCTTTGTTGCGCACCACAACTCCATCTTCAACACCCACTTAGTGCCTATGGTGTAGCATCCAAGTGGCAGCTCAACTAGTGTCCAAACCCGATTGCGAACAAAATTTTCAAGCTCTTGTTGCATGGCGTTTATCCAATTTGAATCAGAAAGAGCATGAGAAACGTCTCTAGGCTCAAAAGACGCAACAAATGCAGACTCAACAAACATAGCAAGAGAACCAACTGAGGAGCATAAAGATCTCTTAGTAAGATCACCGATGATGAGCTCTGAGGGGTGATCACGCTGAACTACTCGGGATCCTAGGTGATCTGAAGTCACCTCACTAGAGTCAGCAACTGGCTCCTCTGGGATCGGCTGAGAAGTCATCTCACTGGAGTCAGCAACTGGCACCTCCGGACTCGGCTGAGGAGGCTCGATCGAAGTAGAAGGAGTGATCAGAGATCCGTCCTCATCCTCAGTCGAAGTCTCAGAAGGTGCGGGGTCTGCAGGCGGTGCAGAGGGCCCACCCTCATCATCAGCAGGAGTATCATCATCTTCCTCGAAGATGATCTCTCCAAGCTCATCATCTCCAGAAAGTTCAAAAGAAGGAGTCGGTGAGGGCAAAGACTCATCAAAAGAAACCTCACAAGTCTCGACAAGCATCTGAGAATCTAGGTTCCAAACACGAAAGCCTCGTGAATGCAAAGCATAACCAAGAAAGACTCCATCCCAGCAACGAGACTCAAACTTGTCCAAATGCCCTCCCTTCTTGAGAACAAAGCACTTGCATCCAAAAGCTCGCAAGTGACTTACCTTGGGCTATCTACCAAAACACAACTCATATGACGTCTTACCTAAGTAAGCTCTAAGAAAGATGCGGTTAGCAAGATAGCAAGCTGTGTTCATTGCTTCAGCCCAAAAACACCTAGGAGTCCTATGCTCATCAAGCATCGTCCTGGCCATCTCGATAAGCGTGCGGTTCTTTCGTTCTACAATACCGTTCTGTGGGGGAGTGTAAGGAGCAGAGAACTGATGATCAAGACCCTGATCACTACAAAAACTGACAAACTAAGAGTTATTAAACTCAGATCCATTGTCTGAATGAATTGCTCGCATTAGACCATTGTTCTCGTTCTTCAGCTTCAGAATCAGGTCATAAACATACTGAAAAGTCTCATCCTTAGACTCTAGAAAGTAAACTCACGAGAATCGAGAAAAATCGTCAACTATTACAAGGGCGTACCACTTCCCACCGACTAAGCGTACTCGAGCTGGACCTACTGTATCCATGTGCAACAGCTCTCCCAGGTACGAAGTCATCACTTGAGTCATAGGTGCGTGAGAAGCGGCAACCATTTTCCCATGACAACATGGATGACAAACTAGATCATTCTCCATCTTAAGCTTAGGCAATCCTCGAATAAGAACCATAGAACTCAATCTGACAAGCAGATCAAATCTCAAATGGCCTAACCTTCTATGCCACTTCCATAGCTCAGAGGAGGATCCGGCCATCAAACAGCGAGAAGGGCCAGAAGAACTAGAGAAATCAATACGAAAAACCTTACCAAAAGGTAGGATCCGGCAAACTAAAGATCCTCTAGAATCAACGACAGAAGACATGCCCTTCTTAAAGCACACTTCTAAACCATCCTCAAGCAGTTGTGAAACAGAAATTAGATTAAAGTTCAGATTTCCAACTAAAGCAACATTCTTCAAAGAGAAATAATCAGAAATACGAATCAACCCAATACCTTGTACCTTCCCTTGACAACTGTTCCCGAAAGTGATGTATTCCTTGGAGCTCGGGGGAGTGAGGCTGGAGAACCATCTGCGGTGTCCCGTCATATGACGAGAACATCCTAAATCCATGATCCATACGTCCTCCAGTCCTCGATCCTGCAAGATCAATGGTCATGAGTGGGAGCACATGGTCGACCACCAGGTCTAGCAAAAGTACTAAACCAGTGTCGAGCCATATGCTCGTATGTAGGAAAGCAGAAGGAATCATATGAGTCTGGACCAAAACACGGTTCAAAGCGCGGTCCTCTGTTCTGCCTAAAATCACAGTCACGAGGTCCAAAACCGTATCCATAACAATCTGGAACTCTGTCAGAACGGAAACAACCCTCCGGAGCACGGTCATGAAAACCGTCTCCTCTACCACCACCTACACGACATGGCCTGGCCTCTAGCCTCTCTCTACATCGATGAACTCTCTGTCTACCACCCTGCTGGTAGGACTGCTCCTGCCCACCTCGAGCTCTCTCTGCTCGCTCAACCCGCTTCCCCCTGAAGCAAAACTCCGCAAGATGCCCGTCTCTCTGACAGAACTCATAGTGATAGGTAGGCTTCTTGGAATGTTGTTGTGGCTTAGGATTCTTAGGCTTGGTGGTGTTGGGTGTAGAATCTTTGGTGTGAGAGGATCCAGGTAAAGAATCAAGAGAAGTGTGGAGAGTTTTAGGCTTTGGAACCCAGATCTGCTTCTTAGGTGGAGCTTTAGGTTGTTCTTGGATCACTCCATCCTTGGACAGACTATCCTTAAAGGACTCAGTGGAGTGAGTCTTGCGATATCTCTGTTCGGGAGTCATCTTACTCCACTCCACTGCTCAGCTAATGGCACTCTCAAAATCAGCCTTGGTATAGGTTTAACCTACCCCAAACCCATCCTGTCTCTTGAACTGCTGGATCATCATGTCGAGCTGTGGCTCTCTGGCACTAATCCAACTCAGGATCTGACAGAGGTAAAAGTTCTCGTTCTGAACATCAGCTAGCTCCTCTCTCAAGGAAGCTTACACCTCCACCTGAGACAAGCAGATCTCACACTCTCTATCAACATCGACAGACTTATCTGATTTTAGCTTGATCAACTCCATTCTAATGGACAAGCAGTTCTCACAAACAGTGGGTGGAACTGACAAAGTCTCAAGCTCTAGCTTCGTCTGCTCCAACTCAGCTCTCACTCCATCTAACTCGCTCAACTGCTCATCACTCTTGGCTCTCAACTCAGCTATACTAGCTAAATGGGATGGGCAGTCTACACAAGGTGCGACGACAGTGGCATGAGCATCTTTTAGCTCCTGCTGAGTGCTTTCAAGCTCAGTGGCCAAAGCGTCTCTCTCATCTACTCTCTCTGTGTACCTGGACTTAAGAGTCGTCAGGTCACACAACAACACCTCACAGTTAGGGCACTCACCACTATCACCCAAGCAAGGGGAAGAAGACAAACTCTCAATCTTGCCATTCGTCGTGGCAAGCTCACTCTCAAGCTCATCTATCCTCTTCTTAGCCCCTCTAAGCAGTTTCTCCCGATACTTCAACTCCTGACGGTTCTGTTCTAGTAAATTAACAACTTCTTGTTCATAGGAAGATACCTTTTCATCGTCGTCGTCTTCGGAGTCATTGGAGGAGTCCTTTTCTTTCTTCTCCCCAAGAGCCATTGAGCAGAAGCTCTTGTGGGGTCTTCGGCTGTCACGTGAGTGTCTCTTCGGCTTGTCCCCGAAGGTCATGAAAACAGAGGCCCGCCGGATCATCCCTTTCCTTCCCCTTCCTGATCACGATCTCTTCATCACTTGAACTCGAAGATGAGGAGGAAGACGAGGATCTCTTGGAGTAACTTTTCTCCATCTCGGTGAAGAAAGCCTTGTCTCGCTTCTTGTTCTCATGCCTGTAGTCCTTAAAAGCCTTTCGAAAGAATCTCGTCTTGGGCTTGCCCTTCGTGGAGTTGTCATACTTGTCGGAGTTGTAGGAATTGTCATCGGTTCCCTTCTTGTAATTCTTCTGCTTGGGGCAGTCGGCAATGAAATGACATGTATCAGCACACTCAATGCACCCAGATTTTGTGTCGTATCTCTTAAATATTCGCTTATCATAGACACGTCGCACCCGGTTGTTAAACAAGCGTAGATCATCATCTCCTAGAGTATCAAGTTGTTCCTCGGAGATAGACATCAAGGAAAAAGTAGTACAACTCATGGCATTAGGATCAGCAGAGGGTGTCACAAGCGCCAGAGTCTTTGAGCCGGAACTAGTGAGATTTGATCTCAACTGGATATCGACCTCTGAGGCCTTGAGCTTACTAAAAAGCTCTACGACGGTCAAGGTATCATAAGACGCGCTCTCAACAATAGAAGAAATCTTGATCTCCCAGATCTTAGGGTCCAAGGTATGGAGTACCTTAAGCGTCTGTTCATGATCTGAGACCAGTTGATCACGCTCGGCCTTGTTAACGCGAAGCTTGTTAATGATCGATTGAAAACGACCAAACAAAGCCTCAACCGTCTCACCCGACTTCTGTGAGAAATTCTCATACTCATGATGGTAGGCCTGATATAGCCTAGCCTTGACCTGAGCTGTCCCCTCATGGTGTGCTTAGAGGGTATCCCAAATCTCTCGGGCAGTGGTGAGATGGCTAACACGCTCAAACTCACTAGGACCTAGACCAGAAAATAAAATATTCACCGCTTTACTATTATTTTGATGCTGGGTAACAACATCTACAGCAGTATCCGCAGCAATAGTCACTATGGTAAAAGTAGGATGAACACAAATCTCCCATATGTCCGAGCTCTGGCTCATAAGGTATGCTCGCATGCGAGTCTTCTAATAAGTGTAGCCAAAAGCTTCTAGGGATGGAATTTTACCAGAAGATGTCATGGTCACTACCTAGGTTTAGAATCGGTTAAGATATTAGAAAACCCTAACCTCGCTCTCATACCACTTGTAGGACCGAGAGTAGCGACCAGAGGGGGTGAATGGGCGCCTAAAAAATTCTTGCTAAACTAAGATCTAATCCCAACACCCAAACAAACTTAACCAGACAAATAGTATTAGCAAAGCAAATTACTGGAATTAAAGTTGTTTAGCCTAAAAATGATCAGTACCTTAATTTAACTGATATTAAAGATAAACTAAATAAAAATACTGCAGTAAATAAAAACACCTAGATAAATCCCAAGATATTTATATTTCAGTCTAGAAATAAAATACTAATCAAATGAATAAAACATGGATCATTCAAAAATTAATTCTGAAATAACCCTAAAATATTGCACATGAAAACTAGAATAAAAATATTACTGCGACTACTAAATTTTTTCTTTTCTTTTTATATGAGTAGTTTAAACAGACACATTTAAATAAATAATACGAGATAACGAATAAGCAGATTAAAGATAAATATCTAGCAGATAAAAAATATCTACGAAAATACTAAAAGCAATTTCACTGCTAATTAAAATAGATCAATATTTAGTTAATTAACTAGCTAAAAATTATTTAAATAAAGATATGCGGGCACTAATAATATTTTAGCAGATAAAAATTAACCACATAACTAATAATCAGATTTTTAGGCGTTTAATGATTTAATTATCCTAACCGAAAAAATCGTAGATTAGATCAAGGAAAAACTTACATGCGCTGTTTCCATCGTCGCGCGGTGCAGAAAAATCCGACGCCTGCTTCGTTTCCTAGCGCCGAATGCCGCGGCTGTAGTGAAGACTGCACGTCGCCACTCCCAGGCTCTGCTGACTGACAATCTATGTGGGACCCACACTGAAAGCTGCTGATTTGACGCGACCAAGCAACAGTAAAAGAAAACATGGGTCCCGTCGAGAGCTGTTTGCGTGTGCTCGCCATGGGACTACTCCATCGTTGGAACCACGCAGACGCCTGGGGGAAAGATTTCGCCGCTGCCGTGTGCTTTTTCTTGCTCACGTCGCCTGCTGCTTTAGCTTCGCAAACAGATTGAGAACAACGCCAGAGAAAAACAGCGCGACGACGGAGCTGAGAGCGCAGGACGACGATAGGAGGAAAATGATGGCGAAAAAGTAGTAGATGAAAACTGGCAACTGAAAAATAAGTGGACTGTAGATTAGTTCTGCGAAAAACAGTCATCTATCACCGGGGGGATAGGGGCCTATTTATAAGCGACTCCTAATACATGAAAAGACTAATTTACCCCTAGGGTAAATTAACACTGACTCTAAAATAAATTCTGAAACCTACTAAAATATTCTTAGAAAAATCACCTGACTCAAATAAAAATATCCTGCACTTAAAAACTAAATATTAATACCCTAAAAAACAAAATAATCATAGGTTGTCAGTTTTGCGCCGAAACTGACAAAGTGTCCACCGTCTTCGCACCAGGTACCCGGATTGGGCCGACCCGACTCCGCAGCTTCCTCAGCCCGGTAATCGCTCACCGCCCGTGTACCTGAGTCAAACCCAGTCAACAGACCAGTGGATCATCTGCCGTTCCTAGCCCATGTACCCGGATTGGGCCAGCCCGACTCCGCGGCTCCTCTGCCCGGCCGTCGCTCGCTGCCCGTGTAACTGAGTCACACGCGCCTCAGACTCGGCAGGTCTTCATTTCTCTTCCTTTGACTTCCGTTTACAATCACTCATCATATATGGAGTATCAAACCCATGTTCTTCAACATGGTTTCTCAGGTAGCTAGGTCTAATCTCAGCTTATTCTTTGTTCCAAGGCGTCCTCCTCCTCTCCTTTTATAGAGTTGATAGCCTCCTGGTCGTTCTTATCTCAAAACCCTCAAAACCATAACAAGACGACAACCCACCCAAGAGGGAATGGAAGGAGGAAGGGAGAGGGAATGGAAGTTGGCGGCTCACCTGCAGTGGTGGAGGTGGCGACGACGGCGAGGGGGCTGTGAGGTATTAGATCTGAGTCCGACCCGATGTACGCGGCAAGACCGCACATGAGGGTGTTGTAGAAGAAGGATAGGTGGGAGGAGACCGAGGATATGAATGGGAGGTGAAAGGAGAGGATGGCGGTGGCATGGTGGAGGTCACCGACGGGGGAGACGACGACGAAGCGAAGGAGCTTGGCAAGTGCTACAATCGTGTTAGCGACCGGGAGGAAGTGGCGACGGCGAATGGCAGGGGCGAGGATTGGCCAGGGTTAGGCGTGGGAGACGGGGGAAGTCGAATGGGGAATGGGGCACGCGGGTGCTGGGCTCCTAGCGACCTGTCACTTTTTCAAAATCATCCCCAAGTTTTCCATTTTTAGAACGCGCTCTAATTTTCCAAAACTTCTCTTCTTCACATATAAAATATCAGAAAACAAGGGTGCATACATAAAAAACACAACACGGTGAAGAGTACGACGCTAGGTCTTCATGCAATTAGCAATAAAAGGAGGCTTTTTCGCAAAAAGCTAGCTCCGCTCAGGCAACGTGGCGGCTTGTGAAAGCATCCACGTCACCCAAAATGACTGGAGGCTTAATAGATTAGCAAATAATATGAGGGTTTTTGTGCAAAACAATGACGTTGAGCTCTGATGTGCGAGCAGAATATGTTTCCTTTTAATATAAGTAATTCAATTTAGCTACTGGTGCCACAGTTTTTAAGCGTTCTTTTTCATGATGTTAAGACACTACTCTAATAAAATGTTGTATGATGCAAAGAAAAGTTTTCTAATGTGAGGAGGTACATGTCACAACCACAGAAAATCTTCTGATTGTTTGCAAACTCTTGATTGTCTTTGAGAAATGGTGGGTTGAATACCTTACTATAAGATCTATTCAATGTACATTGTTCTCACCATATACCAGATTATTGTTGTCGTTTCAGGTGTCCACCTCAAGGGATAGCAGATGCTTTGTTTAGTACAAGAGGGAGATAATTATGTGGATACATGAATACCATGTATATTTTGTAAATTTATATGAACCGGCTTATGTAGATTAGATGCTTATGGTGCATGCAAAACTAAAGAAAATTAATTTTATATATAATCAGTGTTGGAAGCGGATAGAGGTATTACAAACTTTTTACATAGTCCATAGCTCAAAGCGGGTTGTTCACAACTGTTTTAGCCAAACGACTTTTAGCTTTCTCACAACTAACATTTCACAATAGTTTTTTCACAGCCTACAACTAACAACAATCTTTTCCAGACCCACAACTCAACTAAACATACCTTTAACAAATAAAATAAAAAGAATAATAAACGAACACAAGAGTAGTCTTGGCCTAATAAGGTCCAGTTATGTAGGGTAGCGTGAGTTACTAGGCCCATATAGCTCATTGGGTAATATCGGAGGTGTACACAATTCTTTAAAAAAATTCATTTCTAGTTTCATGTATTTTCATATAACTGGGGTTAAATGGCCTTGGATCAGTTCGATGCTACTAGGTTATGTAAAGCGTCGCTAATTTCAGAAATTATTTAGTGAGGAGAAAGCCAGAAAGACAGTTCACAGTTCACACATATTATTTGAGTCCGAAAATTAAATATGATATAGTTTTTTGTGTGTAAGATTTAATTGAACTGTTGTTTGCAAAATGAGTTTTCTTCTTTTGATCGTCTAATATTTCAATGCGTGAGATGAGTAGACTTTGTATAGTTATGGATTTATACTTATTTATTTATATATTTATTTGGATTTTTTATGGTTCCCTCACGAACCATTCAATCCATGCGATAGGCGATCGGACTAAGAGGTAACATGTCATATAATTTTCCTTTCCTTTCCTTAAGCGTATAACTCACGTGCATGTAAAATAAAATCGTTCTATGTGCTAAAAATATTTCTTTCTATGCGTCCAATTTTTTTGAAATCCCTTAATTTACGCTGCGATTTTATTCTCTTAATTTGGGTCAAGATTACTTTCCCTAATTAAAAAATACTTAATAAATATAACTCATACAAAATAGTGCAATGCAAATAGGTACATAGCACAGTGGATGAAACGCGGCACCTGTAAAACACAGGCGCAGTATCCAAGCACTAGTGGTGCCGCCATTTTTTTTACTTTCCAGCTAATGGTGATAGACCTTTGAAATATTTTTTATTTTTTAAATTTTGTGAAAAAACAGAAATCTTTGAAAATTCAAAATTTCATTTGAGAACTCTTGAAAATTTCATTTGAAAAATTGAAAAATGTAATTTTTAGTCAGTAATTTTTTGTATGTAAATCAGTTCATCGTGCTAAAAAAATTTTGTTTGAATCTTGAATCTTGAATTTTGAATTTTTTGTATGTTAATCAGTTCGTCGGTGATGAATTTTGAATTTTGAATTTTGAAATTTGATTAATCAATTTACTTGATAAATCATACACGTAAACTTTATAAATATAAAGCATGCAACGCAACGTACCTTCACAATTGGAAATCCCTTTATTTCCGTGATGTAATTAATACATGCAAAATAAAATTTATTTTGTTTGTTTCTCCATTGACTGATTGTAGTCTATTAGTCTATTTTTATTTTAATTATTTTTTAAAATACACTTAATCAACAATCTGCATTAACTCTAACTAGGTAACGGGGGCTAACCGAACCTGTTTATTTTTATCGTTTCTACTTTGATGGACATATGCAACGATTGTCGATTTGCAATCTGAATCCAAATATGTTACATCAAATATGGCAAAAAAGTCAAGCTCACATCACGATGCTTTGAACCTGTGGTTCACAAGTCGCACGTGAAGCACCTATCTGGCATAATGTTGAGTGCAGTAGTGAGTACTGATCAAAATTAGCCACTGTATCAAACAAATGATACTAAACTTTAGTTTTTAAAAATAAGCAACCCAATCTAAATAGGACCTTAGTCATCAATGAATAATTATTCAGAGCTCACATCACGAATATGGTACAATATGTTCTTAGCAGCCAGACAAGATCACAGTTAATTATGTTTTCCGGAATAAAATGATTGGAAAAGAAAGTCGAGATAGTGATACAACAGAACCAAACGGGTCATTTTTATTTGTCTGAACTTCCAAAAAAATGGCTTAGTGGGGGGAGTTTATGATTTTAAATTTCAGCTTTAACTCTAGCCACGATGAAAGCTATCTTTGGCGGCCTCCTACTCCTAGTGTTCTTGTTTGAATACTGAAGTAAAAAAGACAATAAAATATGGCAAACGTCAACTATAATTTTTATCCATTTAATTCAAACTAACAACTGTTTGATTTTTTTATAAATTAAATTTCTCTAATTTTAAATAAGTTTATAAAAATATATACCAACAACAACTGTAATGCCAAATTAATTTGATTACATTTACTATAAAATATATATTCATATTTATTAATAGTATATTTATTTAACAGTATAGTTGTTAATATATATATATATATATCGAAGTTAAAAAATGTTAATTTAAAAAATACGAACAATTTGTGATGTGAAACGGAACGGTACGGATGTCCAAAGCCAATCTTTTTTTTTCTGAATGTACTACCATACATCGTTGCAGAAAAATTACACGCGATCAAAATCCTGTGAATTCTATAAACTGCATCACCACCAAGAAGCTCCAATTCAAATTAAATATAATGTTCTCCTCCGTTTGAAATCCTCTGTTGGGATTCTCAACGAAGTTGTCGTTACCGTCCATTAATTCGGAGAAGGGGATGATCGAAGCAGTTACGTAGCGATTCGCGTCTTCACTGTACACATCGACGACGGCCGGCGAGATTGGTCTACGCCGCCGGGGCATGAAAACGACGGCGGCATGGCTCCACCGGAAAACTTTGTGAGCTGGTGGTGAATTACCTGACGTTCGTGGTCGGTATCGATGTGATTTAAGTCAGTGTCCTGATCTGTCCAAGCACAGTGACCAGTGGGCTAGGCTAGTTAAACAGCAGCCATTAAAGATACCCCTTCTTTATAAAAGAATCTTTGGTATAAAAAACCAAATTATTTAGTTTCAGATGCTAAGAAGTTATTAATTATTATGTATTTTTCATGTTTAATCATATTACATACAACATGATATTAAAGATATATAGTGTAGAAAACGAGAAAAATAATACTACTTTAAAGATATAAATAAGGATATAAATGTTCAAACAACAGAATAAAATAAAAAACGACTTGTTTTAGATAAGTCTTGATATATATATAAGTCTAAAACGATTTATTTTATTGTACCGAATGAAGTATAAGATTTTATCTTTTGCATCAGAGTTAGTGGTGTTCACTTGTTCACGTATATCTTATATCTCAGACATATATCTCTACTATTATAAAGTGTCTACTTCGTTTGCACATTCCGTCTGCATTTTTCCATGCGCTCCCCATATGCAGCAACTGCTTCCCGATGAGCTCGCCCCGCCCACCCACATGCATGAAACTGTCCGCCTGCATGCATGCAGGAAGAAATGCACGAGAAGAAAAAGGAAAATGGAAAATAAAAAATGTACTTTTTGCATTTTAGTCCTTTAATTTCTTTATTTTGCGCAGAAGTGCAAATTTTGCTCACGTAGAAACTAAGAATTTTACGCAAAGGTCCTTGGATTTCTGAAAAATCACGCAAAACTATAAATTTTGCGTATAGGCAGTTAGATTCACTGAAAAATTTTTATCATCGTAACAATAAAATAAGCCCCGTCGCAAAACACGACCCCTTACTAGTGATAAATAAAGAGACTAGAACACTATAAACCTTTTGCGAGTGTTTTTCGATTGTATGGCACATGATGAATTATTGGATTTTAGTAGGAATATATGTCATATGTATTGTTAGGGGAAATAGCTTTTTCCTAACAAGGGATCAAATGACGCCAGCCTCCGGAGGTGTAGGGCCCCAGAGTCTGCCAATCTAGTGAGGCCTGCAATCAGGCCCCTGCCCCCTTTCGTTTGAGATCACTCTGAATATTACTTCAAGAAACCACAAGATCAAAGGCAAACCTCCAGTCCCCTCCAAGGACCCCTCCGAAGCCCTCTTCGAGGCCCTCTACGGAGCCCTCTTCGGAGCCCTCTTCGGAGTCCTCTCCGATAAGTACTCTGGCCCAGAAGACAAAATATCTCAGTACCACTACAGTACGAATAGCCACACCGGGGGGCCTGCCCCTAAAATGATGTATATCTACCACGTCTGTAAAGCTGCATGTAAAGTAGCCCAGTTTTGTCCCCCTTTTACCCCTACAAAGCCCATGGTATGTAGAAGGTAAAAGAGTCTTTTTCTTTACTTTCTTGCCTATAAAAGCAGGGCACCATCCTTGTAATAGGGATATACCTCATAGAGGCAACTTTATGCCAAAATCACTATGAACTGGACGTAGAGCTATTATCCCTCTAGGGAGGCCTAAACCAGTATAAAAACTCCATCTCTCTCTCTGAAAGAACCCTTCGAGGTTCATGTTCTACATTTTACACCCTTATTATAGAAACCTATTTGTAGCTAGGGAAAATTACTTACATGCCATTATAATTTTCAAAAATTGTCTACATGCCACTGTCAGTGACTGTGGCGGCCCCCATTTATCAGTGACACAATGATGGTATATTGGCAAATCTTAAAAATTGTAATGGCACAGAAAAAAATTAACCCTTGTAGCTAACACAATTGCTACAACATATATATAGCGTATATAGAATAAAGGAGCGAATATTCACTACGAGAAAGCTATGGTTTGCCGAGTGCTATATGCACTCGGCAAAACCACAAAAACACTCGGTGAACGGTTCACCGAGTGTTGCACTCGGCGAACTGCACTCGGCACAAATCCTCTCGGCTAACATAGGTTTGCCAAGTGTTTTTATCGGGCACTCGGCGAACCTTTCGTCGAGTTCCACAAACAACACTCGAAAAAATGAAATGAGTTGACAGTGCTTTCACGGACATGACGCCGATTTGCGGAGTGTCAAAATATGGCACTCGGCAAATAAAAATAGGACAGCGGCCAGGGCATGTCGGCACGGGACGACGCCACGGTGGTGCGCGCGGCGCGCGGCGAGCCGCCGGATGGCGGTGCGGGGAGGCGCCAGATGGCGTCGTGGGGAGGCGGAGAAGGACAATGACGCGCCACAACGGCGGTGAGGCAGAGCACGGGGCCGCTAGCGGAGAGGAGGGAGGAGGATGTAGGGAGGGGAAGGGGGTATTTGAAGACGATGTCAAAATTTTGAAAAAAAAGTGCGTCAAAAGTTAGAAATTTTGCGGGAAAGCTCGGCGGGAAATTTTTATTTGCTTTGCCGAGTGTTACACTCTGCAAATATTTTTTTATTTTTTCCAAATTTATTTAAATTTGTTTTTCATTCATTTCGTTGATAAATTTTGTGAACTCATAGTGGTTATGGATTAAAAATGAACTCAAAAATATGAATATAAATTTTATATAAATTTTGTTTAATTATTTAATGTACTTGTAGTTCAATTTTGACTCATTTCAATTTGTATGGTGGAAACACACTTAATGGATTAAAAATAGTAAACTGACTTAAAAAATACCAAATTTTTGCATGAGAAAAGTTATTTCATATTTTGACTATAGAAAAAAAATCAAGTAAAAAAAAGAAATAATTTTTGGTTCATTGTTTTAGGGGTTAATTTTTTCCGTGCCATTACAATTTTTGCGGTTTGCCAATATGCCATCGATATGTCACTGACATATGGGGGCCGCCACAGTCACTGACAGTGGCATATAGGCAATTTCTGAAAATTATAATGGCATTTGAGTACTTGTAGTTGAACTTTCACCTATTTCAATTTAAATTATAGAAACATACTTAATAAATTAAAAATAACAAACTGAACCAAAAAAATGTCAAATTTTACATGAGATAATTTATATTGTATTTTGAGTGTATAAAAAATTTAAACTATAAAAATAATTTAACCATCAAACTTCCTTCAAACCAATCTCATTTCTTTTCTAAACCCTAATTCCTCCTCTCACAATCTCCAATTTCTAAACATTCTATGTGATAATTTTATCAAAATATTTTTATTTTTAATCACAACATCTATGTATCATATAATAATACCATCACAAGTATCATATTTTTCAGACTTGATATGATTTTTTATAATTCAAAAACTATTAAGTTTCACGTTGTCGAACGAGCGTCGCACCCTAAATTGTTCAAAATTTTTTAATTCAGTTTATAAGAACCATAAATAGACTTAAAAACATGAATATATTATTTTCTATATTTTTTGTTTATTATTTTAGGAACTTTTAGCCCAAATTTCACCTATTTCAATTTAAATCCTAAAAACATACTTAATAATTTAAAAATAACAAACTAAACCAAAAAATGTGGAATTTTTACATAAGATAATATATATTATGTTTTGATTATAGAAAAAATTTCAAGTATAAAAAATGATTTATCCATCAAACTTCTTTTAAACTTATCTCATTTCTTCTCTAAACCCTAACCCCTCATATCATAATCTCCGATTTCTAAACACTATACGTGATAATTTTCTTGAAATATTTTTAAATTTTTATAACAACATCTATGTATCATATAATAACACCATGATAAGTCTAATGTTTTTAGACTTCATTTTATTTTTTTATAATTAAAAAACCATTAAGCTTCACATTGTTGAACGAGTGTCGCACCCTAAATTGTTTAAAATTTCTTTCAATTCAGTTGATAAGAACCCTAAATAGACTTAAAAACACGAATATGATTTTTTTATAAATTTTGGTTTATTATTTTAGGCACTTGTAGTTCAAATTTCACACATTTCAATTTAAATCCTAGAAAAACACTTAATAATTTAAAAATAACAAACTGAACAAAAAATATGGAATTTTTACATGAGATAATATATGTTGTGTTTTGATTGTTAAAAAAATTTCAAGTTAAAATCAAATTGAAAATATCATGTAAACTCGAAACAATGGTTCACAAAAAAACAAAAAATGGGTTTGCCGAGTGTTTTTTTAGAAAACACTCGGCAAGCATACTCTCTTTGCCGAGTGTTTTTTAAAAAATAGTCGACAAACCCTCAAAAAAATTTTTGTCTGTGCAAGCATATTGTCGCGACGTGCGTTAGTAACTTATTTGCTGAGTGTTTTTTATTTGCCAAGTGCTCGAGAAATTGAACTCGGCAAAGTTGCGGGCACTTGACAAACAAGCCATTTCCGGTAGTGATTATATGTAATGTAATTTGATTGTATCTAAGCTGGGTAGATGGTGCTGATGCTTCCTGTTATGTCTCCACTCTGGAATAATGTCAGAAAAATGACTTTGTCTCCTTCAATAATTAACAACGAAGTTTCTTCTTTGTTTTTTTCATTTTGGGACCAAACGAATCTTTCCCCACTTCAAAAAGGACGTGGAGGTACAAATAATGGTTTAGACATTGTATATACATCATGAAGAGGACGTGCATTACTATTTTAATGGGAATCGACCTTTTTTATTGAACTGTGTTTATAATTTCCTTTACTTTATAGTGTGTTTCCATGTGATATGGATAAGTTGAAGTTTTTCAGGTGTAATTTTTGTATTTCTCTATGATGTGGGCAGTTCATATATGAGCATTAAGATATGGTTTGCATGCCTAAGAAGATAACCAAACCTAGCTTGTTCTCTCCTTTTCCTAAAAAGCGTGAGCTCTACTTATTTGCAATGCCAAATATTTTTAAAAAATATTTATAATTGTAATGGGTCATGAATTAGCCAAAGCTGAAAAACGACGAAAAAATTCTAATATAATCTTCAAAATTGCTTGTAAAATTTAATGCATGTTTACTACAAGCACACTCTAACCCCAGTTGTGAGTTGTGACCTCCTTCCCTAATTCCTGGATAGTTGGTACGTTGGGATGTCCAACGACCATTTCGTACAATTTTTTTATGCTTATCTACAATTGATTGATGTGTTTTGTGACGCTATGATTATTTCATAAAGTTGTTGTACATATTTAAATTTGTTGTATTTTATCCTACAAATTAAATTAAGATTAGATAAATACGTTATCCACCTGCCACGTTTGTAGCTATCTGTTGTCTCATATTCCTAAAATGCACTAATATTATCATTTGTAGGACTAAAGGTAATAAAAAGGATCCATAATTTGCCAAAAAACAGAAGCAATAATAAGCATGATTATCATAATCTATCAATGCCATGTAGAGCTAGCCTTAATTAATTCAAGTCGTACACTTTTACATCCTTAATTAATCTGCGTCTCTGCTAGCTAGCTAGTGTACGTACGTATTGTATTCTAGAAGGTAACCGCTCGGCAAATCGGTTACTATAGTTTTTGTTTTTTTTATTTACACGGTTTACCATGGATATTAGAGAAAAAAATCTTTACACGTTATTACAATTTTCAGAATTTTAAAAATAGCAATATCAGTATTGTGGTGGTTTGGCCATGCAGGCTAGAGGCAACGCACCGACCAGGCGACCAGAGCGACGGCGGCCCTCGTGGTGGCTGGAGACTGGAGAGAGAACTCTGGAACTGGAAGGCCGAAGCTAGAGGACTGGAGGAGGAGAAGCGAACAACGAGTACGAATTTTAAAGTAGGGATCGAACGATTAGTTCATTTTTCCGGATAATTTGAATATAAATTATATGAATTATTTGAATATGTATTTGTATATATCAATAACGTCGTATTCATTTTGTATCTTAAAAAATGTATATCCGAAAAAAAATCTAAATATAAGTTCATTTTTATCGGAAAATATCCGAACCACCTTCATCCTAGTTCAGTAACATACTAATCACATATTTTCAAACTGTAAAACAATATAATGATATATTTCAATTTATAAAAGCATCACAATGTGTAAAAAAACAATCCACACTATACATGTACCCGATTAATATAGACCGATACACATACCCGTACCTATACACACGGGTATGAATTCTTCCCACTCCGTATGAGTATTTGAGAGAGAGGGAGCGGTAGCGGTGCGTGAGGGAGAGCCGCAGCGGTGGCACACACGTAGGTGAGGATTAGAGAGTGGCGATGCCTAGGGTGGGTTCTGATGTATCAGGAGAGAGATACAGAGAAGAGGTGATCAATTTTAGGGTTTATATTAGGCCTTTGTAGTTTTGAGTTTTTTATTCTACCCAATTAATATTTGGGTATACGGATAAATATGTATGTATATTATTTTTTTATACCTATACCCATTTACTCAACAAGTATGATGTATTTTTTTTCATTTATATATACATGAGTATTGATTTTTCCGTACCATTTCCTAATAAAATAATTATCTACGGTAAACAGAAATCGAATACCCATTGACATCCTTGCTCCTTTCCTTCTGTCCCTTTCTACGTTCTTTCTTACCTTTCTATATATGAAATAACTATATTAATCAATATTATGAGTTTCATCTGTAATGTTATCAAATACACTGTGACTGTCATCGCTAATATGTCTCTAACCTTAGAACGTTTTTATTATACTTTTTATCCCCAAAATAACAAATATAGTCTAAAAACATCTTTATTGTACTTGCTACTTGACTTATTATTTTAGAGTGCTTATTATTCTTCTCTCCACACTTACTATATCTAGTAAGCCGACCAAACTTACAAAAAATTCTATCGATGGTTGAATTTGTTTAATTATTTTCATTTTCTTTGTATATATATAAATTTAATAAATTTAGTTACGTTCAAATAGAAAATCATATTTAACAAATACATCAGAGTGAATAGCAAAATAACAAGTCAATTTGAATAGGAATACTTATTATTATTATTATGAATGTCAAGTTAAAAATAACAAGTACAATTAGATCTTGTTTGGGAACACAGGTTTTAGAAACTACAGGATTTCAAAAACTACACTGTACTATGTTCATGACAATACTACAATTTATAATACCACAGTTTTGGAAAAAATGCTTCATACCAAAACTTTCAATAGTGTAGATTGAATACAATATTTATAATACTACAATTACTTTACATAGATTTCAGATGAAAGTATCAAACACTTTTTAATATATAATATTGTAGTATTGCTCAATACTGTCATATTACTTTCAAAACTAAAAAAACTTTGTTCGGTCTCAGCCGTCACGGTGTACGTCACTGTAATCCCGTTTCCTCAGCCACCATATAAGTGGCCGTTTCCTTCCTCCTCGTGACATCTCATCGGTGTCACGCCGGGCTTTGATCACTTCCGGTTGCATGCGGCGGGCGGGATGGACGACGCCGGCGAGATACACGCGTTCGGGGGCAGCCTACGGCGGGAGGGGTCGTTCGCGTGGTCGGACGCGCGCGGCGGCGATGTGTTCTCGCGGTCGTCGAGGGACGACGAGGAGGAGGAGGCGCTGCGGTGGGCAGCGCTGGAGAAGCTGCCCACCTACGACCGCGCCCGGACGGCGGTGCTGGCCATGCCGGAGGGGGAGCTGCGGGCGGTGAACGTGCAGCAGCTCGGCCCGCAGGAGCGGCACGCGCTGCTGCAGCGGATCGCCTGGGTCGGCGAGGACTACGCCAGCTTCCTCTCCAAGTTCAAAGAACGCGTCGACAGGTGAGATTTCTGTCTGATTCTCGCGGTCTCACCTTCATCTGTTCGAGCGTTCAGTTAGAGAGCAGAGGCAGAGACGATGAACCGAAAGAAGAATCTAGAATCTTCGAGCCAGAGCTCAAGTTAGTCAAATCTTGATGTGAAAGCAGAAGCTACAGTTGAGAAGTGTACCTTGATTTCGTCAATCCGGTGTTTGTTGCGTACAGGGTCGGAGTTCAGCTGCCGACGATCGAGGTGCGTTACGAGAATCTGAATGTGGAAGCAGAGGCGTACGTTGGCAGCAGGGGTTTGCCTACAATCCTCAACACCTACGCCAACGTGCTGGAGGTATGTTTTTTTTTATGCTAATCACAAGTTGAGTTTCACCAAATTAATCTCTTAGAGACTAAGAATTGCAGCACGTAGTTTTAAAGTTGTTCATATAAAGTTTTCAATTGATTAGTATTTGATATTTCTGAAGAAACGGAACACTTGGTCTCTATTGCTTGGTGTCTAGCACCTATCTCTGTTGTGTTACGTGATGAGCTTTCTTTAACAGTGTCAATTTTGTCAGACTCGATAATAAGGCGACGAAATGACAAAACTGATAGATGATGTTGACTGCTCTCAGAAAAAATTTTGGTACAATTTAATCAGATTTTTCCTTCCTGTTGTAATTGCGTAAATTTCATCGATGAAATACCATGTGTAAATGCAATCATAGTTCGAATCTTACAAATAGCTGGTACAAACCCAATGCCCGCTATGAATCTTGGTTACGACAATGCCCAATTGCCCATGCTAGCTAGAGATTCTGTGGTGCAGCAAGTTGCTAAGACAGTCAACCAGGAAATTTTGAAGAGCAACAGGATTCTCTGGTTGGAGTTGGCAACAAAACCTTCCGGGATATCTTGTTAGAAAGCAAACTTTCCAGATTGGACCTCCAAACGTAAAGTTCCTGCAAATCAAGATGTCAGCATCAGCATACCTTATTGACGGGCAAATAGATTGCCTGCGGGAGAACAATAAAGAGTATTACCTGGCTACCTAAATAATTGCTATAAACAAATAAGTTAAATTTAATGAAATACCTTTTTTAGTTTAATAATCAAAATTTGCCACTGGTCCATGCAGCTAAGGAAATGTAACATGTGCACCGTTCGATTGCATTCATTTACCAGAGAGCATTAAAATCCTATTTATACTATATTCCATACATGTTCACTGACCTGGTGGTAATCACCTCCATCCAAACAGGGCCTGGCCAACGCTCTTCACATTACACCAAATAGGAAGCAGAAAATACCAATCCTTCACAACGTTAGTGGGATAATTAAGCCTCACAGGTAACTTCTTAGCCTATTACCAGCTTCCAAATAACAATCATTTCATTCCATACATTACCTTATGCCTGCTATTTTCAGAATGACCTTGCTCTTGGGTCCTCCTGGTTCGGGAAAAACCTCACTTCTTTTGGCCTTGGCTGGAACCACCCCTTCTGAACTAAAGGTACTCAGTTCTTTTTTGTTTTTCTTCAGTACATTCTTATCAGTCTATCGTACTCGTACCTTGGAAATATTAATACTAAAAGGTAACACCACAATTACAAAAGGTATCCGGGGAAATAACTTACAACGGTCATAGAATGGATGAATTTGTGCCCCGGAGATCATCAGCTTATGTTAGTCAACATGATCTGCATATGGGTGAATTGACGGTTCGTGAGACAATCAATTTCTCTGCAAAATGTCAAGGAATTGGCCACCGCTACGGTAAGAAACAAAAAAAAATGAAGAAAAATAGAAACTCAGAACAATGGCATATCTCGTGGGATAACTAACAATTTTCTGCAAAATACTCAGATCTGTTAGTGGAGCTATCAAGGAGAGAAAAGGAAGAAAATATCAAACCAGATCCAGAAATAGATATATATTTGAAGGTTCAATGGAGTTCTTGCATCACAAGTCCCTTCATTCACAAGTTATTTAATCTAGTTGTTTTTTATCATCTATGGTTGTTTTGAAGAAAAAAGTTTGATGCATATGAACTTCCTATTTGGCTTATGTAGGCTGCTGCAACAGGAAAACAGAAAGCCGAGGTCGTGACAAATCACATACTAAAGGTGCATGGACACTAGTTACTTATATACAAGTGCTGTAAACTTGTTCCCACTAATTGTCACAGTTCAAACTAGAATACCAACTAATTGTTCACCCAAGTTCTCTGAAGGTATACATTATGAAGATGTGTTTATGATACTAATTCTTTATTTCCTTTTTTAAACTATTGAAGGTATTGGGGTTGGATATCTGTGCTGACACAATAGTGGGAAATAATATGTTGAGAGGGATATCAGGGGGGCAAAAAAAGAGAGTAACTACAGGTAATGTATGTTGGAGCATGTAAAGTATCACATGCTTCCATATTACAGAATTGCGTCTTACTCTATGATCTAAATTCTAAATGGTCCAACCCTCAAAATTGTTGCTGCAGCTGAGATGATTGTCACACCAGGACGAGCCCTTTTCATGGATGAGATATCAACTGGACTTGATAGCTCCACAACATACCAGATAATAAACTCCATTCGACAGACAATCCATATTGTTGGTGGAACAGCAGTCATTGCTTTGCTACAACCTGCACCAGAAACGTATGAATTGTTTGACGATATAATTCTCCTCTCAGATGGTCAAGTTGTGTACAGTGGCCCTCGAGAGAATGTGCTCGAGTTCTTTGAATCAGTGGGCTTCAAATGTCCTGAGCGAAAAGGCGTTGCTGACTTCTTGCAGGAAGTGAGTAATTTGAGTTCCCTCACTGTGTTTCACTGTTTCTATCAAGCTTTGTCTAATGACACACCTTATGAAAAATGCAATGTCTTGAAATACCTTTAAGGAACAAAACTTGAAATATATGGGAAGTTTTATAATGAGAAGATCTTTTACAAGTGAAATGAATAGATATTTTTTACCCAAAGCATTCTCTAAGATAAATAAAGAAACTAAAACAAGAGCCTTTTGAAATGCTAGGATCATATTTTGTTGCAATTATTAAGTTTGAATAACTACAAATGAAATGTGATAGGTTACGTCAAGGAAAGATCAGAGGCAATACTGGATGCATGGAGATGAGACATACCGATACATTCCTGTTAAGGACTTTGCAGAGGAATTTCAGTCTTTTCATGTTGGTCAGGCAATAAGAAGTGAGTTGGCAATCCCATTTGACAAGAGCAGGAGCCATCCTGCTGCCCTGAAAACATCAAAATATGGTGCCAGCATGAAAGAACTGCTTAAAGCTAACATTGACAGAGAGATCTTGCTCATGAAAAGGAACTCCTTTGTGTATATATTCAAAGCAACTCAGGTTATTCTTAAAACCAAAAAATTTCAATATATTGACTGTAGTAATGACACATTCAGTAGATTTCATATGGATAGAGTTAATCAGTCTACTTGTTTTTATTAAGGAAAGCATAGAAACAGCTAACAAATTTTATTGTGTTATTTCTCTCTTATTCAGTTAACACTGATGGCAATCATTGCAATGACAGTCTTTATCCGAACCGATATGCATCATGACTCAATAACAGATGGAGGAATATACATGGGTGCACTGTTCTTTGGGATCATTATGATCATGTTCAATGGGTTGGCAGAAGTTGGTCTAACTATTGGAAAGCTCCCAGTTTTCTTCAAGCAAAGGGATCTCTTGTTCTATCCAGCATGGACATACTCCTTACCATCATGGATCATTAAGACTCCTGTCTCCTTGCTCAATGTAACAATATGGGTCTTCATAACATATTATGTCATTGGATTTGATCCCAATGTAGAGAGGTAGGGAAAACAAAATTTCCGTATTGCATTACCTATCCGAATTTATGCAGAAACTAATGAAAATAATGCAATGCTGCAGACTTTTTAGACAGTTCCTGCTGCTTTTATTAATGAATGAGACATCATCTGGACTTTTTCGCTTCATTGCCGGGCTTGCAAGGCATCAGGTTGTTGCAAGCACCATGGGTTCATTCTGTATAGTCATTTTTATGCTTTTGGGTGGATTCATCCTGTCAAGAGGTAACATAAAAACTGTCCATTCTTCATTGTCTACATTCATCTATAATTTCCACATTGAAATTTTTACTTAAAAAACAACAAATAACCACTCACTAAATTTAACAGAGAACGTGAAGAAATGGTGGATATGGGGATACTGGATATCACCCCTGATGTATGCACAAAATGCCATATCAGTAAATGAATTTCTAGGTCACAGCTGGAACAAGGTAAAAAATACTGCTAAATATCGATCAACAACTATATATCTGAATATGTCTGTTGTCTGGCTAAAATATTTTGTTATTGTTATACTACAGACAGTACCTGGTTTCAGAGAACCACTTGGAAAGCTAGTTCTGGAATCTCGTGGAGTTTTCCCTGACGCCAAATGGTATTGGATTGGTGTTGGTGCCTTGTTTGGATATGTGCTGTTATTTAATATCCTCTACACTATCTGCCTTACATTCCTCGATCGTGAGTCAGAAATAAACTATACTTGTAGTGCCAGTAGTAAGCTATTCTTGCAAAACAAACTATAAATTCTAATTTTACACATTCTTCTCTCTGCAGCATTTGATAGCAATAAGCCAACAATATCTGAAGAAACATTGAAGATAAAACAAGCTAATCTGACTGGTGAGGTTTTAGAAGCATCATCAAGAGGGCAGGTTATTAGCGATACAAGAAGTAATGTTTGCTTTTTTATTTACTAATCTTATTATGATTTAACATAATGAGTTGCCATTTATAACAACCTTGGATATGTGATATGTGTAACACACACACTGCAGATGAGAACAACGATGAAGCAACTTCCAACCATGCAACAGTGAATTCTAGTCCAGGCAAGAAAGGAATGGTCCTCCCTTTTGTACCTCTGTCCATCACGTTTGAAGATATAAGATACAGTGTGGACATGCCACAGGTATTGGATATAAGGAATTATTGAAACAAAATGCATCTTATATGTGCATGCTCAGTATGAAGATTCAACTATTACTTAAGAGCAGAAACTCCATATAATTAGCTTTATCCAATAAAACTTGTAGGTAATTAAAGCACAAGGTGTGACAGAGAGTCGGTTGGAACTACTGAAGGGTATCAGTGGTTCATTCAGGCCAGGAGTACTTACAGCTCTTATGGGTGTCAGTGGTGCTGGTAAAACAACACTGATGGATGTGTTGGCAGGGAGGAAAACCAGTGGATACATAGAGGGCAACATTACCATCTCTGGCTATCCAAAGAAGCAAGAAACTTTTGCTCGTGTATCAGGATACTGTGAGCAGAATGACATCCATTCACCAAATGTTACTGTCTATGAGTCCCTTGCATTCTCTGCATGGCTCAGATTACCTGCCGAAGTTGATTCTGCAACAAGAAAGGTTTGAGAAAGAATAAATATTACAATAATATATAAGCATATATTGTAAACGCACATGCAGCATGATTAAAAAGGAGAATGCAAAATTTTTAATTGATCTAGAATGATATGCAATGCATAAATAAATAAACAGATGGTACTATAATTTTCAATGCAAAGTTTCAAACATCAAATATAAACAAGAGGGGATATCCTGGTCATATTTAGCTAGTGGCCATTTCATTAGTAAGATCACCATGCATATTATGATACATGAAATTTGGTATGCAGATGTTTATCGACGAGGTCATGGAGCTGGTGGAGCTTTTCCCCTTAAAAGATGCATTAGTTGGATTGCCTGGTGTGAGTGGATTATCAACTGAACAAAGGAAAAGGCTAACAATAGCAGTGGAGCTAGTTGCTAACCCATCTATCATATTCATGGATGAACCAACATCTGGACTTGATGCACGAGCAGCAGCCATTGTCATGAGGGCAATAAGGAATACTGTGGACACAGGAAGAACAGTTGTTTGCACCATTCACCAACCAAGCATTGACATATTTGAATCTTTTGATGAGGTGATAGAAATCACACCACAAATACTGCTGCTTTTTTTTTTCTGTTGCATGGATTTGAGAGGTGAAAATGATAAGCAACACATTTGTTGCTCAGATTGCTTTGCACACTCTTTCAATGCATACTAATATCTATCTTTGCAGCTCTTCCTGATGAAACGAGGAGGTGAAGAGATTTATGTAGGTCCACTAGGACGACACTCATGTGAATTAATTAAATATTTTGAGGTGAGACAATAGCTCATAAAGAATTATATGATGCCATCAATTTGCATTTTTACAGTAAAAACATGTTACTCAGTATTAAGGTGCTTTCATTTTCTCTAGTCTATTGAAGGTGTCAGCACAATAAAACATGGCTACAATCCTTCAACATGGATGCTGGAAGTTACTAGTACAGTGCAGGAACAGATAACCGAGGTTAACTTCAGTCAAGTATACAAGAATTCTGAACTATATAGGTAGGAACCTTGCTGCTGTATGGTTCATAATTTGACTATAGACCATGCTAATTTTATACTGAAAGTATCTCCTCAATATGTCTTAGCTTTTTTAAAAAGGGTGAATCACTAAAATGAAAAAGACAAGAATTTTTTTGAACAATATATGAATTATAAATGATGCTGAAGCCATGAACAGCCCATTGCAAATGCCTCAAACTAGTATTAGGTAATACCGTTTGTTCTTTTTCAATTGAACTTTCAAAATATCTGAAATGGATAATAGTCAATATTAAAAATGTTCAATAATAATATTTTCTTTTTTGCACTACAGGAGGAACAAAAGTACGATAAAGGAGCTGAGCTCACCTGCTGAAGGTTCAAGTGACCTGTCCTTTCCAACACAATACTCACAGACTTTCATCACACAATGCTTGGCTTGCCTGTGGAAACAAAGTTTATCATATTGGAGAAATCCTCCATATACTGCTGTCAAGTACTTCTACACAATTGTAATCGCACTGTTGTTTGGAACAATGTTCTGGGGTGTTGGTACAAAAAGGTATGTAATAAATAAAACCAAGTAAAAAATGTATGTGTGGAACTTTCTACATATTTAATGTGGCTGCCTCGAGTTTCTATCTGTTGCAATTCACCGGACGGACTTTACTCTTGCAGGAGCAATCAACAGGACTTGTTCAATGCCATGGGCTCCATGTATGCAACAGTTTTATTTATGGGCGTGCAGAATTCTTCTTCCGTTCAGCCAGTTGTGGCAGTTGAACGTACGGTCTTTTACAGGGAACGAGCAGCTCACATGTACTCGCCTTTGCCTTATGCCTTGGGACAGGTAAAGTTATCTGTCATTATCTTTATTATACAATGGCATCAATATACGGTAATAAATAAAATATGATTAGCAATTTTCTTGAAAAAAAGAGCTGTCACATGTCATGTAAAGCATCATAATCAGATGAAACATATGAGGCTTGTAAATGGTTTAAGAATTAAGATAACACAATATGTCCTGTTAATATCTAGTTCCATCTGCAGGTTGGAATCGAACTTCCATACATTTTTGTTCAGTCCATAATATACGGCGTTCTAGTGTATGCGATGATTGGATTCGAATGGACAGCTGCCAAGTTTTTTTGGTACCTGTTTTTCATGTACTTCACTCTATCATACTACACATTTTATGGCATGATGTCGGTGGGTCTGACTCCAAGTTACAACATGGCCTCCGTCATTTCCACTGCATTCTATGCCATTTGGAACCTTTTCTCTGGATTTATAATACCAAGAACTGTAAGTATACTAACATTTCAAAGATATTGTCTTGCAAATTCACTTATCTAACTAGGTTTTTCGCCAAAAGATCTGGCAGTCAATTAGAAGAAAATAGAACTATAAAAATTTCAGCCTTTTCTAACAATGCTCCTATTTTTTATTGGCAGCGTATTCCAATATGGTGGAGATGGTACTATTGGGTCTGCCCTGTTGCGTGGACACTCTACGGATTGGTAGCTTCACAGTTTGGCGATATAACCGACACGTTTGATAATGGTGTTCGTGTATCTGACTTTGTCGAGAGCTACTTTGGTTATCATCATGACTTCTTGTGGGTGGTTGCTGTGGTGGTCGTCTCATTTGCCGTTCTCTTTGCCTTCCTTTTCGGACTCTCAATCAAGATGTTTAACTTCCAGAAGAGATAAAGTCTCCAAAAGGCAGAGGATGTTTGAGGAAGACATACCCGAGTTTGATCAGAGCCCAGCAGGCATTTGAGTAGGAAGCCCCTGCAATAGTTTTTACAGCATGTGAACGCTCGCGTATCATAATTGAACGGCTTAAAGCACATTGTATCCGAAATCATAATTGAACGGCTTAAAGCACATTGTATCCAGCAAATTCACGAAACTCGTTTAACAACTAGCTGTCTCCTCAGTAACTGAAAGCATAGCGTGCCCCCCATCCTCCTAGGCTCCTACTTGAGTGGAACACAACACCATGCTAAATTGCTTTGTTCAACAAACAAACAATCTAAAGTCGAATCAACTCCTTGGAGAAACCAACAGGAATCCCATGAAGCACCCATATAAGTCTACTGAACCTGGGGGATGCGGACGCATCGACAGGAACAGACACAATCTTAACCACAAACCAATCCGAGTAATATGCTAATCATCTAGGGAAAACACCTGACAGGGAGCTGCTCGGCGGAATGCTTACCCGTTGCAGGAGGCTGAGGCGCCATGGTGCCCGCCTGCCGGGAGATGCTCGACGGAATGCGCGCGAGAGAGCGTGGAGCGGCGCCGCCGTCGCCGGCGGAGAGCAGCTGCACGACGGCCTGGCCCTAACACGGACTAGTTGGGCTGGATTGTTAGCTGGTATGACAACCATCGGCCCTTCAGAAACCAGCGCCCATTAAGCCCATTCGTCCTGTCTCGTGACATACGGTAAGTACAATGGTTCTCTTTCTGCCGGCAAGGTAGTTTTTTTTTTCCAAGAGTGGACTTCTTTTTTGGTCACTATCTTAATTTAGCGGATCAGGAAAGTCGAAGAATATTGATTTTTTAATAGAAAGAAAAAACTACTTTACCCACGATGTATTGGGATCTGTATGTTTAACCAAACCAAACCAGATATTTTATCTCTGTGCATGCAAACTAGTTCATAGAATCTATAAAATATTTTTGTAAGTGGTTTTGATAGTGTGAATAATGACTAGGATAATAAGATTACGACAAAGTCGGTTAAGAAATTTGGTTAGCAAATTTAACGTCTTTAAAAAACACATTAACAATATGTTGACATAAAAATCGCATACGGATCCTTGCACGTTCGAACTCGAATTTCTACCGGATCATAAATACCTAGTGATGGTTCATAGGCTTGATTTGATCTTGCAATTGACAAGACTAAAATATTGATTATCTTAAATATATTGTTCAATAGGTTGATAATATCATCGGTCGATAACATCGTATCAGCTACAGATTGATATATATAAGTGCAGGAAATAGTAAACCAGCTAAGCTCCAAAAAAGCATCGGTTGCAGGACCTCAAAATAACCTAAACACAAAATCAGAAAGCTAATTCTCGACCAATCAGCAAAATTCCCAACCAGAATGAAATTCCCGAGGACTCAAAAAATTTCACGAGGAGTTCTCAAATTTTCCGAGGACTGTCTCGAGGTTTCGGCAAATTTCCCAAGAGCACTCCCGAAAGCTTCCCGAGGGCAGAAAATAGCCTGACCAAGGTATGGTAAAATGAGCATAACTTTAAAACCATAACTCGGATTGATCTAAAATTTTAACACAAGAAACTAGACTTCAATACAAAACTTTACCAGGAGATTTCACTTAAATCCCAGTTACCAATCAAAAGTTATGATCCCTGAGATTTGCAGCAGCGTAAAAATAGACAGATCCATACTAAAACTTTAAACCTTAATAACTCCTAAAATATATGAATTAACCAATGAAACTTTGCAGATGTCTTTCTCAAAGTACAATCAAGGTTTTGAATGAATTACTTATGAATTAATTCATAAGTAAAAGTTAAATCACAGTATAAGACAAAACAATGCAAATTGATGCACTTTAAGAGAAAAATCATGATACCACACTCCTTGATGATTGGAGATGAATTTTTATTGCATAAGAGTGTTTGCAAGATGCAATCCAAAACACTCCTCATAAAACAATGCACAAATCCCTAGAAAGAATGCTAGAGATAAACCCTAATTTTCTCTTCATTTTCCATGATCCTCTCCCCTCTAGTCTTTTTATAGTCCCTCATGGTTGCCAACATGAGCCAAGAAAACAATAATTTTTGGAATCTTAATCTAACTAGGAATCTATATCTCTTATGAATCCAACATATCCTAACTTCTTTTGAAATTACCTCTTTTCCATATCTGCACACATCCCACGTGTACCATATTGAAACCTTGCATTTTTTTCCATACTCGTACATCCCCATGTATGACATATAGAAACATCTCTTTCCATATTCACATATATCCCATGTACACAACATGGAAACCTATATTCATGTGCCATATCCTTTAGCCCGAGCATCGTGCATGACATCATCGATCGTTCTGAACCTCAGCTCTTCCCCGAGCCTAGTTCTGATCCTATCACTGACCATGACTCGCTCTCAAACAATGCCTACACATGAACAAATGAAGAAACCATTTTCCAAACACAAGTTCTTTCTAACTTAGACTAAATCAATCCAATCATTTATATCCAACCTAACTCAAACATTCCAATCCATCATAAACATTGAGTATTTATTGAACAAACAATTAAAAAGCTTATGATCCGACTCGAACATCAAAAATCCAAGTGATCCAAAATCCCAAGAGCTAAAACTTTCGAGTGCTGAGAACTCTCGAGGGTTGAATCCTCTCGAGGGCTATGTTTTCTTGAGTGCGAAGTGTTGAGTGCCCGACAAGAATATTCAACATCTCGACCAAAGTGCTCGATCACTCAAACCAATCAAAACTAATTTGTTCAACGCATATCAACATCAAAATCATTTTATTCATCACTTAACAATGATCATTCACATGGTACCACAATCTTCTCATTGATGAATGAAGGAATTGTGCCCAAGAAAATTCTGACTGGATCGGATGTTCCAATTTGGAATCAGAAGTTTTGATTATTTTCTGTATTAGAAACCGAGAGCTCAAATCGGAAATTCTGATATGATATCGGAAGTTTTGATAATTTATGGTTTCAGAAAATGAGAGATAAAATCGAAAGTTTTGATTTGGAATCGTTAGTTTTGAGAGGGACAATCGGAAGTTCCGATAGGGGTATCGGAAGTTCCAATAATTTCTAGGTTGTAGACCGAGAGTCTAGATCGGAAGTTCCGATCCAAGATCGAAAGTTTCGATGTAGGAGAACAAATTGAATCTGTTGGGCTTTTTATCTAGAATTGGACTCTGGGTCGTACCTCTATATAAAGGGAGGAGGAGGTCGTGGAATAGGGAATTAGATGCCCTTGTTGCTCAACTGTAGCCACCACACCTCTCCTCTCCCATCTAGATCTCAAAGGTTGAGATTGGGAGATCTTTCTTGTTCTCACAATCGGTGCTAGCACGCTGACGTGTGATCAATCCGTCCCTGTACGTGTGGACTTTGTGGAGGTTCTGCGTGAAAAACGACACTCATCGTCATCTTACTCGAGGTGAACGCCGGTCTTCATCGTCTTCACCAATGGTCTTCGTCGCGAGGGTCATCGACAAACAAACGAATTGAGGAGGAGCTAAGCGAGGACACGCTTCCTCAACCTCTTCTTTCACTGCACCTAGTGCGTCTCGTGTTAGAAGGTACTGATCTATGATCTCTCACGCACATGGTTCCGGGGTTTTGGGGCACAAAATTTTTGATTTACCGGCTACCGTAGCTTCCCCGCCCCCTTCAATGAACACATTGGAAACACCATTAAAAGGTACAAAGAAGTTTTTGATTTTTGAAAGGACGATCACAAGTTTTTCTCCCCAAAGTTTTTCAAACAACGAGAACAATAAATAAAACACACTTGAAAATTGATTACAAAAGACAATGATTTCATCAAAAATAATTTCTCTCATAAGTATGTCTCCCTAAATTCAAATTATTTTCCCCCTTGACAATGATTTCATCAAGGAAAGCAAAACAGAGAAATTACCATGAGAAACACCATTTTTTCTTGATTTCTTGATTTGAGAGCTTTGAAGTGTACCAAAAGTAATCCACGTGACAAGGTTTGTAACATAAATGAACTAGATAGATCAACCAGTTGATTCTTTAAATAATACATTTTATTCAAAATTTAAAATTTGGAACAAAATTTAAAATTTTTCAACAATGGCTTTCTATCAGTAATTGGTGCACCGATCTAGGCCGATCGATAATAGATCAATAGATGGCATGCCGATCTAGGTCGATCGGTCTAGATCGGACGAGGAAAGCTTCTATTAGTGCTTTATTTAGCGACATAGGCCGGCTGACGTTAGATGGACAAACCATATGCCAAAGCCTAGATCGACAGATCGTCAACCGACCTAGATCGACATATCATCTGCCGATAGACCCTCTATATAAGGGGGTCAAAGCCCCCACCTAGTCACCACGCGCGCCCCAAGCCTGATTTCGCCCCTCCTCCCGCGTATGCCCTCCTCTCCCCTCTCTTCACTTCTCTTCTTTAGGTAGATGTAGATGTATGGTAGATAATTTATGATAGTTTAATAGTAGATTAGGGTAATTTAAAAATAGATTCAGAGTAATTTAGAAAAAAATTTAGTAATATTTTAGGGATAATTTAGGATGAGTTTAGTAGTATTTTGGGGGTAGTTTAAAAATATTTTAGAGATACATTAAACATAGTTTAGAGATAATTTAGGGTACATTAGAGATAATTTAGATGTACTTTAAACATAGTTTAGAGATAATTTAGGGGTACTTTAGTGATAATTTAGATGCACTTTAAATATAGTTATGAGATAATTTAGAGGTATATTAAACATAGTTTAGATACACTTAAGGAGTACTTTAAGGATAATTTAGAGGTACTTTAAACATACTTTAGCGATAATTAAGGGGTACTTTAGGGATAATTTACACATACTTTAAACATACATTATCAATAATTTAGCAATACTTTAAGGATAATTTAGAGGTATTTTAAACATATTTTAGTGATAATTTAGGGGTACTTTAGAGATATTTTAGAGGTACTTTAAACATATTTTAGAGATAATTAAGAGCTATTTTAAGGATAATTTAGAGGTACTTTAAACATAATTCAAAGATAATTTAGGAGTACCTTAGAGATAATTTAGAGGTACTTTAAACATATTTTAAAGATAATTTAGGGGTACTTTAGAGATAATTTAGATGTATTTTAAACATAGTTATGATATAATTTAGAGGTACTTTAAACATAATTTAGAGATAATTAAGGGGTAATTTAGGGATAATTTAGAGGTACTTTAAACATACTTTAGTGATAATTTAGGCGTACTTTAGGGATAATTTAGAGGTACTTTAAACATACTTTAGTAATAATTTAGGAGTACTTTAGGGATGATTTAGAGGTACTTTAAACATAGTTCAGAGATAATTTAGGAGTACTTTATGGATAATTTAGAGGTACTTTAAACATATTTTAGCGATAATTTAGGGGTACTATACGGATAATTTATAGGTACTTTAAACATACTTCAGCGATAATTTAGGTGTTCTTTAGAGATAATTAGGGGTACTCTAGAGATAATTTACATGTAGTTTAAAATACCTTATTATGTGTAGCTTTTTTGTGCATTCTAGCCTACTGACGTAAGACCCGAAGATGATTGCATCAACTGCTATTCTAGGTATTTCAATATATCTTACTGTCACGATACCCACGATACTTTGAACGTAATTTCAATAAGTACTTATTGGTCATGATGGTGCAACCTTAGTAGTTTTCAATGATGGTGCAAACCTTAGTAGTTTTCAATGTACCAAAAATAGTTTAAGTCAGGTAGATGTAAGGAGATGCACATTCCATTGATGAGTAGATGTAGCATCAGCTACGCATGAGGATGGTTGGATCATAGAGGCGGAAAGTTACTCAGAGTACAAAATGAGGATGGAAGCTGATGAGCGAGCAAGGAGTACAAGATGGCATAAAGAGGACAAATAATATAGGGAATAAAATAGGCAACAAGAGCTTAGGTATAGAGAGCAACAAAAATAAGACAGACACACTAGGGAAGAGAGATAATAGAGAAATCAGTAGGACCTGCCATTTGTACTAGATTATGCCATTTGTTATCTGTTGGACTATTTATTGTGCCTAGTTTCCGTTGGTTTGCTTTCGAACAACTTCAGATATTGTGTTATGTGCTTGTATCCTCTTTATCTACTAGCTCTTCACTATCTGCTCACAATTTGAATATCCTGCACACACTTCAATACCACATTTTATGAGCTTGTTTGTAGATGTGTGATTTCTTGTGAAATAGATATTGCGATCTCATTTCAAAATAGAGAACGAGAAAGTGTGCGAATTTCTCCAATTCCATCAAATATTCTAAAATATCATGGATATACAATATTAGGGCGCTAGTTGGCAGACTATCTGCAAATCTGGGCTGATTGACCTAGATCGGCAAACCATATGCAGATTTAGGCTAGTCGGCCTAGATCGGCAGATGGTCTGCCGATCTAGCGCCAGTCAGCCTAGAACTCTAAATGATGCACCGATAGAAGCCTGCCGCTGTCCGATTTAGTAAATTGACCTAGATTGACATACCATCTATCGATCTAGAGCTGATTAGCCTAGATCAATACACCAATTACCAACTGAAGGCCATTTTTGCAAATTCTGAAATCCGTGTATCAAATTTGAAATTTTGAATAAAAATGTATTATTTAAAAATTCCAACTAGATAACAATCAAGCCTAAAAATCCTAGAGATGATACTAAGCCATAATTTTCAAGTTCACAATAGCACTAAAATTAAATGTTTTCAATGATTTATAATGTTGGCTTTTATTAGGACCAATCTAAGAAAAATACCTCACACACAATTCAGCCACGTCCACAAAACCAAAACAAAGCAAACAACACTTAGTGCTCTTAAAGTGCAATTCATTGAAAATTCTAGATTTGATATATGAAAGTTTTGTATGAAATTTTCACAAGTACCTATCTCAACACAACGACCACTGATCCAGAGATAAATGGTGCCACCTAAGATTCAGTCACATAACCTATTGTGAGGTTCTTGTACATACAACCAATTCTCATTTCAATGGTCTAGTCATCTATGATTATTTTCAAGTTCATATCAAAGTTCAATGATAAACTGTCTAATGAGACGACTTAGGCAAAATTTTTTTTCATGAATGTAGATTTTTCTGTGCTTTTGCACATATTTGTTTGAACATTATGTGCTTTTGCACACTTTTTTCTTTTCATTCAGATTTCATTGTTTTGACATTGCACGGGTTGTATTACTATCATAGTGAAATAAATACAACTAAACATGCGTAAGCATTTTAAACTCAAACTAGCACTAGATCAGTATAACATATTTCTTTATGTTTCACTTGAATATTTATGTGCCATGCATCATATCCCTCAAAAACTATGTCATAGGCTCATAAAAGATAAAAGACATGAATGCAAGACTAGTGATCTATTAATTTTATAAGATATTGTTAGCAAGCACAAATATTATCTGAAGGTAAAAATCAAAAGATCCACATTTTCTTCTTTTTGATTTTTATTAGGAATAAAAACAATGCACAAAAGTAAATATGAATGCATTATGATACAAATGAAAAAGTAAACTCCCCCTCAAAACAAACTCATTGGATGAACAACCCCCAACTACCCTAGAAGAAAAGAAAAGCGAGAAGAAACTAAAGGTTTAGCAAAAATGTCTGCAAATTACAACCGAGTGTCAATAAAAAGCATAACATCAAATTTCTCTACATGATCTCTAAGAAAATTATATCAAATATCAATATGCTTTGTTTTAGAATGTTACACAAGGTTATTAGCAATATTTATAGCACTTGTGTTAGCACAATACAATGAAACACGATCGTAGTTCATCTCATAATCCTCAAGTGTAGAAATAAACCAAAGAACTTGTTAGCAACAACTAGCAACATCAATATATTCAGCTTGAGTAGTGGATTCTACAATAAAAGATTATTTTCTAGATGACCAAGCAATAAGTGATGCTCCTAAGAAATGTCATGTATCACTAGTACTCTTTCTATCAATTCTACAACCTCCAAAATCAACATCAAAAAATAAAAGATCTTAAGCTAACACACAAAAGAAGTAAAATATCAAATGCTAAATTCTTGAGTAAACTTGAGATACCTTAGTATACGCTTGACAACTTGATGATATGAAGCACAAGATGAAACTTGAAATCGAGCGTACAAACAAACACAATTAAATGTCCAGTCTCAATGCTATGAGATTCAAAAGTGACCTGATCATGTTGTGATATTCTTTTTGATCAATGAGCTCACCATCCTCATCAGGATCCAAAGTAGAAGTAGCTCCCATGGTATAGAAATTGTCTTGCAATTTTCCATGTCAAAATTCCGAAGAAGTTCCTTGGTGTACTTATCGAACAAAAGTGCCCTCATTTGTTTGCTTGATTCGTAGTCCCAAAAAGTACGTCAACTCGCCCATCATACTGATATCAAACTCTCTGCACATAGTCTCATAAAACTTGGAAACCAATGAGTGCGATGAACAGCCAAAGATAATATTATATACATAATTCTGTACAAAAAGTTGATCATTTACTTGCTTGAAAAGAAACAAAGTTTTATCCACTTCCCTATAGAAAACCTCTTTCAAGCAGAAAAGTTTTCAAGCTATCATACTATGCTCTTGGCGTTTGTTTCAAACTATACAAAGCTTTTGACAAGTTCAAAACATGATTCGAGAATTTTAGATTTTCAAAACTAGGTGGTTATTTAACATAAACTTCCTCATTGATTAAACCAATAAGAAAAGCACTTTCTTACTTGTTACTAAATTGACCATAATTTGAGTGTTACTCTTATTGGATACTCACATGGTCTTCTCATTCATCTATTGAATGTTAAGACAAGTTTTATTAACAGTCTATTGGCTTGTACCGGCGATCGAAAAGTACGTATTCATAACCAATGGTTACATCAAGACTTTGCACAACTACTCACTATCCTTTCACCATGGGCATGATGGGTCTTCTACATCGTTCTGGTGCAACAAGTCATTGATGGCTTCACATCATCTGAGTGGTACCTGTTGCATCTAATGTAGCAATTTCTTCCAAACAAAATCTCCGGAAGTAACAATTATGTTTCAAGGACTAGATCTATTCTTGAGTATGAAGTAGTTTTCTAATTTACATATATTGAATATACCCTGATAGAGAATATAGATGGTATTAATTCTGAACACATACATCACTAGACATCTCAGATTAAGAATTATGAGGATGAAGTTTTGTCCACTCAATTTTTAGAGTAAGAAACACTTCATCTATCCTAACAGGCTAAAGAAAAAGAAGGCTCCCACAGTGGCTCTTTGACAAAACTTAAGAATCAAACATGATGGAATCCCAATTCAAGTTAAAGCACAACTGAGGGCTGATTTGAAAGATGATATTTTAGGTACCTCTCACTTTACTATTTTACAATCTGTTGCTTCTGACCACCTTACTGCCGTAGCACATGATTCTGGGGTGAATCTAGGAGTCACTGAACGTGAAATTGATCAACACATTGAATTTATTAAAGCCAAAGAGTTTGCACAAGCGTTGGTTTGTTTAGCTCAAAAACCTTCAGATAAGAAGTTAGATAATCCTCCTCCCACAACCCAATTAGTTGATTCAGCTGAGTACTCTGGGAAAGAGCCTCAGATGGAAAAAAATACTATGGTGGGGGCTCAATAGAAGAGTTAACATGAAGGTATTTTTTGGAATGTTAAGGGTTTGGGTAATAGTGGTAGAAAAAGATTATTTCCTGATCTGGTTTGTAAACACAAGTTTGATTTCATTTGAATTCAAGATACCTTGAGAGAGAGTTTTTCTTCTAGAGAGTTAAATAGTTTCTGCCAGGGGAGAGATTTTTATTGGCTCACCAAGCCATCTGCTGGTCATTCTGGGGTCTCCTTTTGGGGGTGAATCAAGACCTAGTTAAGGTGAACATTGTTGATCAAGGGAAATTCTTTATTAGTTTATCCTTAGAATTTAAAATTTGTAATTTTTGTTAGGAGTTGATTAATGTGTATGGCCCTATGGTAGATGAGACTAAAATGAAGTTTCTCCATGAATTATCTAACAAATTGTTGATTCAGGCTGTTCCTTGTATGATTGGCGGTGATTTTAATTTGATCAGAAGTCCCAATGAAAAAAATCAAGGTGTGGTCCATTGGAAATGAGTTAATGTTTTCAGTGAGTTTATTAATGACCTTGAGCTGTAGGAATTGGTGAGATCTAGTTGCAAATATACTTGGTCTAACAAGCAAAGAAACCCTACCAGGGAGGTTCTAAACAGAGTGTTGGTATCTAGCTCTTGAGATGTGTTGTTTCCTATGTCCAGGGTGATTGCTTTGCCCATGTTGAGGTCAGATCATTGTCCATTGTTGGTTGATATTGATCAAAAAATTTCTTAGAATTGTCATGTTTTCAGATTTGAAAACTGCTGGCTTCATTTTGTTGCGTTTATAAATTAGGTTTATAACAACTGGCTTGATAGGATGCACGAGAAAATTCTTGAATTTTGGAAGAGGTAGGGTAATTTTCTTAGGAAGAGGTTCAAAGGTTGGGGGAATAATTTAAGGAAAGAACATAATCAAAATAAAGATGAGATGGTTACTAGAGTTCATGAGTTGGAAATCAAAGCTGATTCCAGTGGTCTGATAAAGCTTGAATGGGAAGAGAGGTACTCTTTGGATCACAAATTAAATAGCATTTATCAATTGGAGGAAGAGTTCTGGAAAAAAAGAAGTGGACAACATTGGTTGTTACAAGGGGATGTCAATACCAATTTTTTTCACAGGGTTGCTAATGGTAGGAAAAGAAAAGCCTATATTCTAGTGCTAGAAGATGACGGGGCTGTGCTGCAAAATCTGAATGATCACAAAAGACACACCATCTTGTTCTATAAAAATCTTTTTGGTTTTGAGGCCTTGAACATTATTCACCTGAGGACTTTTGGATAAATAGAAGAAGAGTTAATGATATTGATAATATGGAGTTAACTAAATCTTTCTCTTTGGAAGAGCTGGATATGGCCTTTAAAGGCACGAGGTCAAATTCAGCTCCTGGTCCTGATGGGTTTTTAGTCACTTTCTACAAAGCCTTCTGGTCCTACTTTAGACTCCAGTTTAAAGAGATGCTTGATTATATGCACGATGAGGATCCAGACATTTGAAGGTTGAATTATGGGGTTATAGTGCTTATTCCTAAGATTAAGGATGCCTGTTCTATCAGACAATACAAACCAATTTGCCTGTTGAATGTCTATTTCAAAATCATCACCAGGGTTCTCACTTTAAGACCGTCTAAGGTTGCTAATAAGATCATTGATCCTTTCCAAGCGACATTTATTCTAGACAGGAACATCCTGGAGGGGGTGTTGTCTCTTCATGAAATCCTTCATGAAGTAAAGACTCATAATTAAAGGGGAATAGTGCTGAAATTGGATTTCGAAAAAGCTTAGGATAGAATTCAATGGTTTTTTTTGCTTGAAGCCCTTTCCAAAAAAGGGTTCTCTAAAAAATGGCTTAATTGGATTGGTAATATTGTGGCTGGAGGAAGAGTTGCAGTTAACATTAATGGTGAGGTTGAGGGCTTTTTCACAACTTATAGAGGGGTCAAACAAGGTGATCCCCTTTCTCCCATTCTTTTTAATCTGGTTGGGGATGCCTTAGCTGAAATGTTACAAAGAGCTAAAGAGAAGGGGCACTTGAGGGGATTGGTGACCCATTTGAGTCAGGATGGGGTGACTCACCTTCAATATGCTGATGATACCATCTTGATGATGGACTATTCTAAAAAAACTTTATAACTGTTAAATTCCTACTGTACTGTTTTGAGGAAATATCTGGGCTTAAGATTAATTATCAAAAAAGTGAAGTGTTTGCCTTGGGGTTTACCGGTCAGTCATTCAAAACCTACTCAATCTGATTTCGGGGGTGTGGTTAATAAGGTGGAAAAAGATTGTCAACTTGGAAATGTGGCCATCTTTCCTATGGAGGTAGAATGATTCTGATTAATTTTTGCTTGATCAGTATTCTGTTATATGCTATGGGTCTTTATCATGTTCCTGAAAGCATTCACCATTAGTTTGATAAGATCAGGAGTAGATTCTTTTGGGATGGTCTGGGACAGAAAAGAAAATATCACATGATTAACTGGTCATCTCTTTGTATGCTAAAGGATATTGGTGGTTTGGGGTTCCAAGATACCAGGTTGATGAATGTGTCTCCGTTGAGTAAGTGGATTTTTAGAATTTTGGAGAATAAAGAAGGGCTTTGTTATGACATTTTAAATAGGAAGTATGATCTGAGAGGTAGCATTTTCTGTCGTAAAAAGGTAAAAGGTTCTTATTTCTAGACCAATTTAATGAAAATCGGAAATTGTGTTAAAAACATGTGGTCTTCAATTTGGGTGATGGTAAGAGCACATTGTTCTGGGAGGATACCTTGTTGGGGTAGCTTCCTCTAAAAATAACTTTCTATCATCTTTTTGAGATCTGTTGTGACCCTCCCGTCCTGGTTGAAGAGATTTGGAAAAATGATTGGATTATTCAGTTTAGAAGGTCGTTATCTGCCTATGAGAACAATTGTTGGACTACCCTTAGGAAGCTGATTGAAGTGGTTGTGATTGATAACATTCCTGATTAGGTGAATTGGGGTTTAGACAAGATAGGTTTTTCTACTAACTCTTTATATAGATTGTTATCTTTTACAGGGGTAGTAGATGAAGATCTAAAATTGGTCCGGCAGTGTGCAGCTCCTTTAAAAGCTAAAATATTTCTTTGGCTTACTTTAGAAATTGGCATGGTAATCCTGCTTGTAAGCTGTGTAACCATACGGAGACGGTGGATCACTTAATGTTTCAATGTGCTCTGGCTAGTTTACTTTTGTGCTTTGTGAGGGACGCGCTCAACTAGAAGAGAATCCCGGCTTCACACGTTAACCTTTTGTTGACACGAAAACGTGCCCCCGCACTTGGGTCAGTTCGGCGATCCAAAAGTGCACGGATACTAAGGGACAGGCCTAAGCGTGACGTGGCACCGACGCTGCGTTCCGACTACCCTTAATAGTGATAAGGGGGTGGAGTCACCAGGGAACCAGATTACACAAAATAATCCGATTAGCCAAAAGAAATAGATTAAACAGAATGAAATCAGCAAACCAGTCGGAGCCCGCCTGGTTCGAAGTCTGGTGCGA
This sequence comes from Zizania palustris, assembly GCA_019279435.1. Lineage (NCBI taxonomy): Eukaryota > Viridiplantae > Streptophyta > Magnoliopsida > Poales > Poaceae > Zizania > Zizania palustris. The sequence goes on along the minus strand of JAAALK010000287.1, from coordinate 13,641,703 downwards.
AGGGTGCGCCGAAGGGTACCTTCAGCGTCTGGTGCGAAGTGTTCCGCCGAAGGGTGCTTCGGCGTTCGGACTGACCCGACCGAAGGTAGACTCCGAACGGATCTGGACGCGGTGATCACCTCCGAATAGTGAGGTTCGGCGTGCGATCTCCGATACAGCGAATTACAGAAGAGTGACGCGAGGGCCACGCGCAAGCGCAACTTCGTCTGGTGCAGAGTATGGTCGTGGTGAAGCTTGCGATGAAGTGTGCCGGTCGAAGCCTGTTGTCGAAGCCTGCGGTCTTGTCGAAGGGTGTCCTGGGGACCTCCGGAACCGATCTCTCAGCTCCGGACACTTCCGGCAAAGGGGCTCCGAACGTGCAAACCTGCAACAGAGACGATGCGAAGTACCAATTCGGTCTTAGGACCAAATTCTGCTAGGTGTTGCATGGGTGGCGAAGGTAGCAATCTATTACACATATTTGTGGATACTTCACAGGCGAAGTAACAAGGCGATAGAAATCTATTACGTAGATTAACGGGTACTTCACAGGCGAAGTACCAAGGCTTACCACTGTTCCGTAGTGGCCTACGGAGGGCTTCCAAGCAAACCCACGAAGAGGTACAAAAAAGTAAAGGTAAAAGTAAAGGTACGATAAAAGCATGACTTTGGTTTGGTTTGAGTTGGGGGGGGGGGCTCTCCACACCGGCCATGCCTCTCTATTTATAGGGGGTTAACTCCCAATCTAATCTGCTATTAATCCGGTCGGGTAGAGATAAAGATTGAGCTGGCGATGCAAACAGCTCTATCTCTACCGAGGTGGGCTTCAGCCAGGCCTGCTCCTTGGGCCGAAGCTTCGATAGCGTGGGCTTCGGCCAGGCCCGTCGAGGCCTGCTCCTCGGGCCGAAGCTTCGGTAGCGTGGGCTTTGACCAGGCCCGAGGCTGACTCCTCGGGCCGAAGCTTCGGCAACGTGGGCCTCCAAAGGCTTTCTGGCCGAAGCCCATGGGCTGGCTAGAGGATTTCGGAGCCCATAGCTCGGTGGGCTTCGGCCCTATAGGGCTTCAGATAGACCCTGGACATGTGTACTTTCGGCCCAAATCACCAAAAAATGATATTTTGATAATTTAGCCATTACTGCCATTTTTTTCTATCAACACATGCCCCCTGCCTTTTAGTGAACTAGCGAACTAAAAGCACAACGAGCTGAAGACGATACCATTCGCATCGGCTTTCCGACACTTTATGACGTTTGCCACACACTTGGGAAATACCTTTTCAAGTATCTACCATTCAAAGCTCTTCGAAACCGCTCTCCTTGCAGGGATTCCAACACGTATGCGTTGCCGGGAGCGATTTCGGCTATCTTAAAAGGACCTTCTCAACTAGGTGACCATTTGCCAAATTTGGGACTCTTCGTGCCTAAAGGCAAAATCGTTTTCCATACCAAGTCTCCTATTTGAAACAATTTTGGTTTAACCTTCTTATTGTAGGCTCTAGCTACTCTTTTCTTGTCTACTTCTATGGCTTCTAAAGCCCTTATTCTCTTATCGGTCACTTCCTCCAGATTATCCTTTAGAAGAGCCTCATACTCATTGACTGATAAGGCATCTTGCTTTAACACTCTTAAGGAGCCAAGATCTACCTCTACAGGCGAAAAGACCTCTTGTCATTATACCAACTCATATGGACTGGCCTTGGTGGCACCGTGCTTTGCAATACTACAAGCCCATAACGCCTCGGAAAGCACTTCATGCCACCTTTTAGGAAACTCTTTGATTTTCTTCTTAATAAGCTTAATCACAGTTTTATTACTAGACTCGACCTGACCATTGGCTTGAGCATAGTAAGGTGAAGAACTTATCAACTTAATGCCGTAGTATTCGGCGAAGTCCCTTACCTCTTTAGAAACAAATGAACTACCTTGGTCCGTAGTAAGAGTTTGAGGGATGCCGAATCTATGTATGATGTGCTTTAAAATAAAATCACGTACCTCATTATGAGTCATGTTCTTGAGAGGTACGACCTCGGTCCATTTGGTGAAGTAGTCTGTCGCCATCAACACGAACCGATGCCCCTTTGATGAAGGAGGGTAGATCTGGCCGATGAAGTCTAAACCCCAACCTCGAAATGGCCATGGCTTGACAATAGGATTAAGCAATGAGGCGGGAGCTAACTGGATGTTGCCAAACTTCTGACATGCCTCACACCCTCTGTAGTACTTGAAACAGTCTTCAGTCATAGTCGGCCAATAAAAACCCGCTCTTTTGAGCATCCAACTCATCTTTTGGGCCGACTGGTGAGTGCTGCAAAGTCCCTCATGGACCTCTCCTGTAGCCACCTGGGACTGCTCATGGTCTAAACACTTCAATAGCACTCCATCGATGGTTCGGCGGTACAATGTGTCGTCTACCAACACGAATTTGAACGCTTGTCGCCGAATCTTCCGATCAACCCTTCGGCTAGGGTCTCTCAAATATTCGACGATTGGGACTCTCCAATCGCCCTTACAGGTTTCAGAGGGACTCGCTTGTTCACCCTCTGAAGAAACTCCTACAATACTGACTTTGGGGTGCCCCCCGAGCCATTCCAGCTCCTGCCGAACCCTGGCCGAGGTGGCCGTTTGGAGTGTGCTGGGCCGAAGCCCTTCGGAGGGTTCGGGCCCTGGGGAGCCTTCTCCATCCGATAGGCTTCGGACTATGGACTCCGGCGTGCCAGATCCCTTGGTGGGCGGAGCACTCCGATCCAGAGGCTCCGGCGTGCGGTGGCCTTCGACGACCCGAGGGGTTCGACCCGAAGGGTGTGCCTGTCCAGCATCACTGGCTTTGGCAATGAGACCAAACGTCGGCTTTTCCAATACAGAAAATTTCCCTCTCTTTGACATGGTAGCCAGATGCTCACTGAGCCAAATCATTGGTGATTGAATTGGCTTCTCTTGACACGTGAGATATTTTGAAATCATCAAAAGTAGCAACTATGTCTAGACATTTGTCCAAGTAGCTATTCAGCAAGCCATTAAAACATTGAGCATTCTTGGCTACTTGTACTACTAATAATGAATCACCATACGCGTGAACATGTTTAGCACCTACAGACTCTAGTAGTTCAAGACCTAACAACAAAGCTTCGTATTTGGCTTGGTTATTAGTGGAAGAAAACTCTAGTCGGGCCGAGGTTTCAAAGCGCATACCATTAGGTGATATGAGAACCACTCCAATACCTTGGCCATTCTTGCAAGCCGAACCATCAAAATAGATTTTCCATGGCACTACCTCAACTAGAGCAATAGCATCACTCCAGTTAGCATCTATGTGATGATCAACTATAAAGTTGGCTACGACTTGGCCTTTCATCGCTGTTAGAGGCTCGTAGGCCAAATCGTACTCAATTAATGCGTAGGCCCACTTTCCGATTCTTCCACTTAGAATCGGTTTCTGTAACATGTGCTTTATAACATTAGTTTGGCAAGCGACAACACATGTGGTGGGGAGAAGATAATGGTGTAACTTGGTGCACGCGTAATAAAGTGATAAACATAATCGTTCCACAAATGCGTACCTAGTTTCGGCGTCCAGCAGGCGGCGGCTCAAGAATGTGATGATGTATTCCTTCCCTTCCACCTCCTGGGTTAGCACGGCTCCAATCACGCTATCTTCAATGGCGATGTATAGCCAAAACGGAATCCCGGCCTTGGGTGCTCTCACCACGGGCGGTGATGACAAGTATTCCTTGATCTTCCCAAAAGCACTTTGCTGGCTTTTCCCCCAAGTGAACTCGACTTCATTTTTTAGCCGGAGTATGGGGACAAAGGCATCAATCTTGTCGGACAAGTTGGATATAAAGCGACGCAAATAGTTCAACTTGCCTAGCAACTCTTGCACATCCTTCTTGCATGCCGGCGCTGTAACATTTCTAATCTTCTCAAGTCTCTTAGGATCAATTTCTATACCTCTCTCATGAATCATGAAACCTAAGAACTTACCCGCCGACACACCAAAAGCACACTTGAGTGGGTTCATTTTCAACCCATACTGCCACATCCTATCGAAAGCAACTTTCAAATCGGCTAAATAGTTCCCATAGCGTCCGATTTGACCACGACATCATCAATGTAAACTTCTAACATGACTCCTAACAAGTCATGAAAGATCAAGTTCATAGCGCGCTGATACGTGGCGCTGGCATTTTTCAAACCAAAAGTCATGACGACCCACTCGAACAAACCGACAAAACCAGGGCATCGAAAGGCAGTCTTATAGATGTCCTCTTCGGCCATAAATATTTGATCATAACCAGCATTGCCATCGAGAAAACTTAGTACCTTATGCCCCGAGGCGTCGTTGATCAGCATGTCAGCTATTAGCATCGGATACTCGTCTTTTGGAGTGGCCCTGTTCAGATCCCTTAAATCAATGCATACTCGTATCTTGCCGCTCCCTTTCTTCTCTACAGGCACGATTTTAGCAACCCATTCCGCGTACCTGCATGGCCTAATAAATTCAGCCTTAAGTAGTCGTTCCACTTCCTCCTTAACTCGGCCATAGACGACCGAATTAAAGCGGCGGGGAGGCTATTTATAAGGCCTAAACTCGGGCTTGATGGACAGCCGATGCTCCATGAGCTCGCGGCTTAGTCCTGGCATTTCGCTATACTCCCATGCAAAACAATCGGCATACGACCGAAGTAACTTTATTACTTCAGCCTTTTCATCGGGCTGTAAATGTTGGTTTACAAAAGTCGGCCTTGGGACGCTACCATTACCTATATCAACTTCCTCCAAGGGATCGGCCGATGCAAAACCTTGCCCTAATTTTTCTACTTCGCTAAAGTCCTCGATGGCTTCGGCAATACCGTCTTTATTAGACCGATACTGCTCTACTCGAGACTTTAGCCAATATAGATTATTCTTGCTAGTCATGACTACTAATACAAAAATAGCCGTGCTACTCCAGCCGGCTTTTAAGACACTATTACAAACCGTCCTCCGGATACACTAACAAAGACATAATCCGAAAGATCTCTACCTGATAGACACTCTACTTTGTTATGGACGGCGTCAACCGACACATCGGCCAAAGCTACTTGGGCCAAAGTGTCCGCGGGGATGACCTCCACCTCATCGCCGTCCCACTGTACCAAGCACTGGTGTAGGGTAGAGGGGATGCAACAGTTCGCATGGATCCAGTCGCGTCCGAGTAACACACTATAGTTACCTTGTATGTCGACGACGAAGAATGTTGTCGGCAACGTCTTGTTGCCCACCGTCAACTCCATAGAGAGTACTCCCTTGGCCTCCAAGCTCTCGCTGTTGAAGCCGTTGAGCATCAAGTTAGTCTTCTTCAGGTCATCTTCGTCCCTGCCAAGTTTCTTCAACAAAGAATAAGGCATTAGGTTAACAGTGGCGCCGCCGTCGATGAGCATCCGGGAAATCAGCCTCCCATCGATGTGACCCCTGACGTAGAGGGGCTTTAGATGGCGAGCCGAGTCCTTGGGCTTCTCGAAGATGGAATTATGTGGACTGAGGTTCAATTGGGCGACCTCGGCCTCATCCCGTGGTAGGGCGAACTCAGCAGGCAGCATGATGATATTGATGTCCATCACCTGGGGTGCGGGTCCCTCAGAGACGAGCGAGTAATCGTCGTCGAGCATGTCGTCCTCATCGTCGCTTCTACTATGAGCCGGGTTGGTTATCTCAACCGGCTTCTCTCTCCATACCTGCTTCGTTGCTGGCCAAGGGCAGATCTCTTCGAAGATGGCATCGCGCTCAGCCTCAGCTACCTTCTCGCGCATCTCCTGTGTCCGCAGCCTTTGTAGGCGTCTCTTCTATGATTTGGACATGCCTGGAGGAGCCCAAGATGGCTGCGGCTTGGTGCCTGGAGCTACTGTTCGACTCCTGTTAATTCTGGCCGAAGTGTGCCCTTCGGCCTCGGGCACCCTGTGTTCGAAGGGGGCTTCGCTGCGAACCCCGTCTAACGGATCGGCCTCGTTCGGCCAATCGAACCAAGCTTCGGCGTGGAGCTCGGCCGAAGCATGCGGCTTACCTCCGTCAGACCTCGACGACAAAGTCTGCGGGATTGGGACTTCCTGAGACCCAACTCTGACAGTTATGGCTTTGGACTCCCTGACTTCGGCTTCCGCGTGCTCGCACTCTTCAGCTTCCCTCTGCATGGTCCGGTTCAGAGGCACCACGGATAGTCTGTGGATGATGCCCCCCTCCGTTGCGTCTGTTCGCCCTGCCATCCATAATACTCTGAAGGGAAATAAGGCATAGAGTTAGGCTGCGGAGGGTACCCCGACCCAGACACGTACGGAGCCCACGGGGTTCCCGCCCAGTCATACGGCGGAGGCATCGGCGGCTCTAGTGGTCTTGGCCACTGCGACCCGAACCCGTCACCCGGAGGGGGGTTCGGCCAAGTTGAAGGTGTCTCTGACCACACCAGCGAAGGATCCTGCCAGGCCGGAGGTATGTTCGGCCAGTGCGCGCCGAAGCCTCCCATCGGAGAAGTCCAGTGCGGTGCGGGGTTCGGCCACTAGGGCCGAAGTTGTCGTATAGGGGACCCGACCGCTGGGGCTCGAAGCTATTGTACGGGGGGTTCGACCATTGTTGCTCGGAACCACCGTGCGGAGCATCAGGCCATTGTGGCCCGAAGTCCTCGTGCGAAGGGTTCACCGGCTTCGGACCGAAGCCACCCTTCGAAGGTCTTGGACCCTTCGGTTGTTTTAGCTTAGCGTGCGGACATTCTTCTTTGGCTCTCCTCTGATGCTTGTTTAACAATATGCTATATGTCACCTTCGGCCTCTTGCGAGCCTTAGCAGAAGGGGTGTTGATGTTCTGTTTCCACACTCCTACCTCGGGGTTCTTTGGTACGAGTGTGCGAGTGCGCGGTTCTCCAACAATCACACCATTTCCTTTAGAAGACTCGGCCTGTTCTGGCTGAATCAACACCTTTTTCTCACCGAGGTCGACGGCGTTGACTGGAAAAGGATCTTTATCCAGCTTCATCTTTGGATCATGGTCTATCTTTAATCGTCCTTCTTCTATGGCCGATTGTATCTGCCGTCGAAAAACATTGCAATCATTAGTATTATGAGAATGTGAATCATGCCACTTACAGTATGGATGCTTCTTTAACTCGTCGGCATGTGGGATAACTTGACCCTTAGGTAACCTAAGAAGCTGACTCTTTAAGAGGAAATCAAATATTTTATCACATTTAGTCACATCGAACGAGTACTTGACCTCATTAAGTCTATTCTTTGTGGGGGATGGTCGTAGTTCGAAGCAAGTGATAGGTTTGTTTTTAGTGTTTGTAACCCATTCGCCCGCGTACATGTCGGCCGAATCCTCCTCCTCTGACCCCTCCTCATCAGAGCATTCCATGATGTGGATTTCGGCCCTAGGCTTGCTAAACATCTTAATAAATTTCTTATCTTTGGCTCAGCCTTCTTGGACCAGAGCGTGCTGTAGAACTTGGCTAACTTTTAAAAAGTTTTGGTTATCTAACCTTTCTTTAAGTTCGGAACGCAACCCATTAAAAGCTAATTCCGCCAAGTCCCTTTCTGAAATATTAAGACTAAAACATCGGTTTCTAGTATCCCTGAAATGCTTGATATACTCAGAGGCGCTCTCACTAGATTTTTGCTTAACTGATGTCAAATGCGAAAGCCTAAGTTCTGTTTCACCCGTGTAGAAATAATCATGGAATTTCTGTTCTAAATCATCCCACATGTGTATGGAGTTCGGCGGGAGCGCCGAAAACCAAGTGAAAGCTGTGCTGGATAGCGAGAGAGGAAATAGTCTAACCTTTAGGGCATCTATCCCACTAACCTCTCCACACTATGCCAAAAATTGACTAACATGCTCTAGTGTGGTCCTGCTACCCTCGCCATCGAATTTAGTGAACTCTGGGATCCTATAGCCGCGGGGGTAGGGTACTGTATCAAGATGATCAGGGTATGGTTTGCGATAAACCCTAACTCGTCCCTTGGGCACGAAGCCGGCACACTCCCTAAACAGTGCGTGGACCCGCTCATCTATATCATCTTGGTAGTTTGTTTGCATGTGCCTCTTAGGTGGGGGCGCGACACGCGGTGGGATATCGGCGTGTCGGCCATGTGCTTCTTCCCTACGCGCTATTTGTACATTGTGCTCGTGTCCGGGCACCTGCGCGTGTGGTGCGGGTAGCGCGGGTATTGTGTGGTATGCAACATTAGTTTGACCATAGGTATAATGATTGGTCTCGACCATAAGTGATGAGGCCAGAGACATGTTTGTCGGAGGTGCACTAGCTATAGGAACCGGGGGTACGACCTCAGTGAAGCCGAACCTTCTGAGAGTTGCCTCTACTTGGGAGCTGACTGCTGAATCTAAACGGTTGGCTAGCGAAGCGCTAACGGCCTGATCTACTGATGCGGCTATTTTTTGCTCAATTTCTAAAGAAGATAAACGAGGCGATACCGGTGTTACCTAGACCTGAGCGAGGTCGGGGGTGACGATGTCGCGCTTGACGAAGCCCGCGCGTGTCTTGATGTAGCCCCCAAGCATCATGTCTTGGAGCGCCTTTAGCTTTGCCTCGATCTCTGCTCGGTCTTCTGCGGGGATATCTTCAAGTGTAGGTGACATTATGTTGCGGTTGGCGATATCCGCGCCTCCTATTGCGTCCATCGATGGTGTAGATGTGGTAGTCGATGTAGATGTACCGGTGGCCGAAGTAGACGTACTCATCATGTTGGCATAGCTCATCCCTAGCGGAGTCGCCAAAAAGTGTGTTGACATGAAAACGTGCCCCCGCACTTGGGTTAGTTCGGCAATCCAAAAGTGCACGGATACTTAGGGACATGCCTAAGCGTGACGTGGCACCGATGCCGCGTTCCGACTACCCTTAATAGTGATAAGGGGGGTGGAGTCGCCAGGTAACCAGATTACACAAAATAATCCAATTAGCCAAAAGAAATAGATTAAACAGAATGAAATCAGCAAACCAGTCGGAGCCCGCCTGGTTCAAAGTCTGGTGCGAAGGGTGCGCCGAAGGGTACCTTCAGCGTCTGGTGCGAAGTGCTCCGCCGAAGGGTGCTTCGGCGTTCGGACTGACCCGGCCGAAGGTAGACTCTAAACGGATCTGGAAGCGGTGATCACCTCCGAACAGCGAGGTTCAGCGTGCGATCTCCGATACAACGAATTACAGAAGTGTGACGTGATGGCCACGTGCGAGCGCAACTTCGTTTGGTGCGGAGTATGGTCGTGGCGAAGCTTGCGACGAAGTGTGCCGGTCGAAGCCTGCGGTCTTGTCGAAGGGTGTCCTGGGGACCTCCGGAACCGGTCTCTCAGCTCCGGACACCTCTGGCAAAGGGGCTCCGAACGTGCGAACCTGCAACAGAGACGATGCGAAGTACCAATTTGGTCTTAGGACTGAATTCTGCTGGGTGTTGCACGGGTGGCGAAGGTAGCAATCTATTACGCAGATTTGCGGATACTTCACAGGCGTAGTAACAAGGCGATAGCAATCTATTACGTAGATTAACGGGTACTTCACAGGCGAAGTACCAAGGCTTACCACTGTTCCGTAGTGGCGGACGGAGGGCTTCTAGGCAAACCCACGAAGAGGTATAGAAAAGTAAAGGTAAAAGTAAAGGTACGATCAAAGCATGGCTTTGGTTTGGTTTGAGTTGGGGGGCTCTCCACGCCGGCCATGCCTCTCTATTTATAGGGGGTTAACTCCCAATCTAATCTGCTATTAATCTGGCCGGATAGAGATAAAGATTGAGCTGGCGATGCAAACAGCTCTATCTCTACCGAGGTGGGCTTCGGCCAGGCCCGTCGAGGCCTGCTCCTTGGGCCGAAGCTTCGGTAGCGTGGGCTTCGGCCAGGCCCATCGAGGCTGGCTCCTCGGGCCGAAGCTTCGGTAGCATGGGCTCCGGCCAGGCCCGTCGAGGCTGACTCCTCGAGCCGAAGCTTCAGTAGCGTGGGCCTCCGAAGGCTTCCTGGCCGAAGCCCATGGGCTGGCTAGAGGCTTTCGGAGCCCATAGCTTGGTGGACTTCGGACAAACCCTGGACATGTGCACTTTCGGCCCAAATCACCAAAAATTGATATTTTGATAATTTAGCCATTACTGCTATTTTTTGCTATCAACACCTTTTTTAAGTATTTGACAGTGTTTGTGCCAGGAAAAAAAATGTAGCCTTGGGTGTCTTTGCTGCTGGGATGTGGTCTATTTGGCTAGATAGAAACAACTATGTTTTCAATAACCAATTATCTCATAATGTTCTTTCTTTACCTTACAAAATGACTTGTTTTGTGTCTCAGTGGAGGACCTTGGCGTCAGCTCGACTATTGGGCGATGTGTCAATAGCAAGTGATCTGCTTTGTGCAAAAATCAGAAAGATGTCCACGGAGATGAACTCAACAAGAAGTTCAAGCTGATGAAATAAAGTTCCGTTTGTCTTCTTCGGTGTGTGGGGCTGTTGGGTTGTCAAAGTTTTCAAGACTTCTTCTGTTGGGTTATGCGGTCCTGTTTTGCAGTAATGCTTTTGGGTTCTGTTTAGTGCTGGGTGATTTGTTGGTCTGTTGTCGATTGGGGTTTATTTTGGGTGTTCTTGGCTTGTGGCAGTGGCCTATATATGAGGTCTCTCGTTAGTGTCTGTTCTGCGCTGGTGTCTCCAACATAAACTCGTAAACTATTTGGCTTTCAATAAAAGTCAGGCCTAACGTTGTTAGGCCTGGTTCTCTAAAAAAACAGGCTATAAATAATTGCTACTCCTATCTGTACTTACCTGAATCTAATCCATATTCTACCACTGAAAGTATTCCATAATGACAGTTTTTATTAACTCGAACGATCTGTGGCAAGATTCCAGAAAATCAGGTGATCAAAAAAGACATACAGACACCGGAAAACGGGCAAATTAATGTGGGCCAAGAAATGATTTTAGAAGCCGATGCTTTCCTACTGATTTAATGCCTAGATTTTGACATCTGAACAAACGAAAGGCATCAAAGCTAGAAACTTCATCAACTAACATGTCTATTACAGTTGAAAGGTGAATAGTAAAAACGCCTTTTCACCACCAACTAACGATTGACCAGCAAAAAGTTCAGTTGATTGAAGTAGGAAAAATCGACCAAACTGAAAAACAAATTACGAAATTGTGTTCTCTCATACTGATATGCATCGTTTCGAAGAAATTAAGGAAGATGGAAGATTGATTATTTAGAATTAGAGCGATTTATATTTTTCTATGAGGGAAAGGAACATTTTTTAGAACTTTGAAAGATGAAGTAATAAAATCATGAGAATTAAAAGATGTCACCTGATGAACTTGCGTAATCTATGAAAGAACACCAAAAACAAGCATTACGGGATATTCACGTATTAATGTAGTAAAAATAGCTAGCTCCGATCCATTTATATATATCATTTAAGTTAACAAAAACAAGTTCTACATAAAACATCTTAATTATCTGACAAATTAACACTCCTACCGACAAATTAAGTACTCTACGTCTCTACCACACACGAAGAGTGGCCAAGAAAAGCCCAACCAACACCGTGGCCATGCCCGCCGACGACCTCCGGTCCACCGCCGACGTCGTGGACCCAGTGATCGGGTTGTTGTGCTGGTAGTACCACGGGAACCACGGCAGGATCGGGTTGGGCGGCGGCGGGGCCGGCCCAGCTGGGAACCCACTGCCGTACGGCGGCGCGAAGGTTCCCGGCATGACCCCAGGAGGCGTCAGCTGGAAGCTCCCCGGCGGCGGCGGCGGGTAGATGCCGCCAAAGCCGCCGCCAGTACTACCGCCACCTGTCCACGGCGGTGGCGGAGGGTAGCTGTTCACCATGCCACCAGAGGTCGGCGGCGGCAGGCACGGGTACGGGCAGTCCGGCGTGTCGGCCACCGCGGTGGTGGTGGAGAGCATCATGATCGCGCCGACGAGGACGGCGGCATAGAAGTGTCTAGACATGACTGTGCGCGTGAGCTCGCTTGCGTATGTATGTGAGAGAAAGAGAGGGCACTGGGCACTTGATTGATACTGTGTATCAGACTATCAGTAGGTGGGGCAGTGTAGTGGTTGCATTGCACCGATCGAGACTCGAGAGGACGACGACGATGGCTTTTGGTTAATGGGAAATTCGGTGGTAGAAGAGTTGGTGAGTTGGGCATGATCGATCAATCAATCACTTGCAATGACAGCGACATCGTTGGGTTTGGTCCACGATAACACGGGAGAGAACAACATAAAACATGGAACAATTCACCTATTAGACTAATTGCAAATGTAAAAACAATGCTTATCAGACTAGTGATGAATAGATCTATAATCTAACTTGGGTTAACCCAGGTATCTGCAGGTTAGTTAACTAGCTCTTCGTTAGCCCATTCACTACGGGAGAACAGATTTTCGACGAGTACCATAGACACTTTGCAAATCTCTTTTGTATTCAACGAAAGGTTCGCTGAGTGCTACGCTCGGTGAAGGGCATGACAAATCCGTTATCAGTATAGTGGGGTTTGCCGAGTGTTTTTATCAGACACTTGACGAAAGGTTCCTCGAGTGCCATACATACACTCAACGAAAGGTTCGTCAAGTGCCATACATACACTCAGTGAACAAAAGTAACTTTATGGTGGGCAAACATACATGACAGACGATTTATCGAGTGCCCAATGTTTGACACTCGGCAAATAAAAAAACCGAAATTTAAAAAAATAAAAAATGTGCAACACGGGGCGAACATCTTGTACACACATTTGATCGAACATCTGGTGGGCGCGACGTGTCGCGGAGGGGGGGGGGGGGGGTAGGTCAGGGCACTACCTGGTAAGCCAAGGCGTCTCGCACCACGCGTGGCAGGGCGCGGTGAGGAGGACTGCGCAAAAGGCACGGTGTGGCGTGGCGTGGCGAGGAGGGCCACACGACAAACATTTTTATTTTTGCTAAAAATATTTTTCATTATTTTTTTTGATAGTTTTTGTGAAATATTTTCAAATTTATTGGGTAATGACTAAAAATAGATTTAAAAACATGAATATAATTTTTTTGGAAAATTTAGTTGATTATTTCATGTAGTTGAAGTTCAAATTTGATCTATTTCAATTTATATCTTAGAAACACACTTAATGAATAAAAAAGTAAACTGACCCAGAAAAATACTAAATTCTTATATTAGATAAGGTATATTGTATTTTAATTATAAAAAATTTCAAATTCAAACAAAAATTTAACCCTTGATTTTCTTTCAAACATATCACATTTCCTCTTTAATCCCTAATTATTCCTCCGAGAATCTCCAGTTTATTAACATCTTACGTGACAACTTTCTCAAAACATTTTTAAACTTTTATCATAATATCTAAGTATCATATTATGACACCATGATAAGTCTCATATTTTTAGATTTCATTTGATTTTTTTAAAATTAAAAAACTATTAAGCTCCACATTGCCGATCGAGTGTCGCAACCTAGATTTTTCAAAATTTCTTTCAATTTAGTGCATAAGAACTAGAAATATACTAATAAATATGCATATGATTTTTATATAATTTTTGGTTCATTATTATAGGAACCGACAGTTCAAATTTCACTTATTTAGATTTAAATCCTAGAAATATAGTTAATGAATTAAAAAATACCAAACATAACTAAAAAAAATTGAAATTTTTACAGAGAATAATAAATGTTGTATTTTGAATGTATAAAAAATTTCAAGCTAAAACTAAATTGAAAATATCAAATATGCTCGAAACAAGGTTCATAGAAAAAATATTTTGGGGATTTCGCCGAGTGTTTTTTTTAAAAACACTCGGCACACACAAGGGTTTACCGAGTTCTTTTTAAAAATAATTCGGCAACCCCCCCAAAAATAATTTTCTTCCCCCGCGCACACACGTTGTCGTGATGACCGTTAGCATAATTTTTTTTCGTTTTTTGCCGAGTGTTGTAGGGTTGACCGAGTGTTTTTTACTTAGGCATTGTTGATGTCAAGATTTGGTAAAGCTCAGGCCCACTAAGGGTGTCGCACGATGAATATAAGTCAAAGGAGTCCGGTCAAAGGTGGTCAAAGAAGCCTGTCCATATTGTTACAACATGACCGGATATGAAGGAGCCGATAAAGGTGAGAGAAGAAAAATATGATCCATAATCGATTACAATCAACCAGACTATAAATATGTATCTAACTAGCTAGGTTTAGGACACACACAACAAATCACAACCAACTATTCTTTCAGCGCATCACCATCCTTTGGTTCCCAAGGTTAATCCCGGCTGGACTTGGCACTCAGAGCCGGGCTGCTTCATTTCGATCTCTGGTGAATAGGTGAGTCCCACCACCCCGACGGTCAAATCGAATCGGTCTGTGTTCTTCAAGGCAGTATCATATCAATCTCTTGAGGCATCGGTCTGGTCAGTGTAATCATCGATTTATCTTGGTATATTTGCTAGATCTAAGGCTGCATCACTTTGATATCTTAGATTGACGTGAGTTAGGTGTCATAGTTTGAGGCTTCATCAATTAAGTCCGACATCTCATTCTATTGTATCTGGTTCATGTTGTATACCATTCATCTAAATAAAGTACACTCGTTGCACAGAAGTGATATTGATTTATCGTGACTAGCAACTATCATGGTTAGGTCTGATCTTGCAGTTACAGTAATTTAATGGTATGGCTGCATTGTTTAGTATGCTGAGTTTAGTTTCTATCAGAGTACAAGATGATAGGTTATCTTCAATTTTGCAGCACTCTATACACATCTAGGAGGTGCTCATCGACCCTTACACACAAGGACTTTACCTACCAACCGATGGCGTGCTTATCCTGACAGAATAGTCATGGTCATCGGCCTTGTGGCCGATCGGCGCATTTATTCATGTTTATGTTATTCTCACCATAGTCATCAGTTTGGTAGCCGATCGACGTTGCTACTAACATTATTTTCTCTAGATCCTTATCAGTTGCAGATTTAAACTGATTGGCACGCTTAGAACCTTTTTTCTAAGATTATAGGACCTGTACTGGAGTTAAGCATATCTCTCAGGCCACGCATGTGACCAAAAAAGACAACAACACGCTTTTTGGCACTCTCGGTGGAACCTTCTTCAGACCATTCATCCATGGTAGGCGAAGTTAACGGCAGCAACATCATCTCGATCACTATGGAGGCATTGACCGATGAACAAAGGATGGAGGTACAAGACCACGTGGAAAACTAAAAGAGATTGTGCCTCGAAGATTTCGGCATGACTCGATCTGGTCCTGTCGAGAGGATTCAGTTGCTGAAACCAGCCGTGGCTAGGGAAATCGCTTAGCAGGTCGAGAGTCCGTAGGTCACTTTTTAGGAAACTGTCGACAACGCTCTCCATCACGCTCTCATCAATTAGTCCGAGGTATTGTTTAATACCTTACATGGGTTGATCAAGAAGATTGTTGATGGGACGATTGCTCAAGAGCTGACACAAGGTCCAGTCTATTTCCTGACTAACCATCTTCGTCCGCTACAAAACCCTCAACATGTTTGGTCGATGGCGCCACCACAAGGGCCGATAAGGCAAGGCCCACTGAACACTTCATCTGGCTAGGAGGTTGACATGACAGTCTCATTACCTACCCCTATGCTCCAAGGGCTGGGCAGACATGACTCCTCCTAGAATATGTATCTCTTCGGAAGAGGTACGCCACCCTCCCAGCCTTCAGCTGTATCGTATGGGCCGATTTGGCAAGAAGTACCCAAACCTACGTATGAATTTCTAGGAACATGCTGCCTGACCTTGTGTCGCCAAGGGGGGCACCCGATGGCATCCCTTAGGGATATCATCAGACCGCATACTACGGAGTACCGCCCTATTCCAATGAAGAACAAAGATACAATGTTGTTTGAATGGATCAATATCAGTAGCCTCTAATGATTGATTGATACCCCACGCCGAACCAGTAGGAAGATGATTGGGTGAACCGAATCACTGAAGTTATTTGGGACCAGTTTGGGCTCAAGCCTAAAGATCAGACATATGTATCCGTACCCGGAGTGGTTCAATCAGGTGCCACTACCGAATCGATACAAGATCCCCGACTTCACCAACTTTTCGGGTCTGGACTTGGTCTCCACGATCGAGCATATTAGCCGTTTTATCGCCTAGTGTGGTGAGCCATTGGCCGAGGAAGCACTCAAGGTCAGGTTCTTCCTGCTATCACTATCAGGATTAGCTTTTGCGTGGTTCTTGTCACTACCAGTGAACTCTGTCAAAGGATGGGCAGATCTGGAGAAGAAGTTTCACACATATTTCTTCGCTGGCATACATGAGATGAAGCTTACCGACTTGACGATAGTAAATTAGAAGATGGACGAGTCAGTGCAAGATTACGCGCAAAGATTCCGTGACTTGAGAAGTAGGTGCTATAGCATGAACCTCAGCGACACGCAACTGTCTGAGTTAGCATTCTATGGCTCCTGAATTCAATAAAGGAAAGGTTTTCATCACAAGAGTTCAAGAGCCTCTCATACCTGGTACAACGGGTATTGGCCCATGAGAGCCAATTCAAGGAGGAAAAAAGGGACATATATCAGAAGAAAGTGGCGTATACACAGGCATTCCATTCAGACTACGATGAGGATAGTGGATTCGATGCGGAGGCCGGCTTGGCTAAATGGACTAGAAACAAGAAGCAGATCACGTGTCCTTGGGTAAAGGCAGATGATAAAGAAGAAAAGTATGATTTCAACATCAGTAAGGCTGATAGGATATTTGACCTATTGCTCAAAGAAAAGTAGATCTAGTTGCCACCTAATCACGTGATATTACCCATTGATGAATTGAAGAAGAGGAAGTATTGTTAGTGGCATAACTCCTCGTTGCACTACACTAACGAATGCAAGGTATTTAGAGAGCACTGTGATATGTAAGGCCGATGTCATTAAGTATATGCTATCGGCCCCAATGTTGAAAGGGCATATCAGAAAATGGGTCCTCGCTCTCACTGAATTTGACTTTATATATGAATAGGCTAAGGAAGTAAAGGGATAAGCGATAGCCGATTTTATAGTCCAGCACAAAGATGAGGCGGCGACTCATGTTGAGCTGATACCATGGACCCTATTCTTTGATGGATCAGTTTGTCAGCATGGATGTGGTATAGGCCTGGTGATTATTTCCCCTCAAAGGGCATCATTTGAATTTGCATATACCACCAGACCATTCTCCTCCAATAATCAGGCCAAATACGAAGCATTATTAAAAGGGTTACAACTATTGGAAGAAATGGGTACCGATACAATAGAAATTTTGGGAGACTCTCTGCTATTGATGAGGCAACTATCAAACGAGTACCAATGCAATGACGACATGCTAAAAGAATATCATGATCGGTGTCAATCCATAATGTTAAGCTTCCGAAGCGTAACTCTTACTCATATCTCAAGGGAGCAGAACTCAGAAGAAAACGATTTGGCCCAAAAGGCGTCAAGATATAAGCCGATGGCTAGGACGATCGAGGTAGAGATCACGGAGATAGATGCCGATGACTGGAGGTACTGTATCATTCATTATTTGAAAATCCCTTGATATTGGCACAAAGAAAGCTCAGATATCAAGCAACGAGATACGTTCTGCTCGGAGAAGACTTGTACCATCGAACGACCGATGGAGTTCTCCTTAAATGCATAAGCGTAAAAGAAGCTAAGGTAGTGATGTGTGAAGTACATGATGGCATATGTGGGACACACTAGTCAGCCTAGAAAATGAAATTGTTGATTCGGAGAGCAGGTTACTTTTGGCCGACTATGGTGGAGGACTGTATAAAATATTATAAGGGGTGCCATGACTGTCAAAGGTTTGGAGCTATTCAAAGGGAACCCGCATAGGCAATGAACTCGATAATTAAACCCTGACCCTTAAGATGTTGGGGCATCGATATGATCCGCCAAATCTACCCAACATCAAGTAAAGGACATAAGTTCATATTGGCAGCTATAGATTATTTCACGAAATGGGTAGAGGTTGTTCCACTCAAAAGGGTTACTTCTGCCGATGCCATTGAGTTCATCGGAGAACATATAATATATCGGTTAGGGATTCCATAGTCCATCACCACAGATCAAGGGACAATTTTCATATCGGAGGAGTTCCAACAATACGTAGCCGATATGGGAATCAAACTCTTAAATTCATCGCCATATTATGCACAGGCTAATGATCAGGCCGAAGCATCCAACAAGAGTTTGATCAAGTTAATAAAGCGTAAGATCAACGAACAACCGAAGCGTTGGCATCGGTCTCTGTCAGAAGCACTCTGGCTTATCGGATGGCATGACATGGATCTACTCAAGTACTACCATATCAGTTAGTCTACGACCATGAAGTTGTACCACAGTGGGAAAATAACATCAGCTCTAGAAGGATTACACTACAAGACCAACTCACAATCAATGATTATTATAATTTAATGACGGATGGCTTAGACGATCTAGCTTAGGTCCGATTAAGAGCCCTCAAGAAGATTGAAGAGAACAAAGCAAGGGTTGCTAGGTTTTATAACAAGTAAGTGGTGCCCAAGTCATTTGAACAGGGAGAACTCGTGTGGAAACTTATCCTACTGATCGGGTCTAAGGACAATTGGTTCAGTAAGTGGTCGCCTAATTCGGAAGGACCCTTTCGAATACATTAATTAGTGCCTGGGAATGCCTATCTGCTCTAAGGATTATATGAAGAAGTGTTCGGGAAAGCTTTGAATGGAAAGTACTTGAAGAAATATTTTTTGAGCGTTTGGATAATTGCCTAAAGATCTACACGCAAACATCAAATAACCAATACCGATGGCATTGCCTTTAGACGGCCGATGCTGAAGCATCACCCTTAGACACAAAGACTCAAGACCAAATCAAGGGATCAATGATAATATAATGTTTGAGTTACAAGTCAAACATTATATTCAAGGGATCAATGATAATATAATGTTTGAGTTACAAGTCAAAGATCCAACACAAAGAAATTCAGAGAAGAGCGTGACGAATGGCCTTGATCGCCCGTAACCGGACCACATCGACACTCTGAAGGATAGAGCAGTCCTTGATGTATGAGCCGAGGACATCTCGAATGGTGGATGGCACCGGCGAGCTGGCCTCCTTGGGTTTCGATGTGAGCCGAGGAGGCCAAAACACCTTCCTTCTCGACAATCTTCACCCGGACCCCATCTAGCCTCAAGTCTAGGTCGGTTTCCTCCACCCGCAACTGGTCATGCTCGCTGGTGTCATGGCTGCTAACTCGCTCCGAACGCGATCTAGGAGGATACCATCAGCAAGCACTGCTTCATCGTGGATCTTGATCACCTCCCGCTATGATGCACAACTAGCGTGATCAGCCATTTGCTTCAACGCCTGCTGCACGTCCGGCCGATGGAATTCTAGGTGCGCGGACGGTGTAAAGGCGTTAACCAACTTCTGGGAGAGGAAGTCCACGATGTCATTGAAACGCCCCCTTATTGGCCCCGAGTCATTGACCAGGACCTCCACCGAGTCTTCTAGGTGGTGCAGCAGGTCCAACAAAACCCCATTTACTTCCGGAGACAACTAAGTTGCGGTTGAGAAAGAGGCATCGGTTACTTCTTCGTCTTCAAGATATGGTGTTATATCAAAAGGGAATTTCTATATGAAGGACTGAAAAGAAGAAATAAAGTTAAACAAAAGTCAACCACATTGTGACAATAAGTACAAATGTGCTTACGTTAGCAGGCCTAGCAGGGGCAGCCGATCATGGAGCATCATTGGCGGGAGAAGCAACAATATCATCATCCGCTATAGCAATCGGTAGGGTGTGTGACCCCTCCTCTTTAAGACTACCTTCGGGGGCAAACGAGTCTGCGGTGTCCAGCATCGACTGCATTTAAATCTGATTGCATTTAAGGTCGATGTTAGCTACGCGAAAAGCAACAAGAAGATAAAGCAAGTAAAGTACCTGACGAGAGCTTGAAGTAGGAGGAACCCCAACATCGGTCGCTACGCCAGCAATGATAGCGGTCGGCGACCCACCTTGTGGTGCATCAGCTTCAACTGTTGTGTCCATATCAGCAACACTAGCCAATACACCAGAATCAATAGTTATGACCACCAGTGTACCGGCCCCAACGATGGTTTCTGCAGTAGTATCTCTGGCGGGCGAGGTCGATTGGGCACCGGTTGGATCATCAACTATTTAGTTAAATGCCATGTGAAGAGATGTGACAACATGGAAAGAAGAAGGTTGAAAAGGAAAAAGCGTTAGACATCATAAATGTAAAGAAAGTACACACAGTGTGAAGATGTATACATACATACCTGAGTCAATGAAGGCACATCAACAACAGTAGTGGCTTGTGTAGCCAGAGGAGCAGGCGGCATCGACTGAAGAAAAAGAGAGGCATTGCAGGAAATTTTACAAAGGATAAAAGTTCACCACACATGACAAAAAACCAAAGTCAGAAGGATTACTTGGCTAGAGTGGGCTCTAGTGGATCAACGAACCACTACGTCCGATGCTCTACGCTTGTGACCCAGAACCTTGACTCGCCTCTTGGTCAACAACTCCGTTAGGGTAGGAGCCCCACTACCCAAGATGCTAGTGGCCGATGTCGGCCCATATTCTATCGACATTCCACTCTGACTCACTAGTGGATCATCCACTCCCTCCTCCTGCATAGTATGAGGATAAGCAAGGAACAAGGTAGAAAGTAGAATGAACAAAAGTAAAATTGAATGTGTTTACCTAAGAAGCCTCATAGATGTAGCCAGGATATAGCCGTTCACAGTATGTCTTTGAGTGCCGGTTGAAGAGGTGCCTTGCCCATTTGTCCCACCACTGGACAAAGTCAACGGAGCTGGTGCTGCATGCCCACTAGGGGGAAAGATCACCATAAGGAACCTTGTTGGCCTCTCGGTAAAAGTGGTCATACTCCGAACCGTCTGTATCCTCTCCGTGAATTTTGATTCGGCCGATGAAAAATAGGTGAGGTGGTAGCTAACCGAATCCTAATTGTCACGAGCAAACTGTCAAATTATAAAATTCGTAGGAGGCTTTCGGGATGTGGCCGATAGTGAAGTTGACAGGAAAAAGACAAGGAGTGATCAAGGTTTTAAAGATTCTAGTGGACTCCTCATTTCGGCACACATCGACTAGGAGAAACCCACGGGGATATTCATACTCAAATAGAAACTCATATGCAAACCAAACAATTTTCTTTTCTTAGAAGCCGTAGTAAAACCCTGGGAAGCAAAGGCTCAGAGATTTGGCGACATTCGGAAATTGGAATGGCAGGCGACCGCCTCGCGTAAAGATGAACACTAGCAATAAGTTGGATCGGCTGATTTAGGATAATCGTAGGGGAACTCCATCGAGGGTGATGGTAGAGGGTGATGATGACCGATAATTTCGAAGCATCGGTTACCCTTTAATGCTTCAAAATTTAGGGGCATGTGTTGACGCCAAGATTTGGTATAGCCTAGACCCACTAAGGATGTCGCACGATCAATAGAAGTCAAAGGAGTCCGGTCAAAGGTGGTCAAAGAAGCCCGTCTATATTGTTATAACATGACCGGATATGAAGCAGCCAATAAAGGTGAGAGAAGATAAAGATGATTCAGAATCGGTTATAACGTGGATTACTTGGATGGCAAGTCTCCGGACTATAAATATGTATCTAATTAGCTAAGTTAGGGACACACACACAAACAACCACAACAAACGTTTCTTTCGGTGCATCGCCACCCTTAGGTTCCCAAGGTTAATCTTGGCGGGACTTGGCACTAGGAGTCGGTTACATCGACTCGGTCCGTGTTAATAAAGGATCCATCGTATCAATCTCTTGAGGCATCGGTCTGGTTAGTGCAATCACCGATTTATCTTGGTATATTTGCTAGGTCTAAGGCTGCATCACTTTGATCTCTTAGATTGATGTGAGTTAGGTGTCATAGTTTGAGGCTTCATCAGTTAAGTCTGACATCTCATTCTATTTTATCTGGTTCATGATGTATACCTTTCATCTAAATAAAGTATGCCCGATACGCTGAAGTGTTACTGATTTCTCGTGACTGGCAATTGTCTTAGTTAGGTCTGATCTTGCAATTACGGTAATTTGATGGTATGGATGCGTTGTTTGGTATGTCGAGTTTAGTTTCTATCGGAGTATAAGTCGATAGGTTATCTTCAATTCTACAGCACTCTATACACATCTGAGAGGTGCTCATTGGCCCTACGCACAAGGACTTTACCTACCAGCCGATGGTGTGCTCAGCCCGATAACATGGTCATGGTCATCGGCCCTATGGCCGATTGGCACATTTATTCATGTTTATGTTATTCTCGCCACAGTCATCGACTCCGTTGCCAATCGGCGTTGCTACTAACATTATTTTCTCTGGCTCTTTATCAGTTGCAGGGTCAAATTGATTGGAACGCTCAGAACCCTTTTTCTAAGATTATAGAACCTGCACTGGAGTTAAGAAGATATCCTCGGCCACGCGTGTAACCAAAAAAGACACCAATAGACACTTAGCGAACCCTCTTTTCGCCGAGTGTTTCTGTTTGCTGAGTATTTTTTCAAAAACACTCGCAAACAATTATTCACCGAGTGCCTAAAATAATGAACTCGATGAAGATTTTGACACTCGGTGATTTTCCATTTTCCTATAGTGATTCCAAAGAAAATTAATTTAGCTTTCGACTCATGAGAAAAAGTTTTATCTACACCCTAAAAACTAGCTCGCACAAGGAAAGATTCTGACATTTTAACTTAGATAAACTCTCTCTCACACCTGATATTGAACTATTTCAAGAAGCTCGGGCTTTAGTGCTTTATGTTAGAATAAGATCTCTGGAAGAGTGGGGGACCGAGTCCCTCTCCTCCACACTAAAGTCTCAGTTCTTCCAACTAATCCCCGGGTCTCTCATGCCCTGATCAAGGATGCCCCAACCGATCTGGTTAAGGGGCCCGTACCGCAGAGCGCCATACAAATAAGGGAGAGGCTGGTGATGAGTGCTTCTTGATGCTCACGTTGCCACATACTCTCTTGGCCCCTAAGACACTAGATCTGCTCAAGCATTGCAGTAGTGGGAAGCACCCTGACCTTCATGCCATCATCCTCCTCTCTAGCAAAACCTGAAGGTGTTGTTTGGACAAAAACATATCGGTATCATTCTCAGTCACACATGTGACTTGGGAGATCTGCTTAACTTCAGTGAAAGTCCTAAAATCTTTTGACCCTACAACTAATAAGATAAATAAGAAACATTAGTAGCAACCCCCATCGGCTATCGAGCTAATGGCCACGTATACGTCGAGTTACACGTATTGATCGAGGGAATTTATAGCACGTGATGCATATAAGCCATCGAGTGTCACGAGACAAGAACCTGGCCATCAGGCCGATCGGGCAATTGGCCGATACATAGTACCCACACCGATTAGGTGGATGATCATGCAAGTGATGCACTGTATATTCTAGCCGATTGACGATCCCCAATGCAGATGAGATGTGACATGGAATTAAAGATAACCTACCGGCTCGCCCTCCAATAGAATCTAAACCTAGTATACCAAAGAGTGCATCTATACTATCAAATCATCATAACAGCAAGATCAGACTTAACCAATACAGTTGCTAAATCACAAATAACTCATAGTATTTCAACACCTCAGGCACACTTTATTCAGATTAATGATGCACAATAATAAATTAGATACAATAGATCAAGATGTCAGACCTAACCAATGAAGCCTCAAAATACTATATCTAATTATCCGAATCAATCTAAGAGATCAAAACGATGTAGCCTTAGACGACATCGCTGATACATCAAGGTAAACCAATGATTATACTGACCGAACCAGTGTTCACAAGAGATTGAAGCGGTCCAACATTGATCAACACCGATCTGGCTGATACAATCATCGGGGTGGCGAGACTTACCCCTTCGCCGAAGTTCGAAGCTGTTACACCTTGAATTTTTGCTAAATATTATTTTTGAGAAAATTAAAAATTGAGAAAATAATTATTTAAATTGTGAAAAGAATGAAAGGAATTAAAAATATTAAGAAATAATCCACGTTTTGAGTTGGAAAATTTTTGTTAAATTCTCCAAATCAAAAGAATATTTTAGGATTTTTTAACAAATTTTTAGGACTTTTGCAACTAGCATAGAAATTGCAAATGAATTTCAACAATTATTTTAATTGAAAAATGAATTTAATTTCCTATTGGGCCACCTCCTTCTAATCTCTCTCCATGTCCCAGCCCACTCGCGCCATCTCACTAATAGTCGGGCCCCGCTTGTTGGCACCATCCCTCACCCGCACGCGTGCCCCGACCTCTCTACCGTATGGACCCCGCTTGCCAGCCTCGCACGCCCGCTGTTGTCACTAACCCGTGGACCCCACCTGTCAACTCCGTCGTTTCCAAACCGAACACTTGCCGGAATCCCCAAAATCGTGTCGCCGCCAATAACCCTAACGCCTCCGCCCGTGATCTCTGGCCATCCGACCCGTATAAAACCCTCCGCCTCGATATCACAAACCCGCTCCACCCCCTAGCTTCACCGATCACCGTATCATCACTGGTGAACTCCAGAAAACCTTTGTCGCTCTGTTTAAGCTCTGGTGGCCTCCACTCGCCGCCGGTGACCTCGCCAAGCCCCACCACCAGCACCACCGTGCCGCCACCACCTCCTCGTCCTTGGCATCGACCCCGTTCGGCCTCCCCGTTGCCAGATCTCACTGGAGTCGTTCACCCGAGGGATGTTCCCCGCCTCCACTTGCCACCAGCTGCCGTTCGTCATCACCGGTGACCATCTCAGGTACCAAGATGATCCCCGTCCTATTCTAGTTCCATTCCTGCCTTCCGCTTGCCTCGCCATCATTTGTCATCACTGGTAGCCTCACCACCACGCTCGGTAGTCACTGGAAATGCTCCCACATGCTAGATCATGTGGCCTTGTGTAACGCCCCGATTTAATAAATCTGGACTTTTATTGAAATTCCATAGAAAATCAATAAATACAAGACGTTCATCACACGACTGTGTACAATATGCCAATCAATCATGGTTCATAGACCATATTATTACAAAAGAGTTAAATCAGAGAGAAACTAGTAAAACAAATTTCCTAGATGAACGCCTTCTTTCAGTCTCGTGCCTTGACTAGGTCGCTACTCCAAACCATCACCCTCCTCATAGTAGACTGCCTCTGGTAGTGTAAGTCAATGGGGGTGAGTACAATCGTACTCAGCAAGCCACCGGATGCAAATATAATGTAGGGTAATAACAAGGAAGGTAGTGGCTAACTTTGCGGAAAAGCATATTTGTAAAGCAGTTAATGTAAGCAAGTTATTAGTATAGAAATTTAAACATGTGTATGCATCATCTTCTAACTCAAGGGGTACAGTCAGCCCACCCTCGCTCAACAGTCCTTACATGCCATGAATAACACAAGCATTCAAGCAACAGTAAACTAACTGCGAGAAGTCACACAACCCGCCCTTGACCGTGGGCTCGACTTTTCGAAAAGATTTAAACTCTGATCAAAGGTGTACTACTGTACCCACAAGGCACACACTCATCCACGGACACCCAAGTGTACGAGATGACCCATACCACAGGAACCCATGCCAAAACCTTCAGCATGGAACACACCAATTTGATAACACCCTCTTATAGGTTTCATATGGTGCCCCAGTCACTTCAGGACAACACCATACCCCCCTTGAGCCACGTCGGTACAAGTCACCCATAGGTTACCCCTTGCCCCTCCACTATGGTGCTTCAAGTTGGTACGATCCATACCTCCAGTTAGGACTTACCCATTAGACTTGTGGTTAGTACGGAAGTATTTTGCAACAGATCCCGCAGACCGGTCCTTATAGTGCCCCGGGTGCGACAAACCAATTCATGAGCTTGCACCTAGAACCCACCATACTTATAACATAGCCAACTCCAACAGAATCCAGAGACGAGAATAACGGGGGAAATCATATAGTAGAATCCAACTATCTACGACTCGTTCTTTTATCCTATAGCAGTTGTGTCAGTACATTGGACACTAGCTAATATAATATTGTAGAGTGACAAAGAGTTTAGGCTCAATAAGCATGGCTTGGGTTTACACACAAGGACGGGGATCTAATAAATATAATTTAGGGCTTGAGATTAGACTAATGCAATATTATCCTATGAGTTATAATGATAATTTATTAAAATATGGGCTCAATTATGATCAAAATGGGGGTTGTGACTTGCCTTGATCCGCAAACGGTGAAGGTGGAACCTCGGGGTAAAACTCCGGATCTTTGACGACGTCGTAGCCTTCCGGTATGGAAAATAAACACGCCATTCAATAAACAATCCAAAAGTCACCAACACAAGCATACATGTTTTTGTTGGATTAAATAAAGCCTTAAATTATATGAAATTATTACCTAAATATTTAAGATTAATTTTTAAAGAGGTTTCTGAATTTTATAGATTGGTATAAGTATTTTCCCTAAGGGGTTTTTATTTTCCTATTTAAATGTGAATTGGAAAGTACCAAGCAACCCTACCGTTTTTATTGTATTAAAATAGTGAAAAGAAGTTATTATGTCCTCTGAAATTAATATATAAATTTTTAAGGGTTATTCTGAATTATTTAATGAAATAGAAATTTAATCCTAAATGGGTTTTTACTTTATTATTTAATAAGAATAAAATGTGCAAACTAAACATACTGTTTTTATTGCATAAAAGTGTAGAGAATAAAAGGACAAATTTTCCAGAATTAAAATGGTCAAATTTGGAGTTAAATTGAGCAAGTTATGAATTTTTAAAGTTTAAACAATTTTCTGAAATTTTATTTAAACAGAAAACAGGCTTGGGTCCACGGTGAGCCAGGCTTACCACGGTCCAGCGCATTGTGCGCGTGGACCAGAGTCCTCTGGACCATCCGATCCAGATCGGGCGACCAGGCGCGAGGCGGGAGTTTTTAAAAGGAAACCGACGGCTCAAATGAGCCCGTACCGGTTCAGCGAGAACCGAGGGGGATGTAATCTGCGCCGTTAGATCCATAACGCACAACTAGGGTGTCGTCCGGCACGCACACGGTATGGGGGAGGCAGATGCCTTAGTCCCCGGCTTCGGCGGCATGGCAGCGAGCGACCACTGACGACGGCGATGGCCTAAGGCCCTAACTTCCGGCCAAAATGGAGAGAGGAGAGAATGGGAAGCGTGACCGTATCGAAGACAGTGGCGGAGGGTGGCTGACGGTGGCTAGTGATGGGAAGAGGCGGCGGGACTTCCTCGGGTCGATGGTGGCGATGGTGATCCGGTGACGGTGAACCCGAACGGAGGCGAGGTCGGGGTTGCTAGGGAGACGACGGACCCGAAGCTGCGGTCGGCGATGGCGGAGGAGGCTACCGACGGTGGATAGCGGCGACCGGAGGGGAGGCAGAGTAGTGGAGCTAAAAATGGGTCGCGGCGCTCTCGAACGTGAGAGCTTGGGCATTTTCGGTTGGCCTGGGCTGCGGTGCGGGGGACAGTTTAAATAGAGGGTCGCCGACGTCGGGTATGGTAGGTTACTGGTGCAAATCGGAGGTGATTCCATTTGTGACACCGGCGAGCTTCCATGCGCTCGGTTTAGCTCCCAAATAGGCTAAAATGCGTTGGCTTTAGATGGTAGGTGATCGCCGGGGTCGGAGGAAAGGAGTCCAGGGCGAATCCCAGCGGATAGAGGCGGCCTGCGGCGAAACAAGGAAGGAGGTTGCCGAAAAACGGAAGGGGGGATCCCCTTCCATCGAAGAAGAAGGACCTGACAGGTGGGGTCCACCTGTCAGTGAGCAGGCATGAGGGGAAAGGTGCCGACAGGCGGGCCAGGGAAGACAGTGACTGAGGCTCTCGCGAGTGAGGCTGACGGGTGGGGCCGGCGGGGCATGACGCGCGGGAGAGAGAGGGGGCAGTGCCGACAGGGTGGCCCCGCCTATCAGCGAACGCGGGTTTCGGACTGGGCCGGGCCGAGGGGAAATGAGGGATGCGGCCCAAAGCTATTAATAAATGTATTTTCCATTTAAATTAATTCCAGAAAATCGATTATTTGTTTAAGGCTGGAAGCACTGTTACTAAAATTTTGTAAAAATTCCTAAAAATATTTCTTGGCTTCTAGATTCCACCATAAATTTTTTAGCTTTAAATTTGGTGTATTTCCCCTTGTCTAGCTTTAATTGGGTTCTTTTAACCTTTTCTTTAATTAAATAATCCCTTTTTATTTCAGAAAATTTATTTCCCTCATTTTTATTTTATTTTTAAATTTGGGATGTTACACCTTGATGAAACCTGTGATGTGGCTCGGTCTAGTGCGTCCATCGTACCGATTTGCTGCGTTTTAATCCTAGACATTGGTCGTCACTTAAGCGCCCCGCCTCGCCCTCCACCATCCGATCAGGATCCGATGGCCCTCACTACACCACAGCATAGAATTCCCTACAGATAAGTTGGTAGGGAAAACCACTTTTAGCGACCGAATGTTGGTCGGGAAAGAGTTTTCCCGACCAACCTTGTCGGTCACTAAAAGTTCGGTAGGCAAAGCTCTTTCCCGACCAACATTTTTTTGCCGACCAACTGTTGGTCGGGGATAAAAACTTTTACCGACCAACAAATTCTTTCCCGACCGACGTTCGTTTCCCGACCGACGGTTGGACACTAGACTTTTACCGACCGACTATCAGTAGGCATAGCTCAAAATCTTTTTCCCGACCAACAGTCTGATAGTGTGAAATTTTACCGACCAACACTTGACTATACTCTCATAGCCTATTGCCAACCAATCATCTCTCAAAACATAAGTGAACATAACTGACCATAATTAAACGAAGAATTGATAGTCAACCATACACGATCTTTTCATTGTATTGATTACTAAAAAATACAAGTTCATCCACCACTTAGTGTGAAAGTCATAATCATCCATAACAAGTTCACAAAAATAATCGGCCTTGATGATCCCAAACAATGGCTAGAAGGTCGTCTACCACGACATACATTAATCCAAAAAGCTACTAATCCATTCGCCCCCAAAATGGTAGCTTGCCTTTTTCCTTCCTACAAAACATGTCAATAAGATAAACCATGTCAATAGATTTATTACAAATCTAATATAAAGTCAATTCAGTTTAGCTCTAATTAAAGCTAGGGGATTGGGAATGTAGTGCGCGTGGAGAGCCAAATAAAAGGTTAGCCAAGTAACCTAGCATTATAGTTACAGGGAGTCGGAACAACTGAATGCAACCACTTCAACATGATGTGCAAAGATACTAAAGAGTAATCTAGTAAGATAGGTACATCATGCTATACTTTTTTATGATGTATGAATGGAATCACAGGTTTATGATATAGAAAAGTGAGTGACTGAGTGCATATAAATTGTGCATAGAAATTTCGGAATGCCTAATAGTAACAACATTGCTACACATTCCCCAGGCATAGTATACTTAAACTAACAACATCAGCCGAACAGAGAAGAATATACCACTGCATGATTTTAGCAAAGAATCATACCTGGGGCCTCCATTTTCGTGTAGCTATGTGCAAAGCTGTGTTTGCCTTCTTGTCACGCACGTTGAGTTAATGTTATAAAAGCATAGCTCAGGCCACCGCCCTAGGAATTCCTTCACAACCCCTGTTAGCATTTTCAGCTATGTAAGAATAATACCTTCGTTGAATTAATGTTATAAAAGAATAGATATAGATGAGATCATGAGAAAACTGCGATTCATATGAACTGTGGCTGTCCACATATCGATCTCTCTGTAATTACTAAGTACAAATAACCACTATGTCTAGCACTTGTAAGACCATAAACTTCAATACCTCCCTTAACCTAATAATATTGTCATACACATAGCCAATCATTCGTCAATCGAACTTTAATGTTCGACACATCAAACAGCAAAAAAACTATCCAGATCAGCTTAGCAGTTAAGCTCTGATTTTTCATCTCTATACACCAGTACTCCCACCAGTTCAGACGAAGCAATGAAGCTCAGCTATAATTACCAACATAGTTAGTCCTGAGCCCGAAACATGAAGCAATTACAACCACATACTCTAATTCATTTGTAAGAAGAATCGCATCAGATGGGAGGCAGGCAGAGCTCACCGGTGTGGCCTTGCTTAGCGGCGACGTGGAAGGCGTCGAGGTCAAGGCGGGAGCGGATGGTGGCGGCCTCGAAGTCGTACAGCGGGATGAGGAGGCGGACGACCTCCTCCGAGCCGGCCTCCGCCGCGACGTAGAGCGCCGTCTCCCCGGCGTCCGTCACCGCGGCGGCGAGCGCCGGGGTGGATCCGGAGGCCTCCGCGTCGGCCAGGAGGCGGCCGACGGCGGCCAGGAGGCGGCCGACGGCCTCGAGGATCTCGCGCTCGGTGCGCGCGCGGCCCTCCTTGTTCCTCCCCGCGAGCTCCTTCCTGTCCATCACCTTGGCGGCGACCAGCGCGGCCACGCCCCCACTCCCGCTCCCTCCGCCGTCGCCGCCCTTCCCCTTGACCTCGGCCAGGTAGACGCTGCCAATGTCCCCGGATCCGAGCCGCCGCACGAACCGCACGTCCGAGAGAGCGACGGTGCCGAAGCGCTGCGGCGCGGCGACGGCGGATTCTTGGCGGACCTCGGCGGACCTCGGCGGCGGCGGCGGACACGGGCTCGCCGGACGGCGGATTCTTGGCGGACGGCGCAACCGGGGAGTTGGGATTCTTGGCGGTCCTGGGCAGATCTGTGGAAGAGAGGCGGCGGGTCTCAGAAGGGAATGAGGGATTCACGGGAATATACGGGATGGACTTAGGGTTTTGAAATTAAGCCCATTACCGACGGACGACATTTACCGACCAACGGTTCATCAGTAAAAACACTATTGCCGACCAGCTGTTAGACAATAAAAATATTAGCTTTACCGACCAACAGTCTGATATGATATGTAATTATTGCCGACCAACAATTTGTCGCTAGTTTTACTGACTAACTGTCGGTCGGTATATGTTAACTTTTCCCAACAGACGTTGGTAGGGAATTCTGTGCTGTGGTCTAGTGCCTCTTCCACCCGGTCCATAGACATTCAGTTCAAAAATAATTCCAGAATTGATTCAAACTTCAAAAATTCATATCTTTCACACCCTAACTCCAAATTCATTCATTCAATTTCCATTTTAACCCTCATAATTTTATCTACAACATGCACTAATTTAATTTCATGAATTTTACTATTTATTTTATCCCTTTTAATTGTGATTTCCTCATTTTGCGTGCTTTTAGAGTTTGAAGCTATCTATGAGCCTGAGTCTTTTGTCGAGGATCCATCTTCGTCTTTTGTTGAGCAAGGCAAGTCACACTCCATGCATTGAACATATTGATCCCATGTTTTCAAAATAGTTATTTCTATAACACATAGGAATTAATTGCATTAGTACAATTAAAACCTACATTTATATTTATTTAGATCGCTTGACCTTGTTGTGCAAACCCAAGCCATACTTTTGATCCATTTTCTCTTGTCTCCTGAATACTATAATATTAGTTAGTGCCCTAGTAGTGGCAGACTTGCTGAGTATTGCTAAAAATGAGTCATAGACTAGACTGGATACTTTATTCTCATTTATATTCCCCAAATATGTATCTTCTCATGGTTCTAAAAGATGGAAGCAATGTTTGGAAAATGGTTAAGCTAATGGTAAAGGTGGGATCCGAGTGCAAGCAAGTGTATTGGTTGGTAGCACCCGGGGCACTATAAGGACCGGTATGTGGGATCTATTGCAAAGCATTTCTGTACAAGCCACAAGTCTAGTGGGTAAGGCCTAACCTGGCATGTAGGTTGGTTCAGCAGGATGCACCGAGCAGCAGGTCAAGAGAGTAGAGAAGAAGGGATGCCTTGTTTCCTTTTTATTGCATAGACACAATGGCACAAAAGGGGGTCTACGTAATCCAAGTGTTGGAGCATCGGTGAAACCTAGTGTGGTTGTCCTTCTGCTGAGATGATCTATGTCAAAGGGTTTTGGCAGGAAATTGGTAAAGATCTGCTGAATTCTTGCATTGTGAATAAATTTGTACACCTCTGATCAGAGTACAATCTTTTTAAAAAGTTGTGCCTACAGTTATGGGCGAGCCAAGTGATGTTCTCCGTAGTTAGTATAATTAATTTGAATGTGAGTGATGATTGGTTTTCTAAGGATTGATGTGCGAGTGAGTACTATTGTGCTAATCAAGGTAGAGGATGTTTTTCATGTCATTTACTTTCTGTTCATTAAACCTACTCACCATAATTGCTTAACTATAAAAATGTACTTCTATGCAAAACAAGCCATATGCCTATCCTTGATATTACCTTTACATTTATGTCGCATTTGGTGGCTTGTTGAGTATGTTTTGTACTCATCCTTGTTAAATAACCCCTTTTAGATGCTGAGTTTGTGGAAGAAGAAGGTCTGGAGTAATCTATCCTAGTCAAGGCGCGATTCTAGGATCAAGATGTTCGTAGTTTTGGAGTCTATCATTTTGTTAGATATTTTCAGTGTAATAAAATAGCCTTTGAGTTATATTTTGTTTGTCGTAAGACGTTGTCGCTTGATGAACATTTTGTAAGTTGATTTTCTTAAGGAAATTCAGTAGACTCGAAATCGTCAGATTTCAAGGCGTTACAGAAGCGATGCAGCCCAACTCTAGGTGCCTAGTCCCACTCGAATTAATCTTAAATGAACAAGAGTGGCGATGCGCCGAGATTAGTTTTGTGGATGTAGTTGTGTGTCCAATCTACCTAGGTATGTACATATTTATAGTCTAGAGACTTGACGTCTAATACGATTGTAACTAAATCTGGATCTTATCTCTATCGGCTCCTCCATATCTAGACATGTACAACACACAAACTCCTTTGACCAACCTTTGGCCAAACATCTTTGACTTATGTTGACCACACCAAATCCTTACTGGGCTTAGGCTTTAACCAAATTTTGTCATCAACAGGTGTGTACACTCATATGTTTCCCTCTCTACCTCACCTAAGAACTATACCATGCTATTACCTAAGTTATCCCTATTAGCGCTAGACCTAGGTGATCCTCTATGTCATAACCCGCGTGATTGGTGCCCACACAAAACTTCTGGACACCGCGGCCCCCGAAAAACCCTAAGCCATTTCTCTTTTATATTTTATAGATTTTTAGTATTATTTTTTTATTTTATAAATCTATGGAAAGTAATAAATGGCCTAAAAATTAAGAAAAATAAGTTTAGCTACGGGGAATTTTTTGTATAAGTGAGTGGCGCTATTCTAAATATTTTTTATGCTTTTTGTAAGCTTTTTGGGAAATATTAGATTAAAAACTTTGATTTAGAATTTTGCTACTGTTTTTTAAGCAGTGTATTGATTTTTGTTAAGTCTTCCACTATGTTTTACACCGTTTAAAATTCATTCTGTTCATCCTCTTTATTTAAGCATTATTTATTATGCTGATTAAATTTGAACCATCAAGATAATTTGATTAGCATGATAAATATTTTTTGTTTATATAGTATTTTTATCTCCTAACCAATGTTGGTGATAAAGTTGCTATGTTTTGTTGAATTGATTCTATTTCTGCTCAACAGTGATGTAGAATTAATTCCTATTTTAAGTATTTCACACGTTAATTTTGACCAACGTTAAATTTTCATGTGCAATTTTATGTCTGCTATTTAACCCTTTGATAATGTTCCTTATTAGCAATATGCTAAGTCAACTCTCTAGCATTGAGCCTCTCAATGGTGAGAACTATGGTTCATAGAGAGAGAACTTTAAGAGCTTGCTTTGACGCATGATTATCCCACTAAGCCTCTGGAGCCATGATCTTGAGGGTGAGAGCCAGGAGGTTTTTGCCACGAAGTCACAAGACTTTGCAGAAATAAGAATGAAGTACAACATAGATCATACTATGTGAAATCAGTCAAATCACAAATGTCTAATGGTCATTAAGAGCACCATCATAGAGCCTATTAGGGGTTCTATCCCACATCATGATACTGAAAAAGAGTATCTCAAGAAGGTGGAGAGTCAATACACCGACTTTTCCATGACATATGCTAACACGCTGATTAAGAAGATCATCATAGAGAAATACCATGGTGGGGACTGAGACACAAACTAAGGATAAGCAACATGGCTTCGAAGCTGAAACCCATAGACATGGAACTTAAGGACGATTTTTTCGTCCATTTTATTATGACTTCATACTAATGATTTTGATCATTTTGTGATCAACTACAACTCACAGCTAGAGCACTGGAGTTTGCAAAAGTTGATTTCAAAATGTGTGTAAAAAGTGGAAAGAATTAAGAAAGTACGAGGTAGTTCAGGACACCACGTGCAGTATAAGCATTATAAGAGATAATCTAATGATGCTAATGACTCCTCTTATAAGCTCATATGAAGGAACTTGACGTCTGAAGGGCATATGTAGAAATTATAAAAGGAATGACATCACATAAAGGATTGTGTGTAATTCCCAAGTTTTAGACAATAAAGTTGTGGATCTTGCTTTCGAGCATGACAAATTTTATTTACCTTCTCCGAATGACTCTAAGAAAAAGAATAAGTGCAAAAGAATTGATGACATATCTTCGAAATTATGACATTGTCTTTTGGACCATATTTCGAGGGAGGGTAGAATGTCTAGTTAAGGAGTCAATTCTTTCGCCTTTAGAATTTTTAGACTTAGATCAATGCATAGACTGTATTAAAGGCAAATACGTAAAACAAATTAAGAAAGACGCGAAATGAAGCGCATGAATTTTAGAAAATGAGTACAATTTTGTTGCTATAGTAATTTTATCTCCTGACCAACGTTGGTGATAAAGTTACTACGACTAAGTTTACTTAGTTCACATGGACTTTTGTGGTCTATTTCTTGTGATGTCTGTGGATGGTTATGATTCATTCATAACATTTATAAATGATTATTCGCACAATGATTATATATATCCAATTAAATAGCAATCAAGAGATCTCGATAATTTTATGATATTTAAGGCTGAAGTTGAAAATCAGCATAATCTAAAGATTAAAATAATAAGATCTAACTGTGGGGTGTACTACGGTCGACATACCCTATATGGCCAAGTTCCTAGAACTTTTGCGATGTTTTCTTTAAGAAAATGGCATAATAGTCATGTATTCTACACCGGCGAACCTCAGCAAAATGGAGTGGTAGAAATTAATGGACATGGTAAGAAGCATGTTATGTTATTCCACTCTGTCATTTGGTGCCTAAAACACCATATGAGTTACGGACTAGACGATAACATTCTCTAAATTATTTTAGAGTATGGGGAAGTTCTGTCGAGGATAAAGTTTTAATCCAAATTCTAATACAGTGAGTTGCCATTTTATTTTCTACCTCGATAAGTCTAAGGGTTTTCGTTTCTATTGTCCTGAAAAACATACTAAATTTGTAGAAATGAGACACACAATCTTTTTAGAAGACGCTATGATTAGGGGGAGCATGGTACCCAGAGAAATAGCCTTTAAGAGAAGCGGGTCAATGTACCCACTATTATGATTCAAGAGTTAATTTTTCATGTACCTGTGGTAGCACCTATTTGTCCACCGCCCGAGGTTAGACCTTCATTAGCAACTGTAGCGCCCCGATTTATCAAATCGAGACATTATTGAATTTCAGAAGAAAAACAATAATAAAAGAGGTTCATCATGCGACAACATACATACGACAATATCCATGGTACGCAGACCATAATTATTACATCAAAGTTTTAATAAAAACAGTAATAAAAATAATTAGAAAGCGGCATGACGAACGTCTTCTTCAGGATTTTTCTTCTCGACTGGGTCGCTACTCCAAACCGTCTTCGTAGTAAGCATCCTCTGTGGGGTCCAACGGGTATGAGTACAAAAAGTACTCAACAAGCCACCGCAAATGCAAGTAATAATGCAGGATAATAAACAAGGAAGGGTAATGGCTAACATTACGGAAAAGTACAGTTTCGGTTATTGCATTTAGTGTAATCATATTTTAATCATGTGGAAAAGTAAACATGAATACCAACGACATCAACTAACTCGAGGAGTACGTTTTACCTCCTCGCACAACAGTCCTTACATGTCAATCCATCATGCACATACATATTCAAAGTAAACTAACTGGGGGATGTCACGCAACCCGCCCTTGACCGTGGGCTCGGCTTTTCGAAAAGATTTAAGACTCTGATCAGAGATGTACTACTGTACCCACAAGGCACGCACTCATCCCAAACGAGATGACCCATACAAGGGGAACTCGTGCCAAAACCTCGTCATGAAGTGTTCCAAGCGATAACCACCCGCTCTAGGTTTCACCGGCGCGCCGGGCTGCTTCCCGGCTAACGTCGCACCCCCTTTTGTGCCACATTGGTACAAGTCACCCGCAGGTGCAACTTGACCCATCTCCAAATGGTGGCCTCGGTTTGGAACAACCCATACCTTAGTTAGGACTTACCCACTAGACTTGTGGTTAGTACGTAAGTGTATTGCAACGGATCCCTCAGACCGGTCCTTATAGTGCCCCAGGTGCTACCGACCAATGCCCTAGCTTGCACCCGGAACCCACCATACATTCACTCATAACCACAACTCCAACACCGACAGAATTCCATAGATGAGAAACAATGGGGATCATATAGTAGAACCATGTACTACGACTCATTTTTATCCTATAGCGATTGTGTCGATACTTTGGACACTAGCTAATAACATTAATCATATGGTGACAAGGAGTTTTGGCTAGAGAGCATGGCTTGGGTTGCACATCAAGGTCGGGGGATCCTAAATAAATATATTGTAAGGGTTCATTTGACTAATGCATATATAACCTATGTGTTTTAGCGATAGTTTAATCAAACATGGGTTCAATATGCTCAAAAGATTAGTTTGGTGACTTGCCTTGTTCAACAAAGGGCGAGGGAGGGACTTCCGGGAAGTATTCCGGCTCCTCGGTGACGTCGTAGTCTTTTTGATATAGTAAAGTAAAATAAAATGAATACAACATTCAACCCAACAATATAACATCACATAATAATCACATAGGTTTAAGTTGGTTTGAATAATTAAAAATAAATCAAGTTGTTAGGGTTCTGAAATTCAATTTATAAATTTTTAAAAGAAATTAAAATAAAGTGGTGTCCTTTGAAAGAGGGTTTTAAAAGGGGTTATTCTCATTTTTAAGTTCTCTAATAAATTTAAAAATGAAAGTTTCATAGAAAACTTAGTGATTTGTTCATATCAACAGGAAATAAACAAATACAAACTTTACTAGAATCTAAATAATTCAAATTTACATTTTTAACCTAGGGGTATTTGAATGTCCATTTAAATAAACATGAAATGTCCAAAGTAAACCTACTGTTTTTATTGCATAAACATGTAGAGAATAATATTATGAATTTTCTGAAATTGGAATGGAAATTTTTAGAGTTCAAATGCGCCAGATATGAATTTTACAAGTTTAAAAGTATTTCTGAAATCCATTTTCAATTTTTAAACCCATCGGGTCCACGGTGAGCCAGGCCCACGGTGAACCCGCGCACTGTGCGCGTGCGCCGGGTCGATCTGGACCATCGGATCCAGATCCGACGCGCGAGGGCGAGGCGGGGCGCGTAAGTCGACGTGGATGGCCAGGATTAAAACGTTTGAACCGGTACGCGATGGACGGCTTGGATGCGATGCGGGGTTTTAAAACTAACGGACGCACGAGATTAAAATGTACCCCTTCGCCGAGATCTAACGGATCAGATTAAATCGCACGCGGGAATTAATCGTCACCGTCGGATCCAGATCGCACGGTCGTGCGTGAATCCGACACGGCACGGGTACTCGACCCGTGCCGGTCGTCTTCTCCGACGACGGCGAGCGGGCCAGCGGCCACGGCGGGCGACGGCGGTCGATGCTAGGGCCTAAAATGGAAGGAGGGCAATGAGGGGGTCACGAAGGTACCTCGGCGGTGAGAAAAGGTCGACGGAGCTAGGCCGGCGACGAGCGGAGGCGATGGAGGCGTTCGGGTCCTCAGCGGCGACGGCGATCCGGTGGGGTTCGTCGTCGACGGAGTGGTGGCCGAAGTTGGTGAGGTCCTGGCGGTCACGGCGGTGCGGTCGACGTGGACGGAGGGGGACTCTGGCGACGGCGAGCGATGGCTGGAGCGAGGGCGACGGTGGTGCGCTAAAATGCGGAGTGCAATGGCTCTGTCGGTTGTCGTAGCATGTGAGAGTGGGGGTGAAATGCGGGTGGCCAGGGGGTTTAAATAGGACCATCGGCGGGGGCAGAGAGGGCGTAGTCTGCGGTGGCCGGGAATAAAACACGTTTAAGCGCCGGCGAGCTCGGGTTGAGCTCGATTCACCGAACCTGGACGCGAATCGGTCGGATTTAATGGGGGGAAACGGTCAGCGCGACGTGACGGTTTGATTGCCGGGCTTAATTCGAGGGGAGGGGGTCGGGGGCAAGGGATCCGAGGCAAGTAATGGCGTCGGCCGGCGAGAGGGGGGGATTTGGGGGTGGATCTCGTGGGGACGACGAATCCGACAGGTGGGGGCCACTGGCCAGCGAGTGCGAGCGAGCGGGGGTGGCGACTGACGGGTGGGGCCGGGCTCGAGCGCGAGGGGGAAACGGTGCCGACAAGTGGGGCCGGGTGAGGGTGCAGAGAGGAGGTCACTGATGGGCGGGGTCCACTAGTCAGAAGGCGCGCGCGGGTGGGAGTGGGCTGGGCCAGCAGGGAGAGAGAGAAAGGAGGGAGGGGAGCCCATTACTGTTCTAAGGCATTTCTGATTAAAAATAATTCCACAAAATAGATTAAAATATAAGGGCTACTTCCAAGGTTGGTAAAAATTTATAAAAACTCTCAAAAATATATCTTGGTCTTAGGATCATATACAAAAAGTTTCACATCCTAATTTGGCCATCTACTCTATGCTGTAGTTCAATTGGTATAAAAGGGTATTTAATAGTATTTTCAGAAATATATATTTCAGGAAATTGAATTTAATAATATTTTTATTGTATTGAAAATTTGGGGTGTTACAAACCTATCCCCCATACAAAGAATCTCGTCCTCGAGATTGGAATGATACTCGAATAACTCGGGATATTGGGATTTCAGTTCGTCTTCCTTTTCCCAAGTGGCTTCTTCGGCGGGATGGTTGTTCCATTGAACCTTGCAGAAGCGAACAACGCGACTTCTGGTTACTCTCTCCTTGGTTTCCAAGATCTTGATGGGTTTCTCTATGTAGGTCAAGTCTTCGTGGACATTGAGTTGCTGAAGGTCGGCTTGCTCGGTGGGTACACGGAGGCACTTCTTCAGCTGAGAGACGTGGAACACATCATGAACTCCTGCCAAGGATGGAGGCAGTTCGAGTTGATATGCCACTTCTCCTTGCCGTCGGAGGATCTGGAAAGGTCCGACGTAGCGGGGCGCTAGTTTGCCTTTCATGTTGAACCTTTGAGTGCCACGGAGGGGAGTGACTCGGAGATAGACATAATCGCCCTCCTCAAAGGCTAGGTCTCTTCGACGGTTGTCGGCATAGCTCTTCTGACGGGATTGGGCTGCCTTCAATCGGTCTCTTATGATCTTAACCTTCTCTTCAGCTTCTCTTAATAAATCAGTCCCAAATAGTTGCGACTCTCCGGTTTGATCCCAGAGCAACGGCGTTCTGCACTTATGTCCATAGAGTGCTTCGAAAGGGGACATTTGCAGGCTGGCTTGATAGCTGTTGTTGTAGGAGAACTCTGCATACGGTAAGTTCTTGTCCCACATTCCGCCAAAGTCTAGAGCACAAGCTCTAAGCATATCCTCCAATATCTGGTTGACCCTTTCGGTTTGATCGTCGGTCTGTGGATGATAGGCGGTGCTAAAGTTCAGCCGGGTACCGAGTTCCTCTTGAAGGTTCTTCCAAAACTTGGAGGTAAACTGACTCCCGCGGTCAGATACAATCTTCTTAGGAACTCCATGAAGGCACACGATCCGGGTCATATACAACTCAGCCAACTTGGCGACGGTGTATGTTGTCTTGACCGGAATGAAGTGAGCTACCTTGGTGAGTCGGTCGACGATCACCCAGATAGAATCATGACCAGCTTGGGTCCTGGGCAGTCCCGTGATGAAGTCCATTCCTATCTCTTCCCACTTCCATTCAGGGACCTTGAGAGGTTGAAGAAGTCCGGCAGGCCTCTGATGCTCTGCCTTGACTCGTCGGCATGTGTCGCACTTGGCCACATACTCAGCTATTTCCCTCTTCATGCTGACCCACCAATATTTTTCCTTCAGGTCTTGGTACATCTTTGTACTCCCGGGATGGATGGAGTATAGAGTATCGTGGGCTTCTTGAAGGATGAGGGTCTTCAATTCAGGTTTGTCGGGTACGCAGATCCGGTTTCCGAACCAGATGGTACCATGCTCGTCCTCGGAAAATCCGGGGGCTTTACCCTTCCTCATGTTCTGCTGGATCTCTAGGATGTTCGAGTCTTCCTTCTGCTTTTCTCGGATCTGGTCTATTAAGACAGGCCGAGACTCCAAGGCAGCGAGGTATGCTCGAGTGGTGATTCCTAGGTTTAGCTTTTCCATCTCCTTGTAAAGCAAAGGAGCTTGGTCCTGAACCATGATGGCATTGTAGTACCCTTTTCGACTAAGGGCGTCTGCCACCACATTCGCTTTGCCCGGATGATAATGGATGCCCAACTCGTAATCCTTAATCAGTTCCAACCACCTTCTTTGCCTGAGGTTCAGATCTGGTTGGGTGAATATGTACTTGAGGCTCTTGTGGTCGGTGAAGACCTCACACCGATTTCCCACAAGGTAATGTCTCCATATCTTCAAGGCATGAACCACGGCTGCTAATTCCAGGTCGTGGGTCGGATAGTTCAGCTCATGCGGCCTTAGCTGTCGGGAGGCGTAGGATATCACTTTCCCTTCTTGCATTAAGACGCATCCCAATCCTTGACGAGAGTCATCACAGTAGACGTGGAAGTCCTTCCGGATGTCTGGCAGAGTCAGAATAGGAGCTGATACCAACTTCTTCTTGAGGGTCTGGAAGCTTTCTTCGCAGTCGGGGGTCCATTCAAACTTCACTTCCTTTTGCAACAGTCTGGTCATAGGCTTGGCGATCTTGGAAAAATTCTCGATGAACCGGCGGTAGTATCCAGCCAATCCGAGAAAACTCCGGATCTCGGTCACGGTCGTGGGCTGCAGCCAGTTGGTTACCGCTTCAACGGTGGTTGGGTCCACTGCTATTCCTCCGGCAGATATAACATGGCCGAGGAACTTCACCTCAAACGACCAAAATTCGCATTTGCTGTATTTAGCGTACAGTTGCTGCTCCCTTAGCTTTCCGAGGGTCAGCCGGAGGTGAGTCTCGTGTTCTTCCTTGGTCTTGGAGTAAACGAGGATATCGTCGATGAATACCACGATGAACTTGTCCAGGAACTCCATGAATACATTGTTCATCATGTTCATGAAAAAGGCCGGGGCATTCGTGAGTCCGAACGACATCACGGTGTACTCGTAGAGTCCATAGCGGGAGGTGAAGGCAGTCTTGGGTATGTCTTCTTCCCTAATCCTCAATTGGTGATAACCTGACCTGAGGTCAATCTTGGAAAACACCGAGGATCCTTTCAGCTGATCGAACAGGTCGTTGATCCGAGGCAATGGGTACTTGTTCTTGATGGTTACGTCGTTCAAGGCCCTATAGTCCACGCACTCTTGGTCTTGTCCTTCTTCATGGCAAATATAACCGGTGCACCCCAGGGTGAGGTACTCGGTCGGATATACCCTTTTTGCTCTAGGTCTTCGATGTTGCTCTTGACTTCAGCTAGTTCATTAGCGGCCATCCGGTACGGGCGCTTGGAGATTGGAGTGGTCTCGGGGACAAGTTCGATTCTGAATTCGATGTCCCGTTTGGGAGGCATTCCGGGTAGGTCTTCGGGGAAGACATCCGCAAACTCCTTGACTATCGGTACCTCTTCAAGAGCTATCGAGCGAAGGGATGCTC
Source organism: Zizania palustris (assembly GCA_019279435.1). NCBI lineage: Eukaryota > Viridiplantae > Streptophyta > Magnoliopsida > Poales > Poaceae > Zizania > Zizania palustris. The sequence goes on along the minus strand of JAAALK010000287.1, from coordinate 13,599,702 downwards.
CGAGCGGCTTGCGACTGGTCATCCGAAAGGTGACGGCTGCGCCTTCAGGGTTGGTTACCGTGACGGACTTGCCGGCACAGTCGATCACTCCCTTGTGCTTCATCAACCAATCCATTCCTAGTATAAGGTCGAGTCCGGTGCATTGGATGAGGACTGGCTCGGCCCGAAACGGTACTCCTTGGATGTCAATTTGAACCTTAGGGCTGTATAAGCGGGTTAAGGTCCTATTGCCGGGAGTGGCAATCACCATGGGAATGGGTAGAGGGAGCACGTCTAGTTCGTTTGTTTTCACAAAATCTTCCGAGACGAAGGAGTGTGTTGCTCCAGAGTCAAATAATACTACGGCCGGTACGGAATTCATAGTAAACGTACCGAGCACGACTTCAGGAGCCTCCTGAGCTTCCTCCGCGCTGATGTGGTTGACGCGGGCGCGAACTGCCTGGTTGGGTGCCGCGCCTTGGGTCTGCTTGGGGTGAGGACACTGGTGCGAATAGTGCCCTTCCTTGCGGCAGTTGAAGCAGACGACCGGCCTTCCTTAGCGGTCCTTCAAGATCAGAGCCTTGGAGGCTGGTGTCGGCTGAGCGGCCGGAGCTGGTGGAGCGGGGCGAGGATGCCCGACATTGGATCCACCGGCGGCGTGAGGTGGCCTGTAGGCGGGCCGAGGATGGTAGGCGGGCGCTGGTGGCGGAGGAACGAAGCGGGGCCTCTGAGAATTCGCCTGCTGATGCTTGAAGGCGATCATCTTCCTCTTCTTGAGGTCTAGCCTGTTCTGCTCAGTCTCTTGGATGAGCGCTTTGTTGACTAGCCGTTGGAAGTCGGCGTAGTCGGTGGCGACGAGCTGGATGGACAGCTCATCCTTAAGTCCCCGGAGGAACTTGGCTTGGCGGAGGGCGTCGGTGCGCTCTTCCTCCGGTGCGTAGCGGGCGAGACGGTTGAACTCATGGAGGTACTCCATGACGGTCCGGTTGCCTTGTTGTAGGTCGCGGAACTCCTGTTGTTTCACCGCGATGACACCGGCGGGGACGTGGGCGGCACGGAAGGCAATGGTGAACTCCGCCCAAGTCACCACGTGGTCCTCTAGCTGGGACTCACGATAATTGTCCCACCATTCAGCGGCGGGGCCCTGGAGCTGGTGAGTGGCGAAGGCCACTCGCTCCCGGTCGGTGCAGGGGAGGAGGTCGAGCTTCTTTCCGATGGTGCGAAGCCAATCTCCGGCCTCCATCGGGTTGGTGGTGCTCCAGAAAATGGGCAGGCGCACACGCAGAAACTCCGAGAGTTGCGGAGCGGGTGCGGGGGCTGGTGCGCGAGGGGCAGGTTCCCCGTTCTGCAGACGGTCCAACTGAGCCTGTTGGTTCTGCATTTGAGTGAGGAGGGCGGTGATCAGTTGGTTCTGATTCGCCATCATTTCCGCCAAGGTGGGGTGGTTGGCGGAGGGCGACCCAGACTGACGCGGGCCCGTTGCACCCCAGTTGGGTACAACACCCTCGGGCGCATCACAGCTTCCTCCTGCTCCGTTGTTGGAGCCGGCGTTCTGGTGGTCGGCCACCTTCTGAATTCATAAGGTTATAAAGCAAAATGTTGACAACACAATTAACAAGAATAGTCCATGCATATAAATTAAGTGGTAAAAATGTTCATTACAATCAAGTTCTTATTCTACCCACAACACACTCGTCGTGGGTAGCACCACATACAAAATCATGCTTTTTATTTAAGCAGCGACTCCTAACGCCTACTCGCCACCGGAGGCGGTCTCCGTGCTCTCGGAACCACGAGTACGCGGCTCCGAAGGGATGGAGGGCTCGAGAAAATTCTCGATGATGGAGTCGGAGACGAGGCCGGGGCGTGGTGTAGGGGCGCTGGTGGAGGGTCTGGCGGGGGAGGGTCATGGCGGGATCCTCTTGGGGGCGAGGGAGGGGCTCACGGATGGGCTTCTTCTTCCTTGGAAGGAGGGGAACCATCTCCGCAATATCCTTCTGCAGCTGCATGATCTTGCGCTGCAACTCGCCATTCTGTTGGATCAAGTTCTTCGTCTCTTCACGAAGGAACTCAACCGCCTCATGGTGCTCGTCGGCGTCGAGCACCGCCTCGGTGTGGAGATCGTCCATAGCCTGTAGAAGACGCGACTGCCGGGCCATGACCGGATCACGCACGGAGTGAACTCCGAGGTAGATGCTACGGTGGGCGCCGGGAGTACGCTTTGGTACAAGCCGGAAGGACGAGTTCTGAAGACGATCGTCGTAGATCATCCTCAGCTCCATGAGGGCCTGGAGGGCGACTCGTTGGCACGTGACGTCGAAAGTCGGGCCTCCAAGTGCTGTGGTGTAGGGCGGCAGGTGTTCTCCGGAGCCGTGGACGGTGAGGGAGACGTCACAAGGCCCGGCAAACTCGTCGGGGTACACTCCTTGGAATTCGGGTTCGAAGAGGAACCCGAGGAAGGTGAGCATCATACGGAGCTCCCGGACGAAGCCCTCGTAGTGATGGCAGTAGCTGTGCACTTGGTATACTGGCATCTACAAAACAGCAACTTGAATAAAAGTGAGAAGAGGAACAAAGTTTGTAAAATAGATTTTCGAGAAATAATTTCCTGTAACTAATGGCTAGGCGGGTCTGTTTGGCTTCCTACAGTCAAGTCGGCTCTGATACCATCTTGTAGCGCCCCGATTTATCAAATCGAGACATTATTGAATTTCAGAAGAAAAACAATAATACAAGAGGTTCATCATGCGACAACGTACATACGACAATATCCATGGTACGCAGACCATAATTATTACATCACAGTTTTAATAAAAACAGTAATAAAAATAATTAGAAAGCGGCATGACGAACGTCTTCTTCAGGATTTTTCTTCTCGACTGGGTCGCTACTCCAGACCGTCTTCGTAGTAAGCATCCTCTGTGGGGTCCAACGGGTATGAGTACAAAAAGTACTCAACAAGCCACCGCAAATGCAAATAATAATGCAGGATAATAAACAAGGAAGGGTAATGGCTAACATTGCGGAAAAGTACAGTTTCGGTTATTGCATTTAGTGTAATCATATTTTAATCATGCGGAAAAGTAAACATGAATACCAACGACATCAACTAACTCGAGGAGTACGTTTTACCTCCTCGCACAACAGTCCTTACATGTCAATCCATCATGCACATACATATTCAAAGTAAACTAACTGGGGGATGTCACGCAACCCGCCCTTGACCGTGGGCTCGGCTTTTCGAAAAGATTTAAGACTCTGATCAGAGATGTACTACTGTACCCACAAGGCACGCACTCATCCTAAACGAGATGACCCATACCACGGGAACTTGTGCCAAAACCTCGGCATGAAGTGTTCCAAGCGATAACCACCCGCTCTAGGTTTCGCCGGCGCGCCGGGCCGCTTCCCGGCTAACGTCGCACCCCCTTTTGCGCCACATTGGTACAAGTCACCCGCAGGTGCAACTTGACCCATCTCCAAATGGTGGCCTCGGTTTGGAACAACCCATGCCTTAGTTAGGACTTACCCACTAGACTTGTGGTTAGTACGTAAGTGTATTGCAACGGATCCCTCAGACCGGTCCTTATAGTGCCCCGGGTGCTACCGACCAATGCCCTAGCTTGCACCCGGAACCCACCATGCATTCACTCATAACCACAACTCCAACACCGACAGAATTCCATAGATGAGAAACAATGGGGATCATATAGTAGAACCATGTACTATGACTCATTTTTATCCTATAGCGATTGTGTCGATACTTTGGACACTAGCTAATAACATTAATCATATGGTGACAAGGAGTTTTGGCTAGAGAGCATGGCTTGGGTTGCACATCAAGGTCGGGGGATCCTAAATAAATATATTGTAAGGGTTCATTTGACTAATGCATATATAACCTATGTGTTTTAGCGATAGTTTAATCAAACATGGGTTCAATATGCTCAAAAGATTAGTTTGGTGACTTGCCTTGTTCAGCAAAGGGCGAGGGAGGGACTTCCGGGAAGTATTCCGGCTCTTCGGCGACGTCGTAGTCTTTTTGATAGAGTAAAGTAAAATAAAATGAATACAACATTCAACCCAACAATATAACATCACATAATAATCACATAGGTTTAAGTTGGTTTGAATAATTAAAAATAAATCAAGTTGTTAGGGTTCTGAAATTCAGTTTATAAATTTTTAAAAGAAATTAAAATAAAGTGGTGTCCTTTGAAAGAGGGTTTTAAAAGGGGTTATTCTCATTTTTAAGTTCTCTAATAAATTTAAAAATGAAAGTTTCATAGAAAACTTAGTGATTTGTTCATATCAACAGGAAATAAACAAATACAAACTTTACTGGAATCTAAATAATTCAAATTTACATTTTTAACCTAGGGGTATTTGAATGTCCATTTAAATAAACATGAAATGTCCAAAGTAAACCTACTGTTTTTATTGCATAAACATGTAGAGAATAATATTATGAATTTTCTGAAATTGGAATGGAAATTTTTAGAGTTCAAATGCGCCAGATATGAATTTTACAAGTTTAAAAGTATTTCTGAAATCCATTTTCAATTTTTAAACCCCTCGGGTCCACGGTGAGCTAGGCCCACGGTGAACCCGCGCACTGTGCGCGTGCGCCGGGTCGATCTGGACCGTCGGATCAAGATCCGACGCGCGAGGGCGAGGCGGGGCGCGTAAGTCGATGTGGACGGCCAGGATTAAAACATTTGAACCGGTACGCGATGGACGGCTTGGATGCGATGCGTGGATTTAAAACTAACGGACGCACGAGATTAAAACGTACCCCTTCGCCAAGATCTAACGGATCAGATTAAATCGCACGCGGGAATTAATCGTCACCGTCGGATCTAGATCGCACGGTCATGCGTGAATCCGACACGGCACGGGTACTCGACCCGTGCCGGTCGTCTTCTCCGACGACGGCGAGCGGGCCAGCGGCCACGGCGGGCGACGGCGGTCGATGCTAGGGCCTAAAATGGAAGGAGGGCAATGAGGGGGTCACGAAGGTACCTCGGCGGTGAGAAAAGGTCGACGGAGCTAGGCCGGCGACGAGCGGAGGCGATGGAGGCGTTCGGGTCCTCGGCGGCGACGGCGATCCGGCGGGGTTCGTCGTCGATGGAGTGGTGGCCGAAGTTGGTGAGGTCCTGGCGGTCACGGCGGTGCGGTCGACGTGGACGGAGGGGGACTCCGGCGACGGCGAGCGACGGCTGGAGCGAGGGCGACGGTGGTGCGCTAAAATGCGGAGTGCAATGGCTCTGTCGGTTCTCGTAGCGTGTGAGCGTGGGGGTGAAATGTGGGTGGCCAGGGGGTTTAAATAGGACCATCGGCGGGGGCAGAGAGGGCGTAGTCTGCGGTGGCCGGGAATAAAACGCGTTTAAGCGCCGGCGAGCTCGGGTTGAGCTCGATTCACCGAACCTGGACGCGAATCGGTCGGATTTAATGGGGGGAAATGGTCAGCGCGACGTGAGGGTTTGATTGTCGGGCTTAATTCGAGGGGAGGGGGTCGGGGGCAAGGGATCCGAGGCGAGTAATGGCGTCGGTCGGCGAGAGGGGGGGGGATTTGGGGGCGGATCTCGCGGGGACGACGAATCCGACAGGTGGGGGCCACTGGCCAGCGAGTGCGAGCGAGCGGGGTGGCGACTGACGGGTGGGGCCGGGCTCGAGCGCGAGGGGGAAACGGTGCCGACAGGTGGGGCCGGGCGAGGGTGCAGAGAGGAGGTCACTGACGGGCGGGGTCCACTAGTCAGAAGGCGCGCGCGGGTGGGAGTGGGCTGGGCCGGCAGGGAGAGAGAGAAAGGAGGGAGGGGAGCCCATTACTGTTCTAAGGCATTTCTGATTAAAAATAATTCCACAAAATAGATTAAAATATAAGGGCTACTTCCAAGGTTGGTAAAAATTTATAAAAACTCTCAAAAATATATCTTGGTCTTAGGATCATATACAAAAAGTTTCACATCCTAATTTGGCCATCTACTCTATGATGTAGTTCAATTGGTATAAAAGGGTATTTAATAGTATTTTCAGAAATATATATTTCAGGAAATTGAATTTAATAATATTTTTATTGTATTGAAAATTTGGGGTGTTACAGCAACACCTGTTGTTTATGAGGCTCTTGTTATTCAGAAACTTGTAGTTCCAGATATTTCTAATGAAGAACAAGAAGAACAATCTCCTAATTTAGAAAATGATGTGCCAATTCATGATAATCTCAGTAGATCACACACATTGAGAAGATAAACTATTCTTAATGACTACGGGGTTTATATGACTGAAGAAATTAAAATGGAGGGAGATACCACCTCTTTTGAGAAGCCGTCACTCTTCCAAATAACTTGAGGCTATGGAGGATGAGATGATGTCTATGAGTACCAACTAAGTTTAGAAATTAGAAGAAATTCCTAAAGGAGCGAAAACAATAGGTTGCAAATGGGTCTACAAGTTCAAACATGACTCCTAAAGGAATGTAGAAAGATTTAAGGCTAGACTTGTTGCTAAAGACTTCACTCAAAGAATCATTAGAATCATTATGGCCTTAGTGGCACATTATGACTTAGAGTTATATCAGATTGATGTACAAACGACATTTCTCAATAGGGATCTAAATAAGAATGTCTATATGGCACAACCCAAGGTTTTTTGTCATAGAAGAGAAAGAAAAGTTGGGATACCATTTAACTAAGTCTATTTATGGACTTAAACATGCCTCTAGGCAATGGTACCTCAAATTTGATGAGACCATTAGAAAATTTGGGTTTAAGGAGAATGAGGAGGACAATTGTATTTATGCTAAGTTTAAGAATGGAATTTTTTTCATAGTCTTGTATGTAGATGATATTCTACTTGCGAGTAGTGATGTCAATCTACTATTAGAAACTAAGAAGTTCTTATCCTATCATTTTGACATGAAGGATCTTGGAGAAACCTCTTATGTATTAATAGAACTAAGGGGGTATTAGAATTATCGCAGAAGGCATACTTAGAAAATATACTAAGGAAATACAATATGCATGTGTGTAAGCCTATGCTTGCTTCGATAGTCAAGGGTGATAAGTTTGGGAACTTTCAGTGTACCAAGAACAAATATGAGATCGATCAAATGAAAGCGGTTATATATACTTCTGCTGTTAGAAGCTTGATGTATGCTAAATTTGTACTCCTCCTGACTTAGCCTTTGCCACTGGGATGCTTGGCAGATATTAGAAAATACAAGCATATATCACTATAAAGGAGTTAAGAAATCCTTGAGGTATATATACAAGGCACAAAAGGCCTCATGTTAGTATATGAGAAATCAGATACCCTCGAGATAGTGGATTATTTAGACTCAGATTTTACGGGATGTGTAGATACTAAGAAGTCAACATCAAGTTATATATTATCACTCGCAAATGGATTTGTGTCGTAGAAAAGCTCGAAACAAACTATGATGACATCTTCCACGATGTATGCCAAGTTTGTTTCATGTTATGAGGCTACTAGATTGGCACTATGATTTAAGAAATTTATTCTCGATTTAAGAGTGGTCGATGGTATTGAAAAGCCACTTAAGTTATACTATAACAATGAGCCAATAATATTGTACTCCCATAATAACAAGAAGAGTGTTGCTGCCAAACACATCAACATTAAGTACTATGTTGTTAAGGAAAAAAATATAAGAACAAACTATAAGTCTAGAGCATATAAGTACCAAGCGAATGCTTACAGATCCACTCACAAAAGGCTTACCTCCCAATATGTTGAGAAAACATTTAGATGGCATGGGTTTCAAGAAAAACCTATGACCTATGGTTTGTAAGGGCCCAAAAATAAGTTAAGAGTCTGTTTTAGAATAGAAATGTGTATTATAGTTATTGAGTCACGTAGTACGTAACTAACTATTGTGATGCATCATACTCTATGCATTGATCTGTAATGGCACAAATATTATGTTAAGTTAAACTTAAGAGCTAAGTTGAGATGTATAGGGAGAATGTTAGAATAAGATCTCAGGAGGAGAGGGGGAATGGGTCTCTCTCCTCCACTGTAAAGACTCGAATTCTGCCAACTAATCCCCTGGTCTCCGCGTAGCTATATTATAGACGATGGTCATTTCAAATATATCAACATTGAGGAATTTTGGTACAGGTCCAACCCTTTCATTTTAGCTACACAATCGAAAAGGCTGTTGTTCTCATCAAAACCAGTGCACATTGATATTGAGTCCGACAATGATGTTCAAGTTTGGCCCATTAACCCTAGTGGAGGAACAATTGATTTCGATCAAGATGGTGATATTTTTGGCTCGGGTGTATAGTAGAGCCAGACTAGTGATGTAGGCAAGTTGAAGTTGCATTGTCCTTCTTGCTCTTTTATTGATGCATATACATTAACATTATGAAATTTCACTTTTGTAGTTGCACCACCACCACATGCACCGAGAATACCGAGGCCACCAACGAAGGGTGTAATGCTTGATAGGATGACTAGAGTAATGGGAAGAAGGCTACCTATAGTTGTTTTAGAAGGGAATAAAAGGCTACAATGTTAGCATCTGAGTCTGGGGTTATCATTAGAGCTGAAGTGCCTATCCTTACTCACTGGAAAGAGTACAAGAAAGAGGATTCCCATTTTCAGAACTTCATGGGCAAGTTATCTGTAAGCACTTACTATTCAACCTTATGCTTCTATATACCTTGATTGCAACTTGAATTTTTTTCCATTTATGTTTAATGAAATAGGGAAGGCTAGCTATAAACACTGATGACAATGCAACAAAAGATGCATGTTCCAATTTATTCCAGTCCGGGATATGACAGACTAAATATAGATTGAAGAAGGCCTACTTCAACAATGTTCCTGCTAATGAAATCAGAACAACATCTCTAGTAGATTATATGACTGATGAGCAATGGCGCCAACTTTTTTTGAAGTGGTCTGATGCAAAAATCAAGGTGTTTGTATTTACAAATCACAAATTTTTTTGTTTCTATTCATGGTTGTAGCTCTAACATACATATTGTTGTAGGATATCTCCGAGAAGAACAAGCTTAACCGTTCTAAGATCAAGCACCATCAGGCTATAGGATCTCGATGCTACATTTCACACCTGTACTCTTACGTATGTGCACCTATCTTAGAGTCACATATTCATTTTTCTATATGTGTGTACATACTAATGCCTAAATATAGAGGGAGAACAATAAGGAACGAGAAGTCAATGCGGTGGAGCTTTTTAAGGAATGCAATAACAAAAATAAGTAGGGTTTGAGTGATGTTGTTAAATAAGTGGTCATAAGTTTTTTGATGTGTTTGCCATGGCTGTATGATTTAGTTTCCTGTAGTAAAATGGGTGTTGTACTGTTCATGATGTTGTACTCCTTGTGCATTCTGCTTAGCATTGTACCAATATACTTGAATTTAATGTTTATGTTCAATTTCATGGAACCATTGCAAATATGAAAAGTTGGACATTATTTACTTTAGTGATTTCTATGAATACAGCTAGCATTTCAGTGGTGTCTTGTGAATGAGTTATGGTATAATACAAATGGCAGATTTTTAGTGCATTATATTTGAGATCTTGGTAGATGTCTATTCCAGGGAATCAAATACATGTTTAAGATGCTTCTTTTTATGCATCTTTATGAGTTTTGATGCTTGTTGTCTAATGCATGTAATATGTCTAGTGTTGTCTAAAATGTTTCTTTTTTAATAAAGATGTATTTTCCTGGGTAGATTAATTATAGACTATTTTTTATTTCTAGACTAGCATGGAAAATATGATGGGAGAACCTGTGGAAGATGGTGAGACACCAAGATCTAGCACAAAAGTTGTTTGTAAGGTGCTATCTCAGACAAGTGATAAAAATACTTTTCTGAAGAAAGCTAGTCCTCAAACAAGCACCTCAAAAACAACTTCATCTAGTGAAAGGGAACTTCGGGAACAACTAGAAGCATAAAAACAAGGATCGGTTGTGCTCTAGCAAGAACTACATGCTCTGAAGAAGAAATCTAATGAAACAGATGAAGCACTGGCCAAGACAAAAGAAGAAATGACCAAGACCCAAAATGAGTTAGAGGAATTCTGGAAGAAACAAGAGGTAAATGATCTAATGCTCCAACGTATCTTGTCTCTATACTAGGTTAAGTCCAATCCTTAGTCCCTTGGATGAACTTATTGTTCTGTGGTTCTCCTAAAAGAGAAAGTATCTTCTATAGACTATGTTATATATATGTGCTTTACTGACTTGGGAACCCTCTCCTAGAGTATGTATTTTCCAGTAACTTGTTTTGTGGTGGTATGATGTGCAAACTTGTTGTTCTGTGGTGGAATGCGATAAACTTCTATGGTGGTATGTCATAAACTATTATTTTGTGCTATGGTCGTGTGACATGGAGAATGAACTTGGTGCTATTGTCTGATTCTATTTTATTATAGTTGAGAATGTGAAACTGCAAAATTTGCAATTTCACTGATGACTTAAATGAGCCATCAGCACATAACGAAATTAATTGGCCGAAAATGCTCGCAATCCACTGATCTTGGATCGTAAAAAAAAATTAGCCAAACTAGCAAAATGTTAAAAGGCCATCCCAAATTTAAAATGGGGCTAACATTGGACATCCCAATACATCTGCGATGAAATTATTGGGCTGGATTTTGTTGCAAAATGTGATAGGAAAAACCGGGAAGCTCACTTCTATGACGAATTGTAATGTCACACAAGAACGCCATGTGGCAGACACGTCATCCCATTCTTTATCGGAATATAAACTTCTTTACTAAATGTTTTCGTCACAATATTGTACCATGTCAGATGATGATGTGGTGAAAAGCACATGTCATATTACCACGTCGGATGCAAAATAGCCGGTGAAACCCGTTTGTGATAAGTACATTCATCATAGATACATCATTCATCTGTGACAAATTTGGCATTTTTTGTCACCACAATTAAAATGTGATGGACATAATATGACAATACCAATTTCGTCAAAAAATCGTCATAGAAAGTAGACTACGACAAATTGGTTATATTTGGTGATGATGATCATTAATCATTACTGATTAGCATATTTATAGTAGTGCAAGCAACCGGTGATGTCATCGACGATGACATCGCCACGGCCTCCTGCTACAATTGAAAGGCCCCAGTGACGTCCACTGCTGTAGCACTCCCCTGCTGCTAGCAAATCCCTCCCATGATCAGAACCTTGCTCCGCCGCCCCTCCCATTGGTAGGCACCTCCCTCCGCCACCTCGTTGTGCCGCTACAACCCCTCCTAGCCTCTAGCAGCATTGCCCCTCCCCTCGACTGCCACTTCTCTCAGCCGCCAAGGTCCATTCCCTTGGCCACCACCTCCCTCAGCGGCGAGGCTCCCTCCTCCGACTGCCACCTCCATCTATTGCCAGACACCAGGCCTCCTCCACCGCCTATTGCATGCTGAGACAAAGAATATGTGTTGACTTATACTAGCTTTGATTGTTAGCACAAATCTTCATCATTGTTGTTAGCATTTATCGAAGCTACTTAATATTTCACTAATCGCCAAGTGAAACCCATAATTGAAGGCTAGATACACTCTTTTGCATTTACTACAATAATGAAACTTGTTTTAATGCACTCAAGGCATGGACATTATGACATATTTTTTGTGGAGATGAGAGCTCTCTTGTTATTTTGTATTCATGCTCCCTAATTTATTTTATGATAATCTTAGAGAATGTATGCTTTGATGGTGTTAACTAGTCATGCAATTAGGGGTAAACAAGTCATTTCAGAGCAACATGTTCTCTTATAATAATGAGAATCTAGTCATTCAGCCAAACAACTTCACAACTTATTTTGATTCATCTTAGAATCACTTCTCCAAAGAATCAGAATCAGAATTAGGAGTCATACCAAACATACCCTTAGTTTTGCCTATGTTCTATATGCCATCAAAAGGTCTCTAATGTGAGGAATTAAGGTGGTGTGTCCCATATTCCATATGCCATAGGAGGAGTGGCTCGCGTGTTCCATATAGGGATGAAAATGATACAGATAGTTTTCATCTGAATCAATAATGAAAAATTCAGACCAGACCGACGATTAAACTGGACAGTAAACCAGTTTAGTTCTATTAAAAGACCGTTTAAGCAATTGAACCAGAAAACCCGGTAAAAACTGGAAAAAAAAGCTAGAAAAAAACAGACGAACCAAGAAAAACAGGAAAAATATTTGAGAGGGATTAAATGTCCATAATTCTTATTATCTTGTATTATTTTTATATTAAAATAATAAAAAATATATATCATATTTATAAATAAAAAAACTGATGGTCTGACCTTTGAACCGACGATGGTCCAACCAGTGAACTCATGAACCAACAACTTGACTAGTTTGATCACCGGTCCAGTTTTTCCATCTGAAAAAACAGTTCTAGATTTGGACTTTTTAGATACAGCTTTAAATTCAGATATTTCTTTGGATATGGAAACAAATAAGACAATGCGAGTAACCAATGAATATGAATTTAGATTTGGATAATTTGGATAAATCTTATTTGGATTATTCGGATTAAAAGGCCCATTAGGCCCATGTGAATATTTAATTTTCTGGCATAAAAAGGTAATACAATAGTGCTGAAAAAAATTTGACCTACACCATTGCAACTACCAACTACTGGCCAACCCCCGCCCGCCACCCGCCACTGGCCTATAGCCGTCATTTCAACTGCTTGCTTCGACCGTCACCCGCGTTGTCACTCGTTATTTCCCCTACAAGCTACAACCACACACTGTGGCAGGCCATTAATTACCCCCGTAGCCACTGCTCTGAACAGTCATCACACCCGTTGTGGGCCCCGATCACCGCCCGTCGTCCCACCCACCTCGACAATCATGTTTGTGGCTCCGCCAGCCTGCCCCACCCAACATGGCGATGCTCCGCCAGCTCACACTGGTGGTCACGCCACCCCACCATTGTCTCGCCCTGTCCACCTCACGCACTGGTCACCGTCCTCCTCGACCTGCCCGAGCCGCTCAGATCTATGAGTGAGAATTTGATCATATACCCTCTCTTTATATGGAAATTGAGGATTTATCCTCCGTATATCAATGATATGTGGGGTCTACTTAGATCAATAACATGTGAGTTAGGAAAGTAAATTCTCAATTTCCATTTAAATGGAGAGTATATGATCAATTTTTTCATCTACGAGACTGTGACTCCTATGCACCGGAGAAAATGGAAAGAAAGCTGAAAAAAGGGGAAGATTGAAAAAGAAGGAAAGGTTAAAGAAAGAGGAACACGACAAAAAAAACAATAAAATAAAATAAGATTTTTTTTGAAATATAGAGATTTTCTAACATTACTTGGTCTATAGCATACAATATATATTTTTATTTTCTTTAATATTTTGGGTTTATTATTTCTTGCACTTGCAGTTCAAATTTGACTTGTTTTAATTTAAATCATACAATACATGATTAATTAAATAAAAATAGCTAACTGACTATTGAAAAATACAATTTTTTCATGGGATAAGATACATTGTATTTTGATTGTATAAAAAGTTTCAAGTTTAAATGTAAAATTAGTCGATGATTTTCTTTCAAAACCAAAACATTCATTCTCTAGGGCCTAATTCGTCCTCGGAGAATCTCGAGCTTTCTTAACATTCTAAGCGATAACTTTTTCGAAATATTTTTAAATTTTTATCATAGCATATACATATCATATTATAACACCATGATAAGTCTCATGATTTTCAGACTTCATTTGTGTTTTACATTAAAAAACTATTAAGATCCATGTTGCCACTAAAGTGTCACAACCTATATTTTCAAAATTTCTTTCCATATAATGGGTACGACCTAAAAATGGACTAAAAAATATATGAATATGATTTTTCAACAAATTTTGTTTTATTATTTCATACACTTGCAATTCAATTTGGCATATTTCAATATAAATTCTAGAAACACACTTAATGAATTAAAAGTAGTAAACTGATTTAGAAAAATACTAAATTTTTACGTGAAATAAGATATGTTATATTTTGATCATAGAAAAAGTTTCAAATTTAAGCAAATATTTAATTATCAATATGCTTTTAAACTCAACCCATTCTTTTTTTAAATCCCAATTCATTCTTCAAGACAACTTTTTTGAAACTTTTTTATCACAATATCTATGTATCATATCATAATACCATGACATGTCTCGTATTTAGATATTTTAATTTAATTCTTATAAAAATACTTAATAAATTGAAAATTGAAAACAGACCTAGAAAAATGTAAAAAATTACATAGAATAAGATATGTTGTATTTTGAGTGTATAAAAATTTTCAAGCTCAACCAAAAAATTTTGCATTCAAATTTTACATATTTTCAAGCTCATAACCATTGATTTAATTTAAAATTTACTTCAAGACAATCCTTAAAACCCTAGACCAGATCAACACTTGTCACTTGTGTGTTGTGATTGTAAATTAATGATTATATTACTGATGATATTAGGTAAATATACATAACCATATTCGTATCCGCTCTATATTCGTATCTAATCATATCTGTTTTCATAACCGTATCCGGAATATAAAATTCGAATTCAAAATTAAAAAATATGAAAATAGATATGAATCACTGTTATACATCCGTATCTGATCCATTTTTATCCCTAACTTCATATGTCATAGAAGGAGTGGACGAGAGTCTGAACTTATGCTGGACTCCTCGGCGTCAAATGCTAGTTTAATTTTGGTTTTGTCTGTGTTCCATATGCCATCGAAAGGTCTCAAATACTTGTTTAATTTTGGTTTTGTCTGTGTTCCATATGCCATCGAAAGGTCTCAAATACTTGTTTAATTTTGGTTTTGTCTGTGTTCCATACCTCCATATGCCATCAAAAGGCCCCTGATGCGGAGGAATTAAGCTCGCGTGTTACAGTAGGCAAAGAACGCTATTCGCATGTACTGAAAACTTTCGCAGCATAGTCTATTGTCTCTAAAAAACCCGGGTTGTCCCAATTGATAAGCACCAGAGCTCACCACTTTTATGTGCATGCATACGCCCTTACGTGATGCCTGAGGAAGAATCGCATCTCTCTTAAATTAATTCGATCACGCCTTGCAAGCTTTGCAGCAAGTGTATATACGCGAGGAGAGGAGAGGAGCTCGCTGAGTTCAGGTGATTAATGATTAATCCCGATAATGGATTTGGAGAAGACGAGAGAAACTGCCGAGCAGAGCGAGCCAAATGTGGTGCCGCCGCATCCCGAGCTGCTCATGGCCGCCCGCCACGGAGATAACGAGCGAATCAAGCATTTTCTCAAGACAATAACTCAGTCGCCCGTGGCGCCGTTGCCGGCAGGGGAAGTTGTCGTCCACGTCGAGAAGGTTGCCACCATCCGACAAACGACCGTCGGCGATGGCACTGAATCTGCGGCTGCCGTAACACTGGCAGAGGCGGTCACCGTTGCGTGGGACTCCGTCCTCCACGTGGTGGCGTCCAGCGGCGACGAGCCCGAGTTCTTGCAGAGCGCGACGGCGATCTATGTCAATGCTAGCCACCTCCTCGGCGCCGGCAACAAGAAGGGCGACACGCCGCTGCATTGCGCGGCGCGGGCCGGGAGGGTCAGGATGTTGTCCCATCTCGTAGACCTGGCGTGTGGCAACGACGGTGCCACCGGCGACGGGGCGGCGAAGTCCGTCGTGAGGACGCAGAACGCCAAGGGAGAGACGGCCCTGCACGTGGCCGTCCGTTTTGGCAGCACTGAAATGGTCCGCGTGCTGATGTCCGCGGACCCGGAGCTTGCTCGCGTCGTGCCGGCCGACGGCGCCTCGCCGTTGTACCTCGCTGTCTCTCTGGGACACATCCGCATTGCACGCAAGCTGCATGAGCTAGACAATGCCCTGTCGTACGCTGGACCGGACGGGAAGAACGCCTTGCACGCTTCTGTTGTGAAAGGCAAAGGTGAGTGCTAAAATTTTCAATTCCAGCAGCGAAAATAAGGCATTTTTATGGTTCTTATAAGGCATTTTATTACCACGTTATATTGTCAAGAAAAATGAACTGAGTTCAATAATTCTACAAAGTATTTATTATTCTCGGTTGAAAAACGTAAGACGTCTATAAATTTTATTTGAAACTACCTTCATATTATGGTGCTAATTTCATAATAACTAATGATATATTTTGAAGGAGAATTTTTTTAAAAAAAATAATATTTTTTTTTAAAATTCAAATCTTTAAGCCCGTTTCAAAAAATTGCAGAAGCAGCATGCGGTCGGCCGACAAAGCGCCGACCAAGGGCCGACTCCTTGCCACATGGGCGCCAGTTAGCCATTCAACCGTTGGCTGGCTGCACAAGTCGGTGGACCAAGAGCCGACTAGTGCCACATGGCACCCAGTCGGCAGTTGAATGGCCGACTGGCGCCACGTGGCACTAGTCGGCCAAAAATTAGCCGTTACGTTGCGCTGCGCTGTACTGCGCTGGTAGCCACATGGCAGGGAGTCGGCTCTTGGTCGGCTGACTCCTACTGACACGTCAGCAGTCGGTTGACTAAGAGCCGACTCGCCCATGAGTCGACTCTTGGTCGGCCGACCACATGCTACTTCTGCAAATTTTTGAAATAGGTATACAAATTTGATTTTTTAAAAAAAATATTATTTTTTAAAAAATCTTTTGAATGATAATAATGATCAAAATTTAACATTTAAGACCGTGTTAAAAACATGCGCGCCCTGTATTTCTCCGCTGAGGAATTCATTACTATTTTTTGTAATAACTAAATCAATAAAATAAAACATTAGCTATGATGCTTGAATTTTCCTGTATTTGTACGCTACTAGTCTATTACTTCCTCCCAAATTATTGTTATTCATTTCTAAACATTAGCACATTTATTAAGATATAAGAAAAAAGTTTAAATTACTCATAGACTCTTAACTAGTACTCTAAACAATTAGTGCTACGTGTAACTAATACTTTGAATAGATATAAAATACTTGAATAGAGATAAAATAGAAAGATTTAAAGAAAAAATAGTATAATTTGTAGTATTTAGTACAAAATTTAAATAGTATAAAAATTGTATTTTCGGACCGAGAGTAGCAAATATATACATAGCTATCATACCGGTTTTTGAACTAACAGTTCATAGGTAACTGACAAGATTGCCAATGGACGGCAGGACGGGACAGTGTATATATACATGCATGGCATATCACAAAATATACAAATTTATTTCTTTGAACCTCGTCTGAAACTTGGAACATAATTATCACTATCGAGATAACTTCAAATAAAAAAGTAATAGTCTTACAACAATGTTACTGTTACAGATCTTATCGAGACCTATAGTTGGTACGGAAAGTTTGAGTTTTAAAATTAAAACCTCTAAAGTATATTTTGACATATGTATATACTTTAGTGGATTCGTCGAGTACCCTATTGAAATTTCTAGGGCTTTTTGGAACACCGAAATTTTACAGGATTTTCATATGAATTGTATTAAATCCTCCAAAATTCTTTAAAAAAAACTCTATTCAAAAGAAGCCCTAACGTATATTTTGGCACATGGAGATAACTTTAAAGGGTTGGTTGAGTGTCAAAAACGACACTCGCACTCGGAAACCTTTGTTTGTTGATACATGGTTCGCCGAATATTCTTTGTGAAATATAACACTGAATCCTTCGTCAGTAGTTTTTTTGGCTATCGTCGTGAGTCTTTGGCACAGGACGAACTACTAAAATCCCATAGTGTTTAAAAGGAAAAGTTTTAAATAGAAAGTTCTAAATTTCATTGAGATCCAATTTTCATACAAACTTTATTTCCATTCAAAGTGATATGAAAAATTCTAAATTTTCAAAAGTGAAACTTCTAACGTATATTTATGAATGGAGACACACGTTTCATTTAAACTTTGTCTCTATCCGAAATCTTATTAAAAAGCCTAACTTTTAACAAAAATTCTAACACATATTTAGAAATCCAGATGATTTTAATGGAAAAGTCACCAACTATAGTCATTGATACATATATTTTTTTGAACTTTGTTTCCATTCAAAATCATATAAAAAGTTTTAAAATTTAAAAAGTGTGAGTGAGACACTTTTAATTGATAAGACATTGAGTGTGTGTTTGGTTGAGCTATAAATTATGAAAGATCTGTCGTGAGCTATGGAAAAGTTGTTATGAACTTTGGGCCGTAGGAAACCTGAGAAATTATTTGGTTAGATTAGCTGTGAATTTTTTTTCTAGTAAAAATTTGTAATATAAAATATTGATTAATTTAACGATGTGCATTTAGATCGTTGTTGTATTACGGAAATTTTATAACGTTTCATAGATTTAAATAATACAAATCCAAACATTCAATCATATTGGGTAATTTTAGTTGCACATTCCAATCTTTTAACTTCTCTAAAGAATATGACCAAACCTACCATAAACTCAACTCTTACAAAGTATACATGAATGAGCTATAAAATTCAGTCAGGCAAGAACAAAATTATGTCATGTTTTCCGATTAAAGACAGAAAGCTTGATCTAGCTAGGGAACCCATGAGCACTACAATAGGACACTACTTGCCGTTTGAATCAGTAATCAGTTTTACAAACCGTATAGTAAATGACTATAAAAGTTGGTCAGTTTCGTCTGTCTATGACCATAGATGGCATCATCTGATAAAACAACACATCCACAGTGTGTACTGCCTTGGATTGCATGAATGATTTTTCAAGGAGAACAATTGATTGATCAAATTTTCACAGATCTAATCTAGCAGTACGAAGCAATCAGTTCACAAAACCAATAACGAACACAGAAATTTGGGACAAGGCGCTAAAAGGGAAGCTTCTAGAGGAGTAATTCCATTCTCTTAGGTTCTTCACAGTGGGAGTTTCATGGTATTAATTACCATGACACATCAGATTTTTTGCTGACATGACATTAAATTAATGAGGGAAGAAGATGAAGTAGTGTCATCTCCATAACATGGTGCTAATATCCCGTTTCCAAGACGGACGAAACGAAATAAAATGCCGACTATGAGTCTAAATCGTTTCATCAGAAAAAGGGTATTTAATTTAGTTGCAAAGTATTTAATTATACTAGTTAGCTTAGGAAATAATGGAATGAAACTCTCCACTAAAAGAAGGTATTTCATTCACCTGCAAAGTTGATACGGTCTTTTAGAAAACAGTGTTATGAAACCCACCACTGTGAATAGTCTTATGGTACTTATGGGTTTCCTAGAGTGTGATGGTGTCAGGGTGGAAGCGGCATGACTTCTTTACGCTGTGAGTGGTTGGGGCTGACTTGCGCCTGTTAGCTGCAGATCTCCCGGGAGGAGAGGGGGACTGAGTCCATCTCCTCCCCGCATGCGCATAGGCCATGCACATGCGCCTGGTCCAACTGCGCCCTGATCGGGGGCGCCCCAACAGAATGCTGTTAGGGGCCCCCTGTTGCGCGGCGCTACAAATAGGGAGAGGTGGAGTCCATGCAGAGGTTGCTGGATTCGTTCTCCTCTGCCCCTACCCAAAACCTAAGACCAAAAACCGATCTAAGAGATGAGCGCCGAAGCAACGGGAAGGATCCCTAACCTCCTGCACCGCTGGACTTCAACACCACGGCCACCATGTCCATGGCGGCGTCTTCTTCCCCGGCAGAACAAAGAGGTACGCCATCCCCTTAGTTCTACCCTATTAGACCTAACCCTAGCGATCCTAAGTCACTTAGAGTACTCACAATGGTATGAGAGCAAGTTTGTTCTAGGGTAGGCTAGTTAGGGTTTGGGTGGCGTCGAGCTCCCTTGAGCCGACACCACCACCACACTAAGACCCCCCCTAAGACCCTCTGCAAACCCCTAAGAATCCCCGCACTAAGCACTACTCAGAACCCCCAGGGTTAGGGTTCCCGAAACCCTAACCCTAACCCCGCGTAAGAGAACCCAAGAGGGCCCTCAGTTTCGGCCAAGGAAGAAAAACAGTAAGGGGATTAGGGTTAGGGCGGAACCCTAACCCTAACCCGAGCACAGAAAGCCCTCTGGATCGGCGGGAGGAGAAACAAAAAAAAGGGAAAGGGGATTAGGGTTAGGGTTTTTCACACTAACCCTAACCCTAACTAAGAAGAAAGAGGAGGGGGAGGACAACTTACCGTGTCCCTCGCCTCGCTGCACCGCCGCTCGCCGGAGTGCGCGTCGCCGGGCGAGTGCTCGCCGCCGTGGACCGCCTCGACGGAGTGCCGCTCACCCCTCGGGTGAGCGCGCGCATCGGCGAGCGGGCCCGCGACGGCGCCCTCCGCCGCTTAGCCACCTCCCACACGCTCGGCCGCCTTCGCCGCCGCGTGCGTCGCCATCGGGGGCCGCCGCCGCTCCGCTCCGTCGCCGCCACGCGCTCCTCCGCCGCCGCTCTCTCTCTCTCTCGTGCGCTCGCTCGGGCGCCCGGGGGCAAATGGCGCTAGGGTTTCCGGGGCGCGGCGCGGCTGCTTTTTGTGCGGGCGAGAAACGCGCGTGGCCGTCGGATTTGATCTGACGACCAGCGTTGATCGGGCCGACTTAGAGCCCACGCGGGGTGGCAAAAATGCGGCCCAGGCCCAGGTTGCGGCCTAGGTGCGCGGGAGCGCGCTGGGGGCGCCCTGGGCCAGGCTGTTTTGAGCTGTGGGCCGGCTGTTTTTTCAGTTTTTCGGCTGAAAACTTAGCATAGTACGGGCTGAAATCGTTTTCTGATTTTTTTTTAGAATTTTCAGAATTAGTTTTTTAATTAAGTAATACCTAAAAAATCAGAAAAATGCCCAAAATTAAGAAAAGATAAGTTATCTGCGGGGAAAATTTTGTATAAATTTGTACAGACTCAGTAAATTTTATAATGAATTTTGCAGCTTTTTAAGTTATTTTGTGATATTTATTTATTAAATTTAGTCTAAGGACTATATTTAATAGAGGAATATCTATTAAGAATTTTGTTTATGTTTAAATTCAAAACCTTGCTGATGATTAAACAGTGTATTATTTTAGTTTGAGAATCCCGCTGTGCTATCACTGTTAATCACATCATTGGGAAATATTAATTTAGAACCCTTTGTTTAAGTTTAAATTTAAGTTTTATTATTGTTTTAAGCAGTGTATTAATTAAAATTAAGTCCCTTGTTGTGCATGTTTAGATTAAGCCTTTCATTACACTGTTTAAAATTAGTATCATGCTGTAAATTCAGAATTTTATTACTGATTAAGCAGTGTATTGATTAGTTTAAGACTTTCGCTGCGAATACACTGTTTTAAGATCAGTACCATGTTCATCCTATCAATTAAGTAGCATTTATTTTGTCAATTAGATTTGAACCAACGAGATAATTTAATTTGGCATTATAAATGTTGTATTTGGTAACATAGTGATTTTATCTCCTAACCAACATTGGTGATGAAATTACTGTGGTTCAGTTGAATTGATTCTATTTCTGCCCAACGGTGATGTAGAATTAATTCGTCTTTTAAGTATTAAGTGTATCACATGTTAATTTTGACCAACGTTAAATTTTCATGTATCATATTATATCTGTTATAATATATTTTGATAATGTTCCTTATTAGAAATTTGCTAAGTCATATCTCCGGCATTGAGTCTCTCAATGGTGAGAACTACGGTTCCCGGAGATGAGATATTAAGATAGCGATTGTGCTATAGGACATAAATCTTGCTTTAATGCTTGATTGTCTAACTAAGCGTGCGAAGCCCGTGATCTGAGAAGATGAAAGCCAAGAGGCTTTTGTCATAAGGTTACGTGACTTCGCCGAAATAAGAATAAAATAAGACATATAGTACTAAAGGAAATCAGTTGAAACACAAAATGTATTATGATTAAGAGCTCCTTTATGGAGCCAATTAGAGGTTCTATCCCACGTCATGATACTGCAAAGAGTATCTAAAAGTGACTTTTCTAAGGCGTATGCTAGCACGCTTATTAAGAAAAGTTTAATAAGTTTTTGCGACATGGTTTTCAAAGCTGAAACCCATGAATAAAGAGCTCGATGAGGATGTTATCGTCCAAATTTTTATTATGACATCACACTAAGTTTTCTGATCATTTTGTGATCAACTACAACTTACAGCGAGAATGTTGGAGTTTGTAGATGCTGATTTCAAACTATGTATAAGAATTAAGAAAGCACACAATGATTTAGGTCATAATGTGCAACACGAATAAAGGGGAAGAAGCATTATAAGACTTGTTCTAATGATGCTAAGGACTCCTCTTATAAGCTCACATAAAGGAACATGATGTCCTGAAGGGCATGTACAGACATGTAAGGAGGAACACCACATGAAGGAATATGTGGAGTTCCCAAAATGGATGAACAAGAATGGTAATAGATGAATTTTCGCACTTAGAAATAAAGTTTTTAGTCTTGCTTTTGAGCATGACAAACTTTATTTATTTTCTCAAGATGATTTTATCATCTGAGAATAATGATAAGAGCAAAAGAATTGATGACGTATTTTCGAAATTATGGCACTATCTAATGGGCCATATTTCGAGGGGGAGGATTGAAGATTGAACTTTTAGTCAATTCTTCCACTTTAGTTTCTTTAGACTAAGTTTCAAGCATATATTAAGATAAATACGTCAAATAAATTAAGAAAGACACGAAATTAAGTTTAATGATTGTAGTAATTTTTATCTCCTGACCAACGTTGGTGATAATGTTATTATATTTAAGCTCAATTGATTCTAATTCTGCCCAACAGTGATTTAAAATTAATTGATTAACATTTATCCAATCTAAGAGCGATCAGATCATAGCGATCAGATCATAAGTTGCTTTGGATAAATTTAAGATGTTTTTTAAGGCTGATTCTTATATCAGCATGATCTAAAGTTTAAAAAAGGGTAAGATCTGACCGTGCTACGGTCAATATACCCCGTATGGCCGATTTCTTGAACTCTTTTGCAAGGTTCTATAGAAAATGGCAAAATAGCCCGGTATTTTATATCGGGTGTATCTTAGCTAAATAGAGTGGCTATAAGGTGCACTCGCACTTTAGTGGACATAGTAAGTAGTATGGTAAGTTATTACACTCTACCGATTAATTTGTGAATGGAGGCATTCAAACCACCATTCATAATTTTAATTGGATCCTTAATAAGTTTGTGCCTAAAAGCACCATAAGAATTATGGACAAGACGATAACCATTTTCTAAATTATTTTAGAATAAGGATATGTCGTCCTGCTAAGGCTATATTTTAACCCAAATATTAATAAGTTAAAGTCCTAAGACAGTAAGTTGTCAATTTTATTGACTGCAAAGATAAGTCTAAGTGATCTCGTTTTGTAATGTCCTAACAGACATGTTAAGTTTGTAGAAACGAGATATGCATTTTTAGAAGATGCTTTAATCAGGGGGAGCACGGTACTTAGAGAAATTAATCTTGAAGAGAAGTGGGTTAGTGAATCCACTCCTATGATTCAAGAGCAATTTTCCATGTACCTGTGGTAGTGTCCTTCGTCCAACACTTAAGTTTGGACCTTCATTAGCGACATCTATTGTTCATGAGGCTCCTGTTATTCAGGAATCTGCATTTCTAGATGATGCTAACGAAGAAGTAAAGGAACAAGTCTCCAACTTAGTAAAATAATGTGCCAACTCAGATAAGAAGCAGATTAAATGAGACATTTTTGTATGTCTTATTTAAGGATTCTTTAAGAATCATTAAGGCATATTATGACTTAGAACTACATCAGATTGATATTAAGACGACATTTTCAATAAGTTTTAAATGAGAATGTCTATATGACACAACTAAATGTTTTGTCATAGAAATGAAAGGAAATTTTATGATACCGTTTTATCTAAGTCCAATGGACTTAAATAAGTTTTAAGTAAGGGTATCTGAAATTTAATTAGACCATTAGAAAATTTTGGATTTTAAGAATAATGAAGAGGACAATTGTGTTTGTGCTAAGTTTAAGAATGGGGGATTTATTTTCCCAGTTTAGCATGTGGATGACATTCCGCTCTCAAGTAGTAGTGTCCATCTACTATTAGAAACTAAGAAATATTGTCCTCTCATTTTGACATTAAGTATCTTGGAGAAATTTTCCTATGTGTTAGGATTGGAGTTTCTCTAAGATATCATTAAGGGGGTATTAAGATTATTGCATATGGCATACTAGAAGATATACTGATAAAGTATATAGTGTGCATGCGTATAAGCTATCGCCTGATCCGATAGTCAAGGGTGATAAGTTAGGAACTTTAGTATCCCAGGAACCAATATGAGATCGATCAAATTAGATTGGTTCCATACGCTTCTGCTGTCGGAAGCCAATATATGCTCAATTATGTACTCTCCCTGACTGAGTTTATACCGCCGGAATGCTTGGCAGATATCAGAAAATCCAGAAATAGATCGCTGGATTAAATTAAGAAAGCCTTGAGATTTATATAAGGCACAACGACCTCATGCTAATGTATGAAAGATTAAATAACCTAGCGATTGCGGGTTATTTAAATTAAGACCTTGCGAGATGAGTGAATGCTAAGTAGTCCACATTAAGTTATATATTCACACTCGCAAAGGGAGCTGTGTCGTGGAAAAGCTCCAAACAAACTATGATGGCATCCACCACGATGTATGCCAAGTTTGTAGCAAGTTGTGAGGCCGTCGGACAGGCACTATGTTTTTGAGAAATTTATTCCGGTTTTAAGAGTGGTCGACAGTATTTTAAAACCACTTAAGTTATACTGTAATAATGAGTCAACAGTATATTTCTCCTATAACAACAAGTAGTGTGTTGCTGCCAAACACATTTAAGTTAAGTGTTATATTGTTGAGGAGAGAATCCAAGATCAAACAATAAGTAGAGCATATAAGTACCAAGCAAACGCTTGCGGATCCGCTCATTAAAAGGCTTACCTCCCACTGTGTTCAGAGAACACTTAGTCGACGTGGGTTTAAGGAAAGCCTATGATCTATGGATTGATAAGGGGCCCAAAATAAGTTAAGATTCTGTTTCAGAATGGAGAGGTGTATTGTAGTTGTTGAGTCACGTAGTACGTAACTGACTAATGTGATGCAGCATGCTCGATGCATTTATCTATAATGAAATAGATATTATGTTAAGTACAGTTTAAGAACTAAGTAGAGATCTGGGGGGAGAATGTTAGCTGCAGATCTCCCGGGAGGAGAGGGAGACTGAGTCCCTCTCCTCCCCGCATGCGCATAGGCCATGCACATGCGCCTGGTCCAACTGCGCCCTGATCGGGGGCGCCCCAACAGAATGCTGTTAGGGGCCCCCTGTTGCGCGGCGCTACAAATAGGGAGAGGTGGAGTCCATGCAGAGGTTGCTGGATTCGTTCTCCTCTGCCCCTACCCAAAACCTAAGACCAAAAACCGATCTAAGAGATGAGCGCCGAAGCAACGGTAAGGATCCCTAACCTCCTGCACCGCTGGACTTCAACACCACGGCCACCATGTCCATGGCGGCGTCTTCTTCCCCGGCAGAACAAAGAGGTACGCCATCCCCTTAGTTCTACCCTATTAGACCTAACCCTAATGATCCTAAGTCACTTAGAGTACTCACAGCGCCTTCATAGCTAGCTAGAGCTAGCAACGCATGGGAGTAGGGCGGAGGGCGGCGGCGACAAGGAGTTGGGTAGGGGCGGTGTTATCAAGGAGTTGGAAGGTTGGACAATAATATCTAGGAGTAAGGCGGAGGGCAGTGACGCTAGGGAGTTGGGCAGAGGTGGTGATACCGAGGAGTTAGGCGGTGGGATAGCCACACTAGAAAAGGGTGGCATGGGGATAGCGACACTAAAGAGTTGGGCCACTTGGGTAGGTGACAATGTTACCGAAGGAGGGCGGGGGAGGCAACGCGAGGGAGCAGGATGAGTGGTAACGGCGCCTAAGAGTAGAGTAGGAGATGATGATACCTGAGAGTAGAGCGGGGCACAATGGCATCAAGAAGGACTGCGGGGACCAATGGTGCTTAGGAGGACGGTGGGGATCGGCGGCAGCGTCGAGGAGCACACTACGGTGGGGCCAACGGTCTGGCGTTTAGTTGTTGTATCACTGTGTGGATTCTAACCGAACGTAGGATAAGGTGAAGGAAAAATAGAGTATTTAAATATTCTTTACTGAACATGTCAGTGGATTAACACGTTGAATTTCAGAGAAATATTATTTATTCACTGTAATCAACCTCACTATATAATTAATGAGTTTGAGTATTACATGACCAATTATTTGTTAAATCATATCTCTTCGTTCATATTAATAAATCATAGCCATCTGATATTCTTTTTTCTCTCTCTTAGACAACACTGTGGATTTTTCCTCCGTCGTCACCTACTAAGCTCGAGCCGCCCACCTTCGTCGCTGGCAGTTGCATCCATTCTTGTTGTCAACTTCGTCGGGTTATTCATCCTCCTCCTCCGGCCGCCGCTCTAATTAGATTCCTAACCACTGGATTGTCATCGTCGCCTTTATCTTGAACCGTCCTCACAGCTCTCGTTCGTCGTGGACCACTTCTATTTCGTAATTATTTTTTGATTTTTAACGTACAGGTGGTGCGATACTAATTTCATATAAAAAGAAGAATATGATCTAACCTCATTGTTAGAATCTTGTGCACGTAGAACGAAAAAAATATCTTCATTGTTTGATGTCGTTATTCAATGGACTTATCAGTGCGTGCAATGTGAAAAATTATGACAAGTTTAGATTTAAACCAAAATAAGATCCCTGTCCAATTTGAAAATTCCTGTATTATTCTAAACACTGTACCCTAAAATTCTATATTTTTCTAAATTTCTATGTTTTTCTTCAGTGCATTTCGAAGGAGCGGAAAAGAAATACGAACCGAGGTGCTTATATATATATATATACAAATGCTATTCTACACCACGGGTGTAGAATGCTATTCTACACCGACGTGGAATGGAGGGGTTGGGATTGGGTGGGGGGTGGGCACGATTGGGATGATTGGTGTAGAATAGCATTTACACCCATAGTGTAGAATAGCGTTCCCGTATATATATATATATAAACACATACACACACTATTGCTATTTTTATGGGGTGGTGTATGTATACTAAGTGATTTTTATATAGAGTATTTCAACTATATATTTATAATTGCTACTTTAAATTTTGGATCTATTAATAGAATTTAATTGTCTACTATCAGCATCTTAGGAAAATAAGCTTATATAGGTAACAGAATTTAATTATCTAATATCATTAACTTAGGAAAATAAGCTTACATATATAACTCCGAATAGAGCTTATGTATGAATGCAAGCAGTTTTACTTTTAAAAATTCGAATTACTTGTAATTTATAATATGAAACAGAGGAAATGGTAACGATAATTATCAATTGCAGATATGGCAATGATGGTTCTCGAATGGAATAAGGATCTCATCAAGCAAGCGGACCGATCGAGCGGGAGCACGGCTCTCCACCTCGCGGCGTCATGGGGCAATCACGACGTGATCAGCTTGCTGATGGACGGCGACCCCTCGGCTGTGTACCAGCCGGACAAGCACGGCTCGTTCCCCATACATGTCGCCGCCTTCGAGGACAAGGTCAAGGCCGTCTCGATCCTGCTCGACAAGCACAGGTGCCGTCGTGACTGCACCGAGCTACGCGACGCCAACGGGCGGACCTTCCTCCATTACTACTACAAACTGTCACTGTAGTGGCGTTGGGCAAAACCACTGTAGTGGCGGGCCATTAGATGCCCGCCACTAGGGTTGCTGGTGCTGACGGCAGCACCAGCGCCCGCCACTATTGCTGGTAAAGTAGTGGCGGTCGGTGATGACGTCAGCCCGGACCGCCACTAATGTACCAATAGCAGTGGCGGGCGCTGGTGCTGCCCGCCGCTGCTAAGATGGCCGCCACTAAAGTAATGATGACATCACTTGCGACCGCCACTACTATTCTAGCTATAAATGCGCAGCGTCTTCCTCCCCGAGCTCTACTGGAGTTCGCATTCAATTTTGTCCGTACAATGGCGACAAAAATCTAGATAAAGAGGGGGGAGGCTTTGTTTTCGTTTCTTTTGAAGGATTTCATTCTAGGAGGTAAATCCATTCCGAATCTCACATTTATTTTGTATTTAATCATGTATACAATGAGTTATTATCGTTTTTCTAATTTAGGGTTTGTGAATAGAAATTTTCAAATAATCTTCCATTTACGGTGTTACCTTCTCCCAAATGAACAAATATGACCCTCCTCACAATTATTCATCACTTGTATATTGATTTACGTCATTTTAATCTCTTTTTTAATTTGATTTATGATTATAGATCTAGAGTTATGTTGTTTGGAGAGAGAGAGAAACCAATATAGTTAATTTATTTAATAATTTTTTCTGCTTAATAAGTAGTTTTAATTAAAGCATTGAGGATTTTTAATTAATGTTGTTATGAGCGATAATAAATCAATATATTTTCAATTTGTAAATTAATAAAATTAACAATAATGATTTTATTAATATTTTTTCAAATAATATATGTTTTAGATGGAGCACAGGTCCTGGATGTACTCGTCCAACGACGGAGATGTGGTGGCATATTTTAACAGAGTAACTGAATTTACTGAAGCTGCCGCACAATATGCTTCCCGTCAGAGTGAAGAGGCAATATATTGTCCTTGTAAAGTTTGTAAAAACGAAGCGATGTATCCGTGTTCTGATCGTGAAACCATATTGATAACGGCAGTGGCGGGCAGGTGATGTCAGCACGCCCGCCACTGCTGTTAACACAGCGGTGGCGGGCGCTCTGACCGCCACTGCTAACCAGCGATAGCAGTGGCGTTAGAGCAGTGGCGGACTGGATGCCCGCCACTATAGGTCGATTTTGCCCGCCGCTACAGTGTCGCTTTGTAGTAGTGCATGTCGCCGTCCTCGCGGAGAGCCAGTCCGTCGTTACCTACGCCTGCAAGCTGCGCAAGCTCGGGCCGGCGATGATGAACATGCAGGACGACGAGGGCAACACGGCGCTGCACCTCGCCGTCCAGGTCGGCAACCTGTGGATATTCAACCCTCTCATGCAGAGACGCGAAGTCGAGCTCAATTTGACGAACAGTGAGGGGCTAACCCCTCTTGATCTTTCCTGGATCACCAAACCAGTTGGTGTTCATTACGGATTAGTAAGCAGCTGAATACCTGATGCATTGTTCTTAAATTAATTAATTCATTACCACCCCATTACCATGCATGAATCTTGGTTTCTTTCTTGTAGAATCCACGAATTAGGATATACAAGTTATTGCAAGATGCCGGCGCCCAGGAAGGTACTCATCGATTGGATCTCTTTTACAAAGAACATATCAAGAAGCTAGACCACAAGGAAGAAGCGCAGAAGATCACCGACTCAACTCAAACCATCGGCATCGGCGCAGTGCTGATCGCGACGGTGGCGTTCGCCGCGGCGTTCGCGCCGCCCGGCGGCTACCGAAACGACGGCGCGCCGACGCTGGCGGAGCACTATGCGTTTGACGTGTTCATCATCGCCAACACGCTGGCGTTCATCTGCGCGGGGCTGTCCGTCATCAGCCTCATGTACGCCGGTGTTGCCGCCGTCGACATACGCACCCGCATGATCGCCTTCATCGTCTCCGTGACGTTCATGGCGAGCTCGGCGAGGAGCCTCGGTGCGGCGTTTGCGTTCGGGTTGTACGCCGTGCTAACCTCGTCGGCACGCACGACGGCCATCGCCGCCTGTGCCATCACTGCGCTGGCGCTAGCAGACGTCGTCTTGTTCGTCTGGGTCCTTGCCACGGGCGAGGTGATGCTGCTAAAGAGGCTGGGAGTAGCTAGGGCATGGTGGCGGCTGCCGCGGACGATCCTAGCCTTCTTGCTCATGCAGTTCTGGCCTTACATCGTCATCGCTGGCTTGTTGTTGTACACCAAGATCAGAAGAGCGCATTGAATTGATCCATTTGTGAACTTTGGTATAACAAGGGATCGAGCTAGCTAAAATTAATGGTTCCTCTCTAATAGGAACTAGGCGTGAAAATCCATCATTAATGATAGATTTTAAACCATAACTAATTAGTCGATACTAATAATCATTAATTATTAGTATTGGTTTTAGAACCGTCATTGATAATATTGTATTAGTGTTGATTCCAAATAAATTTAAAAAGTTTAATTAATGTCTACGTATTTTAAAACCGACAATAATATCTCTTCATTACCAGCTTATATACAGCCAACACTGAAATACAGCTTCTTATAATAGGTTCTCTAAGAATGTTTGAATGCATGCATGCTACAACATTTGCTTAGAAATTTTATACCTCACTAGTGTACTTCGGTATATCAGTGAGAAACCAAGTGTGCCTTGGTTTTTATCGGTGATGAGTGATTGATATAATTGAATTGTTAGTGATGAGTGATTGAAAAACATGGTTTGAGAAACAAAAATGGATTTGTGACATATGTGTAGTTAGCTTTTGGATTATGCTAACCATATGCTTTGGTTTAATGTTTGAATGTAATATGCACATAAGGCTTTAGTATTTGGAAAACATGGTTGCTTGTCTCTTGATGGGTAGGAAGGGGATATAACTTGACTGTCAATAGCAAGTGATCAGGACCAAGTGGAAAGCTTGGTGCCGAAGGATTAAAGAGACTGGGTGAAGTCAATGATAGTCCAAGGAGTGTTCGGAGGCTCTCTGGATAGAGGGTCTCAGAAACAGGTTTCCAAGGAGTGTTCGGAGGCTCTCTGGATAGAGGGTCTTAGAAACAGGTGCATTGAATAGAGACAAGCAGTCAAAGACCTAAGAAGCAAGGCATTTCGAAAGTGTGCCCTGAAGGGAGGCACTACGAAGGTGCACTTTGAAGGTGTGCTCTGAAGGGAGGCACTTTTAAGGTGTACTTCGCAGGTGTGCTCTGAAATAAGGCATTTAAAGGGTGGCAGACAAAGACCTCCGAAGCGAGGCACTTCGAAGATGTGCTCCGGAGGGAAGCATTTCCATGAATGGCGGGCGATGACCTCAGAAGTGAGACACTTCGAAAGTGTGCTCCGGAGGGAGACACTTCAAAGATGTACTTCGAAGTACGGATGACTTGTTGTTGCTTTGACCATACTTGGCTTCGGTATACAGACATACGATGACCAAGCTTGAGGAGTTGTGGTGGTCCACTCTGGAGACATGGTGCGAAGTCAGCAAGTGCTTTGACGGCTTCGGATCAAAACCATCACACTCGAAGTCAAGACTCCGTTACTACGAAGCCTCAACATTACGAAGTCTACAACCAAAGTCACTCAGGCACTTCATCAAGTGCTACGAGGCTCCATCGAAATGAAGCCACAAAGCCGACACACTATGGAGCTCCAAATAAAGTATAAAGTAGAACTACCTGTAATACCCCTTCGACTTTGTGAGGCAGAAAAACTATAAACCTTAGGGGTATTGTAGTCTCTTCTCATGTTTGTCTAGTCTAATAAATAAAGGGTAGACTGAGGTCTAGAATAACACATTTGCCTAGGTTTAGAACCTTCTGCTTTAACTATTGTCCTAGGGCCAGCCGCCACAAAAATACTCAGATTTGAGAGGACTGTTTTGTGTTCATTTTCGTACAATGAAATCTCAATTCGATCTTCGATTCATATCTTTCATGAACTTGTATCTATTGTTCTTACTCCATGCTTGTCTATATTGAGTATTGTTGAGTATCTGTGTGCTTTTTATTGCAAAGGAAGAAATGTTTCACTAATGCTTTTGTGACTTGTTTTATGTGGAGTTCTTATCTTCATCTTGTGTGAACTCCTTTAAATCCTCGTGCAAGTTTACACAAATGTTTTTATTTCTCTATGATTCTTGAGTTTAGCCGTACCTTTCGCTTTGTTGTGTAACGGAGGCCAAGCCTAAAAAATACACTAGCGATTCTGTGCTCTGCGAAGTCTGTTTTGTGAAGTCCACCTCGAAACCCTTATGTAGGGTTTAACCTGTGTGCAGAGTCCTGTGAGCTTTGAAGTATAGTTCTATGCGAAGTCTAGTTCGGAGTGTTGTCAATATCTCTAAACTGGAACTAGCGAAGGCTGTATTCAGAGTCTGATTTCAGAACAAAATCTTTAGCTCCCATTAACCCCGTCCTCTAGTTGCCTGTTTCACTTCAATAATTGGTATCAGAGCCTAGTTAAACCACTAGTTGTCTTAACCAGCTTTTGTAATCAGTTGGCGACATGGAATGACATGGCAAGATTCGTATGTTTGATGGGTGAGATTTTTCTTACTGGAAGGTTTGCATTGCTAAGGTTAAGTTCAACATACCACTTTTTTCTAGCTCTTATGATGTTGAGACATATCTGAATTGGGAGATGACAGTAGAACAAAATTTTAACTCTCATCTTATTCTAGAAATTCATATAGTTAGACAAGCCACTAGTGAGTTCACTGATTTTGCTATTATTTGGTGGAATGAACTATCAAATGTAGGCTTAGCACCTGACACATCAGATGGGTTAAAGAGAGCTATGCATGGTAGATTTGTCCCCACTACTTATAAACGTGACTTGCGTCAAAAATTACAATATTTAAACTAGGGAAATAAATCTGTAGAGGAGTACTACCAAGAACTGCAAATAAGAATGTTGCGTTATGAGGTAGTTGAGGAGGAGGAGGGTAAAATGGCTAGATTTTTTGGTGGGTTAAAAAGAGAAATACATGACATAGTTTTTTTGATAAACAACCAGTAGGAGAGGCTCCTACTAAGGTTATGTATTAAACGAACCACAAAAATTTACAGAGTGTAGATTACAAGACTAAGATTGTAGCGTAACATAAAATTGGAAGTGCTGTTTTAGCTGGATTATGCTAGCCAAACAAATAGCTCTGATCTGGTTTCTAGCTTAATTCTGTTATTTTGAAGAACAAGGCAATCTTTGAAGCTGGTCCACCAGTCTGGTACTGATGGTTCCTATTGATGAAAGATGCATCCATTTCGGTGTAACCAGATTGTCCACGCTCCTATTAGTAATATGTCTATGACAAATTTTTTCCTGCAGATAGATTTAATCATAGCAATTTGATCTTCCAATGATTCACTTGCTGGCCAAAGTATTCCTATTTTATCCCAGCAATTGTTAGCAAAATGACAGTCTACAAAAAGATGACGTGATGTTTCCTTAGTTTGTTGGTCATAGAGTGAGCATAAGCAGTCTCCATCTTCTTGAATAAGAGTTTTCCTTTGTAGTAGGTCTCTTGTGTTCAACCTGTCTTTGAGTAGTAGCCAGAAGAAAACCTTTATTTTTGTTGCACAATGACAATTCCAGATCCACTTGTAGACTGGATGCACAACCATGTGATTAAAAGTGTATGCATATAGGTTCTTTGGTTGATATGGACCATTACCCCAGATGAATTTCCATAGGTCATTTGTGTTTTCTGTGTTTGTAATCTGTAGAAGTTTATGCTGAAGATAGGTTAGTTCTCTTTCTGCTTCTGTGGACAAAGGAAGAAAGAAACTTTGTTCCAGACTATTTTGTGCTTTGAACTTCTGTATGGACCATGCTTGATGTTTTGCAAATGTAAAGAGTCTACCCAGTTGAAGATGGATAGGAGTATCTGTCCACAGATTGAACCAAATAGAAGGTATTGCTCCATTATTGACCAATGGTCTAGCTATCGCTAAGAAGTTAGGGATAAGCTTTAGGACCCCTTTCCACCACGCTGATCCTCTTCTGGCTTGGAGGTGCGGCACTTGCCTTGAGTTGTAATACTTTTGCCAAATTAGGTTTATCCAGGGGATGTCTTTTTTATTATAAAATTTGTCTAGCATTTTAATCATAAGTGGCTTGCAAACATGTTCCCATTTTACCATTGGCTTCATTGTTTCTCCCTGTGTTTTCCCTCTCCAGAGGCATGCTCGGCGTGCTTGATCGATACGTTTTATCACCTTCATTGGCAGTAGGAACATGCACATTGAGTAAGTTGGTAGAGCTGTGAGAACCGAGTTCATAATTTGTAATTTCCCCGCGGTAGATAGCCAAAAAGTAGTTGCAGCCAATCTATTTTCAATTCTGTTTAGAAGTGTGTTGAACTCCTGAAATTTTGGATGTTTGATTCCCAGAGGTAGTCCCAGATATGGAAGTGGCAAATTTCCTAGTAGACAGCCAAAAGTTTTTGAGAGAATTTCTGCTTGTATACTGTCTATGTTTAGTGGAACCAAGCAGGATTTAGCTAGGTTGATCTTCAGCCCCGTAAAGTTTGTGTATGTGTTAAGAAAACCTTTGATGTAAAAGATGTTTCTTTGTGTAGCCTTCACGAAGATCAGTGTGTCATCTGCATATTGTATTATTGGGAAGTCATTCTCAATGTGGCAATCTGGGGCTTTAATTGTCCCTTGTGTATTCACTGTGTTCAACATACTTTGAAGCAGTTCTGCCACAATCACAAATAGTAGTGGAGAAAGAGGGTCTCCTTGTCTGACCCCTCGTTTGCATTTAAAAATTTTTCCTACCGAACCATTTAGTAATATTGCTGTGCTTGTTGTGTTTAGAATAGAGCTGATCCATGTTAACCATAGTTGGGGGAAACCCATGTTATTGAGCATGAATAGAATGGCCGAATGTTCAACCGTGTCAAATGCTTTTTCAAAGTCTATCTTTATCATGGCTACTGGTTTATTTGATTTAGCACATTGATGAGTGTATTCATAAGTCCAAGCTAAACAGTCTTGAATTGACCTTCCTTTAATAAATCCATATTGGTTTTATTGAATGTCCCGTTGCATGAAAGGCTGTAGTCTGTTTGCTAGGATTTTGGTGAGTATTTTGACTACAAAGTTTACTAATGCAATTGGTCTATAGTCATTGGTGCATGTTGGGTTGTTAACTTTTGGTAGTAGAGTGATAAAAGAGTTGTTTATTGGTGTTAGGTCTAGTTGCCCTTCATGAAAAGCTGAGATGAAGTTATAAAAGTCTTGCCTCAAGGTTTCCTAGTTGGTTTTGTAAAAGTAGTTGTTGAATCCATCCGATCCAGGTGCTTTGTCTGATGGTGAGGAGCCATGCTGAATAGCATGGGCCTCATGGCTCCAGATGTGATGAGTCATTGTCAACGATAGTCAAAGAGGACAGAAGAAGAAGAGATCTGCTGTTTCATGGGCCGCGTGTGACTCAGGTACACGGGCAGCGAGCGACTGTCGGGCAGAGGAGGCTGCGAAGTCGGGCTGGACCAATCCGGGTGCATGGGCCAGAAGCAGTAGAAGACCCACTGGGCTGTTGACCAGGGTTGACTCAGGTACACGGGCGGTGAGTGATTGCCGGGCTAAGAGAGCTGCGGAATCGGGCCGGCCCAATCTAGGTACCTGGTGCAAAGTCGGTGGAGGTTTTGTCAGTTTCGGCGCAAAACTGACGACCGTCGATCTTGTATCCGACTGTTCAGAAGAGAAGCCGTAGTCGCTACTAAAGCTTAGCTTCCGGATAAGTCATCTGTAACTCTAGGCCCACAGTCAGTCAGTCGTGTCTGTAAAAATACCTAAGGGCAGTAGAGTCTTTTCCTTTATTCTTGCGTCTGTAAAAACCCTAAGGGGCTGGTAGAATATTCCTAGTGTTGGGAAGCCTATAAATAGGGCCCCAATCCCTAGGGTTTGGACTACCCTTCTAGAATTCACTTTTTAATCCATTGGGTCATTTTGTCTCCTGCGTTCTCTCTCCTGTGTGCGCCGCCAGACACTGGTTCATCCCTTTTTGCCTTGCATTTACTATGCCCCTGTGAGATTGAATCTTTTGTTCTTTGTTGAGGCGTGTGCATTGATTCCTCTGATTCAAGAAGCTTCGGTTTGTTGTGCTGTGTTGATTTTATTCCTGAGGGTGCGTCTCTGTTGCGTTTGTTCTTCACGCAAGTAGTACTAGTTCTTGCTGTTGCAAGTAGTACTACTTTTCTGTGGCAACAGTACACAAGTACCTGCTCTGCTTTTTCCAGCGTAGCTTTTTGATTGAAGCAGACTGGATGGAATGCTTTTTTGACTGTTTCTGCGAAGCCACTTTTTCTCTCTCTGTTCGAAGTCCCTCAGCTCCGCGAAGCAGGCTTCGACCTGACATTTTAAAGGCTTCGTTATTCGACTTCACTCCGTGCTGATAGCTTCGATGTATATTTCTGTGCTGTCTTCTAGCCTAACATACTTCAACAATCCTTGCGAAGTTTTTCCTCAGGTCTAAGCTGTTCGAAGGGTGTGCTTCGACTCAAAGGATTCGGTAGAGTTTCGAACTTCGTTTTGTGTTCTGAGATGATAACTTCGAAGTACCTTTTGAACTGACAGCGTCTCATAATTCGAACATCTGTGCGAAGGTGCTCCGACTCGAGCTCTTCGAAGTCCACACTTCGACGGGTTTCGAAGTTGGTTTCGGAGCTTGTTCTTCTGTTAGACTTCGCTCAGTATTTTTGATTCCGACTTCTTCGAAGGTTGTCCGTCTGTGTTGCGTTCGAAGTTTTTCTGTTCGAAGGGTTGGCTTCGAAGTACTTGGTTCGAAGCCTTGCCTACGAAGTACATACTTCGAAGCAGGCTCCGACTTTGTCATACTTCGAACTAGGCTAGATCAAAACACCTTCGGCATTTTCAACAGCCTTCGGCAGGCCTCGCAACCGACCTCCGAAGCAGGCTTCAACAACTATCTCCGAAGCAGACCTCGACAGGCGAAGCAGGCTTCGCCGAGTTCCGAACATGAGACAAATCTGAACAGTAACTTCTCATTTCACTTAACATATACTTAGATCATTTCATTGGGAAGTTTAGGCCTGACATACTTTGTTTATCTGTCTATTAGCACTGCTTTGATAGTTCTCTGTTTGACATCAGTTGCTACTAGGCTAGATACCTTTAGACTTAGGCTATCTGTTTATTTTCTGCTGCTTAGTTTGTTGAGGTGCGTTGGGTGTTGGGAACAGGCCATATATTCGAAAGATTTTTTTTAAGGCGCCCATTCACCCCCCCTCTGGTCGCTACTTTCGGTCCTACAAGTGGTATCAGAGCTTGGTTAGGGTTTTTCCATACCTTAACCGGTTCTAAACCCCGGTAGTGACCATGACATCTCCTGGCAAGGTCCCATCCTTGGAAGCCTATGGCTATAATTATTGGAAGACTCGCATGCGAGCCTATCTTATGAGCCAGGGTTCGGACATTTGGGATATTTGCGTTCACACCACGTTTGTCATATTGCCAGTTACTGAGCAGGGTACTGCTGGTATCATTGCTCAGCATCTGAGCAACAGTAAGGCTGTGAACATTCTGTTTTCTGGTTTAGGTCCCACTGAGTTTGAGCGTGTGAGTCATCTCTCCACTACGAGAGAGATCTGGGCTACCCTCAAGGCACACCATAAGGGAACAACACAGGTCAAGGCTCGGCTCTATCAGAACTACCGGCGTGAATATGAGAATTTCACACAGAAGCCGGGTGAATCTGTTGAGGCTTTGTTTGGTCGTTTTCAGTCGATCATAAACAAGCTTCGGGACAACAAGGCTGAGGGTGCTCAGTTAGTCTCAGATCATGAGCAGGCGCTCAAGGTTCTCCATACCTTGGACCCAAAGATCTGGGAGATCAAGGTATCCTCTATCGTTGAGAGCACTTCTTATGATACCTTGACCATTTCTGAGTTATTTAGCAAGCTGAAGGCCACTGAGGTAGATATCCAGTTGAGATCAAATCTCACTGGTTCTGGATCAAAATCCCTGGCCCTTGCTACACCTTCTGTTGATCCCTCTGCTGTGAGCTGTGCTGGGTTCTCTTTGATGTCTATCACTGAGGACCAGCTTGAGTCTTTGGGAGATGATGATTTGTGTCTGTTTAACAACCGGGTGCGTCGTGTCTATGACAAGAGAATGTTCAAAAGACACGGCACAAAATCCAGATGCTTTGAGTGTGGTGATCCAGGACACTTCATCGCCGACTGCCCCAAGCGCAATGGACACAAGAAGGGCACCGGTGGCAGCTTCCACGACTCCGGCAAGCATGAGAGCTCATCCTTCAACAAGGGCAAGTCGAAGACCCGATTCTTCAAGAAGGCCCTGAAGGACTACCGGCGAGAGAACAAGAAGCGCGACAAGGCCTTTTTCGCCGAGATGGAGAAGAGCTACTCCAAGCAGTCCACGTCTTCTTCCTCTTCATCGAGCTCAAGCGATGAGGAGATCACCATCAGGAAGGGGAAGGACAAGGACGATCCGGCGGGCCTCTGCTTCATGGCCTTCGGAGACAAGCCGAAGAGCCGCTCACACCAGCGCCGAAGATCCCGCAAGAGCTTCTGTTCAATGGCTCTTGGGGATAGGGAAGAAAAGAGCTCCTCCGATGACTCCGACGATGACGACGACAAGGTATCATCCTATGAACGAGAAATTGTTGATCTACTTGAGAGCAATCGTCAGGAGTTAAAGTATCGGGAAAAACTGCTTAGGGGGGCTAAGAAGAGGATAGATGAGTTAGAAAGTGAGCTTGCCGTGGCCAACGGCAGAATTGAGAGTCTATCTTCTTCCCCTTGCTTGGGTGATAGCAGTGAGTGCCCGAAGTGTGAGGTGCTTCTGTGTGACCTGTCGACTCTGAAGTCCAAGTACACAGAAAGGGTTGATGAGAGGGACGCTTTGGCCACTGAGCTTGAAAGCACTCAGCTGGAGCTGAAAGATGCTCAAGCCACTGTCGTCACACCCTGTGTTGATTGCCCATCTCATCTAGTTGTCTTAGCTGAGCTGAAATCCAAGGACGATGAACAGTTGGGTGATTTGGAGAGGTTGAGAGCTGAGCTTGCGCAGACTAGGCTAGAGCTTGAGACATTGTCAGTTCCACCCACTGTCTGTGAGAACTGCCTGTCTCTTAGAATGGAATTGATTAAGCTAAAAGCCAAGAAGTCTGTCCAAGTAGAGAGTGAGTGTGAGACCTGCTTGTCTCAGGTGGAGGTTCTAGCTTCCTTGAGAGAGGAGCTAGCAGATTCTCAGAATGAGAACTTTTACCTCCGTTCTATCCTGAGTTGGATCAGTGCCAGAGAGCCACAGCTTGGCATGATGATCCAGCAGTTCAAGAGACAGGATGGGTTTGGGGTAGGTTACACCTACACCAAGGCTGACTTTGAGAGTGCCATTAGCCGGGCAGTGGAGTGGAGCAAAATGACCCCAGAGCAGAGGTATCCCAAGACTCACTCCACTGAGACCTCCCAGGCTTGTCAGCCCAAGGATGGAGTGATTCATGAACCACCCAAAGCTCCACCCAAGAAGCCTATCTGGGTTCCTAGGCCCAAACACCTCCACTCTTCTCTAGACTCTCTTCCTGAACCTTCTCAATCCAAGAAGATTACACCTAACACCACCAAGCCCAAACATCCCAAGCCTCAACCACACCCCAAGAAGCCCACCTATCATTGTGAGTACTGTCAGAGAGACGGGCATCTTGCGGAGTTTTGCTTCAGGAGGAAGCATGTTGAGAGAGCAGAGAGGGCTCGTGGTGATCAGGAGCAGTTCTACCAGCAGGGTGGTAGACTGCGTGTTCCTCGACGCGGGGAGAGGCTGGAGGCCAGGCCGCGTCGTGTAGGTGGTGGTAGAGGAGATGACTTTCTTGCCCGTGCTCCAGTTGGTGGTGTCCGTTCCGGCAGAGTTCCAGGTCGTGTTGGCTACGGTCCTGGACCTGGTGGCCGAGGTTTTAGGCAGAACCGAGGACCGCGCTTTGAGCCGCGTTTTGGTCCAAACTCTTTTGATGGTTTTCGCTTTCCATCTTTTGAGCAGATGGCTCGACACTGGTTTAGCTCCTTTGCTAAACCTGGTGCCGGACCATTTGCTCCCACTTACAGCCACTGATTGTGCAGGATCGGGGACTAGAGGACATTTGGATCATGGACTCAGGATGTTCTCGCCACATGACAGGACATCGCAGATGGTTCTCCAGTCTCACTCCCCCGAGCTCCAAAGAGTACATCACATTCGGGAACAGTGGTCAAGGGAAAGTAAGTGGCATAGGCTCAATTCGCATTTCAGATCATTTCTCTTTGAAGAATGTTGCTTTGGTTAAAAATTTGAACTTCAACTTGATTTCTGTTTCGCAACTTCTTGAGGATGGTTTGGAAGTGCGTTTTAAGAAGGGCAATTCTTCTGCGGTTGATTCTAGAGGGTCTTTGATTTGCCAGATTTTACCATTCGGTAAAGTCTTTCGAATTGACTTCTCTAGTTCTTTTGGCCCTTCTCGCTGTTTGATGGCTGGATCTTCTTT
The DNA here is from genome assembly GCA_019279435.1 of Zizania palustris. Lineage (NCBI taxonomy): Eukaryota > Viridiplantae > Streptophyta > Magnoliopsida > Poales > Poaceae > Zizania > Zizania palustris. The sequence continues at coordinate 13,559,535 of JAAALK010000287.1, read as the reverse complement.
TGAGCTCTGGAAGTGGAATAGGAGGTTAGGTCATTTGAGCTTTGATCTACTAGTCAGGTTGAGCTCTATGGACCTCATCCGAGGATTGCCCAAGCTTAAGATGGAGAAGGATCTAGTTTGTCATCCCTGTCGTCATGGGAAAATGGTTGCCGCTTCTCACTCACCTGTGACTCAAGTGATGAGTTCGTATCCAGGCGAGCTTTTACACTTGGACACTGTTGGTCCAGCTCGGGTACGCTCAGTCGGTGGGAAGTGGTATGCACTTGTGATTGTTGATGACTTTTCTCGATTCTCGTGGGTGTTCTTTTTGGAGTCTAAGGATGAAACGTTTCAGTTTGTTCATGACCTGATTTTGAAGCTGAAGAATGAGAACAATGGTTGGATGCGAGCAATTCGCTCTGATAATGGCTCTGAGTTCAAGAACTCTCAGTTCGTCAGCTTTTGTAGTGATCAGGGTCTGGACCATCAGTTTTCCTCTCCTTACACTCCCCCACAGAACGACGTTGTGGAACGAAAGAACCGCACGCTAGTCGAGATGGCCAGGACGATGCTCGATGAGCACAGGACTCCTAGGCATTTTTGGGCTGAAGCCATGAACACGGCTTGCTATCTGGCCAACCACATCTTTCTTAGAGCTTACCTTGGTAAGACATCGTATAAACTGCGGTTTGGCAGACAGCCCAAGGTGAGCCACTTGCGAGCGTTTGGCTGCAAGTGCTTTGTGCTCAAGAAGGGAGGGCATTTGGACAAGTTTGAGTCTCGTTGCTGGGATGGTGTTTTTCTTGGTTATGCATTGCATTCTCGAGGTTTTCGTGTTTGGAACCTCGAATCCCAGCTGCTTGTCGAGACTTGTGAGGTTTCATTTGATGAGTCCTTGCCTTCTTCGACTCCTTCTTTTGAGCTTTCTGGTGATGATGAGCTCGGAGAGTCCATCTTCGAGGAAGATGAGGATACTCCAGCTGCTGATGAGGGTGGGCCTTCTGCATCCCCCGCAGAGCCCACACCTTCTGAGACTTCGACTGATGATGATGGTGGACCTCTGATCACTTCTTCCACCTCGATCGAGCCCCCTCAGTCGAGTCCAGAGGTGCCAGCTGCTGACTCTGGTGAGGTGACTTCAGATCACCAGGGAACCCGAGCAGTTCAGCGTGACCATCCCTCGGAGCTCATCATAGGTGATCTGACTGAGAGAACTTTGCGTTCATCTGCCTCTCTTGCTGTGTTTGCTGAATCTGCGTTTGTTGCATCTTTTGAGCCCAGAGATGTTTCTCATGCTCTTTCTGATTCTAATTGGATTAATGCTATGCAAGAAGAGCTTGAGAACTTTGTCCGCAATTGGGTTTGGACATTAGTTGAGCCACCACCAGGATGCAACCCCATAGGCACCAAGTGGGTATTCAAGAACAAACAAGGTGAAGATGGGGTTGTGGTGCGCAACAAGGCTCGACTAGTTGCCCAGGGTTTTTGCCAAAAGGAAGGTATTGACTTTGAAGAAACCTTCGCTCCTGTTGCCCGTCTTGAGTCCATTCACATTCTTTTAGCTTTTGCCGTTTCGAAGGGTTTTAAGCTTTTTCAAATGGATGTCAAGAGTGCCTTTCTGAACGGGTACATAGAAGAGGAGGTTTATGTTAGGCAACCCCCCGATTTTGAGAACCCTAAGTTTCCTCGACATGTTTTTAAGTTTCAAAAGGCTCTATACGGGTTGAAGCAAGCCCCCAGGGCTTGGTATGACCGGTTAAAGCAATTTTTGTTGGGGAAGGGCTTTGTGATGGGTTCGGTGGATAAAACTCTTTTCTTGCTCAGAGATGCTTCAGATTTTTTAGTTGCTCAGATTTACGTGGACGATATTATCTTTGGCGGTACTACTGATTCTCTTGTGTCCAAGTTTTCTGAGCAGATGCACAGCGAGTTTGAGATGAGCCTCATGGGTGAGCTCAAGTACTTCTTAGGGCTCCAGATCAAGCAGACCAAGGATGGCACCTTCATCCACCAAGGTAAGTACACTCGTGATATGCTTAAGAAATTTGACTTTGGTGGTGAATTGAAGCAGCAGATGACCCCGATGGGCACATATGGGGGTCTGGACAAGGACGAGAGCGGCATCAAGGTCAACAAGAGGGAGTTTCGAGGGATGATCGGTTCGCTGCTCTACTTAACGGCGACAAGACCGGACATTCAGTTCGTCGTGGGACTTTGCGCGCATTTCCAGTCTTCACCTCGCGCGTCTCATCGGCAAGCTGTCAAGCGCATATTCAGGTATCTTACTTATGCGCCCGATCTTGGTCTTTTCTATTCAGCATCATCTTCTCTCGATTTATCTGGATTTTCGGATGCCGACTTCGGTGGGTGCCAGTTGGATCGCAAGTCGACTTCTGGTACTTGCCAGTTTCTTGGTTCTTCTCTTGTCTCTTGGTCTTCTCGAAAGCAATCTGGAGTTGCTCTTTTGACCACAGAGGCTGAGTACGTAGCTGCTGCTAGCTGCTGCTCACAGTTGGTTTGGATGATTTCCACTCTACGAGATTTTGGGTTGTTCTTTCCTACCAGAGTTCCTTTGTTTTGCGACAGCACCAATGCAATTAGTGTAGGGAAAAACCCATGTCTCCATTCAAAAACCAAACACATTGATGTGCGCTTTCACTTCTCGCGGGATCAATATGAGAAAGGTGTTCATGTTGATACCCATCATCAGTTGGCTGATATTTTCACCAAACCCCTAGATCAGTCTACATTCGAGCATTTATGAGGGGATTTGGGTGTTGTGTATCCTTTTTAGGATATTTTGCATCAGTTTTCTTTCTTCTTTACTCTTTTCTTGAGTCTTTTTTTTGTGTGTGTTCATATCTTGCATATTCACATATCACACTTTTGAGCTTGCTTCTGTTATGATTGAACTGCTTTACTTATTCTAGCTGGTACATGCTTTTGATTACTTGTCAATGATCATGTCTTGTCTCAGTTTGCTTGATAAGTCTGATATCTGTCATATGCATGGCTTTTTATGCTTTAAAATTGAAAAATGATCACCATTGCTTCTGATAACTAGCATGCGTAGGCTGAATGTTCTTGCTATCTGTTACATGCCTCGTAGCTAGTTCCTGACTTGGATGCAAATATGCAACTTGGACATCTGTATGCTTTAATCATGGAAATGTGCTATAAAATAATGAAAAACCAGAGAAATGAAAATTCCATGCCTTTTTATGCTTAAAATTGAAAAGATCTAGGTGGGTTTGTCTTGTCGCATTGCATTGTTCTGGACTGCATACCATAGCACTTTGGTATGAACTAGGACACTGTAGTGTATGCCAAGACCAATGTCTTAAGCTTCTGATGGTCCAGTTCTGGCCTAGGCTTAAATTGGTCGGTCAGCATAAGGTTTGACATGCAAATAACCCCTGGCAAAAATGAAAAAGGGAAAAGAAAAAGCTTGAAAATTGAAATAATAACAAGTTTGCTGAAGCACTTTGTTTTGGACAATGCTTATCTTGGTAGATATCAGTTAGCATTTGCATCTCATGCTTTACCTTGCTTGTTTATTGGAACATGTGATGTTTTTGTTTGCAAAAACTGAAAAATGCGTGCAAATGACTTTCTTTAGATATCATCTGTTGCACTGATCATGCCATGTATCGTTACAGTATGTCTTTTGCTGTATCTGTTAGATGTTGTAATTGTAGTCAATCATATCTGAGAAGCATGCTTTCTACACTCCTTATGCACTCTTGTTGAATTCACTGCATATTTTGAGGGGGAGTTGCATTTCAGGGAGAGTCTGTGTCTCTTTTGAGTGCTTGATGAGTTCACTTGTCAACAAGGGGGAGAAAGTTTGGGATCAGAGTTTAAGGAGGAGTTCTTACTCTGTTGATATCCTTGTTGTTATGAAATCGCACTCATTTTGAGCTTTTACGTTTTGGTTAACCATAATGACCACTTCTTTCTTTTGTTTGGCTTTCGGTCATTAGGGTTAAACTTTTACCTTATTTTTTCTTCTTCTTTGTTTTCTTGTGTTTTGTTTTCGTGTTTCCACATTTGTTCGCAGGTGCTGAAGAGCTGAAGAAGAGGAGTGTTGATAATGCACTCATCAAGGGGGAGATTGAGGAGCCATGCTGAATAGCATGGGCCTCATGGCTCCAGATGTGATGAGTCATTGTCAACGATAGTCAAAGAGGACAGAAGAAGAAGAGATCTGCTGTTTCATGGGCCGCGTGTGACTCAGGTACACGGGCAGCGAGCGACTGTCGGGCAGAGGAGGCTACGAAGTCGGGCTGGCCCAATCCGGGTGCATGGGCCAGAAGCAGTAGAAGACCCACTGGGCTGTTGACCAGGGTTGACTCAGGTACACGGGCGGTGAGTGATTGCCGGGCTAAGAGAGCTGCGGAATCGGGCCGGCCCAATCCGGGTACCTGGTGCAAAGTCGGTGGAGGCTTTGTCAGTTTCGGCGCAAAACTGACGACCGTCGATCTTGTATCCGACTGTTCAGAAGAGAAGCCATAGTCGCTACTAAAGCTTAGCTTCTGGATAAGTCATTTGTAACTCTAGGCCCACAGTCAGTCAGTCGTGTCTGTAAAAATACCTAAGGGCAGTAGAGTCTTTTCCTTTATTCTTGTGTATGTAAAAACCATAAGGGGCTGGTAGAATATTCCTAGTGTTGGGCAGCCTATAAATAGGGCCCCAATCCCTAGGGTTTGGACTACCCTTCTAGAATTCACTTTTTAATCCATTGGGTCATTTTGTCTCCTGCGTTCTCTCTCCTGTGTGCGCCGCCAGGCACTGGTTCATCCCTTTTTGCCTTGCATTTACTATGCCCCTGTGAGATTGAATTTTTTGTTCTTTGTTGAGGCGTGTGCATTGATTCCTCTGATTCAAGAAGCTTCGGTTTGTTGTGCTGTGTTGATTTTATTCCTGAGGGTGCGTCTCTGTTGCGTTTGTTCTTCACGCAAGTAGTACTAGTTCTTGCTGTTGCAAGTAGTACTACTTTTCTGTGGCAACAGTACACAAGTACCTGCTCTGCTTTTTCCAGCGTAGCTTTTTGATCGAAGCAGACTGGATTGAATGCCTTTTTGACTGTTTCTGCGAAGCCACTTTTTCTCTCTCTGTTCGAAGTCCCTCAGCTCCGCGAAGCAGGCTTCGACCTGACATTTTAAAGGCTTCGTTATTCGACTTCACTCCGTGCTGATAGCTTCGATGTATATTTATGTGCTGTCTTCTAGCCTAACATACTTCAACAATCCTTGCGAAGTTTTTCCTCGGGTCTAAGCTGTTCGAAGGGTGTGCTTCGACTCAAAGGATTCGGTAGAGTTTCAAACTTTGTTTTGTGTTCTGAGATGATAACTTCGAAGTACCTTTTGAACTGACAGTGTCTCATACTTCGAACGTCTGTGCGAAGGTGCTCCGACTCGAGCTCTTCGAAGTCCACACTTCGACGGGTTTCGAAGTTGGTTTCGGATCTTGTTCTTCTGTTAGACTTTGCTCAGTATTTTTGATTCCGACTTCTTCGAAGGTTGTCTGTCTGTGTTGCGTTCGAAGTTTTTCTGTTCGAAGGGTTGGCTTCGAAGTACTTGGTTCGAAGCTATGTTCGAAGCCTTGCCTACGAAGTACATACTTCGAAGCAGGCTCCGACTTTGTCATACTTCGAACTAGGCTAGATCAAAACACCTTTGGCATTTTCAACAGCCTTCGGCAGGCCTCGCAACCGACCTCCGAAGCAGGCTTCGACAACCATCTCCGAAGTAGACCTCGACAGGCGAAGCAGGCTTCACCGAGTTCCGAACAGGAGACAAATCTGAACAGTAACTTCTCATTTCACTTAACATATACTTAGATCATTTCATTGGGAAGTTTAGGCCTGACATACTTTGTTTATCTGTCTATTAGCACTACTTTGATAGTTCTCTGTTTGACATCAGTTGCTACTAGGCTAGATACCTTTAGACTTAGGCTATCTATTTATTTTCTGCTGCTTAGTTTGTTGTGGTGCGTTGGGTGTTGGGAACAGGCCATATATTTGAAAGATTTTTTTAAGGCGCCCATTCATCCCCCTCTGGTCGCTACTTTCGGTCCTACAGATGGCATTGCCCGAAGTACCTTGTCAATTTCCTCACATGTGAATGGTGTTATCAATGAGTCCAAATTCAATGAGTGAGTAAATATTATCGGAGAGATGAGAGTTCTTGGCGTATTCCTTGTTGACCCAATTTTGGATGTGAAGTCTTTTAGAAATAAGGCTGCTTTGTCTTGATGTGTGTGCAATGCTTGCCCATTAGTGTCTTGAACCGTCGAAATTGTGTTACATCTAAGCCTGGTCGAAGTTGCTGCATGGATAAATTTTGTATTCTCATCTCCCAGGCAAGTCCAACGTATTGTGTATCTCTGTTTCCAATAGATCTGTTTAAGTTGTAATAAGGAGTTGATTTGGTTCCGAAGGATAATTCTGAAGTTAACCTCTATGCTGCTTAGGCTTCTGTATTCCTCAAATGCATCTATAGACGAAATTATAATGTGACAGGCCTTGTTTCTTTGTTCTATATGTCCAATGCGAGGAGCCCAATTCCTCAGTTGTTTTTGCAGAGTGATTGTTTTTATTGCTATGGTTTGAGCTGCGTTTGCATTCCTGGTATGTTGACTCCAGGTGTTCCGAATTAGATCCTTGAATCCTGGCAATGCATTCTAGAATTTCTCAAATCTGAATAAAAGTGGCCTTTGAACTAAGGTGTTAATCTCAATGTAGCATGGAATATGATCTGAGGTGTGTCTGTCTAAACCGGTGAACTTTGTGTTTGGAAAATTTGTTATCCAATTGGGCGAAGTAAAACACCAGTCTAGTTGGATTAGTAATGGATTTCTTTGCATGTTACTCCAAGTGAATTTCTTACCAGACAACGGTATTTCTGATATTCCGTGTTGGTTGATCCATTCATTAAGCCTGTGATCTTGAGAGTAGTTGCTTCCTATCCTATTTCTGTTATAGTCGAATCTGTATTCGTTGAAATCCCCTACTAGCATCCAACCGTCGTTAATATTGTAATCTTGTTGTGAAAGCCAATCGAAAAAAGTTGTTTTCTCTGGTTCTCTAGATGGTCCATATACCGTTGTGAGAACCCATGAGTGACCATCAGCAATTGATTGTAAGCGTAGCGTTACTTGAAAAGCATTGCAAGAAATAATTTCTCCCTTTAGACGTGAGCCTACCCAACCTACTACGATACCCCCTGAGGCTCCTGTCGAAGGTGAGTAGGCATATTGGTTGAATCTTTTTGGAGCGAAGGTACGAATGATTGAGTGATCGATGAGTGAAAGTTTAGTTTCTTGAATACAGAATATTGAGTATTTCTTGTCTAACAGCAGGTCCTTAACTGCAAGCTTTTTCTGTTTTGCGTTCAGTCCCCTTATGTTCCATTTTAGAATTCCCCATTTAAGATTTCTAACCATTTGTGTGCATCATATAGAGTATTCTTTATTGCACTCCAGTTGCAAGAGGTTGGTACTGATAGAGCATCGGTAGAGTAAATATTGAAGTAGTTCAGTACATTCTGCATAATGAAGGTAATACGGTAGATAGAAGTATCATAGATAGAAATTGTCCAGCCTAACGATAGCAAAAGTCCTACTGGTGAGACCATCGGATGTTGGCCATTAGGTGTACATAACCAAAACAAAATTCTTTCTATAGCCACCACATCCTCTGCTTGCTTGGGTCTTTTAGTTTTCTTCTTCATCAATAGCAGCGTTACTTGTGTGAGCTGGGACTAGCTGACCGATGATGCTCTCCTCTTGAATGATCAGTTTGTCCACTGCCACTTGTTCTGCAGTTAGACCACAATAGTGGATAGCTGCATGTTTAATATGAGAAATGGATAGCTCTGAGTATTGCTTACCATCTGTTGCTGCATCGAAGAACTGCTGCAGTGTTGGTTTCTCAGACATGACTCCCTTCCCTTTGGAGGCCCTCGAGGAAGATCCCTGCATTTGATAGTCAGCAAAATGGCTAGGAAGCGAAGACGTTTTATAGCCATCCTGTTTATTTTTGAGACGAGCACTCCTTCTAATACCACTTACTGAAATCAAAAACTTTGATCTTACCGGGCACTGGTTTGATTCCTAATGGTTATCCAGATTCAAGGCCTGACGGCGACTAGTGTAGACCAATTTGATTGGTGTCCTAGGAATTGTGGGCTGAGGAGATATCTGCCTTGCTAATATGTTTTGTGTGCTGTTATCCGTCGAGTGCATCAGGGCAGCCATGGTACTGTTATTTCCAGATAGTGTTGTAGAACCATTGTTTAAACCAATTGATAGCCCAGAGACTTCAATGCTAAGCTCATCTTGGTTTTGGGGAATGTGGATATTGTTTAACTGAGGTGCTGGCCATTGTTCCCATTGCATATTTTCAACTTGTGGCTCGTTATTCAAATGTTGATCTTGATTAAAAGCATTTGCAACTGGGTGTTGAAAATGATTGACATTGAGCAGTTGGTCATCTACCCATTGTTGAACCCATGCAGGGTCCCCCTGAAAGACCTCACCATTGAACGGGTGTGGATTTCCTCCATTTGGTGGGAGATAGAGCAGCCTTGAGGTGGTTAGAGCATTTCTGGCTGGTGTGGCTCTTTCCAAGCGACTTGAAGGGGCTTTAGATAGAGGTGATTGATTTGACATGCAGCTAGAAATGGCATTGTGCAGGCAGGAGAAGATCTTATCTGTTGATACCGTGTGAGTAGATTTCCTATCCGGACGAGTAGGATGATCCCTATAGTGATGATGCCTCTGCAGTAGCCGTTGATCACCCGAAGCAATGTGACATGGCATAGCGAGCGAGCTATCATGGCTACGCCGCATAGCAGTAGGTAGTACTGGAACCCTAATGGAGCCCACCAGGAAGGAGTGATTACCGGAGGTGACTCTTTTAGCCGATTTAGAATGACCTGGGAGTTTTGAAATTGGTGGTGTTTGCGTGGCATGCAGGAAGGATGGTGGCTCGTCGGAGAAGAATGAGCAGCTAGAGTCCAGTTTGGCAAAAGAAACATGACATAGTTGATTATAAGGAATATAATTCTATCAATAGATTGTTTCACCTTGCTACGAAGGCAGAAAGAGAATTGCAGGGATGATAGTTGAAGTCGAAGAGCAACTTCACCGACACAAGATCAGCATATGCAACGGAAAAATCAACACTACCTCCTCCTACACGGTCTGTTGCCCCCTTCATATCTAGGACGCATTCAACAACATCATCATCATCACTAGCACAAGAGGAGAAGAGTAAAACAACCCTACCAGCAAATATTTCTTCATTGGTTGCTTCCATAAGCCAAACCAGTGGAGTCATTTTCCATAATTGCAAAGGGAAGGGCCATTTCATGAGAGATTTCCCAAGCCATAGACGGACATTCATTGCTACTGAGATGGTGGGTATGTTAGTGCTAGTGATATTGAATATGGTGGTACTAACAACGCAGGTGATGATGAGGAGACTGAAAGTGACGACAAGGAGATTTTAAATACTGCCTCCACATAGAAGTATGAAGCGTTGATTGTACAACGTGTTTTGAACACTCAAGTAGAGTAAACAGACACACTACAGTGACATAACTTATTTCAAATGTTCCTCATTATCAATGATCATCGTGTTCATATCATAATTGATGGAGGAAGCATCAACAATGTGGTGAGCTTAGATCTGGTTAATAAGCTTGGATTGACAACACGCCCACATCCTCATCTGAATCAGTGGTTCAACAATAGTGGTAAGTCAAGGTAACACACTATGCAAGAGTACACTTTTTCATTGGTACGTATCATGACTTTGCTGATTTTGATGTTGTACCCATGCAAACATGTTCACTTTTATTGGGTTGGCCATGGGAATTTGATACAGATGCCACTCATCATGGTAGGAGTAATAAATACACACTTATGCACAAGGGGAAGAAAATTACTTTGGTCTTGTTTGTTTTAGCTTCTGATAGCTGCAGCTACTTCTAGAATCTGATGCGGAAACAAACGGTCTAGATTCTGGACTTAGATTGTGAGAATCAGTAGCTATAGAATCCGTAAATGAACTAGAATCCATAAGCTGAAAAACACTAACTACTCAGACTAGCTAGCTACTGAGAATCTCTAGCTGCTAGAAGCTGAAACAAATAGGCCCTTTGCTTCCTATGACTCCCACTGAAATTATGCAATGTGAGAAAGAGAGTATTGAGAATAGCAATAAGGAGATTGCACCACAATATGAAAATCATCAAGTAGATAACACTATCTTCCCACCTAAAAACGATAAAAAAGACAATAGCTCTAAGTCGGATGGAATTAAATTGAAGGGGGGTGTTATGCTTGCTACTAAATCTGATCTTGTTGATGTTAATGCGTTTGATTCTCCTTACTATGCATTGATATGCAAAGAAGTTTTGTTTTTATTTGAGGATCCTTCCACTTCTTTGCCTCTTGCTGTGACTAACCTTTTGCATGAGTATAAGGATGTGTTTTCAACGGAGATGTCTCTAGGGCTGCCACCTATTTGAGGTATTGAGCATCAAATTGACTTGATTCTAGGAGCGACATATAGAATAAATCCGAAGGAGACTAAAGAAATCCAGCGATAAGTCCAAGAACTTTTGGACCGTGGGTACGTACGAGAGAGCCTTAGCCCATGTATTGTGCCTATTCTTTTAGTCCTTAAGAAAGATGGTAGTTGGCGTATGTGTGTTGATTGTAGAGCCATAAATAATATTACAATGAGGTATCATCATCCTATTCCTAAGTTAGATGATATACTTGATGAGTTGATTAGTTCTATCATTTTCTCAAAGATTTACTTACGTGGTGGATACCACCAAATTATAATGAAATTAGGAGATGAATGAAAAATAACTTTCAAAACTAAGTTTGGGTTATATGAGTGGTTAGTCATGCCTTTTGGGTTAACTAATGCACCTAGCACTTTCATGCGTTTAATGAATGAAGTATTGAGTGTATTTATGGACAAATTTGTGGTGGTTTACTTTGATAATATCTTGATATATAGCAGTTCTATTGATGAACATTTGAATCATTTGCGTGCTATTTTTAATGCTTTGAGAGATGCATGCTTGTTTAGTAATCTTGAAAAGTGTACTTTTTTGTATGGATCGAGTCTCTTTTCTTGGCTATGTTGTTACTCTACACGGTATTGAGGTAGATGAAGCGAAAATTGAAGCCATCAAGAGCTGACCAACACCTCAAACCGTCACACAAGTGAAGTTTTCATGGACTTGATGGTTTTTATCAGCGGTTTGTGAAGAATTTCAGCACCATTGATGCTCCACTCAATGAGTTGACAAAGAAGGGAGCTTCATTCATATGGGGTCCAACACAAGAACAAGCTTTTAACATGCTTAAGGAGAAACTTACACATGTCCCTCTACTACAACTTCCTGACTTTGGTAAGACATTTGAGCTTGAATGTGATACTAGTGGGATTGGGATATGAGGATTTCTCATACAAGAAGGTAAACATGTTGCTTACTATAGTGAAAAATTGTATGGACCTATTCTGAATTACTCTACTTATGATAAGGAGTTGTATGATTTAGTTCGGGTGTTAGCGACTTGGCAACATTACCTTTGGCCTAAGGAGTTTGTCATTCATTATAATAATGAATCCTTGAAACATAATAGAAGCCAGACAAAACTAAATAAACAACATGCAAAATGGGTTGAGTTCATAGAGTCATTTCCATACATCATTAAACATAAACGAAGTAAAGACAATATCATTACAAATGCTTTATCCAAGCATTTTACTATGTTATCTTAGCTTGATCATAAGATATTTGGTCTAGAAATAATAAAAGAGTTATATGCTACTTATCTAGACTTCAAAGATTCTTTTGAAAATTGTAGAGAGTGCCGAACTTGGAATAAATATGTGATGAATGATGGTTTATTATATCGTTCTAACAAGCTATGCGTCCCAGCTAGCTCCATTCACCTTTTATTTTTACCAGAAGCTTATGGGGGAGGATTGATGTGACATTTTGGAGTGAAGAAAACCAAGGACGTGCTATCCACACACTTCTTTTGGCCATGGATGTGACATGATGTCGTGCGCTACGTCTCACGCTGCACTATATGTAACAAAGTCATATTTGAATCCCTTTGGACTTTAAATGCCACTTCCTATTTCTAGAGTCCCTTAGGAGCATGTATCAATGGACTTTGTCTTAGGTTTACCTAGAACAAAGAGGAGGAGGGATAGTATATTTGTGGTGGTCAATCGATTCTCAAAAATGACACATTTTATTACTTGTCATAAGAGCGATGATGCTACAAACATTGCTGATTTGTTTTTCCAGGATATCATTCGCCTATATGGAGTACCCACTACCATTGTCTCTAATTGTGAGGTGAAGTTCTTGAGCCACTTTTGGAGAAGTGTATGTTGCAAGTTAGGAACCAAGCTGCTATTCTCCACTATATGCCACCCTCAAATCGATGGACAAATTGAGGTAGTTAATTGTACGTCATCCACCATGTTGCGAGTTATTTTGAAGAAGAATTTGAAGATGTGGGAAGAATGTTTACCTGATGTAGAGTTTTCATATAACCAAGCGGTACATTCTACCACTAAGGTGAGTCCCTTCCAGGTTGTGTATGGCTTTAATCCCTGTGCCCCGTTGATATTTTTCCATTACCTACTTCTGAACATGTGCATTTAGATACTAAGACACATGCTGATTTTATTTTGAAATTACATGCCACAACTAAAGAACACATTGAGAAGATGACTAAATAGTATAAAATTATTGGTAGTAAGGGTAGGAGACATTTATCCTTTTAAATAGGTGATCTTGTTTGGTTACACTTGTGTAAAGATAGATTTGCATATTTGAGAAATACTAAATTGATGCCTCGAGCTGATGGTCCTTTCAAGATAGTTATGAAAATTAATGACAATGCATACCAGCTTGAGTTGTTTGCAGATTTTGGGGTTAGCCCCACATTTAACATTTCAGATTTGAAGCCATATTTAGGAGAAGAATATGAAGCGGAGTCGAGGACATCAATAACAATGACAAAGACATCCAACACTATCATTTTAGGACCAATCACTCGCTCCCGTGCTCGGAAGCTGAATTATGAGGTGCATTCTTTTCTTACTTAACATAATGATGTGGATATGGATGGGATGCTACTTATGGGTGATATTTTGACTCTTAGGAACATGAGAGAAACACTTCTGGACCAAACACAAGAGGGAGAGGCATCACAACAATCCAATTCGAATTCCACTTCAGACTTAGATTTCGGTTCGGATTCAGTAGAGCACCATTCATTAAAACGGACATAACTTTATCGTACGGAGGTGGATTGATGCGTTATTTAAGGCGTTGGAAATATAACGAAGGTATATTTCCAATGGATCTAATGCCAAGTCCTGATTCATCACAAAACGTTCTGCGTCATCCGAACAAGTCATCAGGTGCCGCGTCACCATTTCTGGTCACTTTGGGCCTTGTATCCGTTTGGGGCCTTAAGCCCAACTTTAGGGGAGACTTCCCAAAAACCCTAGGTATTAATACTATGTAACCGTCGTAAATTAGGGTTAGGTTTTGATTAGTTTTGAACTTCCTTGCAGATTCAACTCTAACGTTTGTCAAATTGTAGAACCCCACATGAGAAATCAATCTTTCATCTATTTGCGAGATTGTGTTTCTGTGTTCTTGCTTATGCTTTTGATTTGCATGCAGGGATAAGCCTTCCTGGCGATGTCAATCGCATTTGTGTGCGGTTGATAACCAATGGAACCGTGGTGTAGCGATTACGGGGTTCAGATCAATGTTGATCAGAAGTCGGATCATCAATGTCGACTCCACCAATCTAGTTTACCCCCACTGACGGAAGATTGGGCACCACAATGCGCATCAGTACCAATAGGCCCCAATGACTGATAGATATCCCGTGTCGAACCAGTAGGAAGATGATTGGGTGAACCGGATCAATGAAGTTATTCGGGACCAATTTGGGATCAAGCCCAAGGACCATACATACATGTATCAGTGACCGTACCCGATGTGGTTTGATCGGGTGCCAATGCTAAGACAATACAAGATACCTGACTTCACTAAATTCTCAGGGCAAGATTCAGTCTCCACGATCGAGCACATTAGTCATTTTCTCTCCCAGTGTAGGGAGGCATCGACCGATGAAGCACTTAAGGTCCGGTTCTTCCCATTATCACTTGGCCTTCGCTTGGTTTTCATCGTTACCAGTAAACTCTGACAGAGGATGGGCAAACCTGGAAAAGCAGTTTCACAAAGTATTTCTTTGCCAGCATATATGAAATGAAACTCACTGACTTGACAGTAGTAAAGCAGAGGATGGTTGAGTCGGTGCATGATTATGAACAGAGGTTCCATGACGTGAGAAGAAGATGCTACATATCTAACCTTAGTGACGCGCAACTACGTAAGTTGGTGTTCAAGGGCCTCCTAAACCTGATAAAGGAGATATTCTCATCACAAGAGTTCGAGAGCCTCTCACACTTGGTACAGAGGGTATCGACACATGAGAATCGATTCCACGAAGCAAGAATAGATAAATATCAAAAGAAGGATGCATATACTCAGGTGTGTCCTTCGGAGTCCAACGAAGTTAGCGAGTCCGATGCAGTAGTCGGGCTAGCCGAATGGTCTAGAAACAAGAAGCAGATCACATGTCCTTGGGTAAAAGCATATGATAAGGAGGAGAAATATGATTTTGACATCAGTAACACCGATAGGATATTCCACTTACTGATCAAGGAAAAACAAATCTAGCTGCCACCCAATCATGTGATAGCATCCATCGACGAGCTGAAGAAAAGAAAGTATTGTAAGCGGCATAATTCCCCATCACACCACACTAATGAATGCAAAGTGTTCAGATAACATATCCAGAAGGGCATGGAGCAAGGTGGATCATGTTCGATGATGGGAAGAAGCCGATGAACATCAACGAATATCCTTTCCCGGTAAACATGGCGCATGTGCACTGTGCTAGTGATCGGCACACAGAGAGGGACAAGCGTATTGGCAAGGATCGAGTCTCTTCATCGAACCTAATTGACAAGTACAAAATAAAGTCAAGGGAAGATATAGGCAATGTAGATGACCTAGACCACTCACGATTCAACCTCTACTAGAATTGTGAATTCTTTAGGTTTTGTTGGAATGAAGGATTGTGCATGCCATCGCTAGATAATTGTCCTGAGTGTGGCGATGACAGAGATAGTTGGAGAAGCGATATTAGCTCCCATAGCAATAGGATGAAGTCACGTGACCAGGAAAGGATAAACATTCATCAAAGGCAGTCACCACCAAGGCCATCGACACTTGAAAGGCTTGGCCTCATCAACACCAAAAAGGATGACCAATTGGCCAATTGCAGTACCATAGTAGGAAATCCACAGTAGTGCCCTAGTGGGATCTTCACGAAGAATCATAAGATAAGGGCGCAACGGCTGTGAATAAGAGAACTTAAGGTACTAGATTATGAAGATAAGGCTAATCGGCCAAGGATCAAGAGCGAATGGTGAATTAAAGAGAAGAACAATCACAACAATGGGAAAGACGCATGGGTAAACACGGTATTCTTTCTTCCCGCGGAATATCAGGCCACTCCCGACAGCAATGGTGAACAAGCTGAGGCGATGGCTTAGTTGGTTCTAATGCCCCAATCGGTGACATTAGACAAACCAGAAGACCCTAGGCATCGACACCTGAAACCTCTTTATGTTAAGGGATGGGTCAATGGTAAGCCGATGTCCAAAATTATGATAGACGGAGGCACAGCCGTCAACTTGATAACATACGCGACCTTCAGGAAGCTGGGAAGGGGACGGAGGATCTCATTAAAACCAATATGGTCCTGAGGGACTTCGGCGGTAACTCATCAAAAACAATGGGGGTGCTGAATGCAGAATTAATGGTTGGAAGTAAAATGATGCTGACCACGTTCTTCTTCATAGAGGGGAAATGATCCTATAGCTTACTGCTGGGGCACAATTGGATTCATGAAAATTGTTGCATCCCGTCAACAATGCATCAAAGCCTCGTGCAATGGGTCGGCAACCAAGTGGAAATTGTCCCCACCGATAAATCGGTTAACATGGCGATAGCCAATTTGTCGGTATGGGAAATGGAAGGAGTTTGATTGTCTATCTGGTAAAGCCTAGGATGGTCATTTTCTTAAGGTATCAAGCGATGGAGTCAAACCAATTAGCAATGAATAGCTCAATCTCGCCCTGTACCAATCAGGGCTTTGCCTCAACCGATGAACTACAGGGTGTAGACATCGGACCCGGCAATAGACTGAGGCCAACCTTTGTAAGTGCTCAACTTCCTGATGAAATAAAAAATGAATTAATTGCATTACTGTGATAGTACCGGGACTGTTTTGCGTGGGAATATCATGAAATGCTAGGTTTAAGCTGATCGATTGTAGAACATCAGCTCCCAATAAAGCAGGTGTACCGGCCCTTTAAGCAGTCACCTTGACGATTTAAGGCAGAGATATATCTAGACATCAAGGTGTAGGGCCGAAAGTAGTGACCAGAGGGGGGGTGAATGGGCGCCTAAAAAATTCTTTCGAATCAATGGCCTGCTCCCAACATCCAACGCACCTCAAAAGACTTGACAAAGTAACGTGAACAGATCGACAAAGCCACAAAAGATCTAGGCTAAAAACAACCGGTGTCCTAATCGAAAAGACACCAACACAGTGCTAATAGGCATATAAACAAAGCATTCAAAACATGGGCAGATCAGAGTTCATCATAGTAATTCAAACTGAGTACAAATGAAATGGATGAGGAGTTACTGTTCAAAATTGTCTCCAGTAAAGTACTTGACGAAGCCTGTAAAGTCGAAGCCTGTAGTGTCGAAACCTGTCTCGAGGTATGATGTCGAAGCTTGTTCGCTGAGGTCGTTCAAGGCATGAGAGATAGGAGCCGAAGCCTTCTTCGAAGGGTATAGTGCAAGAGCCAAAGCAGAGAATAATTCACGAGGACTGTATTTGTTGTGGGGTCCACACAAACATCTGCATGCACTGAAGTTTACTTCGAATACAGGATGTTCGAAGTGCCTTCGCTAGAAAGCTTCGCATATATCGAAGCACCTTCGAAATGCCAGAAACTCCGAAGCCAGCTAGCGAGTGTTCACAAAATTCAAACAACACCCTCCGAAGCTAACTGACTCCGGATCCTTCGAACAGAGCACATCAAACTGAAACGAAGCTTCGTTGCCTATGACCGGAAATAGCTGCTACCAACCAGCTAGAGAACAGAACATGCATTGACAGGGCTTCGTCACAAAGATAAAAAATCAGCACAACAATCAATTACTTTGCCTTGCAGCAGTACACCGTGAGCAAGAAACCGAGTGAAAATAGAGAAAAACAGGTGGCTAGGGACCTATTCCGCATAGCCTAGCACCTAAAAGAGCTATACTGAAATTTCAGAAAGTCTATTCTCAGCTTTGGTCAGAACACCATGAGCCTAGGGAGCAAAACAACACGTCAAAGACTGAAATAATGCCTCTATGCAGTCTAGCCTCTAGGCTGAACCAAAACTGCACAGGACAGCTAGACAGTACCCCAAAAAAATTATGTAACCAGAGAACAGGCCTATATGTATAGGCTGTCAACTAGCACACATAGCCATGCTACAGCAATGTTGACTTGTTCCCTGCAAGCTGTGGCTGGAATCAAATACAAGCAGCTCGATGCATTGAATAAAACATGTGAAGCCAGGGAATAAAAAATCTGAGACAAAAAGGTTGTACTACAGCACTATAGAACTCTCTCGAGAAACAGAACAACAAGTTTTTAACGCACAAACTCACGGCTCACAGTGCACAGAGAAACTAAATCCAAACCATTGCATACGGATAAACAACGCAATATGCACGCAAGACGAGGAAACAAGGAAAAGCCGAAAGGTTCAGGAATCAGGAGATAAAACCTTTAGAGATGATTCTTAATCGCTGGCATGATTGGATTGCGAAGAACAGTGGCGGCGCGCACAACAGGAACAGTAAATGAACAGGAGCAAAAATGTGGGGAAAGTGAACTCAGGTGTTTAGATTAAAATGAGTTAACCCTAACCCTAGGGATTGGGGCCTATTTATAGGCAGCCCAATAAATGGGTAAAATGCAGAAATACCCCTAGGATTTCTTACAGAAGCTGAAATAAATGGAAAAGACTAAACTGCCCTTAGGATATTTTTACAGACTCGACTGACAGACTGTGGGCCTAGGGACAAAATAGTAAACTCCTATTTACATATGACATATCCGGAAGCTAAGCTTTCGTAGCGACTACGGCTTCTCTTCTGGACAGTCCGATCCGAAATCAACGGTCGTCAGTTTTGCGCCGAAACTGACAAAGCGTCCACCGTCTTCGCACCGGGTACCCGGATTGGGCCGGCCCGATTCCGCAGCTCCCTCAGCCCGGCAATCGCTCGCCGCCTGTGTACCTGAGTCAATCCCGGTCAACAGCCCAGTGGATCCTCTGCTGCTCCTAGCCCATGTACCCGAATTGGGCCAGCCCGACTTCGCGGCCCCTCTGCTCGACAGTCGCTCACTGCCCGTGTACCTGAGTCACATGCGGCCCAGACGCAGCAGGTCTTCTCTCTCTTTTCAATCCTCTTTGACTATCGTTGACAATGACTCATCACATCTGGAGCCATGAGGCCCACGCTATTCAGCATGGCTCCTCAATCTCCCCCTTGATGAGTGCATTGTCAACACTTCTCTTTATCTGCTCTTCAGTACATGCGAACAACTGTGGAAACACGAAAACAAAAACACAAGAAAACAGAGAAGAAGAAAATAAAGTAAAAGTTTAACCCTAATGACCAAAAGCCAAACAAAAGCACGAATCGGTCATTATGGTTAACCAAAGGTAAAAGCTCACAAATCAGTGCGATCTTAGAAACATCAACAAGGATATCAAAAAAGTAAGGACAAACGGGACAAAAACTCCCCCTGGAACAAATCCCAGAGAAAGCCAAAACTCCCCCTTAAACTCTTATACCAAAATTTCTCCCCCTTGTTGACAAGTGAACTCATCAAGCACTCTAAAAAGACACTGACTCCCCCTGAAATGCAACTCCCCCTCAAGATATGCAATGAATGCAACGGAGGTGCAGGTGGAGTGAAGAAAGCATGCTTCTCATATATGATTGACTGCAATTACAACATCTAACAAGTATAGCAAAAGACATACTGTCGAAGTCACATGGCATGATCAGTACAACAGATGATATCCAAAGAAAGTCATTTAGCACGCATTTTTCAGTTTTTGCAAACAAAGGCATCACCACATTTTCCAGTTAACAAGCAAGGTAAAACATGAGATGCGGAAGCTAACTGATATCTACCAAGATAAGCTTTGCCCGAAACAAAGTGCTTCAGCAAACTTGTTTTCTTTTTAATTTTCAGGCTTTTTCATTTTCCTTTTTCATTTTTGCCAAGGGTTATTTGCATGTCAAACCTTATGCTAACCGACCAAGTCAAGCCTAGGCCAGAACTGGACCATCAGAAGCTTAAGACATTGGTCTTGGCATACACTACATTGTCCTAGTTCATACCAAAGTGCTATGGTAAGCAGTCCAAAATAATGCAATGCGACAAGGCAAACCCACTTGGATCTTTTCAACTTAAGCATAAAAAGGCATGGAATTTTCATTCATTTTTTGATTTTTATCATTTTTATAGCACATTTTCCATGTTAAAGCATAAAGATGTCCAAGTTGCATATCTGCATCTATGTGATGAACTAGCTACAAGGCATGTAACAGATAGAAAAAGCATTCAGCCTACACATGCTAGTTACCAGAAGCAATGGTGACCATTTTTCAATTTTAAAGCGTAAAAGCCATGCATATGACAGATATCAGACATATCAAATGAACTGAAACAAAGCATGATCATCGGCAAGTAATCAAAAGCATGTACCAACTAGAATAAGTAAAGCAGTTCAATCATATAACAGAAGTAGGCTCAAAAGTGTGATATGTGAATTTGTATGATATGAACACACACAAAAAGACTCAAGAAAAGAGTAAAGAAGAAAGAAAACTGACGCAAAATATCCTAGAAAGGATACACAACACCCAAATCCCCTCGTAAACGCTCAAAAGTAGACTGATCTAGGGGTTTGGTGAAAATGTCAGCCAGCTGATGATGGGTATCAACATGAACAAGGTCAATCACACCTTTCTCATATTGATCCCGCAAAAAGTGAAAGCGCACATCAATGTGTTTGGTTTTTGAATGGAGACATGGGTTTTTCCCTACACTAATTGCACTAGTGCTGTCGCAAAACAAGGGAACTCTGGTAGGAAAGAACAACCCAAAATCTCGCAGAGTGGAAATCATCCAAACCAACTGTGAGCAGCAGCTAGCAGCAGCTACATACTCAGCCTCTGTGGTCGAAAGAGCAACTCCAGATTGCTTTCGAGATGACCAAGACACAAGAGACGAACCAAGAAACTGGCAGGTACCGGAAGTCGACTTGCGATCCAACCGGCACCCACCAAAGTCAGCGTCCGAAAAGCCAGATAAATCAAGAGATGATGATGCTGAATAATAAAGACCAAGATCAGGTGCATAGGTAAGATACCTGAAGATGCGCTTGACTGCCTGCCGAAGAGGTGGTGAAGACTGGAAGCGCGCGCACAGTCCCACGGCGAACTGTATGTCTGGCCTCGTCACCGTCAAGTACAGCAGCGAACCGATCATCCCTCGAAACTCTCTCTCATTGACCTTGACGCCGCTCTCGTCCTTGTTCAGGCCCCCAGATGTGCCCATTGGGGTCATCTGAGGCTTCAGCTCTCCACCAAAGCCGAATTTCTTCAACATGTCCCGAGTGTACTTACCCTGGTGGATGAAGGTGTCGTCCTTGGTCTGCTTGATCTGGAGCCCTAGAAAATACTTGATCTCACCCATGAGGCTCATCTCGAACCCGCTGTGCATCTGCTCAGAAAACTTGGACACAAGATTATTAGTAGTACCGCCAAAGATAATATCGTCCACGTATATCTGAGCTACTAAAATATCTGAAGCATCTCTGAGAAAGAAGAGAGTTTTATCCACGGAACCCATCACAAAGCCCTTCCCCAACAAAAATTGCTTTAATCGGTCATACCAAGCCCTGGGGGCTTGCTTCAACCCATATAAAGCTTTTTGCAATTTAAAAACATGTCGAGGAAACTTAGGGTTCTCAAAGCCAGGGGGCTGCCTAACATAAACCTCCTCCTCTATGTACCCGTTCAGAAAAGCACTCTTGACGTCCATTTGAAAAAGCTTAAAACCCTTCGAAGCGGCAAAAGCTAAAAGAATGCGAATGGACTCAAGACGGGCAACAGGAGCGAAGGTTTCTTCAAAATCAATACCTTCCTTCTGGCAAAAACCCTGGGCAACTAGTCGAGCTTTGTTGCGCACCACAACCCCATCTTCACCTTGCTTGTTCTTGAACACCCACTTGGTGCCTATGGGGTTGCATCCAGGTGGCAGCTCAACCAGTGTCCAAACCCGATTGCGGACAAAATTCTCAAGCTCTTCTTGCATGGCATTAATCCAGTTCGAGTCAGAAAGAGCATGAGAAATGTCTCTGGGCTCAAAAGATGCAACAAAAGCAGATTCAGCAAACACAGCAAGAGAGTCAACAGATGAACGCAAAGTTCTTGTAGACACATCACCGATGATGAGGTCTGAGGGGTGATCACGCTGAACTGCTCGGGATCCCTGGTGATCTGAAGTCACCTCACCGGAGTCAGCAGCTGGCACCTCCGGACTCGACTGAGGGGGCTCGATCGAAGTGGAAGAAGTGATCAGAGGTCCGCCCTCGTCCTCAGTCGAAGTCTCAGAAGGTGTGGGCTCTACAGGAGGTGCAGAAGGCCCACCCTCATCAGCAGCTGGAGTATCCTCATCTTCCTCAAAGATGGACTCTCCGAGCTCACCATCACCAGAAAGCTCAAAAGAAGGAGTTAAAGAAGGCAAGGACTCATCAAAAGAAACCTCGCAAGTCTCCACAAGCTGCTGGGATTCGAGGTTCCAAACACGGAAACCTCGAGAATGCAATGCATAACCAAGAAAAACTCTGTCCCAGCAATGAGACTCAAACTTGTCCAAATGCCCTCCCTTCTTGAGCACAAAGCACTTGCAGCCAAATGCTCGCAAGTGGCTCACCTTGGGCTGTCTGCCAAACCGCAACTCATATGAGGTCTTACAGAGGTAAGCTCTAAGAAAAATGCGGTTGGCCAGATAGCAAGCCGTGTTCATGGCTTCAGCCCAAAAGCGCCTAGGAGTCCTGTGCTCATCGAGCATCGTCCTGGCCATCTCGACTAGCGTGCGGTTCTTTCATTCCACAATGCCATTCTGTGGGGGAGTGTAAGGAGCAGAAAACTGATGGTCAAGACCCTGATCACTACAGAAGCTGGCGAACTGAGAGTTCTTGAACTCAGAGCCGTTGTCGGAGCGAATTGCTCGCATCCGACCATTGTTCTCATTCTTCAGCTTCAAAATCAGGTCATGAACAAAATGAAAAGTTTCATCCTTAGACTCCAAGAAGAAAACCCACGAGAATCGAGAAAAATCGTCAACAATGACAAGTGCGTACCACTTCCCACCGACTGAGCATACCCGAGCTGGACCGACAGTGTCCATGTGTAACAGCTCGCCTGGATACGAAGTCATCACCTGAGTCACAGGTGAGTGAGAAGCGGCAACCATTTTCCCGTGATGACAGGGATGACAAACTAGATCTTTCTCCATCTTAAGCTTGGGCAATCCTCGGATGAGGTCCATAGAGCTCAACCTGACTAGCAGGTCAAAACTCAAATGGCCTAACCTCCTATGCCACTTCCAGAGCTCAGAGGAGGATCCAGCAATCAAGCAGCGAGAAGGGCCAAAAGAACTAGAGAAGTCAATTCGAAAAACTTTACCAAATGGTAAGATATGGCAAATCAAAGACCCTCTAGAATCAAACACAGAAGAATTGCCCTTCTTAAAACGCACCTCCAAACCATCCTCAAGAAGTTGCGAAACAGAGATCAAATTGAAGTTCAAGTTTCCAACCAAAGCAACGTTCTTCAAAGAAAAATGTTCTGAAATGCGAATTGAGCCAATGCCACTTACTTTCCCTTGACCACTGTTCCCGAAGGTGATGTATTCTTTGGAGCTCGGGGGAGTGAGACTAGAGAACCATCTGCGATGTCCCGTCATGTGGCGAGAGCATCCTGAGTCCATGATCCAAACGTCCTCCAGTCCCCGATCCTGCACAATCAATGGTTGTAAGTGGGAGCAAATGGTCCGGCACCGGGTTTAGCAAAAGAGCTAAACCAGTGTCGAGCCATCTGCTCAAAAGACGGAAAGCAGAAATCATCAGAAAAGTTTGGACCAAAATGCGGTCCTTGGTTCTGCCTAAAGCCTCGGCCACGAGGTCCAGGACCGTAGCCAAAACAGCCTGGAGCTCTGCCGGAACGACAACCACCAACTGGAGTACGAGCAAGAAAGTCGTCTCCTCTACCACCACCTACACGACGCGGCCTGGCCTCCAGCCTCTCCCCGCGTCGAGGAACACGCAGTCTACCACCCTGCTGGTAGAACTGCTCCTGACCACCACGAGCTCTCTCTGCTCTCTCAACCCGCTTCCTCCTGAAGCAAAACTCCACAAGATGCCCGTCTCTCTGACAATACTCACAATGATAGGTGGGCTTCTTGGGATGTGGTTGAGGCTTGGGGTTCTTGGGATTAGTGGTGTTCGGTGTAGTCTTCTTGGGTTGAGAGGGTCCAGGAAGAGAGTCAAGAGGAGTGTGCAGGTGTTTGGGCTTTGGAACCCAGATAGGTTTCTTGGGTGGAGCTTTGGGTGGATCATGGATCACTCCATCCTTGGCCTGACAAGCCTGGGAACACTTAGTGGAATGGGTCTTGGGATATCTCTGCTCAGGAGTCATTTTACTCCACTCCACTGCCCGGCTAATGGCACTCTCAAAGTCAGCCTTGGTGTAGGTGTAACCTACCCCAAACCCATCCTGCCTCTTGAACTGCTGGATCATCATGCCGAGCTGTGGCTCTCTGGCACTGATCCAACTCAGGATAGAACGGAGGTAAAAATTCTCATTTTGCGAATCAGCTAGCTCCTGTCTCAAGGAAGCTAGTACCTCCACCTGAGACAAGCAGGTCTCACACTCGCTATCTACCTGGACAGACTTCTCAGCTTTTAGCTTAATTAACTCCATTCTAAGAGACAGACAGTTCTCACAGACAGTGGGTGCAACTGATAGTGTCTCAAGCTCTAGCCTAGTCTGCGCAAGCTCAGCTCTCATTCTCTCCAAATCACCCAGATGCTCATCGCCCTTGGCTTTCAGCTTAGCTAAACTAGCAAGATGAGATGGGCAATCAGCACAGGGTACAACGACAGTGGCTTGAGCATCTTTCAGCTCCAGCTGAGCGCTTTCAAGCTCAGTGGCCAAAGCGTCCCTCTCATCAACCCTTTCTGTGTACCTGGACTTCAGAGTCGACAGGTCACACAGAAGCACCTCACACTTTGGGCACTCACTGCTATCACCCAAGCAAGGGGAAGAAGATAGACTCTCAATCCTGCCGTTGGCTACGGCAAGCTCACTCTCTAACTCATCTATCCTCTTCTTGGCCCCTCTAAGCAGTTTTTCCCGATATTTTAACTCCTGACGATTGCTTTCAAGTAAATCAACGATTTCACGTTCATAAGATGATACCTTTTCGTTGTCGTCGTCGTCGGAGTCATCGGAGGAGCTCTTCTCTTTCTTATCCCCGAGAGCCATTGAGCAGAAGCTCTTGCGGGATCTTCGGCGTTGATGTGAGCGGCTCTTCGATCTGTCCCCGAAGGCCATGAAGCAAAGGCCCACTGGATCGTCCTTGTCCTTCCCCTTCCTGACGATGATCTCCTCATCGCTTGAGCTCGATGAAGAGGATGAAGACGTGGACCACTTGGAGTAGCTCTTTTCCATCTCAGCGAAGAAGGCCTTGTCGCGCTTCTTGTTCTCTCGCCGGTAGTCCTTCAGGGCCTTTCTGAAGAATCTGGTCTTTGGCTTGCTCTTGTTGAAGGAGGAGCTGTCGTGCTTGCCGGAGTCGTGGAAGCCACCACCGGTGCCCTTCTTGTGGCCATTGCGCTTGGGGCAGTCGGCGATGAAGTGTCCTGGATCACCACACTCAAAGCATCCGGTCTTTGTGCCGTGTCTTTTGAACATCCTTTTGTCATAAACACGACGCACCCGGTTGTTAAACAGACACAAATCATCATCTCCCAAAGACTCAAGCTGGTCCTCAGTGATAGACATCAAAGAGAACCCAGCACAGCTCACAGAAGAGGGATCAACAGAAGGTGTAGCAAGAGCCAGAGATTTGATCCAGAGCCAGTGAGATTTGATCTCAACTGGATATCTACCTCGGTGGCCTTCAGCTTGCTAAACAACTCAGAAATGGTCAAGGTATCATAAGATGTACTCTCAACGATAGAGGATACCTTGATCTCCCAGATCTTTGGGTCCAAGGTATGGAGAATCTTGAGCGCCTGCTCATGATCTGAGACTAACTGAGCACCATCAGCCTTGTTGTCCCGAAGCTTGTTTATGATCGATTGAAAATGACCAAACAACGCTTCAACAGATTCACCCGGCTTTTGTGTGAAGTTCTCATATTCACGCCGGTAGGTCTGATAGAGCCGAGCCTTGACCTGGGCTGTTCCCTCATGGTGTGCCTTGAGGGTAGCCCAGATCTCTCTCGCAGTGGAGAGATGGCTCACACGCTCAAACTGAGTGGGACCTAAACCAGAAAACAGAATGTTCACAGCTTTACTATTGTTCAGATGCTGGGCAATGATACCAGGAGTACCTTGCTCAGCAACTGGCAATACAACAAATGTAGCGTGAATGCAAATGTCCCAGATGTCCGAGCTTTGGCTCATGAGATAGGCTCGCATGCGAGTCTTCCAATAATTATAGCCATAAGATTCCAAGGACGGGACCTTGCCAGGAGACGTCATGATCACTACTGGGGTT
Organism: Zizania palustris; assembly: GCA_019279435.1. NCBI lineage: Eukaryota > Viridiplantae > Streptophyta > Magnoliopsida > Poales > Poaceae > Zizania > Zizania palustris. The sequence goes on along the minus strand of JAAALK010000287.1, from coordinate 13,533,475 downwards.
TAGAACCGGTTAAGGTATGGAAAAACCCTAACCAGACTCTGATACCACTTGTAGGACCGAAAGTAGTGACCAGAGGGGGGGTGAATGGGCGCCTAAAAAATTCTTTCGAATCAATGGCCTGCTCCCAACATCCAACGCACCTCAAAAGATTTGACAAAGTAACGTGAACAGATCGACAAAGCCACAAAAGATCTAGGCTAAAAACAACCGGTGTCCTAATCGAAAAGACACCAACACAGTGCTAATAGGCATAAAAACAAAACATTCAAAACATGGGCAGATCAGAGTTCATCATAGTAATTCAAACTGAGTACAAATGAAATGGATGAGGAGTTACTGTTCAAAATTGTCTCCAGTAAAGTACTTGACGAAGCCTGTAAAGTCGAAGCCTGTAGTGTCGAAACCTGTCTCGAGGTATGATGTCGAAGCTTGTTCACTGAGGTCGTTCAAGACATGAGAGATAGGAGCCGAAGCCTTCTTCGAAGGGTACAGTGCAAGAGCCAAAGCAGAGAATAATTCACGAGGACTGTATTTGTTGTGGGGTCCACACAAACATCTGCATGCACTGAAGTTTACTTCGAATACAGGATGTTCGAAGTGCCTTCGCTAGAAAGCTTCGCATATATCGAAGCACCTTCGAAATGCCAGAAACTCCGAAGCCAGCTAGCGAGTGTTCACAAAATTCAAACAACACCCTCCGAAGCTAACTGACTCCGGATCCTTCGAACAGAGCACATCAAACTGAAATGAAGCTTCGTTGCCTATGACCGGAAATAGCTGCTACCAACCAGCTAGAGAACAGAACATGCATTGACAGGGCTTTGTCACAAAGATAAAAAATCAGCACAGCAATCAATTACTTTGCCTTGCAGCAGTACACCGTGAGCAAGCAACCGAGTGAAAATAGAGAAAAACAAGTGGCTAGAGACCTATTCCGCATAGCCTAGCACCTAAAAGAGCTATACTGAAATTTCAGAAAGTCTATTCTCAGCTTTGGTCAGAACACCATGAGCCTAGGGAGCAAAACAACACGTCAAAGACTGAAATAATGCCTCTATGCAGTCTAGCCTCTAGGCTGAACCAAAACTGCACAGGACAGCTAGATAGTACCCCAAAAAAATTATGTAACCAGAGAACAAGCCTATATGTATAGGCTGTCAACTAGCACACATAGCCATGCTACAGCAATGTTGACTTGTTCCCTGCAAGCTGTGGCTGGAATCAAATACAAGCAGCTCGATGCATTGAATAAAACATGTGAAGCCAGGGAATAAAAAATCTGAGACAAAAAGGTTGTACTACAGCACTATAGAACTCTCTCGAGAAACAAAACAACAAGTTTTTAACGCACAAACTCACGGCTCACAGTGCACAGAGAAACTAAATCCAAACCATTGCATACGGATAAACAACGCAATAGGCACGCAAGACGAGGAAACAAGGAAAAGCCGAAAGGTTCAGGAATCAGGAGATAAAACCTTTAGAGATGATTCCTAATCGCTGGCATGATTGGATTGCGAAGAACAGTGGCGGCGCGCACAACAGGAACAGTAAATGAACAGGAGCAAAAATGTGGGGAAAGTGAACTCAGGTGTTTAGATTAAAATGAGTTAACCCTAACCCTAGGGATTGGGGCCTATTTATAGGCAGCCCAATAAATGGGTAAAATGCAGAAATACCCCTAGGATTTCTTACAGACGCTGAAATAAATGGAAAAGACTAAACTACCCTTAGGATATTTTTACAGACTCGACTGACAGACTGTGGGCCTAGGCACAAAATAGTAAACTCCTATTTACATATGACATATCCGGAAGCTAAGCTTTCGTAGCTACTACGACTTCTCTTCTGGACAGTCCGATCCGAAATCAACGGTCGTCAGTTTTGCGCCGAAACTGACAAAGCGTCCACCATCTTCGCACCGGGTACCCGGATTGGGCCGGCCCGATTCCGCAGCTCCCTCAGCCCGGCAATCGCTCGCCGCCCGTGTACCTGAGTCAATCCCGGTCAATAGCCCAGTGGATCCTCTGCTGCTCCTAGCCCATGTACTCGGATTGGGCCAGCCCGACTTCGCGGCCCCTCTGCCCGACAGTCGCTCGCTGCCCGTGTACCTGAGTCACATGCAGCCCAGACGCAGCAGGTCTTCTCTCTCTTTTCAGTCCTCTTTGACTATCGTTGACAATGACTCATCACATCTGGAGCCATGAGGCCCACGCTATTCAGCATGGCTCCTCACAAGGCTGAGGTAACAAGGTTGCATGATGTAGGATTCATAAGGCCATGTTGATATGTAGAATGGGTATCAAATATCGTGCCCGTATGGAAGAAAAGTAGGAAGATCAGGATATGTGTTGACTTTAGAGATCTAAATAAGGCAACCCCAAAGGACAAATACCCAATACCGATCGTGGACCTATTAGTATATGCCGCATCGGGTCACAAGATTATCAGTTTCATGGATGGAAATGCACAGTACAATCAGATTTTCATGGCGGACAAAGATATCCACAAGACGACTTTCTAGTGCCTAGGTGCCATCAGACTTTATGAGTGGGTGGTGATGACCTTCGACTTGAAAAATGCCAGAGCTACTTACCAGAGAGCCATGAACTACATCTTCCATGATTTGATCGACCTATTGGTGGAGATATACATAGATGACGTTGTGGTAAAATCAAGTGACATCAAAATCATGTGGCCGATATATGTCGAGTTTTGCAAAGGGCTAGGAAGTATGGACTAAAGATAAACACGGAGAAGTGTGCTTTCGGTGTATCAACGGGAAAAATTTTGGGCTTTATTGTACATGAGAGAGGGATTGAGATAAGCAAGTGCAACATTGAAGCAATTAAAAACACTCAGCCCCCTGTCGATAAAACCAAATTACAGTCACTAATCGGGAAGATAAACATATCCGACCTTTCAAAGAGGATGGAGCCATTCACACCACTACTGAAGTTAAAGCCTAACTACGAATTCATATGGGGTGAAAAATAGCAAAAATCATTTAATGAAATCAAAGAATATTTGAGCTCACCTCCAGTACTGATGCTGCCACATAAGGGGGTTCCGTTCAGGTTGTACCTATTTACCGATGATAAAGCCATCGGATCGGTCCTGGTATAGGAAATCGATAAAAAGGAAAGGGTGATTTTCTATCTCGGCAGAAGATCTTTGGACGCTAAAACCCAATACCCCATAGTGAAAAATCTCTATTTATGTTTGTACTTATCGTGCACCAAGTTGAGGAACTACTTGCTATCGGTAGAATGCACCGTATTATGTAAGGCCGATGTCATCAAATACATGCTGTCGGCCTTGGTGTTAAAAGGGCGTATCATAAAATGGCTGCTCTCCCTTACTAAGTTCATCTGTTGTATGAATCAACTAAGGTAATAAAAATGCAAGCGATAGTAGTCCAGCACAACGACAAGGCAGTAACTTATGCTGAGCCGACACCATGGACTTTATTCTTCGACGAATCAGTATGTCGGCATGGATAGGACTAGTTATTATTTCCCCTTAGGGTGCACCATTCGAATTCGCATACACAATCATGCCTTTCTCCACCAACAATCAAGCCTAGTACGAGGCAATGATGAAAGGGTTGTAGCTACTAGAGGAAGTCATCGTCGATACGCTAGAAATTTTGGGAGATTCCTTGCCGGTGATGAGATAGCTATCAGATGAATACAAGTGCAAGGATGATGTGCTAAAAGAGTACCAAACGGTGCCAAGAGGTGTTGGTATGATTCAGGAATGTAACCCTTACACACATTCCAAGGGAACAAAACACCAAGGCAAACGATTTGTCCCAAATGACATTAGGGTACATGCCGATGGCTAGGTCGATCGAGCTGGAGATCACAGAACTAGATGCTGATGAATGGATGCATGTCATTGTTACTTATTTAAATAATCCTTCAACATCGGCACCAAGGAAAATTAGGTACCAGGCTACAAAGTATGTGCTACTCGGTGAGGATTTATTATCAGATGACAGAGGGAATCCTACTCAAGTGTATAAACACTGAAGAAGCTAAAGTGGTGATGTGCGAGGTACACGATGGCATATACGGAACACACTAGTCGGCCCAGAAAATGAAGTGGCTACTTCGGAGGGTAGGTTTCTTTTGGTTTACCATGGTGGAAGACTACGTAAAGTATTATAGGGGGTGTCAAGATTGTCAAAAGTTTGGAACCATTCAGAGGGCACCTGCATCGGCGATGAACCCTATAGTTAAACTCTGGCCTTTCAGAAGATGGGGCATCGACATGATCGGCCAAATCTACCCAGCATCAAGCAAGGGACATAAGTTCATATTGGCAACCACCGACTACTTCACAAAATAGGTAGAGGACATTCCTCTCAAGAGGGTAACCTCTGCCGATGCTATTGAGTTCATCAATGATCACATAGTGTACCGGTTTGGGATTCCATAGACTATCACCACAAATCAAGGGGCAATTTTTGTATCAAAAGAGTTCCAGTAATTCACAGCCGGTATTGAAATCAAGCTCTTAAATTCATCGCCATAATTTCCACAAGCCAATGGGCAAGCTGAAGCATCCAACAAGAGTTTGATCAAGTTGATAAAGCGGAAGATCAATGAACAACCGAAGCATTGGCATCGGTCTCTATCGAAAGCACTTTGGGCTTATCAGATTGCATGTCATGGGTCTACTTAGGTGCCTCTGTATCAATTGGTCTATGGCCATGAAGTTGTATTGCCTTGGGAAAATAATATCGACTCAAGAAGGATAGCTCTACAATATCAACTCATAGACGATGATTATTATAACTTAATGACAGATGGCCTAGATGATTTAGCACATATATGATTGAGAGACCTTCAGAGGATTCAGGAGAACAAAGCAAGAGTTGCCAGGTACTATAATAAAAAGTTGGTGCCTAAGTCATTTGAAGTAGGAGATCTCGTATGGAAACTTATCCTCCAATCGGGTCCAAGGAAAATCGGTTCTGTAAGTGGTCACCTAATTAGGAAGGACCCTTCTAGATACATCGAGTTGTACCTGGTAACGCCTATTTTCTCAAAGTTTTAGTGGGAGAAGTGTTCGGGAAAGCATTGAATGGAAAATATCTAAAGAAGTATTTCCCGAGCGTTTAGATAAACACCTAAGGATATACATGGAACACCGAAAATAGTCAATACCAAGGGCATCGTCTTTAGATGACCAATGGTAAAACATTGTCCTTAGACACTTTTATGAAAGACAAACTCAAAGGATCAATAGCATTATATTACAAAAATATAGCAATTCAAGGGTGACACGACATTCGGTAGTACAATACGAGACAAATCAAAGCAGAGAGCGACGGATCGCCTCAACCGCTCGCAACCGAATGGCGTCGATGCTTTGAAGCATGGCCTGATCCTCAGCATCTGAACCGAGGATGGCCTTGATGGTGCGACAATGATGTTGCGTGTGGTGGACAACACCGGTGAGGTGATGCTCCTAGGCTTGGATCCGATTTGGGAAGGAAGCCACGACACTTTCTTCATTGGCTATCCTCGCCCGAACCTCGTCCAGCAGTGAGGCCAAGTCAGCCTCCTCTGCCCTCAGCCCATCAAGATGCAGCGACGTGGTTGATGACTCACCGCAAAGACTGTTCAAGAGGGTACCTTCGGCAAGTATCACCTTGTCGTGGGTCTTGGCCGTCACTAGCTGCGATGCATGACTTATGCAATCAGCCATCTTCTATAGAGCCCGCTGAACTTCTGGTCGATGGTACTCCAAGAATGCGACCCGCGTGAGGGCACCGACCAGCTTCGAGGAGAGGGAATCTAGGATATCATTGAAGTGAGCCCTTATTAGACCCACGTCATTGACCAAGACTTCCATCGGATCTTCTAGGCGGCGTAGCAAGTCCGATAGAACCCCTAACTTTCGGAGATAATTGAGGCATGACCGATTGAATAACATTGGTGACATCTTCATGCCCAAGATAGGGGCCGATATTGAAGGGTAATTTCTAGAAGAAGGACTAGAAGGAAGGAAAAGTTAGACAAATCAAGGGTAACCATGTTAAGATATCAAATACAGAGGATACTTACGTCGACCGGCCTAGAAGGATTAGCCGATTGCGAGGTGCCATCAGTAGGAGAGGCTATGACATCACTTTATGCCTTAGTGATAGGAAGGGTGTCTGCACTCCCTTCATCGAGGTTGTCTTGGGGGACATGCATGGTAGCAGAGATAGGCTCTGACTGCATTCCAAGGCCGATGTGAGTCCCATAAAAGCTGATAAGAGTCAAAATAGAAGAAGGTACCTAGTTAAAGGCATCGGAAATAGCAGGCGGACCCTTGACGTCTACACCAGATGGGGTGACAACATCATCGGTTGTTGCCGACTCGCTAGAGACAATGGCAGTATCCCCCGGTACCCCGACTCTTACTACTTCAGCGATAATTCCTTCAGCGGCTATGGTCGGTGTGGTCTCGACGACGTCATTGGCCGTGTTATCAAATGCCATGTATAGAGACGCAATGTCGAGAGGAGAAGGAGGTAGCTACGACAAGAAGATATCGGATATCAAGAATACAAAGAGAAGATGTGTATGATGCAAACACAAGTACGAACATGAGCCGATGGGGAGACTTCGGTTGCCAACAAAGTACTAGTGCCCGGAACCTGCACGGCTGGGGGAGTAATCAGCGCTAGCTACAAAGCAAATAAAATAGTAAACATACACTCCACAAAAATAGTGTCATGAGCAAAGTCGAAGGATTATCGATGGCGGCAGAGTAGAATATTTGCGCTTGGCGGAAACATCTCCATATCCATTGTCGGTCAGACCGGCCATGGGGGGCTGGTCAGACCGTACTGTGTTGGGCTCCTAGGACAAGCCGGTCGGACTGGCCAAGGTAGGCCGATCGCACCGGGCCTCGGAGATAGCTTCGGCCGACCTCGGGAACTTACCTCCGTCGCGTTCCGCCGAGGACCCCTTCAGGATTGGGACCTCCTGGGCCCCTACTTGGATGATGACGCCTTCGGGGCCCCTCTCATGGGCGTTTTCTCCGACTTCACTCTGCGTAGACCGACCTCGAGGCACCACAAACAAGCGGTGAAAAATGTTCTTCTTCTGTGCGCATATTTTCCCCTACCAATCATAAAAATCCGGAGACACAACTATGAAACCAAGTGAGGTCGCACTATGGTTTTTGTACACCATGGTCCCATGAGAGATTTTGCCCGTCGTGGTGTACACCATGCTTCATATGGTGCTAGACCGCGTGTAAGAGGGTTTGATTCTCGACAGTTTAGGAGACCTCGTCATTTTCCAGGCTCGCACTTTTTATCATGACTCATACCCTGTGCATGATCAGTCTACTGCTTTACCAGGTTCTCGAGTTTTACAATGCTGGATTCCTAAACAATTTTTCACTCACCCCAATAGTGAGCATTCGAGTTCTTCTAGCATGTTTTGAGGGGGAGTTGTGTAGCACTGCATGAGCTTCTGTTATATGATTAATTGCTTTTATAAGTGCATGCTTTATTATGACTTTGAAGTATTGTCTTTAATATTGTTGATTATACTTGGCTTGAATACATCAGACATCTGTCATGCGCATGGCTTTTTATTTGGGAAAATTTGAAAATGATCACTCCTTAGTCTAGAGACTAGCATGAATAGGTTGAGTGCTTTTGCTATCTTTTACATACCTGGTAGCTAGGTCCTTTTCACTTGGATGCTAATACACAACTTGATCATTTCAAAAAATATTGTGCTAAAAATTAAAAAAAATGAAAAATGAATGAAAATGAAATGAAAATGATTGATATTCATGTTGTTTTGTGCTAAAATTGAAAATATCAAGGTGGGTTTGCTTTGTCACACTACTTTGTTCTAGATTGCTTATCATAGCACTTTGGTATGAAATAGGACATTGAAGTGTATACTGAGACCATTGATTTAAGTTTCTGATGGTTTCAACCTATGCTTAGCTTGGTCGGTTAGCATAAGGTTGACATGCAAATAACCCCTGGCACTAAAATGAAAAATAAATAAAAAAAATCAATCAAAAAGCTTGAATCAATTGCATATCAAGTTTGCTGAAGCTCCTTGTAGTGGGATATGCTTACCTGGTTAGTATTTGATTAGCTTTTGCATCTCATGACTTGCCATGTCTAGTATGCTAGTCTGAGTGGTGATGCTTTTATTTGCTAAAATACGAAAATGCTTGCTCATGCTTTTGTTTAGAGTGTACTCACTTGAGCTTTTCATACAATACTTTTAGACAATATTCAAGGCAAATGCTTGTTTGTACTATAATTGGAGTTGCTCATGTTTCAGAAGCTTGCATCTATACTCTACCCTCACTCCCCTCTTTGCATCTTTTTATCATCTTGATGCTTGCATTGATAAAGGGGGAGAAATGGTTTACATGATGTGTTTGCTTGGTTAAGGAGGAGTAATGGCTTTCATGATGCATTGATGCTTTTGCCAACAAAGATGCTTTTCTATGCATGTGTTTTTGCCAAAGGGGGAGATCTTTTATCAAGTGACATGTTTCTGCTCTTTTCTGAGTTTTTATGGTCACTTGTGCGGTTAATTTGATACCTTCATCATGTTTCTTTTTGGGATTGTCAATGCACTCATCAAGGGGGAGATTATGAAACCAAGTGAGGTCGAACTATGGTTTTTGTCTGTATGATGAGTGATTGACAAGGTTGAGCGATCTGGTGAGTGGAGTGAGTGATGGCTTGATTGCATCGATCGAATCGATGTGTGGATATGGGAAGTGGATGCCGAGGGGATCGGTGTGCATCGTGTTTTGGCTTGTCTCATGTCTGCAGGGTAGAGATGCTAACCAACTGTTAACGGTGGGTGATCAAGGGTCAAGCGGGGAGCTCGATGCCAGAGGATCAAGGATGCCGGGTGAAGTTGGAGATGATCTCAGGAGTGCACAAGGAGATATAGTAAGACATGGATGGACGGATGGTCGAGACAGCGTGACGGTCAAGTCAGCAAAAGGGAGGCCAGTGCAAGTGATCAGGTGGCTCGAGGGGATCGAGAGCAGGAGAGACTTGCTGGCAGTCGAGTTCACGGATTGACGTCACATGTCGGCGATCGAGGATGCTTTGTCAGTTTTTGCTGAAAACCATCTCATCTCTAAATGTTTTTAAATTCCAATAAATATGAGTTTATTTGTGTTTAGTAATTTAGATTAAGTGTAATATTTTAGTATTTTTTGGAATTGTCAAATTCTGAAATTATATTAAAAGAATAGGGTCTATGTTGTAATAAATTAGAGTAAACATTAGTGTATTTTTCAGAATTTGTAATTCTGAAAATACACCATGGCATTTAGGTAAATACTATCAACTTTAACCCTAATGGTATTTTGGGGATTACTTTAGTAGGTGAGCCTATATAAAGGTCCCCATGCCTAAGGGTTAGGGCTGCCCACTTTAATTAGAACCAGAAATTTTCTTTCCATTTGGTGTGCTGTTCAAGGGTGAAATTTCTGATCATTCAACCTAGAAAAGTGTGCTTTCTTGCAATTAATTCATCCTAATCCCTTTACTATTCATAGTCCTGCTGTTTTCCCTCTTCACTATTCCTTTTGTCGATTTTGCTGTGCACATCAGCTGGTGCTATGTGTTCTTCGTTTGATATGCTACAGCGCCGCCATAATTTGTGAATCAACAGATTGTGTGTAGCTCTTAGTTTCTGGTTGTTTTTGCAATGATCTATCACTGTTCTTGATCATCTTACAAGGCTTTGAATTGGTTCTATTATCAGATCAAAACTGTGAACAAATTTGTTCTGATTTTACCACTTTTCAGCACAACATTCTACCAGAAATTTGCTCATGTTAAACCATGCTGTAGTTTCAGTTTCTGAAGTTTTTTCTCTTTTGTTTGAGTATAGCTTTACACTGCTGAAGCCATGTGCCAAATGATCTACAGTGTGCAAAGAACTTGCCTGGCTTATTTCTGTTTCATTTTCTTCCTGGTGTTCCTTCTCTACTAGTTCTAATCTTTGCTGAGAAAATGGTTCTGCTTCATACTTCTTTTTAGTTTATATTTTGTGTGATGCAGTATCTATCTAGAACAATACATGGTAAGGTTTGTCACAGTTTTGATCATCTTACAAGGCTAAGAATTGGTTCTATCATCAGATCAAAACTGTGAACTAGATTGTTTTGATTTTGAGAACTTTCAGCATAGTTTCTGTGATGAATCTTGCCAAACAGTTGAGTTTCTTGTTTATACTGAACTGCTTTTGATTGCTTCTATTCTGTCAAGAACAACAGTTCTAATCTTGAATATTTTTTGAAGTTCCAGAGTTCATCTCATGAACAGTCATACCTTTTTGAGATGATCTGAAAACTTTTGGAGTACGTGTTAGGTAGACCCTTTTCTGCTGCTAAAGTGAGTAGTTGTTCTGGTGTTCACCTGCCTCATTAGTATTCTGAAAAGCAACAGGGGGGTTTAACTAATGGCTGAAACTTTTGAACAAACACCGCTTTATGTCAGTTCTTGCCTCACTGCTTTCTATATACTGAATACTGAGTCATATTCCTTGTGTCTAAACTAAGAATTGGTATTGATTCAAGTGAATGCTGTGAACAAATCTTTTCTGAGTTTGAGACCTCTGAGTACTGTTTCTGATTTTTCTGCTGAACAAAGTGTGTCACACCAGGATTAACACCTACAGTACTAAAATTCTGATCTTAAAAAGGTTTTTGCAGAAGTTCAGTTGTCTGGTTCATGAATAGTTCCTTTATAACTTAAACTTCACAATTTTGTCTATGTTTGGCCAAAAACTTCAGTTCCTTTTGTTGATAGTTCAGTCATAAGATGTCAAATTATCTAAGAATACTATGATAATCCTGTTACTTCCTTATCTGATTTATTTGACGGAAGATCTGAATTAATTCTTGTCTGAAACAACACATTTCAGTCTTAAATTGTTTCAGTTTCTAAAATTTACAATTCAAACTTCTCTGAAACTGAAAGAATTCTTATTGCACTTGTGATTGATTTCAGAGTTGAAAATTTGACAATAGTTCTAAGTTCTGTATTCAAAAGATTCAGCACAAGTGTTGATAACTTTGTATTTTTGTGTTGTTTGCAGTTGAAGTAAAACAGTAACTCAGAATCTGAATCATCTTCTATTTTTCTTCACTGAATTCAGTTCAATCAGTAGGACATGCTATCTCTGTTATAGTTGACAAGTTCATACATTACTATATTGATTGAAAGTTTGGTATTACTACTAGCATTTTGCTTGTACTGAAACAGTTCTTGGTCTGAATTTCCAGTACATTCATTCAGTGCTAAAATCACAGAATTTGCAATTTGATGAATGATTTGAATACTTTTGCTTGATGTCTCCAGTCTGAAATAATGTTTCTGAATTGAGGTAGATTGATGTCAAGTGAGTGATCAGCAAGTTACAAAGTATTCAGTTTTCAATATGGCTTATTTGTAGCATCTCTGAAATTTGAGTGTACTTATTCAAATCTGAGTGTTTACTTGTTGATTCAATTGAAATGAGTAATCAAGACTAAATGTTCAAGTTTGTTTGATGGCTGTTGTGATTTAATACTCAACATTACATAACATGTTATATCACAAACTGTTTGAATTCAGTTTTGTATTGATTCTTCTAAAATTCTGATTTTCTAAACATTGTCGGTGTTTCAACTGTCGACTTCTCTCTGTCGACCACTGAGTTGCTGAAATATACCCTGAATTTTGGAGTTTCATTTGCCGATAGTGTGAATCGATCAATCAAACTCTGATATAGACAAAAAACTTTGTTTGAGGCTGAATTCTGTTCTGGTGTTGATTTGTAAGTCACAAATTTTGTTTGTATAAGTTTAGAGGTGTGTAAGTGTGTTCTGGACAGGCCATCATTTTCAAAAGAAGTTGTCGTGGCGCCTATTCACCCCCTCTAGTGGCCATTCCGATCCCACAATTGGTATCAGAGCAGGTTAGATCACAAGTTGACCTTAACCGATTTGTGATCCTTGTGGCGACATGGATAAGAACACGAAGATTCCAGTGTTTGATGGTCGAGACTTTACTTATTGGAAGGTGCGCATGGAGGCTCATCTACTAAGCCAAGAAAGTGCTATATGGGATATTGTTGATTCCCAATATGTGATTCTTGAAACTCGCACCATAGAGACTGAGAATTTACAGTACGATTGTAATAGCAAAGCAAGAAACATATTGTTCATCAATCTGAGTCGCAATGAGTTTGATAGGGTCCAACACCTACGAACTGCATGAGAGATTTGAGCTACTTTGAAAACTTTTCATGAGGGCACTTCATAGATTAAGGCTAGGAGGCAAAGCACATATAAACAAGAATACCAAATGTTCGTGCAAGGCCCCGACGAATTTGTAGATAACATGTTTGCTCGATTTGATGGAATTGTGAGCAACTTGTGCTCCACTAGGACTTTAGCTTATTCATACCATGATAGGAAGATCAAACTTCTCTATGCTCTGGATCGTAGCATATGGGATGTGAAGATCTCTAGTATTGAAGAGTCAGCAAGCTTTGACACTTTGTCTTGCGATGAACTTTTCAGTAAGCTTAAGTCCACTGAGATTGCCAAGGCATCTCGTCTAGGATTTGGAAACTCTTTGTTGCCTTCTATTGCTTTAGTTTCTGGTCCTAGCAGTGGTACCTCATCTGGAGGGAGTCTTTCTGGTGGTTCTAGAGTTTTTGCTTATTCTGGTTGTTCCGGAGTTTGTGCTTATTCTAGTGGTTTTGACTTGTCCTCCCTGGTCTCTGTCACAAAAGAACAGGTGGACACTCTAGACGATGAGGAGCTAGCTCTCATTGTCAAGAAGTTCGCATGCTTCTATAATGATAGATGAGATAAGAGGAAATGAGGGTCTCGGGGATGTTTTGAATGTGGAGATCCATCTCACATAAAAGCCGTGGAACAAGTACCAGAAGTAGAACAAGAAACCCTTCTTTAAGGGGAAGCACGACAAAGTCGCTAAGAGAGTAGCCAGAGTATTTGTAGCCACCCTCAGCGACATCGACAGTACATCAAGTGAGGAGCCAAGCTCCAATGAAGAAGAGCCAACTAAGAAAGAAGAAAAGAAGGAGAAGAAGAGAATGGACTTCACAAGCCTTTGTTTCATGGCCGACATCATCCACAGCAGCGACGAGCTTGACACATCTAAGGTATATCTATCCCATGATCAGTGTCTTGTTCAGATTGATGAATTACATGATGATGTCTGTTCTCAGGATAGATTACTAAAACTTGCTGTTAAAGAACGAAAAGAACTAAAACTCAGACTTGAATCTTTATCCACCGAATTTCAATCTTACAATCTAAGTCTGATGATACTGAATGTGAGTCCTGTCTTATTGTTATGAATGAACTTGCTCAGTTGCATTTTACACATTCTCAAACTGTTGAAAAACTTGAAATTACTAAAAAGCAGCTTTTGAAGGTGGAGTCTAGTCCTATTGTCATCAACGAATGCATGAATTGTACTTTACTTATTGAAAGCATTAATTTGAGAGATAGGCATGTTGATGAACTTAAGGCTAGATTGGAGAGTGCTGAGTGTTCTAAGGATGTGAAAATGACCACCTGCATCACCCTTAAGGACCAACTCAGCTTTGCTAGAGAGCAAGTTGAAAAATTAAAATGTGAAAATGACTATCTTCTCTCTGTAGTTGAAAATGCACTGAAGGGAAGTGTTGGTGTAGAGTACTAGACCAACAGGTTTCTGAGATGCTTTAGAATAGGAGGTTAGACTCAGAGACGTATTCTTGGATCAAGTGTCTTCTGTCTTTGCAATGCGGAGAGGGGGAAGTATTTATAGTGGAGCCCTACAGTGGCACGATACTTCCAAAGGGTACAACGCCGATAGTGTGTCAACTGTTCTGGGCACAGCTACAGTGACAGTCACTGCACAAGCGATCGCGATCCTACTGCCAGACCAGCTTGACCGGACTGGCCTCGGTCTCCCGCCTTGGTGCCGAGGTCACAGCGCCTTCCGGAGACACGCCTCTAGCCTTCGGCCGGCTCCCCAGGCTTGGACATCCCCCGGATCCGGATCCTCGGCTAGGGTCCTCCAAGCCCAGATCTTGAGCTGAGGTGGGTGTCCGAGCTGCCTCCTCCGTTCCGGACCGGGGGCTCTCTTTCAAAGGGGGTCAGAGGCCGTTCGGCCTTTGTACCATTTTGCTTTGGAGCCAACGGCTTCGCTGGCCATGTCCTGTGGAGCCCCTTCTTCGAACTTCACTCCGCATCCTTCGCACTCCTAAGCACCATCGGTCCACAAAGCCCGCTCAGGGTGCTAGGCTCAAGGACGGTTTTAATGCAACTTCCGCCCGCTGCATGCTAGCGCTTGGGAGGACTTGGACCGGCGGGACATCAATGTGACTCCCACCCACCTGCTGCATGTCGGTGCTTAGGAGGACTTGGATCAGCGGGACATCAATGCAACTCCCGTCCGCTGCATGCCGGCGCTTGGGAGGACTTGGACCGGCGGGACATTAAACGAACCCGACGTCGACTCGCGCGTATAAATTCTTTCCCTTGGCCACGACCCGTCACTCTCCCTCATTTCGTTAGCCACTCCCATGCCTTGCACCCAGCTGCTGCTTTTGCGCCCATAGCTCTCAGCCCCGTCTTCCTTTGGTCGTCGCCTTCAGAAATGTCGAGAGAGAGAGCACTCCCCACTGCGGTCAATCCCCGGTTCTTGCAATGCCAAGCGGCCACGGCTACGGAGGCGGTGATGGCTCCCAACCTGGTTGAGACCCGTGACCCTCGAGAGCTCCGCCTGACGTCAGAGAGGTTCCAGGAGCAAACTTTGGAGCTGGGGAAGTCGGCCTGCACGGACAAGTCGCTCGCACTGGCAGTCGGACACCGCCTTGGCTCCGACGTGGAGACCAAGAAGTCAGGCCTAGAGACCATCCCGGAACCACGTGAAGGAGAGGTCATCGTCTTCGAGGCATTCTTCGACGCGGGGCTCAGATTCCTAGCCTCGGAACACTTGGCGGGAGTCCTCGACGCCTTCCACCTCGAGTTGCCCCAGCTATCTCTGAACGCGGTGGCCCGCCTCTCTATCTTCGAGTGGGCCATGCGGGCGGAGGGCTTCGAAGGACGGGTAGAGGTCTTTGCGAAGATGCACGAAGTGTGCTGCCAGCCAAAGAAGAAAGGGGGCCTAGTGCAGTCGTACG
This sequence comes from Zizania palustris, assembly GCA_019279435.1. Lineage (NCBI taxonomy): Eukaryota > Viridiplantae > Streptophyta > Magnoliopsida > Poales > Poaceae > Zizania > Zizania palustris. The sequence continues at coordinate 13,518,278 of JAAALK010000287.1, read as the reverse complement.
GAAGCATCAACTTCCAACTCCAGAAGAAGTACGCTGACTTTTCCCTACAAAGGCCATCAATGAACGGTGGTATTCTCAATGGATACGCCGTTGGTTCTACGTCCGAGTGGTGTTGGACTCTGGACTAGCCGGGCCTCCACGCCACATCTAGTTCCAGAGGGAGGCGACCATCAAAACCAACGCCGGCTCGGTCTCTGCCCGCATTCGGCTCCTCCAGATCGTCGCCCGTCGGATGAGCATGCAGGATTTGACGGAGGAGTTTGTCGCTCTCGAGATCCCTCCCTTGAAAGAGGCATGACCGATCTCGCATCGGAGTGCCCAGGATAAGCCCACTTCGAAGGAACTCTCCGATTCACTAGGTTCGGTCGCTTTTCCCTTCCTGCAACAAGTAGCTTACAATTCCAGGGGTCAGTGGAGGTATTAAATATTTATCTCACTTGTAGGGTCACGCGTGGTCAAGACCCCCGAATAGGTGGTTCGGATTGCCGAGAAGATTCTTGGAGCTCCCATCTTGGCCGAGCGCAAGCGGAGGATGGAGCTCGTGGGATCTTGGGAGTGGTTCAACCGCATGTGGGGCGCACTCAAGATGCCTCCCCGCGCCTCCTGGAAGCGAACACCCTGGGTCCGGCTTCGAAAAGGAGGGCCAAAGCCGACGGAAGTGAGCTGCCCCTAACTTCCATCGGATAGGGCCAAAGCCGACGGAAGTTAGCTGCCCCTAACTTCCGTCGGCCAGCCTGGCCGACGGAAGTTAGTGCCCCTCTGCTGATGTGGCAGAGTTCGGTGCTAACTTCCATTGGCCACGTGAAGCTGACGGAAGTTAGCTAACTTTTGTCTCGTCGCTTCCGTCGGCCAAAGCCGACGGAAGTTAGCCTTTTGCCGACGGAAGTTAGCTTCTTCCATCGGGAAAGGGCTAACTTCCATCGGCTTTGGCCGACGGAAGTTGCCTGGATTGTTGTAGTGAATTATTAGGTCTGATGTTAGGATTGCTCCATAAACAACATCAATTCCCCATAACCGAGACTATATGGCTATACCGAGGGCTTGGAATATCACTTCAGGCACTTGAAGTATTAGTAAAAACAATAAATCCCTCATGGTCTTGTTCGACCTGATGTCAATAAGCATGTGTGTACCCAAGGGCTACACACCGAGTACTATATGGCCTAAACGTCTCTCAAGGTACAAGTGTATGTTGCTAAGATGTGAAATTGCAAATCACCATAGAAGTTGTTGACACGAAAACGTGCCCCCGCACTTGAGTCAGTTCGATGATCCAAAAGTGTGCGGATACTTAGGGACAAGCCTAAGAGTAACACAGCACCGACGTGGCGTTCCAACTAACCTTAGTCGTGGTAAGGGGGGTGGAGTCGCCAGGCAATCAGATCACACAAAATAATCCAATTAGCCGAAAGAAATATATTAAACAAAATAAATCAGCAAACCGGTCGGAGCCTATCTGCTTCAAAGTATGGTGCGAAGGGGTCGCCGAAGTGTACCTTCAGCGTCTGTTGTGGAGTGTCCCACTGAAGGGTACCTTTGGCGTTCGGACTGATCTGGCCGAAGATGAACTCCGAACGGATCTAGATGCAACAATCACCTCTGAATAGCAGGGTTCGACGTGAAGTCTCCGACGCAGTAAGATACATAATAATGACTCAAACGCAACACGTGAGCGTGACTTCGTCCGGAGCGGAGTACGAGCGTGGCGAAGCCTACCATGATGAAGTATGTTGGCAAAGCGTGCGGTCGAAGCAACAATCTCGCCGAAGAGTGTTCTGGCAACCTCCGAAACCAATCTCTCAGCTCCGGACACCTCCGATGAAGTACCTCCGAACGTAAAAACCTGCTAAGTGTTGCGCTAGTGATGAAGGTAGCAATCTGTTACGTAGATTAGCGGATACTTCACAGGCGAAGTAAGGGGTGATAGCAATCTATTATGTAGATTAACGTATACTTCACAAGCAAAGTAACAAGGATTACCACTGTTCCAAAGTGGCCGTCGGAGGGCTTCCAAGCAAACCCACGAAGAGTACAGAAAAGTAAAGATAAAGTAAATGTGATTCAAAGCTAGGGCTTTGTGGTTGATTTGTGTTGGGGGGCCTCGAAACTAGCTTCACCTCTATATTTATAGGGGCTAGATCTCTAATCTAATCTTCTATAATTAGGCTAAATAGAGATAAACACTTAGCCGGAATCGGGTCCAACTCTATCTCTGCCCAAAGTGGGCCTTCGGCCAGGCCCGTCGAAGCCTGCTCCTCGACCCGAAGCTTTGATGGCATGGGCCTCCGAAGGCTTCCTAGCCGAAGGCCGTGGGCTGGCTGTAAGCTTCCGGAGCCCATAGCCCAATGGTCCTTCGGCCTTGTAGGGCTTCAGCCTGACCCGGGACATGTGTATTTTTGGCCCAAATTACCAAAATTGATATTTTGACAATCTTAACCATTGATGCCATTTTTTGCTATCAACACATGCCCCCTGCCTTTTAGTGAACTAAGTGAACTAAAAGCAAAACGATCTAAAGACGATACCTTCCATATCAGCCTTTCAACACCTTTTATGTTGTTTGCCACACACTTGGGAAATACCTTTTCAAGTATATACCATTCAAAGCCCTTCGAAACCGCCCTCCTTGCAGAGATTTTAACACATATGCATTACATGAGCAATTTCGGCTATTTTGAAAGGACCTTCCCAACTAGGTGACCATTTACCAAACTTGGGACTCTTAGTGCCTAAAGGTAAAATCGTCTTCCAAACCAAGTCACCCACTTGAAATGATCTTGGTTTGACCTTCTTATTGTAGGCTTTAGCTACTCTCCTCTTGTCTACTTCTATGGCTTCTAAGGCCTTCAATATATTATCGGTCACTTCTTCTAGGTTGTCCTTCAAAAGAGTTTCATACTCGTCGACCGATAAGCCTTCTTGCTTTAACACCCTTAGAGAACCAAGATCTACTTCTACAGGTAGAACGACTTCTTGTCCATATACTAACTCGTATGGACTAACTTTGGTAGCACCGTGCTTTGCAATCCTACAAACCCATAATGCCTCAGAAAGCACCTCATGCCACCTTTTAGGGAACTCTTCAATTTTCTTCCTAATGAGCTTAATCACGGTTTTATTACTAGACTCGGCCTGACCATTGGCCTGAGCATAGTAGGGCAAAGAGCTTATCAACTTAATACCACAATATTCAGAGAAGTCTCTCTGTTCCTTAGAAACAAATGAGCTACCTTGATCTATAGTGAGAGTTTGAGGAATGCCGAATCTATGCATGATGTGCTTCAAGATAAAGTCAAGTACCTCGTTGTGAGTCATGTTCTTGAGAGGCACGGCCTCGGTCCACTTGGTGAAGTAATACATCACCATCAACACGAACCGATGCCCTTTTGATGAAGGAGGGTGAATTTGGTCGATGAAGTCTAAACCCCAACCTCGGAATGGCCATGGCTTGATAATAGGGTTGAGTAATGAAGCAGTAGCTAATTAAATATTGCCAAACTTCTGACATGCTTCACACGCTCTATAATACTTAAAACAATCCTCAGTCATAGTCGGCCACTAGAAACCTGCTCTTTTGAGCATTTGTTGGGGGAAAATACTTCATCCTCAGGGTCACCGCTGTAACAAGACAAAGGAAGGCTATTTAGCCGAAGGTTTCCAGCATCTAACTCTGACTTAGTACTGGGACAAGTTCGAAGAGTAGAGGCGAACTCTAGTTCGGAGTATATCTTCGAATGTATATTCTTCAGAGAACCTCCTTGCCAGCTAAGATGGAAGGCTTATCTTCTTTCTAATTAGATTAGTCTTTTACCGTTTTAGCCCTACTAAGGGTACCAAATAGTTTCCACTATGTCGGTTGTAATAGAGGGGTAAAAAGGTATTTTCCTCAAGGTTTTTGCCTATAAATACCCCTCATTTTACCCTGTAATGAGGATCTAATACTGAGTTATTCAATACACATCTTCAAACTCTTTTGAGCTATTATCCACTTTGGAGGCTTGAAATAGTTTACTTCATAAACACTTCGTTTGTTAGTTTCTAATCTCTAGAAACCTGTTAGCGTAATCTTTTACGCCAACAGTTGGCACCGTCCGTTGGGAACCTAGTCCAAAAAACTTCGTTCTCTACCAAGTTCTCAAGCCATGCCTCCCAAGTGGAGTTCAAGTGGTAGTCCTACTCGGAGGTCCTCTCGGACCTCCGGAGTAAGATCTTCGAACACAATCAAGGTCGGAGGATCTTTGGCGATTCCTCCACCCCAGACTCCTGAAGGGATCCCCCTTCCTCGAGTATACGGAGTTCATTCCCCAACTCCATCCATACGTCGGCTAACCGGAGTCCCCCTTCTAGCCCAGATTCCGCTTCGAACTGACACATACAGTTCTCAAGACCCGGAAGGTCCTTCCGGAGAAGATTAAGATAATCTATGTATGATGTGCTTCAAGATAAAGTCAAGTATCTCATTGTGAGTCATGTTCTTGAGAGGTACAACCTCGGTCCACTTGGTGAAGTAATCCATCACCATCAACACAAACCAATGCCCTTTTGATGAAGGAGGGTGAATTTGGCCGATGAAGTCTAAACCCCAACCTCGGAACGACCATGGCTTGACAATAGGGTTGAGTAATGAAGCAGGAGCTAACTAAATATTGCCAAACTTCTGACATGCTTCACAGCCTCTATAATACTTAAAACAATCCTCAGTCATAGTCAGCCAGTAGAAACCTGCTCTTTTGAGCATCTGTTGGGGGAAAATACTTCATCCTCAGGGTCACCGCTGTAACAAGACAAAGGTAGGCTATTTAGCCGAAGGTTTCCAGCATCTAACTCTGACTTAGTACTGGGACAAGTTCGAAGAGTAGAGGCGAACTCTAGTTTGGAGTATATCTTCGAATGTATATTCTTCAGAGAACCTCCTTGTCAGCTAAGATGGAAGACTTATCTTCTTTCTCATTATATTATTCTTTTACCGTTTTAGCCCTACTAAGGGTACGGAATAGTTTCCACTATGTCGGTTGTAATAGAGGGGTAAAAAGGTCCTTTCCTTAAGGTTTTGGCCTATAAATACCCCCTGTTTTACCCTGTAATGAGGATCGAATACTGAGTTATTCAATACACATCTTCGAACTCTTTTGAGCTATTATCCACTTTGGAGGCTTGAAATAGTTTACTTCACAAACACTTCGTTTGTTAGTTTCTAATCTCTAGAAACCTGTTAGCATAATCTTTTACGCCAACAGTTGGCACCGTCCGTGGGGAACCTGGTCCAAAAAACTTCGTTCTCTACCATGTTCTCAAACCATGCCTCCCAAGCGGAGTTCAAGTGGTAGTCCTACTCGGAGGTCCCCTCGGACCTCCGGAGTAAGATCTTCGAACACAGTCGAGGTCGGAGGATCTTCGGCGATTCCTCCACCGCAGACTCCCGAAGGGATCCCCCTTCCTCGAGTATACGGAGTTCCTCTTCCCAACTCCATCCATACTTCGGCCAACCGGAGTCCCCCTTCTAGCCCAAATTCCGCTTCGAACTGACACATACAGTTCTCAAGACCCGGAAGGTCCTTCCGGAGGAGATGAAGATAGTCTTGGCGATGTGGCCACCCAAATGGCCAGTCTCCAAGCTAAAATGGCGAGGTGGAGGCAAGAAGCCGCAGATAGGCTTCGTTCTTAGGCCACCCCGGTCATCCCCGAAGTGCCCCAAGACAACGAACTTCCTTATCCCGAAGCCCCAGAGAACGCTTCCTTCGACAGCGAGTCTCCGCTGCATCCCGAGCTACAGAAAGTGCGCTTCGATCCTAAGTTTAAAACTTCAAAGCTCTGCAAATATTCCGGAGACGAGGACCCTGGGGAGTTCTCCCTTTCTTATGCATTGTCAATTGAGGCCAGTGGAGAAGTGCGAGACACCATGGCCAAATGTTTCCTACTAGCTCTTGAAGGGGTGGCTCTGCGGTGGTTTTGGTCACTGAAGCCAGGGTCAATTAGAACCTGGGAGCAATTAAGGAAGAAGTTTATAAGTAACTTTCAGGGTACCTTCGTACCCCCAATGTCTATAGGAAGTATTTTCCAGGTGAAGCAGCTGCTCGGAGAGACTTTAAGACAATCTTTCAAGCGCTTCGCCCATACAAAGTCGCAAATTCGAGGGCTGACTACATCCTCCGTAGTTGATGCAGCTCGAGAGGGAGTTACCCATGCGGGCCTCCTTGATAAACTTCACCAGAAACAGATATCTTCTGTTGCTCAGTTGATGTCTTATTTCGAAGAGTATGAAAGGTCAGAAGAAGGGTGGCTTCGGAGAACTGCTTCAACTTCGTCAATCCTGCAAGAAGTCAAGTTGGAAGTGAAGACTTCAACACCTTCGCAGGGGCCTAACTTTGAAGTTCAGCATGACAGGCGTTGGGGGCAAAAGCATCCTCGTTCAGAAGTCTTAAACATTGCACCTCCACAGAAATTTGCCCCAAAGACTTCGCAAGCTTCGGGAAGCAAGACCAGCGGCTGGAGGCCGCCAAGGAAGCCGGCTGGCAAAGCCTAGGACTTCTTCTGCTGTGTCCATGGTGAGAATTGAAGTCACACAAATGATGCATGCAAGTCTATACTCTCTTTAAGAGGCGAGTACCTTGAAAGAACCTCGGGTCAAGGCACTACTGACCGAGTTCCTTCCGAGGTGCGTCCGGAGCCTGTCCAGGCCGTGGCACGTATAGACAACTTCGACCCTACAAGGCAACCTCCGGTGGTCAATATTATGCCACCTCCGAAGTAGGAAGAAGGTCAAGATCGAGGGAAAAGAGTAGTCCTCCCCATTTCTGGAGGAGGGACTCTTGGTAGTATGTCGAAGAGGCAAAGAAGAGAATATGTCCGAGAAGTGGGCCATATTGGAACTTTTTCGTCCGCAGCTGCCATGCCTGAATTGTCCCATGTGTCAATATCTTTTTCCGCATATGATGCAGTTGGCATAAAGTTTCCACATGCAAATCCACTTGTCATCACTGCCGACATAGCAGGGACTGAAGTTCGGAGAGTACTGATTGATGGAGGAAGTTCAGCAGATATTATCTTCGTCCAAGCCTTCGATCAGCTCTGTATCTCCAGGAAGCATCTTCTCCCAGCAACTCGTCCTTTGCAAGGCTTCGCAGGACCCCCTCTTGATGCCCTCGACCAAATAGGTCTGGAGGTCACTTTCGGAGAGGGGCTACTAGCCAGGACGGAGGAGGTGATCTTTGATGTTGTGGATGCCCCGTATGCATATAATGTTATCTTTGGGAGGGGCATGTTGAATCAGTTCGGAGCTGTGGCTCATCATAATTACTTGTGTATGAAGATGCTCACACAAGTGGGAGTGCTCACTGTTTTTGGAGATCAGGCAACTGCGCAAAGAGCGGAATATGGTCATGGCCCCCCTCTTGACCCGAGACAAGTGAACAACGTGCAAGGCAACCCGGAGGATATCTCTGCTTCAGGTGAACCTGTGAAGAAGTCCTTCCCAAGGCCAAGCCCCGAAGGAGAGATTGTAACGAAGGTTATTGTCAAAGACGACAAAGACTATTCATTTCAGTTCGGCAAGGATTTGCCCCCAAAAGTTGCTACTTGGTTAGAAAAAGTAGTTGAAGAAAATTTAGATGTATTTGCATGGTCTGATGAGGACATTACTAGAGTCAGTTGGGATATTATTGAGCATAGTTTACTTGTGAACCCGAGGGTTTGGCTTGTCCAACAAGGACTCCGGAAGCTATCTGCGGAGAGGGCCATCCTTGCTAAAGCTGGAGTGGAAAAGTTGCTGAAGGCTGGGATTATCAGAGAAGTAGCTCATACGAAGTGGCTAGCCAACCCAGTCTTCGTCAGGAAGAAATCTTCCAGGAAATGGCACATGTGTATCAACTTTACATCTTTGAATAAAGCATGCCCCCGTGACCCCTATCCCATTCCCCGAATTGATCAATTAGTTGACTCCACTGCTGGTTCGGAGTTATTAAGCTTCCTTGACGCTTATTCCGGTTATCATTAAATCTGGCTAAAGCGCGAAGATGAAATTAAAACAAGCTTTGTAACTCCTTTGGGAGTCTTCTGCTATGTAAGAATGCCTTTTGGCTTAAGAAATGCCGGGGCAACTTTTTTGAGGTTAATTGCTAAGGCTCTAGGTCATCAAATGGGCCGCAATGTAGAAGCCTATATGGATGACATTGTAATAAAGAGTGCTCTAAAGCACCAACATAGCCTAGACTTAGCAGAAACGTTCAATAGCCTTCGGGCATGTGGAGTTCGTCTTAACCCCGAAAAATGTATCTTCGGGGCTTAGGCTAGAAAATTGTTAGGGTATTTAGTTTCGAGCAGAGGGATCGAAGCTAGCCCTACTCAAATAACTGCGTTGCAAAGGATGGCTCCTCCGGAAAATTTGAAGCAAGTGCAAAAGCTAACTGACCGCCTTGCAGCACTTAGCAGATTCCTAGCAAGGTCCGCGAAGAGAAGTTTGCCCATTTTCAAAGCATTGAAAGGGTCTGAAGATTTTGCATGGACACCGAAGTGTCAAAAGAGCTTTGATGATATTAAGAATTATCTCAGTAACCTCGCTACACTCACGGTGCCTGTTGCAGACGAAACCCTACTCCTTTACCTTGCGGCTACTGGCTCCGCTGTCAGTGCAGTCCTTGTTAGAGAAGTTGACTTCAATGGGAAGTTGGTACAGAATCCAGTCTATTTTGTACCCGAAGCATTGTCTGGAGAAAAAACAAGATATTCCGAGCTTGAGAAGTTCACTTATGCTCTGATAATGGCTTCGAGGAAGTTAAGGTATTATTTCCTAGCACATAATGTGGTTGTACCAACTTTGTATCCCTTAGAAGATATGATCCGAAGTAAGGATTCTACAGGAAGAATTGGGAAATGGCCCATTGAATTAGCACCCTTTGGCATCTCCTTCGTGGCAAGGACAGTAATTAAGTCACAGGTGTTGGCAGACTTTGTGGCAGAATGGACTCCCCCTGCAGTATGGGCTCCGGAGAAACCAAGTGAAGGAATTTAGACCATATACTCTGATGGAGCTTTCCAAGCATCTGGAGCAGGTGTCGGAGCGGTAATAATTTCGCCTTCAGGGCAAAGAGCAATGTACTCCGCAAGGATCAACTTTAAGTCCACCAATAATACAGCGGAGTATGAAGGAATTTTGTTAGGACTTCGAAAGGCGCGTGCTTTGGGGGCTACAAGAGTTGTTATTAAAATAGATTCTAAAATTGTAGCAGGGCACGTGGACAAGAATTTTCAAGTTCGTCATCCACAGCTTGCAAAATATTTAGAAGAGATCCGTAAGATTGAAGCAGCATTTAAAGAGATTTCCATTCGAAGTATACCCAGAGCTGAAAATATGCAAGCTGATACCTTGGCAAAAGCTGCAGCCGGAGCTATGGACATTCCAGAAGAAGCTTTTTATGAAGAGTTCAATTCACCTTCGGTAACACAGATCCCTTCTACGGAAGTTCTTTGCATTTCAAGTACAGATTGGTGGAGTTCAATTATGGAATTGCTGCAAGGAGAAGCAAATTTACCCGAAGGGCCACATCTTTCGAGGTTAAAGCTCAGAATTCGAAATTATCATATAATCAATGGTATTCTGTACAAGGCCAGAGTATGTTCCCCTCTGCTCCGATGTATATCTCAAGCCAAAGGTCAGGAGATTCTCCGAGAGATTCATGAAGGACTTTGTGGTAGCCATCTGGCCCCCGAGCTTTGGGAGGAAAACACTTCGCCA